>OX375819.1:19805579-21005579 GCA_947359405.1 Antitype chi
TTGCAAGCTATGTCGGTAACTCTGGCTCTTTTCCGGATAATTTCATTTCTGATTTTATCCTTCAAAGAAGCTACGAGCATAGCCCGCTCCAAAGCGCGCTGAGCGACCTTGAATTTGTGGACCAGGCTAACTTTCAGTGTCCACGTTTTGGCACAGTATGTCATTACGGAAATACTGTGCCGCTCTGGTTGAAGACCTTAGTCTTCAGACATTGCGGGATAGGCGAGGAGAAGAAGGTGAGTTTTTTAAATATCGATAGGTGTGTGCTAGGGTAAATTAATTCCCCAAAAAACTTATTCCCCTTTATTTATAATTGTTGCTTATAGTAAAGCAATGAGTAGCCACTGTTTAACCGTGCGTTTTTGAGTCACGTCGCGCTGTCGCGTCACGCCTGTCTAAAGAAGCCTCTATACTTTTATTCTACGACCAAACGTATTAAATATCGAGTACAAGAAATTATGAAGACTAATAGTCCATTCATAGCCCGAACAAGAAGGAAATTCGGTCAGAAGTCCAGCAAACACTAATCTAGTCCATTGTCCGAGCAAGATGGCTTCCACAAATCAAGTTAAACAAACCGGTTCAGACTGGATTTACTATCAACAGGAGTTCTGATTAATGGAATTGTTTGTTTGCCCTACTGTGGTAAGGTGGGGTAATGTAATTGAATGTTTCGTGAATATTATTTTTTCAGTAGGAAAATAAATTATGGTTAACGCAGTATATTTTTCTTATTTATTACAATAAATAATATATTGGCCAATTGGGGAATTATTGAGGGTGGCAGGGACTGGGCACGCCACGATAGCGGCGGTAAGTCCCCTCTTTGAGGAGTGGCTTGAGAGGCGGCATGGCGTCCTCACCTTCCGCCTGACGCAGGTCCTCACCGGACACGGTTGTTTCGGGAGGTTCCTGTTTCGTAAAAGGCGGGAGGAAACGCCCGGGTGTTTCCATTGCGAAGATCGCCCTGAGGACACGGTGGAGCATACGGTGGCGGTCTGCCCAGCTTGGGCGGAGCACCGCCGTGTCCTCGTGGAGGCGATCGGCGGCGGCGATCTCTCGCGTCCGGCCCTGGTGCAGGCCATGGTACGGAGCGAGAGTGAATGGTTAGCCGTCACCTCCTTCTGCGAAGCAGTAATGCTCGCGAAGAGGGAGGCGGCGCACGTGAGGGAGAGGCAGTATATGCGCCCTCACGGCCGTAGTCGCCGCGGGAGAAGCCCTGGGCGTCGGGAATCCCAGGCTGATTCCCGGCCACCGTAGGCGCGGGCTTGCGGACGGCGAGTAATGGGTAGCTCGCTGTCCGGTAAGGACCAAGCCCGGGTCGACGGCGCGTTGTGTTCCACGCGCGCCTCAAAGAGATGTCAGCACCAAAGGGTGGGGTCCACAAGGGCCGATGCCTGCCAGGGGTGCGGGTTGTTCGAAAGAGATACCGTCGCCCCTGGCACACAGGCAACTGAGGGAACACGGGTGGGTTTTAGTCAGTAAAAGTCTGACACGCCCTCCTGCTCCACCCAGAGCGGGAGAAGTTACTTGATGATTTCCCATCCTCAAAAAAAAAAAAAAGGGTGGCAGGGACATCGGACGCACAACCTGTAACAATTGTATTTTGTTGGGTGGGCAATCATTAAATAACTTCAGGAGATGTCATGTCAGACTAAAATCCACCCGTGTTCCTTTAGTTGCTTGTGTGCCAGGGGCCACGGTATCTCTTTCGAACAACCCGTACCCCCGGCAGGCATCGGTCCTTGCGGACCCTACCAGTTGGTTCTGACATCTCTTTGAGGCGCGCGTGGAACACAACGCGCCGTCAACCCAGGCTTGGTCCTTACCGGACAGCGAGCTACCCATGACTCGCCAGCCGCAAGCCCGCGCCTACGGTGGCTGGGAATCAGCCTGGGATTCCCGACGCCCAGGGCGTCTCCTGCGGCGACTAGGGCCGTGAGGACTCATATACTGCCTCTCCCTCACGTACGCCGCCTCCCTCTTTGCGAGAATTACTGCTTCAATGGCCTGGACCAGGGCCGGACGCGAGAGATCGCCGCCGCCGATCACCTCCACAAGGACACGGAGGTGCTCCGCCCAAGCCAGGCAGACCTCCACCTTATACTCCACCGTGTCCTCAGGGAGATCTACGCAAACCTATTACCATGGATTCAGATGACACGCTGCCACCCTATATAGTAAGACAGTATTCTTTTTGTAATTATGATTGACTATTATTCACTTTTGATGTATAAATTGGGTTGACACTAATTGTATTTTGCAAACATTTTTGTACTATTCATTTCAAGTTTTCCCAATACGAGCCTAAACCAAATCTGTTTACCCCATAGTATCCTATAACCTTTCAGAGATCACAAACAAAAGTTCAAAGGTGCCGCAGGTATCGATAAAGACATTCCAGATAATTGAATAACAGCTTAATAAAGCCAGATTTATTCCTAAGTACACCTGGTACTTTATAAAATTGAACTTCTGAAGTAAAATGCCTTCCAATATGGCGATATTTTTTCGAAACCAACGAACCGCTTGTGAGTGCTGCACTAAATTTCAGTCCATTTCAAATCTTTTGAAGTATTTTAGATTTTCTAATAGGATTGTAATGAAAGAAATCTCCTGAGTGCAGGTTAGTATGAGGTCTTGATCGCAAGTAATTGAGTTGCTAAAGGGTTAAGCTGGGTATGTATTAAATGATGCAGAAATTGAGAAAGGTTTAAGAGTTTTTTATCTAGATATTTATTTGGCCCTCACTTTTACAGGCAATACTATTTTATTTTATTCTGTTACAATAGTAAATACAGATGAATTTTCACAAAACAATTTAATATAAAGCGCTAGGTTAGCCTGCGTTTTTTTTTGCAATTTACCGGACAGCGAGCTACCCATTAGTCACCGTTCACAAGCCTGCGCCCTGCCTCCGTACCATGGCCTGGATCAGGGCCGGACGTGAGAGATCGCTGCCGGGTCAGTGTCAGGCTGCAGATATGTTGATCAAAATATTATTCACGACCTTCACATCTTAGAGGGTTGTTTGATAATTTTATAATTATCATTGTGTAAATACATAAGTGTTACGGTCGCGATTAATATTTTAATCAACATACAATTTCGGGCTACTTTGGCGCTGCCCCCTTAAAGGATGTGAGATTCCAACCATACTTCTCACATCTATAAGATAAAGACGTTTCTTTATTCCACCATAACTTCTAAACGGCTTAACCGATATCACTGTATGTGACATTAGAACCGTACTATCATCGCCTAGACCTTCTATAGTACATAGCAAAAACGTCTAACAATACAAAAAAAAAATACAATATTAAAATTGAAAAACAAGCCTGCCTTGTCAAAAAGATTGGTTTTCAGTTTTCCACTTTTTGATAAGGCAGTCGTTTTTTTTCTGTTATATTATATCATATTACTCAAGAATACCCACAGGCCAGTCTCTTCCACCACAGCAGCCAGCATGAACCTGGCAGACCTGGAGTTGACCAGCTCCTCGGCATACGCCCCCATCTCTGTCCGCCCGAAGCTGCAAGAACTATATCATAAAGTTTCAGTCTTCTGCTCTCTTTTCGGCAGGAACTATATATTACAATAAGAATAGATCATGGTTAAAATATTGTTATAGTAAGGTGCAGTTGGCCATGACAAACTTCAACATACTCAGACCCTAACGAAGACCCTTCCCAGTACGTCTGTCGTCAACGCTAGCATGGTTTTAAAGCTTGTTGTTTCATCCAAGGCAATTCAATATGGTGTTGTGTGGTTTCACGAAAAGATTTTCTTCGTCGTAATATTGGCTCCCTGTCTGTAGAGTGAATATACTTGTTAAAACACTAAATTTTCGTGCTAACAACATTACGGAGGAGATAATTCTTTTCGTGGAACGCACCCAACTGTACAGTGGTTGACTCTGCGCCAAACGTACCTAGATTTAAATATTGTCACACGTGGAGGAAGTTTCAATGCAACTTCCTAAGTATTCAGTGTGAAATGTTTATAGCCATGTTTACTTCCTCAAGTTTTGTTAGAGAAGTATTCCCAGAATTTATATTTTAAGCAAGAGACATGTTTGGGATTCAAAGTCATATTATGTGTATTCGGAATTCATTTGAAAGCGTGTACTAATGTTAGTCTTTTGGCACGTTGCGTTCTGATCAAAGAAGTAAAATACCTAGTCTTTCTTTGGAAAAAAAATTCTAATCTCCGCTGAAAGGGTCAAATTTGGCGAGATTATTCTAAATGGAGATATGTAATTGTAACTAAGTATAAATTTGAAGAGTAAGGCATTCGTCTGGTTCACCCTTTAGGTGTTCAACATCATCGCAATCATTATTCAGTTGAAAGACGTCCACTGCTGCACTCCATAGGTCACAACGACCATGCAGGCAGACCACCCACGTTTCCTGCATGCAAAAACCCCAACCACCTACATAACGTTTTGACTATGATGAATATGCCTACTTATTAAAACTGCAGCTACTGTTGTGTCATCATCATCTGGCTAGCTTTTTCCCAACAATGTTGGGGTCAGCTTCCAGTCTGATCGAGTGCAGCTGAATACCAGTATTTTATGGGGAGCGACTGCCTATATGAACTTCACAACCCAGTTATTGGGTAATACGATACCCCTTGGTAAGACTGGTTGTCAGACTTCGGACTTCTGAAGGCCCGTAGTGACTGTTAAAGATCTACTAATGACAGCCGGGACCAATGGCTTTACGTGCTTTTGAGGCACGGGGTATCTTGGTATGTAAAGATGGCCACCCAGCCACGGACCAAACGTGGCAAGCTTGACTTGTTTGATCGAGCCATGCGGCTGTTATGACTTAGCCACAAGCCTCACACAACTGTTGTGACTAGAAAGAAAAGAAGAAGAAAGAAAGAAAAAACGTTTATTTGCGGTAAACATGACGCAAAAAGATAAGGAACACAAAAAAATATAAGAAAAGGTTGAGGGAAACATGCGTCACATCCACGCAAAACGGCTATCACTCAGCATTATGCTGCGACCCTATGCAAGACAGAGCCCCAGCGCTGGTTTTCAGGGATAGCCGGCTTTGACGTAATGACGTCACCCGGTGCATTAAACAATAATTATGAAAATACTGGTACAGCGAACTAATAGAAAAATTACATAAATTGTATGTTAATGTGATAGAATAAGGAATATAAAAAGAAAATGGAAATAGACATACATGCTATGAGAATATCATCCTCAATAAACATTTTTCTCTTTATGTAGTGGCAACATTTCGAAGCGTCATCCATAGATAAAATGTGCGTGTGCGTCATAAAAATTGATGTAAGAAATTACAAAATGGCCAATGAATGATGTAATGTGTAAAAATTATGCAATAGTTGTGTGTCAGTGTCGTAGGTCAGTGTTTTAAGTATTTATGAGTGAATGTGAAAGATGAGATGGACCCAAGACAAAACAAAACCTTGGAATCTGGAGGGTGACCCGACATACCAAACACCATCAAAGAGTTTTGGCTACTTACTTATCGTCATCCTCATCCTCATTGCTCCCTGACGCTGTATTGGTCGGCGCGTCGTTCATAGACCCGTCCAGCCGCTGCGTCTGCGCCACATTCTCTATTACTACTGCCGCTGTACCGCTGGATACGGCGGAACTTAGCGCAGCTGATGTCTTCTTCGCTATTCGCTGCTTTTTCGCTCTTTGTCGTATTGCCTGTTGAGAAAACGAATTATTAAAAAATGTTCCTCTTGACTTTTTAAACTCAAGTTATGAACATGCGTTCTTCCACAGTATATTTAAGACAAAGAAACGCCGTTAATTGGCAAAACGCAGAGAATAAGTAAGAAAATGTGGGAGCAAATTAAACGTATCAAGAAATGTTAGACCTGCTCATTAACTCAGTGTATTGCAGAGCTTAAACTTTGCTTGCGCGATGTAAGATTTTGCGTGACGTCAGTGTGCTGCGAAGTTGGCACGTGGCGAGGTAGATGCCAGTATAAATGGCGTTGTGACTCGATCACAGCTACCTCTGTTCTAAATGCACGTAGCAAGTTGTCACTAAAGTGCAAGTTGCGGATTTACACGGCGTGTATAAGGCCCATCATGACGTATGCGTGTGCAATCTTTGCACACGCGAACCCCCGATTCATCCATAGGATGCAGACCCTACAGAACCGATTCCTCCGGCAAGCCACAGGCGCCCCTTGGTTCGTTCGGAACGAGATCCTCCATCTCGATCTGAAAATCCCCACGGTCAGTCAGTTCATGAAACGCAACTCGAAGCGTTTCTTCGATAAAGCCGAAATTCACCGCAATCCCTTGATTGTGAAGGCCGCCACTTATGTCCCCAGTAGGATTAGCTCTGTCCGACGGCCGAGACATGTCCTCACCGACCCAGACGACCACATTACTCTCCTCCAGGAAAGCAATAGGGCCACCAGTACAGTTCGCACACACCGATCAAAATCGTCCTTCCGACCTCGCCGCCGAGGTCCTCGCGCCCCGCGAAGACCCCTAGTAGTATCGGCGCCTAACGTCGAGACCCCCGACCGACCCTTGCTCGTTGAAGCGCCAGCCCGCGCCGCAGCTGAGCCAGTAGCTTTAAATTCCCCCTATAATAATAATTATGCCAATTCGATCCAGCCTGTCCCCAATAGCGATAGCTGTCCCCCTATCAGTGACGCCCTGAGCCGAGGTCCGTACCCCACAGGGGGTGCCCTCAGCGTGCAGTCGCTTAGTATGTAAAAATTAGTTTGTAAGCCCTGGCTGGAGGCGTTAAGATTAGTTTCTTAATGGCAGCCCCAGGAATGACCGGTTGAGCAGTCACGGCCTCTCAAGGCCAACTGCGAGATGCCCTACAAAAAAAAAAAATCACAGCTACCATTATACATGAGCTACCAACCACCCTGGTAAGATTATCGTACTACATGCTACAGGCAGCTTGGGGGTGACCTACAATACTTTTGCCAAAATAAACTAATCACTTAGAAAAGAGGCCCATCAAAACATTGAACACAAAATACTCACTGATCAAATATTTTTCGTTCACGAACCAACAGAGAAAATAAAAAACATTACTGCCAAGTTTCGTTCACTTGTCGACAGGTAAACTGTTATTCTACTGCTTGAACAAATACGTTGTTGAAACATTTTATGGTCACAAACTTAGATATTTGAAGCTGAGTGAGTACTTCTTTTTTATTTGTTATGTCCCGTGTGGTGCCGGGCGTAAAAGAATAGCATCATCCCATTTCTTCCAGTGGGTGTCGTAGAAGGCGACTAAGGGACTTACTAGAGAATGGGCAGCAGCATTCTCTATGCATTTTACCACCATACTGCGATCGCCAATCCGCCTGCCAAGCGTGGCGATTATGGCAAACCCCCCCAACATGACAAGCACAAAAAGTAAATGGCCCCTAGTGCCCGGCGGCCCACCTACCCTTGGCTACGGTAGCGGTCAAGGCCACGGTGAGGCAAGGGGTGCGAACAATCCCCGGAAGAGATCCGGCTACCACAATCACCGAAAACTGGACCTGGCAACATATAACACGCGTACACTCCGGACCGACGAGAAGATCGTCGAACTCGAGGAAGGATTGGGCAGGAGATTGGGATTGGGGATTGAGCAGGTTACGGTGGGATATAGTAGGTCTATCTGAAGTCCGACGAGAGGGGGAGGACTCGATAATCCTCGAATCCGGTAACTTGCTCTATTTCCGGGAGGGCGACCAGCAGTCCCAAGGTGGTGTCGGGTTTATCGTCCATAAGTCCCTTGTGAGCAACGTGGTGAAGATCGAGAGTGTGTCGACCAGGGTGGCGTTCCTTATACTCAGAATATCCGCAAGGTATTCGCTGAAGGTCATACAGGTTTACGCCCCGACCTCGTCACACCCCGACGATGAGGTGGAGACTATGTATGAGGATATTTCCAGAGCCATGCATGGTTCCAAAACTCACTTCACCGTTGTCATGGGGGACTTCAACGCGAAACTAGGCAAACGAGGCGATGATGAGCTGCGAGTGGGGCAATTTGGAGTTGGACGTAGGAACCACCGGGGTCACCTACTGGCTAGTTTTATGGAGAAGGAAGGCCTCTTTATGATGAACTCCTTCTTCAAAAAAACGTGAGCACAGGAAGTGGACCTGGCAGAGTCCTGATGGTGCAACCAAAAATGAGATTGACTTCATTATGTCGACGAAGAAGCAAGTATTCAATGATGTCTCTGTGATCAACGCGGTGAAAACTGGTAGTGATCACCGTTTGGTAAGAGGCACATTGAATCTCAATATCAAGCTGGAAAGATCTCGACTAATGAAGTCTACGCTCCGTCCAGCACCGATCCAAGTCCAAAACTCCGAAAGCTTTCAACTCGAGCTCCAGAATCGTTTCGAGTGTCTAGGGAGCTCTGTGGACGATTTTAACGATGGGTTCGTGGAAACTGTCCATACGGTCGGGTCTAAGTTTTTCAAGACCCGTCGTATCGACAAAAATAAGAGGCTCTCTGATCCTACTTTGCAGCTCATGAAGGAGAGGCGCGAGATGGTTCTGCAGTCTTCAGACGACGCACTCGAGTACCGGCAGCTTAATAGACAGATCTCTAAGTCCTTGAAAAGCGACCTCCGCCGCTTTAATACAGAACGTATTAAAGACGCAATAGAGCGGAATAAAGGCTCCAAGGTCTTTGCTAGGGATCTGTCTATTGGGCAGAGTCTGCTTACGAAACTGAAGACCGATGAAGGCAGGATCGTATCCACCAAGCCTGAGCTGTTGAGAGAGATTGAGAGCTTCTATGGACAGCTATACACGTCAACAAGAAACCCCGTTACAAATCTGGCTAACGACCCAAGAGCTAGATTAACCCGACACTATACTGAAGATATCCCGGACGTCAGCTTGTACGAGATTAGGATGGCTCTGAAGCAGCTCAAAAACAACAAGGCGCCGGGTGATGACGGAATTACGGCTGAGCTTCTAAAGGCCGGTGGAAAACCCGTTCTTAAGGCCCTCCAGAAGCTGTTTGATTCCGTCATACTCGAGGGCAAAACGCCACAGGCATGGAACAGAGGTGTGGTGGTACTTTTCTTTAAGAAGGGCGATAATGCCCTTCTTAAGAATTATAGGCCCATCTCACTTCTGAGCCATGTCTACAAGCTGTTTTCCAGAGTCATCACGAACCGTCTAGCGCGCAGGTTTGATGACTTCCAGCCTCCCGAACAGGCCGGGTTCCGTAAAGGCTTTAGCACAGTAGACCACATACATACGCTGCGGCAGGTTATACAGAAGACCGAAGAGTATAACCTGCCTCTATGTTTAGCGTTTGTGGACTATGAAAAAGCCTTCGATTCGATCGAGACATGGGCTGTACTGCAGTCCCTCCAACGGTGCCAGATCGACTATCGGTACATCGAGGTGTTGAAGTGTCTGTACGAAAACGCCACTATGTCAGTCCGACTCCAGGACCAGACCTCGAAACCTATCCTTCTGCAGCGAGGTGTTAGACAGGGAGATGTTATCTCTCCGAAACTCTTCACTGCTGCACTGGAGGATGTCTTCAAGGTTCTGGACTGGAAAGGGGCTGGCATCAACATCAATGGCGAGTACATCACTCACCTTCGGTTTGCCGATGATATAGTTGTCATGACTGAGACCATGGAGGACCTCAGTAATTGTACTGAGGAAGCAGCGGAAGCTCTACTGAGGTCATCGAGCATTGGCTCGATGACCTCAGTAGAGCTTCCGAAAGAGTGGGTCTTAAAATGAACATGGACAAGACAAAGGTCATGTTTAATGCCCGTGTAACACTCATTAGTACTCAGTGTTATCGACTCAATAAACGCACGAAACTTATTATGGCAACAAACAAAATCACATCCAAAAAACAAAGACCTAAAGAAAAACTTCAACGAACAACAAGACAGAGCAATACACCTAATCAAGACACAAAAGAAGAAGTACTACCTTAACTTATTTAAAAATAATTACAATCAACCGAAAAAAATGTGGGAACTTATCAATAATTTAGCGTTAAATAAAATTAAGAACAACAGCCATGCCCCTCCTAAACTAATGTCGAACGCAGGCATGATTACAGAAGGTAATGCAATATGTGACATATTTAACTCATTTTTTTCATCAATAGGCACAGACTTAGCTAACAAAATACCTACCACATACCATGTAAACACCGATAATATTTTTATGTACGATCATAATTACACACATAACATAACACTTAACGAACTTTCACCATGTAGCACAGATGAAATATCTAGAATTATCGACGACCTTGACAGCAACACAAGCACGGGCATAGATGGCATCAGCACTAAGGCGATTAAATGTTTAAAACTTATAATAATTGGGAGATTAGCGGACTGTATAAATGTGTGCTTATCACGAGGTATTTTTCCCGATACGCTTAAGATTGCTAGGGTCAGTCCTATTTATAAGTCCGGAACTAGGACTGACCCGAATAACTACAGGCCGGTGTCGGTCTTACCTGTGATATCAAAGATATTCGAACGAGTTCTATATAATCGTCTAAATAAATACCTAAATGACAAGAATTTCTTAATAGACCAACAGTACGGCTTTCGAGCTAAGTCAAGCACTCTGACAGCTGCAGTAGACTTAATAACAAAAATAAAAACAAATATTGATGAAAAAAATGTTGTTTTAGGGATATTTATTGATTTAAAAAAAGCATTTGATACAGTAAGTCATAAAAAGCTCATCCAGAAACTAAATAATATAGGTATCACAGGCAGCGCCCTCGATATATTCACATCATACTTGCAAAATAGGCAACAAGTAGTCAAGTTACACAATTTCACTAGTTCGGTTCAAAACGTTACATATGGCTGTCCCCAAGGCTCGGTTATTAGCTCACTACTCTTTCTAATCTATATTAATAATATCAATAAAATAGGGCTTAAGGGGCACTTAACCCTATATGCAGACGACACATGTCTATTTTATTTCAATAAATCCATTCATAACATTATATCAGACGGACAAAACGACCTTGATCTGCTAAACGAATGGCTAAAATGTAATTTACTTACTATTAACGCCACAAAAACATCTTTTATGATTTTCTGTGCCAAAAACAAACCGTTACCAGAGTTCATACCTCTCACAATAGATAAAGAAATTGTCAAACGGTCCACCCATGAAAAATATTTAGGATTACATGTAGACGACAAACTCACTTGGAAACTTCACATCAACCACATCAAAACAAAGTTAATGTCATTACTAGCAGCGTTACGTAAAGTTTCAAACTGCATTCCAAATAAAGTACGTAAAATAATATATAATTCTCTAGTAAAATCTCATCTTGAATATTTAATTGAGCTATGGGGGTCAGCGGCGAAAACTTACCTAGACCCACTACAAAGAACACAAAACAAAATTATAAAAACATTATTTCACTATAATTATTTTACTCCGACAAGAACACTATACAAAAAAACCAAACTACTCAATATAACTCAACTTTACACATACTGCACTTGCGTCCTTATTAAAAAAATCATCACCAAATCTGTACAATCAAACATACACCTACACAGGAAAAAGATAACATACAACGTAAGGAATAAAAACAGAATCCAGTTAAAACCAGCTCACGCTCGCACTAATTATGGCAAAAAAACAATACTGGTTGAAGGAGCACTGCTGTTCAATAGTTTACCCGAAGACATAAAAAAGTGCGACAGTGTACCCACATTCCAACTTAGATTAAGACAATACCTAATAACATCTTAAATAAAACAATGCTAATGCAATGCTTCCAACACCCTAGAGGTGCCTAATATTAATAGTACCTACTAGTTATAGTTAATTTAAGTATCTCATTATAAGCGAACTGTTATTTTTAAGTTCTTATGAGAAATAAAGTTCTTTAAACCTAACACCCACTCTCATGACGGTCGGAGGCGCTGCACTCGAAGTTGTGGACGAGTACGTTTACCTAGGACAAACTGTCCAGTTAGGTAGGTCCAACTTCGAGAAAGAGGTCAATCGTCGAAGCCGACTCGGTTGGGCAGCGTTCGGGAAGCTTCGCAATATCTTCTCGTCCCACATACCGCAGTGTCTCAAGACGAAAGTCTTCGACCAGTGTGTGTTGCCAGTGATGACATATGGAACCGAAACGTGGTCGCTCACAATGGGCCTCATAAGAAGGCTTAAAGTCACCCAAAGGGCAATGGAGAGGGCTATGCTTGGAGTTTCCCTGCGTGATCGAATCAGGAATGAGGAGATTCGCAGGAGAACCAAGGTAACCGACATAGCCCGAAGAATTGCCAAACTTAAGTGGCAGTGGGCAGGGCACATTGCACGCAGAACAGATGGCCGATGGGGTCGAAAAGTTCTGGAGTGGCGACCGCGCACCGGAAGACGTAAAGTTGGAAGGCCTCCCACAAGGTGGACCGATGACCTTGTGAGGGCCGCAGGAGTCCGCTGGATGCGGGAAGCACAGAACCGGTCGAAGTGGCGGAGCTTGGGGGAGGCCTATGTCCAGCAGTGGACGTCCTTCGGCTGAAATGATGATGATGATGATGATGTTCATAAGATAAGGTATAAGTTACTACTATAATCACATTATTATATTATTTATAAAATGTTACCTATGTAATTTTGGATATACTGACGACATACTGACGACACCCCCAATCGTAGAAATTATTCGACCGTTATATTAAAAAAAATTCGTCTATTTCATAGAAAATTGAATAATCTAAGCAGTTAAAATGTACTGAACCGGTGAACCTGAACTCGGCCACCAGTGGTGCGACATAAATAATAATTGAATAAACACACTAGTGATCAACATTATTATTATTTTACATTTATGAGCTATATTCATGTTAACAGTTAGTGCATCGATGTCCCATGCAACCCTGTGGAGAACACGATTCAAAGAAAAAAAGCTTTTTTCGTTATTTAGGCAAGTCAACAAACATATTATTGTAACTTGTAATGACATAGTATATTATTACTAAATACTACTAGAAGCAGTTATTAGTTTTAATACTGCGCAGTACCATGGTCCCGGTTTTATTTATTTTCTAAGTTAACATAATTGTTTATGTAGCTTCGTCCACAAGTCAAAGGGATGCACGGACGGTATATTTGTTTTAAGCCACGGAGAGTATGTCGTTTGAAATAGACCCTGTGTAAGGCAAAATAGTTTTCTTTCCTGATAATCTATATATTATTGTTTAGAACGATACTACATATTTCACTATCGCATGGTGACCTTGTGTTAAGAATACACTTGTTGATTGACCTGCAAGCTAAGCTATACTAATAATATAGGAAAAGTTTTTATTCAGTGCGCAAACTGTAACCATGAATTCAGCATATCATTCTAGACCCCCCAGGGCAGAAATTTTTCGTCAGTTATGCAAAAAAGAAAACAGCTGTTTCATAGAAAAGTGCAATACCTATGCGGTCAAAATGTATGGAACAGCTGATTTTTTTTTAATAACCGACGAAAAATTTCTGCTCTGGGGGGTTAGCACGATATGCTGAATTCAGGTTACAGTTTGCGCACTTAATAAAAACTTTTCCTGTATAATGTACACTAATATTATAAAGAATGTGTTTGTTTCTAAGTTTGTAGGGGTAATCTCTGGAACTACCAGACAAAAAAAACATTTGAGAGCCCAATTCTTGACACATATACTAGCTATTTAACAACACGCTACAACCCTAAGGAGCAGAGTAAAAAGGAAAAAAGGTCAGAAAGAATTCCAAGAGAAAACGAAGTAATGTCGTGGATGGACGATGCGATGCTATAGAATATATTTTATGTTAAAACAAGAAATTTCACGCAGGCGAAGTTGTGAGCAGAAGCTAGTAATATTATAAGTTTGTATTCAATAACCAGCATTTCTATTATGACACAAGGTGAAGAAATCTGTTCGGAGCACTGAGGATAGGTCTGTACTATGTTTTTTTAATAAGAACTAGTGTTCGCCCAGTGTTCAAAATTCGACATAAATTCATTTAAAATAATAATAAAAATAAAAATCTTTTTTTTACCCTTTTTAAACTTTAACATTTTTTTTTAGCTTTCTGCAGTTCTTCTCCGTATAAACTTTACCGGAGCCAAATTTTATACTCCTCCGTCCATATAATTTTCGTCAAAAGGAGTAAAAAGTTTTTTGCTTCACGTATTAATACATAGATAGATTAAAGACACTCACCTTAAAAATACTATAATACAAAAACATCATGATGATGCAGGGTATGTAGAAGGATCCCAATGAGGAGTATATAACATAGTCCTTGTTATTGAACAGGCAGTCGCCAGGTCGCCTGTCGAACGTGTTGTTGAGGCCCAGGACTATGGGGGAGCCAATGGCGCCGGAGACTAGCCACGCTACACCAATCATAGACCAGACGCGGGAGTTGCTTTTGTGCTTCGCGTATTTGATTGGTTGAGTCACTGCTATATATCTGTGGACAAGGAAAATAAGAATTAGTTATACTGCTACAAGGATTTTGACGCTGGAATGACGTTGACAGGGAGCACTGTCGCTAAACATTTGAATACAACATTGAATCGTTGAGCTCCCTAAGTTCTCAGTTGAGCTGCATGATCACTGATGAATGCGTGCACTGACTAGACAGGTCCACTCCATCTGTGTGGTTCTTTCCGCAAAAGACCATTTCAGACGCCAATCTACTAATCTTTACATGATCTAACCAAAATTATGTCTGGACTGTAAAAGAGACTGTGACCTCTGAGTTTGTCTCGGCCTTTCTTCTCAGAGTACTCAGATAGGTAACGTCGACCTCATCTAGTTCTAAAATAATTATGATTGACGTATGAAAGTGTTTGTACAAACCTACTTACAGAAATAAAATCATTTGCCATTTATTTGTGATACTATCTTTTTTTTGTTATTCTAATCTGTCCCACTGCTGGGCAAAGGCCACCCCTTTTCCTTCCAAACCTCCTTGTCTTGTGCGTCATCTGACCATTTTGAAATTTACTACCTTACTGAACTTACTACTTTTTTATTTCTCGAGGGCGACATATTCTTACGTCATAGCATATAATCAGCGGACGATCAAGACGCTTCTAACGATACCTACCTCATTTATCAAATTATTATAAGAATAGAGTTAGTTATGACGGAACAGACGAACATACATACATACATACCCATATACATATATACCGGTCAAAAACCTCCCTTTTTGCTTCGCCGGAAAAGTTGTTAGTTGGATAAAATTATAGGCATATCGGTCCTCAACAGTTGACAAGGTATCGACAAAACCCCTCAATGTTGCTATCGTGTCTTCTATAATCGACGGTAATAACTAGAGATGGGCCGACTAGTCGGCTGTAAAATGGCCGACTAATCGGACGACTAGTCGGCCAAGCCGATCATTGCTTTCGGTGGAGTATGACTACGCTTTCGGCTCGTAGGTGGCCGGGTTCGCGGCGCCTGGCGACCAGACGGAATTGTCAGGACATGTCCTTATTTGCTTTGCATTTATTCTATCATTGTATAAGTGCGAGCCGGCCTTTCTTCCTAGCCTATTCTAGATTGCACTGAAAGTAAACTGTAAAACTGATTCTATAATAAAAATAATAACAGTAAAGATTTCAATTTCATTCAATCATCGTCTTTTAATTTTTTAAGCTTAAAATGGGCCGACTAGTCGGCGGTTTTAGCCGACTAGTCGCCGACTAATCGCTGATTACAAATATGGCTGACTAGTCGGCTTTCCCGACTGGTCGGCGACTAGTCGGTACATCACTTGTAATAACGAATTCCCAATTTGAGCCAACTTGTCAATAATTGAGCTCTTGGAATTGAGACGTATTTGTAACGAGAGAGTGGAGTAGATGGCGTTATACCTTGATTGCCCTTGATTCTGAAGTCGAATTGAAGCTATTCAATTACACTAAACGTAATTTTAGATCAATGGCAATAAATCAAAGTACCTTTATTATTTGTGTACGCATAGGTTGATCCACTAGGAGTTTTTAAACAGGCTGCTAGGAATATCGACGCGAAAATAGAAATCATGAATTCAATACATGATTCTTTATTTCGATACAATATTTCGTCGATTATTTAAAAAATCTGCTGTTTCATAGAAAAGTGAAATAGTTATTTTTAATGACGGATAAAAAAAATTAACGCAGGAGGTTCAGAATCATATGATGAAGATAGTTTCACTTTAGCTAACTGCCTGTCACCACAGGGTGACAGGCAGTTTGTCGATCTCCCCTGCCACCCTGTAATTTCTAAAGTGACGATATAACCGTGAAGGTCAACGGCATCACGATAACACAGGGAAGTAAAAGTAAAATGTCATAACGATGCTTTTCTTCACCGTTTTGAGAGCAGTGGTGATGATACCACTGGGCCATCACCACTGCTCGTCAGAAATTATGAAAGCGCACACTAACAGCATCGTCTTACACACACACCCTTAAGTTTATGAGACATCCCCATAACATCTAAGTACTACTTACTTATTACGACCATAACAACAAGCTGTTTCCTAAGTTAACATTGTACCTAATTATTAAGTTGCACAGAAAACATCACTGAACCTGCCTTATTAAGACAATTAGTTCGTGCCTTAATCAGCATGTTCTACAGTTTTGGGTAACGTTTAATAGTGTTTTAAGTTGTGTAGACATTTTGGACGGGTTTTGCTATGTCATCATGGTAGAGGTTAATTGCAGTACGGTGTTGTTGCTACACATTTTAATAGTACAGTTAAGTATGATGTCCCATAGATAATTTGACGATTTGTATGGGAACTACCTACAGCGTATTTTGCCCTATTGCGGCCACATAATGCAAAGGGGAGAGAGCAGCTTTGAAAAGCTGGTCATTGTTGCCAATATCGAAGGTAAGAGAGCACGAGGCCGATCGCCAACACGATGGTCTGACTAAGTAAAAGAAGCTTCGTCCTCCAGCTAATTTCAGCAGGCTTTAGACCGGAGTCGATTGAGACAGATTGTCCGCTTTAAGGGGTCCAGTGACCACGATCCTCATTAACGAGAGACCGATTTAAGAAAAATAAGATGGAAACTATGGGAACAGAAGGGGTCTCGTCTAAATGTGTCTTCTAGTATATCCATGGTGACATGAATAAAATTCGATATCAATACAATACAAATATAAAATGTATTAATTGACAAACAAGTAGGTACACCAAGTTGTAGATTTCTCCTGCGCTAGTTAGATAACTGTGTTGCAGGAGCCAGTGACCTCCCGTAACACAGACACACAGTCTTGTGTTGTTTTATGACAACACAAAAAGTTAAAAACAAAAGCAAACAGAAAAAAAACATTACACTATCTTGAGACAAAAATCAAAAATCAAACAATAGAATTTGAGAGAGGTTTGAACATCGTTTAATGGACTTGGCATATGGGAATAGTTTGATTAGTCAATGCTAATTAATGATTGCCAATGAGAAAAATTACTTTGAAGTGCATTGCATAAAGCACAGTATCCTATAAGTTATCAACAGCTCTGTTTCAAATTATTCCTTTCTGTGGTCACTTAACCCACATGCGGCTTACAACAAGACCCTCTGGCTGTGTTACAAAAACATTAAAAACAATCAACTCAGCCAATCGCAGTCCACTGCTGGACATAGGCCTCTCCCAGGCTGCGCCACAACACCCTCTACTCCGCTTTCCACCACTTTCTTTAGGTCGTTGGTTCATCTAACTAGGGGGCGTCCCACGCTATGCTTGCCCATACGTGGTCTCCACTCCAGGACTCGTCTGCTTTACCGGCCCTCGATTCTTTGACAGACATGGCCAGCGCACTGCCACTTCAGTTTGCTTATTCTGCAAGCTATGTCGGTAACTCCGGATAATTTCATTTCTGTCAAAGAAATTTAAAGTATAATAGTATTGCTTTAATATTGTCCCTACTAGAAGCGTCTGATCTGCTTTTTTCTTAGCATAACTCAGTATATCGTTACAAATATTATTATAATATTGTTAGGCTCATAGCTGGTTGAATAGCTACAAATGAGACGTGCGCTCTATGCTATCACTCTCGATCCAGTGGCTCGAAATGCCAGTTTATATTATAACGGATCAATTTGGTCCACAATAGGTTTGGAAGGATTATCTCAAGGTGCGTAATACGGTTGGTAAGTGGAAGGGTTGATCAAATTGAGGATCAAATTCGAGAGGTAGGAATCTGAGCAAGAAGGAGATAAAGTTATAATTAGACATCGGAAGGAGGAAAGTTCGGATTCAAAAGCAAGCAGATTGTTAAGGCCGTGGTCCGGTGAAAACGGCCGCGACTTTCGGTCTAAGTCGTAGGTTCAAACTTAGACAGGCGTTTTACTTTTTATAAATGATTTCATCATCACTGCTCTCACACCCTCTTACTAAGAGGAGGCTTGTGCCTGCTGGGGCAGTGGGTCCAGTTTCCACTGGACCTACTGTCCCAGCAGACAGATAGGCTGATTATGTTGATGATAAGGGACTTACTAGAGATGGGCAGCAGCGTTCTCTATGCATTTTATCACAATACTGCGATCGCCAACGCGCCTGCCAAGCGTGGCGATTATGGTAAATCCCCCCAAAAAAAATGGCAAGCACCAAAATAAAACGGCCCCTAGTACCCGGCGGCGCGCTTACCCTTGGCTACGGTAGCGGTTAAAGCCACGGCGAGGCAAGGGGTGCTAAGAATCTCCGGAAGAGATCTGGATACCGATGACCTGGTGAAGGCCGCAGGATTCCACTTGATGCGAGAAGCACAGAACTGGTCGAAGTGGCGGAGTTTGGGGGAGGCCTATGTCCAGCAGTGGACGTCTTTCGGCTAAAATGATGATGATGTTGATGATGAATATGATCCATCACGTCTGTGAAGTTTTGCTAGCTAATTTAGTTTTGAAACAGTAGTGACAGACGCCCACGCTAAATTTAATTCTTTGCCGGAAACTAAACTACCACAAGAATCTAATTAACTAAGCACGTCCATTTTAATTAACTCATAGGCACGTGGATGCATAGCTTGCGATCCTGTATGGACTTTTAATTAAGCATAGTAATTAAGGCCGGAATATAGATAGTTGTGCGATATGGGGATAATAGGCTGATGTGTTGATGGGCTATCGAAAGGTCAGGGGTTCAGAGACGGGGCGGTGAACTATTGTCAACTTATCTGTTAAGGCCTGCGCAGACGAGGGACTTATGTCTGTGGAAGACAAAAGTCGCCGAATATATGCAGTAGCGCAAACATGTACGGGGTACTTTCAGTCCTTCGTGTACGTTGTTCGATATAGTTTATAAGGGATCTACAGGGTCTAATTAAATAAGTGGCGATACTTTACTCACGTGTTGGGTATCGATAACGAATACTAATGGAACAAACAAAAAAAAAAATGTTTTTCTTCATTCGATGGGCGAAGGTAATCGATATGCTGTTTTGTAATTTTTCGTGGAACTTAAAAATTTTTGAAGAAGAATGAAGAGAGAAAGAAAGCAAAAACGTTTATTTGCGGTAAACATTACGCAAAAAATGTCAGATACACAAAAAAAAAATAGAAAAGGTTGAGGGAAATCAAAAGGCATTTATTCAAACTAGGCTGAGAGTCAGCACTTTTTGAACGTCAAATTTACATAAGACAGTCCCCAAAAAACGCCCACCCTTCGCCACTTCCTAGTGCTTTAGCTGGGAAGAAGAAGTGGCGGAACAAATTCCCCAGCAGCACAGCTGTCTGTTGAGTTGGAAGAACTTGATTCTATACAATACTAAGTACTCGTAATTAACATCTATCACATCCACGCAAAACGGCTATCGCGAATATCCAAAAACAAATACCTTTAAGTCGTTTGGTTGCCTTAATGAACAATATGTCTGTGTGATTTAAAGTTTTGAACAAAGTTGGACTGACGGTTTTTTTTTTTATTCGTTTTCAATATCGTAAAGTAGCCAATTAATTAATTTGACCTTGTATTGTCTTGGAGTGGACAAAAAATACCCCGCGGATAGTCCCTCGTCTGTGCAGGCCTTTAAGGTTTTCAGCACCCTAATTGCGTAACTCACGATTCATCATAATTTGTTTCGTTTTGAAGCAAATGGCTAAACCATTGCTTCATTTGTTCGAAAAATGTGTCTGCTAAGCAACGTAAATAACGCAATGAATATTGCTGAACTGTCAAAATGAAACCGATTATGATTAATCGCGTGTTACGCAATTAGGGTGCTGGTTTGTTTTAATCAAATCTGATGATATTGATATTGTTAAATGGATCAAAGAGACTTGAATGGTTATAATATATAATTAGTGTTTAAAACATTGTTGTCTGGGGTTTGAAACTTCTACGAAAGTCTACATAACAGTATTTCAATATTGATGTATTTACTTGGTAGACTTTGTAATTAATAAGTAAATTGAGTTTATAATTAATGCTATTTATTTATAGGTTTCTTATTCTTATAATTTTATAAGAAATTACTTTATTTTCTATTTCTCATATATCATAGATGTACTATAGGTACATCTTTGGTCCTTACCGGACAGCGGTCCGGTAAGGACCAAACCCGGGTCGACGGCGCGTTGTGTTCCACGCGCGCCTCAGAGATGTCAGCACCAACTGGTGGGATCCGCAAGGGCTGATGCCTGCTAGGGGTGCGTGCGGGTTGTTCGAAAGAGAATTCGCGGCCCCTGGCACACAGGCAACTGAGGGAACACGGGTGGGTTTTAGTCAGTAAAAGTCTGACACGCTTTCCTGCTCCACACAGAGCGAGAGAAGTTATTTGATGATTTCCCACGCAAAAAAAAAACCTATAGTACATACCCACATTTCACTAATTATTTGAAAGTCCCATGTAATAGGGGGCGAGCCTTTTTCCCACTAACTGGGCATACAAATTCCAAATGAAAAACCCAATAACACTTAGGCTGACCCTGGAATCGAAACCAGGACCTCATGTTCGGTCTCATCATAATCATTTTCACGGGGAAGAGACGCAGAGATTTTTGTGGGACCACAGTGAACCATAAAAATATCAAATTAGGGGCGGAAGAAACATAAATAAGGTAATTTACACACTTGTTAAAAATACAAAAACCTTACAAATTATGGGATGTAATTTAACTGTAGAAATGATAATACGGTGAAAATACACACGTTACATACCAACTGGTTAAACATAGGACATAATAACAATTAAAAGCGGATTTTTACAAAAATTTAGTGTTATACAATAAATATACATTATATAAATATCTGACCGTATTGTTCTTGTAAA
Source organism: Antitype chi (assembly GCA_947359405.1). Classification (NCBI taxonomy): domain Eukaryota; kingdom Metazoa; phylum Arthropoda; class Insecta; order Lepidoptera; family Noctuidae; genus Antitype; species Antitype chi. The sequence continues at coordinate 19,826,837 of OX375819.1, forward strand.
GTATATCAATTGCAGGCACATGTATTTTTAGTAGCCTTTATTGCCAGCCCTCTGTGCCCTACGCTGCCACCGTTAGCGTCGTGGAAGTGGCAACGAATTGGGACAGAAAAAAAAATATAACTGTCGTGCCAGCCAGCGGCACAAAGAAGAAGAAGAATGTACTGGACGTTGGCACCTACAGCATAAAGGGAAAACAATTATACCTCCCTGCATTATCAGAAAGTAAGTGGACAGACGACCTAAAGAAAGTGGCTGGGGCAGACTGGATGCGAAAGGCGGAGGATAGAGGATTGTGGCGCAAAATGGGAGAGGCCTATGTCCAGCAGTGGACTGTGATAGGCTGAGTCGATTTATTGAAGTGTGACTCTTAAGGAGAACCTACTTTTCGATAATTGAACTTTGTCGGTACCGACTTGGTTTTGGAGATTTTACAATTCTTTTAATACTTAAACACGCCCAAAGTTAAGTAAAATTATCAAGAAAAACGAATCTTTGTTGGCTCCTAACTTTTTAATGCGTTTTTATTTTAGTATTCTGTTTCCGTACAGACAATATTAATAATGAGACAAAACGATATCATATTTGACTTTGAATGTGCCATGTCGGACAGTGGAGTAAAACACTCCCGAAGTTTGTATGCAGAAAATGTGGACTAGGTTCACCTTAACGAATCTTAAAGGTAAACAATAATTTACATACGAGTAAAACATTTCTTTGTGACTTTGTTTATGTTTTTATTCAGTACACGTGAGCATAAATTGTGCCTTGCTCAACCAGTCATAGTGTGTAAATGAAAAAAAGGATCTGTCTCGCCCATATTCCCACGGAAACTAAGGGAATGTAGGAAGAATGATGAAATAGGTGTCGGACAAAATTGAACGACGAAGGACCGACAGTAAGGCTTTTTCATTTGATTGAAACGTCTGGTTCTGTAAATAGATTTCTGAAATAGGAAACTGAATTTGAGTTGGTGAGAAGTGGTTGAAATATAAGTGGGATTGTTCCTGACAATATTTTCTTGGGGTAGGAGTACAATTGTAGAAATCTTCACGTAACGTAGAAGTGTTACGTAAGGAAACACTCCATTCGACTTTTTATTATATATAATAGAAAGAGACATAGAGAGAGTGAGGTAGTTTTACTGGTTTTCGAGGGTGCTGAAGCCAATAATCAGGTCAAAATTAAAATCCAAGACAGTGGCTGTGACATAAAAAAATAAGTCCCAAAATTTACCTTAATTTTCAACTTTTTTGATTTTTTGGAATTTTTCCTTTATTTGTGCTGTAAGACCTTGCTTTTTGCCAAATTTCGTGATTCTTGGTCAACGGGAACTACCATATAAGTTTTCGACCCAAAACCTATAGGTATTTCCGTTTGTCCTATAATTGTCAATTTTGGTTAAAAGCAAGGTCTTGTTGCACAAGTAAAGGGAAAATTCCGAAAAATAGTAAAAGTTGATAATTAAGGTGGGTACTTACAAGTTTTCGCGAAAAATTAAATTTACCCATATCTTTTTAACGTATTGACTCTGTACCTTGATTTTTATACACCTAATAGGGACTATAGACTTCAGTATCTGGTATAAATTTCAATTTGCTAGGTCCACCCGTTACTGAGAAAATCGGTGGTGACACACGGAGAGACAGACGGACATACGGAAAAGAGAGTCAAAAAAAACTCAAAACTCAAAGCATTTATTTCAAATAAACCAATTAAAGGCACTTTTGAATTGTCAAGGTCGGTGAGGTAGAAAGATGAAGCTAGTTGCCCATTCCAAAGCGTAGGTACCTATGGAGAAGAACGGGCAAGAAACTCCATGGACACTCTTTTAAAATCATGATATTATTACAAACAGTTGGTTACATCATTATGTTGAAATTGTCAATGTGAGAACGATGTAAAAAGACGTGCACATTAAAAGCGTCCGTAATTAAAACAAAAATAAATTAACAATTTAGAAATTAAAATAAGCCGTGGGAGCTAAGAGATGACCAGCCTACTGGCGGCGCCCGTTCACGAACATGACGTATGGATCAGCACCATTCAGCTCAACCATTTTGAAGGGAACTTAATAATCCAACACACACGCCACCACCAGCGAGACATTTGAGTGAGCATGACATACTCTCAGCTGCCAGGGCACATTCAAGTCAATGAAAGACGTACCCTGTAAATGTTAGCTATATAGTAAGGACATAGTGCTCACACGTATGCTATGCAATTATACAATACTAAAAGGTTGAATTTATACAATGCAAATGTATCTAGCTTTTACAGTCTTCAGCAGCTCCAACAATGTTTACAAATGCTATTCAATTTAGTTTAAGGTACCTTGTGGAGCAGGACAAGCAACGTTTAGCCAAGCATTTTTGTCAGCGATGTAATCCCCCAACTTATAATAAGCATGGCTGCATAGTGTGCGTTTTATACAAGATTTAAATTTCGTTTCATTCAATTGGAGTATGTGGGGAGGTATTTTATTGTAACATTTTAAACAGTACCCCATGAAGGATGAATCTACTTTAGCCAGTCTGAAGCCTGGTTGAACTAATTGGTCCCTATTTCTAGTCCTAATGGTGTGTCTTTCACCTTTTTTACTGAAAAGATTTAGATTTTTCCTGACGTACATGATGTTCTCATAGATATATTGACAAGGTACCGTCATGATATTAATAACTTTGAACAGTTCTCTTAGAGAATCCCGCCTACGGAGGCCATATATTGCTCTAATGGCTCTTTTCTGCAGAATAAAAATAGACTCGATATCTGCAGCCCGTCCCCATAGTAAAATACCGTAAGACATGATACTATGAAAGTAACTGAAATAGACTAGCCTCGCGGTTTCTACATTTGTGAATTGACGGATTTTTCTCACAGCATAAGCTGCTGAACTTAGCCGTCCTGCAAGAGCTGTTAAATGAGGACTCCACTGTAGCCTTGAGTCGAGCGTGATCCCTAGGAAAACAGTTTGATCGACGAATTCTAGTTTCTCTTTATTCAATACTATGTCACAGTCAGTACTTTTGACATTTGGTAAAGCAAATCTTATGCATTTCGTTTTTTTGCCATTTAATACTAAATTATTAGCAGTGAACCAATTCTGTATCAGCAGTAGGGCGTTATTTACGTCGTCAAGATTTGATGCACGTCTATTTATTTTAAAAATTAAAGATGTATCGTCAGCAAATAACACCATTTGTGGTTGTTTTTTTAATAAATGGGGTAGATCATTAATATATACTAAAAAGAGGAAAGGACCTAATATTGAGCCTTGTGGAACACCCATTTTTATTTTTAAACCAATTGAATTGACACCATTTATATGAACTTTTTGCTGTCTATCACTTAAATAAGATTTTACTAGACTGAGCGCAAGTTTACCTAGTCCGTAATGCTCAAGTTTTAAGAGCAAGGTTTCGTGATTAACGCAATCAAATGCCTTGGAGAGGTCACAAAATATTCCAATGGCATCCTGGGCCTCCTCCCAAGCTGTAAATATGTGTTTTAACAAGGTAACACCGGCGTCAGTTGTACAACGTTCTTTGGTGAAGCCATATTGCTGACCGTGTAAGATTTTGTTGGTGTTAAAATGATTAAGCATTTGATTAAGCATTATCTTTTCGAACACCTTGCTGAATACCGGCAGCACGGACACTGGTCTATAATTATTGGCGTCTTTGCTGTCCCCAGTTTTGAATAGTGGTATAACCTTACTATATTTCATTAAATCCGGGAAGACTCCTTGATCCACACACAAATTAAATATTAAATCTAAGTATGGTGCTATGGTCTCGATTATGGATGTACAAACTTTTATAGACATTCCCCATAGATCTTCGGTCAATTTGATTTTGATTTGCCGAAAAGATTTCAAGACTATCATAGGGTTTATGTGCTTAAATTGAAATTCAACCGGGCAGCCTGGAACGTTCGCTCTTAATAAATCAATTGAGACATCGGGGGACGAATTTAAAGCTTCCGTCGTTTTAGATGGTATATTAGTAAAGAATTTCACAAATTCTTGAGCTACTTCTATGTTAGAGTTTATGGCACCACGCGAAGTCTCCAATGTATAATGCGTATTACGTATTTTTTTCGAACTAGTTTCTTTATTTATAACTTTCCAAACTGTTTTTATTTTATTCTCTGCTGATTTGATCTTGTTGCTAATGTACAAGGCTTTAGCTAACTTGCAGGTATTTCTAAAAATTTTGGAATATGTAGCAACATACTTGTTGAAAGTTTCGGTGTTAATGTAAGGCTTAAGGCCATACAGCTCGAACAGTCTATCCCTACTTATCCTAATACCTCTAGTAGCCCAGTCACTAAATACAAAATGTGGGCAAATATTTTTTGTTTTCTTTTCTAAAGTTTTACTAAATTCGGTGTGCACTACTGAGAAGAAATCCTCATACAATTTATTTGCATCGCCCATATTATTAACGCTCAGAACATTTAACTTATTGTATAGGGTACTTTTGAATTTATTTAATTTGCCCGTCGTTATTGGTCTAAATTGTATTTGCACTTTTTGCAAAGGTGTTCTAAACCTAAATTTTACCGTTTGTCCACTATGATCAGACGGCAGATAATTTACGATAGCTTTCTCTACATATTCACAATCGCAGAAAATATTATCGATACAAGTAGCAGAAGTTGGAGTTACTCTAGTCGGTTCTGTAAAAACATTCGATAAATTGAAAGATTTAAAAAGGCTTAGTAATCTACTGCTATTTGAATTATGTTCCAAAATATTGATATTAAAATCACCACAGATAATTGCGGCTTTATTACTGGAAGCAAGTTTTGCTAGGGCATCTTCCATTATTGACTCAAATAAAGAAAAGTTCTGATAATTAGGGGGTCTGTACACGCACACTACAACGTGCTTATCTAGCTCAACACAGGATAGTTCGATACAATGTTCCACTGATAAACCAACTATGTCATTACGTTGCTTAGATTTTAAACAATTTTTTATCAATATAATAGAACCTCCACGTTGCATAGATTTACGGTTAAAACAACTGCCCACACTATAGTTTTCATAATTAATTAGCATTTGGTAGTCCTTTAACCAATGTTCAGTAAAACAAACAATGTCAAACTTTGTTTTTTCTAAAAACAATTCTATTTCTAATAATTTGGAAGAAATACCTTGAATATTTTGATGAAATAATTTCAAGGCTTTCTGCTGATCTCCTTTTTGATAATTAATTATTTTAGAGCAAGAAGATACCTTGTTGTTGTTAGGTATAAGAATATTCTTACTGGTACCTTCTGTTGTCTTACAAACTAGTTTAAAACATTATCCGGAGTTAACCCCAAGTTTTCAATGACATCACCAGGCATTGAGCACATTGTGAGTGAGGGACATGGAACCTCCTTCGTACAATTTGTATACAAACTTATAGCATTTGAGCTACACTCAGTCTGGTTCACCACCAATGTGGTGTCAATAATACAAGACTTCGACATACTATTTATGTCTGTGTTTATATAAAAAGCTAATAGCCTTGCTATTATGTGTCTATTACTAACAGGCAGATACACAGTACCCCTAGTCGAGTTTAAAGTTTCCACAAAACTGTTGGTGTCAAAAAATACAAGCTTGTCACTATAATGACTAACTAAGAAGTGCATATGCTTATTAAGCATATGAATATAATTGTTTTGTGTATTTGTCAATTTTTTAAAATATGGGAAAGCACACAATGTTATTTTCTGAGTGATCTTATAAGGGTTCCTTTTTTACCTTTTGAGGTACGGAACCCTAAAAATCGTCATTCGTTTTTACAAGGCAGATGTAAGTAGAATCGCCAGGACGGGACGCCCTCGGAGGGCATATGTTGACCTTATTGTTGATGTTCTTCAGATAGGTCAGGTGCGTAGTACTCACAACTGGCGTGTATGACCAAATGTATGAAGAAGATAAACGACACAAAAAGAGTATGTAAGAATAGAAAGCGTATAAAGTAATTCCAAGACAAAGTTTACCTTTTGAATATTTTAAAAGACAATTGAATTTACAAAACACTTTAGCCTTCCTAACATTTCTATTACCAAGTACAAAATGAGCAGCCTTATTTTTGTAACCTCAAACAGGACTGTTAAAACGCCGCTACTTACATTTTTAAGAGGTACTTAGAATCCTATTTACTTGGGCTCAACGTGATAATAAATTGCCGACATAAAGCAGGCGTAGTTTACTTGGAACAGATGCCAATAATTAAGAAGGTTCTACCAGATGGGGCAAGTAATCAACGTTAGTAAGCACGGACTGTTTTTAGGGAAATATCCGGCTGTTGAAAGTACACAGATTTAGAAGGTAGAAAACAAAGCTATAGTGATTTGGGATAACAAAGAAGATTATGTTTTATTTACAAACGACTTGCCGTGTTGACTGTACCTACACCTAAACCACACAAGGGAAAATACCAATAATTAAAGAAAATAGGTATACTCCATTTACAATAGCATTAGACAGAAGTTAAAAAAGGTTCTTTTTAATGTACATTTCGTAACAAAATTACATTAAACGTGTTGTAGATACGATGAATGCCAAAAAAATGAAAGTGTCAATGCTAAAAACCTAAAAGAAGCAGGAGTGAACAACACCGAGTAATTAAATTAGCTGATGACGACGAAGTTTTACCAACGTATTGTGGGTCGTAAGTTGTTATTTAAAATAAAGTATTGTAAAAAAAAAAACCTTTTAATCTTAATTAGATTTAAATCATCATGTGATTGTTTGTTTCATTCATTCGTTTTGCTGTAGGTTTGTAATGTGTGATGAAGATGTTATTATAAATAAAACATTATTTAAAATAAGAATTACTTTTACTTCGTTTATCTCAGTATTTAGTACTGTCTTAAATCTACCTAAAACAGTTAGAACTTAACTTTGAAATAAAATGTTTTGCACTCCTGATTCTACGAGCCTCTTTTTTCTAAAGCTATAATAAATGGGGTATAGGTATAATTTAAATCGGGACAAATGAATGATAGAAACTGATAGATGAAGACATTGAATAAAGTGTTCGTTTAAGAATAAGCCTGAAGCACTAAGGATTACATAACACACATAATCAGCCTATAAAGTTCCCACTACTGGGACACACAGACCGCCTCTTGGTGAGAGAGAGTGGGCCGTAATCTACCACGTGGGAACAATGCTGGTTGATAGATGTCACAAATCTTCGAATTTTTGGTTTTGCCATGCTGGTTTCCTCACGATATTTTCCTTCGTCGTTTTGAGAGTAGTAGTGAATGATGAATTAATTTACACAAACTAAAGCGCTTGTCTCGGTTCGAACTTAAACCTTAAAATCGTCGCGTCTGTTACCACTGGGCCACCACCACTAAGGATTGGTCAGAAAAATATGGAAAACCAAGAAGAATAGTTTTCGCTAGCAGTGGGATAATTCTAGCCAAAACAGAATATTATGCGAAGAACTTTCTTAAGCAAGGCCACAGAACAGATAATATTATTCGAAAAAAAAGACATGGTTTTAACATTCGCTTCACTTTTGCTGCTCGTGACAATCGAAAAAGGTGCCTCTGGGATTATGCTAAGTAAACGGACAGCAGACTATATTCAAATCAGTTCCCAAAAGGTTTAAGAAATCGGAACGGTAAAGGAAACAAAGTGTGTTAATGTAAAAAAGGGGTAGGCATGTGTACTGTTGGGCTTTTTGAAGTCCAAGTACTGTAATCGACGAGACGATGCCGCCAAAAAAAGAAGCTATGCTGTATTTACGCTTCTGTTACAATTTTTATATGGCCGGCTGTGATGTGCTGTGGCGGCTGCCGCAGATGCGGAAAACTTCTAACGGTAAAAATATAACAATCTTTTTGGTAGTTATTATATTTGAGACGTTTGGGTTTGAAAAACTGGAGCCATGGGCTCTTAGTGCCCGCTTGGTTTTTTGTAGACATCGCCAAGCGGTTGGTCGACTCTGCACTTGACTTGGCTGGCCCATTTTTTGGCCAATGAAGCAGCATTTCAATACAACTTGGCAATGCCGCCAGCCTTTTGGGCACTCTTCCTATTGACCCCTGCAATTTCTCCCCTCTCTTTTTAAATATATGTACAGTGCATATTATTAACATTATCTGAAGTCTTTTAGTTTATATATTTTTAAACTGATTTCAATTCGCTTCAGTGATCGTTTCCAACCAGAACCATTGTTTTGCTAGCCTTCATGATGTTTAAGGTTTGTTTTACAGACACAGTTACCCAGATATATCTGTGCAAGGATGGTAATACCTAAAGAGAGCTTTCATGAACAAATTGATGAATATATAAAAGCCAAAACACTTGTTAAATGGCAGCTGCCTCGCTCACTGTCTGCCCCGGAAGGGTTCATACGTGACATGATAGCCCGAAGTAGCTCATTGTAGTAGGTTCAGGGGGAGGGGAAGGGCCGAGCTAGTTTTAGCAACTTCGGAAGTCATCTGTAGATATGTGTGAATAGGTTTATGGAGATGTCTGGCGTAATTAAGGTTGAAAACTATCCAAGCTTGATTAGTGTCGTGAAAATCTATTTCTGTCCTGACCTTGACAATGTTTAGGGTCAATGCTTATAGGATGTTCTTAGTTCGTTGGTTTACTAAGTTCAGTTTTAGGAAAAAAAATACATAAAAATAAAATGTAGCTGTAGAACTTAAATAAAAATAAAGCAACAGTTAAGTACACTAATATGTATTATAAAAAACACTAACAGGGTAGGAGCACCTTTATAAGTATGTTATAATAATGGTTACTTACAAACTTATTACAAAATGAGGCATTTCTTAGTAAAATTATTGTAATATTTCATTTATAAAATGAGGGATTTTTTTTTGTGAAACTTCTATGGCGGCTGTTCGATAATTGGACGAGAATTGAGAGTGAAATTACAAAGACGCGTCACATTTAGGCACATTTCGTTACATGAGAGAGAAGAAAGAGATTTATAACTCTTTCTGCCTCTCACGCTAAATCTCTATGACGTCTTATTTAAGTTGATTTTTCGAGTGTTCTTCATATTCAAATCACTAACTAGGTGTAAGTGAAATGACAATTTTTTTCTCTCATACTTTTTAGTGGAAACAAAATTCAAACTGTTCCTGTATGTGTTAATCCCATGTTAACTGCTGCGATTGGTTACCAGGTTTAATAACGAACATACCTACGCGCCTACCTATCACGTTTTATATGCGTTTTGAAACCTTCAGTTCAGTATAATATTACGACTTATTGATATCGACAAGAATTAAAAGTATTCTACTGAAAAACATACTAAGTATGAATGGCTTAGCATAAACAAAATATCTTTCAGAAGCTTGTGCTAAATTATCCTAACATTTTTCTTAACAAACACTTTGTTTTCATCTCACAAAGAATATTTAAACGTAAATTCGTCGGAAATGTGTATTTACATCGTTTTGCGTCAAAGTGGCGTTTAATCGTTTTCTTTGAAAACGCCATGTAAATGACAATTTTTAAGAGGCGTTTATATTACGTTACATTTATTGACATTTATGACAAAACTTAACTATTCTTTAAGCACTGTAAGAATAAGGTTTTAGACTACAAACTTGACGTGAGATTTAACTTTCGTCTCTACACTACGTACAAGCCTCACTAGCCGTCCCCCGATGTGACAATGTTTTGATCAAAATATTACCTACAACTTAAAAGGCCAATCAATATATATTTTTTACCTTTTTGAGGTTTTTATTTGGGTCGGGGGTTTAAATTTTTGTTTTAACTTTTTTTTAGTTTACTCGTTGAGTGTAGAGTATGTATTTGTATAGTTTCAGTAGAACACAAGAGCAATAAATGAAATAATGGGACCGTAACTTTTTCAAATGACATTGCTTTAAGAAACATCCTGCGAGATAATTGTGTAACACACTAACAGTAGGCATGGCTTTCATTTTGGCAGTTCAACGACTTTCATGGCGTTACTTACGTTGTCGAGCAGACACATTTTTCGACCAATGGATTAGCAAAATTCTTCAGATTGTGGATTGATAGTGCGTTACGCATTAAGAGTGCTATATTTTAAAAGCTTTTACAAGAAAATGTGATTTAAGGTACCGCATATAAAAGTGTTCGTAACAAAGATAATTAATATGAAATCTCTTTAAAAACATAATAAACAAATACGTCTCACTCTCCTAAAACATAAACAAAACGAACTCACCTGTCAACAGAAATGGCGACTAAGTTGAATATGCTAGAGGTGGAGCAGATGACGTCGATGGCGATGTAGCAGTCGCACACCACCGGCGGCAGACCCCACACGCCGTGATTGAACTGTAACCATGGAAATAATAGTATTTATTTATTAGGACCCCCAATTACATTATTTTCAAAACATTTTAAACCGACTTCAAAAATCTCTCAATTGGACTTGTTACGCGATATCTCCGGCACTTGTGGATCGATAACGAAAATTATTTTTTCAATGGATATGGTATACATTTCACAAATACACAACATATGTTTACAAAGTACGACCCCCGTAATGTCATTCCAGTGCCAAAAGATCCAGGATCTAAAATGTACGTAGGAATAAAATAAAATCGAAGCATCTGTTTGTAATGTCTGAATGGGCTCAATCGGAATTTATAAATAAAAAGAAGTAGTGGACTGTATTAAAAATAGGTGTAACACCTTCATTTATTATTTAATTTTAATTTTCATTTATTATTAATACCTTTATTTAAATGTAGATAATGGAAAATTGAGATGTCCGTAGCAGAGAGCGTCTGTGACGTAAGTGGTGTGGAGAGCACGCAGCGGCCGTCGATTTATAAACTCAAGAAAGTTTAAATCTACTTTAATTATTTCTGCCTAGATTTCTAAGGGCATTGTTACATATGTTAGTAGCTCGTGTCAATTAGCTGAATAGAATTCATTAGGTCCGAATAATGGGCGCCTCACAAAAGGTACTAAAGCTCATCTACCTTTAGAAGCCGGGACTCGAACCGCGGTCTATTGTCAAGTGTACCTATTCCAAGATACCTTTGTGACTTTAGTGGAAGGACGAGGTGACTTAGATCTTTGATGACTTTACAAAGAACTGCAGGGTAATTGTTTAACAGACTAACAGTGAGAATGGCTATGATTTTGACAGTTCAACTACATTCACAGCGATAGGTATTTACGTTGTTCAGCAGACACGTTTTTCGAGCATAATTATGAAGAAATGGATTAGCAATATCCATCAAAAAGATTCCGATTGTGATTATTAGTGTGTTATGCAATGAGGATGCTGTATTGTAAATAGTTATATTATTCGAAATAATAGTCACAGTTTAAATATTAATAATAATTACAATTACAGAAATGTTTTTATGGAACGCCAAAGTCTTATTTATTTTACATCGATGGTCCTAGGTTATCATTTGTAGCCTCGAGTTGTAACTCGGGTAGTAACAGCTATGTGAACATAATCCAGCATTGCATATATAAGCTGTCACCCTTTATATAAGGAGGGTTTTATTTGGGTAGTAGGTATGCTTTGTTTACATTTAAATTTTTTGAGCTTGAGTTAAGTTTTCATTTTATTTGTTGGTGTATTGGCATGGCTAGCTGACATATGACAAATTATTTAAATTAAGTTCTGTCTCGTAATGTTGATTACTTTGCCTACCTATGTATACAATCAAGTCTAGCTACTAAACAGACAGCTGTGCTGCTGGGGAGTTTGTTGCGCCACTTCTTCTTCCCAGCTAAAGCACTAGGAAGTGGTGAAGGGCGGGCGTTTTGGGGCACTGTCTTATGTAATTTTGACATTTGTAAAGTGCTGATTACCAGTCATTTGAATAAATTACTTTTGATTTTATGTTCGTCTGTTTATATATTATTAATATTTTTGTATGTACGTTCATTGATTTCTCCGTGATTACTGGACTGATTTATCCTCTCGTCAGTTAGGTAAGCTCATTGAGTCTGATAACAAAAGAAAAGTAATTGTGTAAATTAATTGACACTTGACAGTCCAAATGATTATTTTTTACGGTTTCGTACCCAACGAAACCCTATTACTAAGACTCTGTAATCCGGACGTCTGTCAGTCTGCAGCGGACAATTGTCTAGCTGTATCCCATGAACCGTAATAGGTACACAGTAGACATTTTCAGTGTGTTCTATTGCCGCTATAATCAAAAAAGTTAAGTAAAGTTCAAAATTAAAGTGATCCCCATACAAGAAACGTGGGTGAACTCAACGCAGTAGAGCTGCACGATTGCTGTCAATTGCGTACACTGACGCGACAGGTCCACTTAAGCTGTGTGGTTCCTCACTCAAAAGATCATTTCACAGACCAATCTACTTGGTCTTCACATAATCTGACCAAGATCGATCTGGACTTTAAAAGAGACTGTGACCTCTGAGTTAGTGTCGGCCCTTCTTCTCAGAGTAGTCAAATAGGAAACGCCAACCTCATCTAGTTTTTAAAACATGAAGTGTAAAAGTATTAGTACAAACCTACTTGCAGAAATAAAATCATTTATCATTTGGTATGAAAAGACTGAAAAGACGCCTTAGACAAAAATGACAATACAGACTGGTGAAAATATTCTTGCTCAAGGTCACAACACCTTGAAAGACATTCCTTGACCTCTAAATGTAATATCGTTGGTCCAAAGTACTGACTTACGAAAACTTAACCTCTTGTTGTCAAGATTACAAGACCTTTTTCCGGAATACAAATAATAAGCAAGAACATGTCGTTTCTGTGTCAGGGTCAAGGTCAATATTGGGTAAATAGGGTACCCTATTTAACCTAGAGGTATCTAGGGTAAATAGGGCCGAAATAACATATCTCCTTTAGGGTTCCCCAGACAAATGTCGAAAACTAATAACTAAACGTTGGCGGTTAACACCCTAATAATTACTTACTCGGTTTTATGTCACAGGAATTTTGCATAAACGACAGTAGCCTAAAGACTAGTTTCACTATATCGATCTTTGGAAATGTGTACTCTGGGCAACGCTTAACAATGGTGGAGTGTTTTCACGAAAAAATCATTCGGGGTGGCTCTTTTCAGGTTATGCATGTCAGGTTATTTCAAAACAAATTCATAATATCATTTTTTTCACTAATTTCGTTGGTCATAAATTCATAATCGATCAAGTGTCATATAAATTTTAATCCATAAATTCATAATCGATCAAGTGTCATATAAATTTAAATCCATAAATTCATTTGCAATATTTTTCTTTTGCATTAATGTCGTTTTCCAAAAAAAAATATTCACCAATATTATGGATTTGCCCATACTAGCACAATAATGCTAGTTCAGTACAAGCGCCTGCAATTTTGATGTTATGATCATGTTGCCTGCTTGCTTTGCAAATGAAGAAATCTAGCTGTGTGGTCACAGTTCTAACCAAACCTAACCTAGCCGTCTCGAATTTGATAAACTGATTATTGTCTAAAGATTGTTTGCTGTAATAAATCATTTAATTACAGACCAAATGCCTTAATGACATTATTTTTGGTACAAAACAATAAACGTTTCTAAATTATATTAAATGTTGCTTATGTCAAGTATCGATTATGTAATAATGTTAGTTATAGAAACTAATGATTATAACACATGTTATTATGGAAAATTATTTTATGGCAAATAAAAGTTATGACTAATAAGTTGATATGACAAGCGTTAGTAGTATAAATGTTATAAGTGCAAGTAAGAGTATGAGCCCCCCTCAGCCCCTCATAATATATACTAGCACTATTATCATTTATACTAATAACGATTATGGAAAACAATAATCGTGCAAATTATTTTATGGAAAACAAGACAATACCGGATTACGGCCCACTCCCACTCACAGGGACGAGGTTTGTGTCCCAGCAGTGGGAACGTTATAGGCTGATTATGAAGCGTGTAGGATACTGTCGGTTCCCATAATTCAAAAGGTAATGATATTTCTAAACGTCAGGTAAACTACGTGAGATTGTCAGTAACACAAAAGGCGTTCGTTGCTGGCCTTCCTGGATGAGCTGGGCTGCCCTGCCAATCCAATACACTGTAACTTTTGAAATCCACATGTGAGATACTGTCAGCTTAGTTACAGTTTTTTAGCATGTTTAAACCTTAATTTGATCGCTATGCAGTGTTTCTTAGCTTGCTATATCTTGCAAAATATACATTGAATGAAAAAAATGTTGCTAAGAGGTACTAAACGGACTTAAAGAAAGAAACTGATTGGGCGTTGTTAAGTTAAAACACTAACGGCCTTATTCATAAAAAGTTATCGAACATGTAAACAGTTGCTAATGTCTGGTTTTCAAAGAGAAACCAGACATTAGCAACTGTTTAGATGTTCGATAACTTTTTATGAATAAGGCCGTAAAAGTTGAGTTACAGTCTTCTGGATTGGCACGGGAGGGGCGGATCGAATAACCGATTCTCCCACTCGTACGCAAAATACGCGCTTTGACGAGGAGTTGAGGACACCAGGCTAAATTACCTATTCGAACTGACTTTTAAGAAATGGAATATTTTAGGATACAATTGCCCAAATAACTCTGTTTTTGACAGTTTACAACCAAAATTGTGCATGCGTAAATATTCTTGCCGGCTACTGAACCCTTCACTGGGCGTGATTTAACACGCACTTGGCCGGCAAAACCCTCGGCGACTGTAGGTACCTACCGACAAAGTTTGGAATATGTTTGATATTTACATTTTGGCTTTGGTCATATTATTTTATGCCTTGAGATATGACGCATGTTAGTAATAATATTATTTTAGGCCGCGGTAAACGAGTAAGCTACAGGCTCGTTCACGGTTTCTACTGTTCAATGTTGGTGGCCCAGTGGTTTTGGCCCCGAATTACGAGTTATATATCGGTCGTGTGTTCGAACTCAAGCTGCCGTTCACCCGAAGGTATCGTAGAACAAATAATAACGAAACTACTTCAAAACCATTTTGCTTCAACAAAGGTAACTCGGTAGATACTAAAACATTAAAATAACTTCTCCCATGTCGAAGTCAACCCCACATTTATAGGTCATTTTAATATACTGAAATCAAAGGCGACGCGTTGAAACGGAACGCTATTATTAGATGGATATTTCTATTGTCAAACTCTCGGTAGGGTTACTTGTCGCTAAGTTACCTTATCGTAGAGAAAGCATTTCGTAACACCGATTAAACCGGGATATACAGGTCTGACGTCACTGCTGCGCTGACCAGGAAATTGCTCACTCAACCGTTGAATATATCCCATGAATTTTGGTCATCACCACTCTCAAAACGGTGAAGGAAAACATCGTGAGGAAACCGGCACGTCCTAGAACCGAAGACATGAGAAATCTACCGGCCCGCTCTGGCCCCGCGTGGTGGATTTCGGCCCACACCCTCTCACATGTAAGAGGCCTGGGTCCCAGAAGGAGAATGCAATAGGCTGATTATGCTTTAAGAATAAACATTTGTTTTGTTTTTGGAATGAAACGACAGAAGTTACGAAATATTTCTCATTAAATTCCTAATTGATACGATTCTCAGAATACTAATACATTGTTCACCAAAAATGTACCGACGTAGTTTGAGACAAAAATCATTTCGAACTATTAACTTCTTCTGCGAAGGAAAAATACATGATATAGACTCGTAATAATGTAATCAAATTAAATAAGTTATAAAGAAAAACAAACAGTAAAAACCCTCAAACTAGGTAAATCACCGTAAGTCCAACAAAATATGTCTCATTACTCTTCATATTCATACATCAATAGAGGAATTCATCAAAAAACTTGTGATCTAACTCATCACGTTGGCTCATCTAGCATAATGCTATCATCTGTATGCCACGGCTGAGCTATTGTATCTCATCATTTCTTTCATCTGAGGGAATTATGTTTGTGATTTAAGCTTCTGTATTTTGTTGAACCTCACGGTTGTTTCTTGAAGGTATAGATAGATATGTAGGTACGATATGTGATTTAGGGTAGACTCTGACTTACGGTATTAAAGTGTGTCATATCGTGCTCGTCCTCCCTAATATCCTATTAGTTACTCGTACTGGAATGTTGGTCAAAATATGCTGTCATGCTGAGCCTTTTGGCCTATATACCTACTGTTTATATATGATATAATATACCTACTGTTTTGTTAGTATAATTATGTCCCTGTGTTAGCTCTTTGTAAGCTAAGCCCAAGTCCTGCGAGGTGTTTGCGTCACGCACTAATAGTGGGAATCGCTTTCATTTTGACAGTTCAACAACATTCATTGCGTTGCAGACAAATTCTTCGAACATATGAAGCAGTGGATAAACAATATCCTTCAAAACGATTCAGATTGTGGTTTATAGTGGCGTTACACTGAGATTTATATCCCGGTTTGGGAAATAACGATATTATACTTTATTTTTGCTGTATTTCTTATAATATCGTATTAAATCAAATCAATTTATATTGTGCAGTTGAGCCCGGCCTCATTTGAAGAATATCAAAATTTTACGTTATGCTTCAGACCACCTCAGAATACAGTATTCTTTATACGCTAATTTTTTTAACGGTAGGCTGCTCATTTAATAACTTCATATATATATAATTCTTGTATTCTTATTCATTATTTCATAACTATCTTTTCCTCTCCACTAGTTCCAAGTTGTATTCAACCACAAATTGTGAAGCTACACATTACTACCGAGGCCTATAGTCGGCACACACAGTCCAGGGCTGGTAC
This sequence comes from Antitype chi, assembly GCA_947359405.1. Lineage (NCBI taxonomy): Eukaryota > Metazoa > Arthropoda > Insecta > Lepidoptera > Noctuidae > Antitype > Antitype chi. The sequence goes on from OX375819.1 coordinate 19,843,539, forward strand.
TCACTCATACAATTTGTGCCTGTGGCTCGACGTATTTCAGACAGACAGAGCTCGTTACCGACCATTATTCCGGACGCTTAGGCGATTGCTGCCGGACATAAGTGTACACCATAATATATGGCCGGACGGAACAAAGGGCTCTCATGCTAGTTACTTACAAAGGGATAGACGGCAGAATGATGCTTTGCGGTTAACGATTAGCTATCTATAGTCTTATTTTGTTTTGTAATCACACAAAAAAAAAACTATTTAAAACAGGGTGTCAAGTTCACTCAACCTCGGTGTCGTGTCTGGTGGGCTACTGCCTGACGATTGATGTTGGGATGTTGTATATATGCTAGTTGCGCGGTAGACTCTGCTTACGCGATTCAGATTAGTAGATCACTTCCCTCCGGAGACCGGAGGTTAATAATGTGTGTGTTACTATTTCATGAAAAAATCATCCCTTAAAGTCAAAATCGTCTCGAATGTGCGTGGCGAACCACGCAGAATTAACAGTTCCGTCGATATCCCTGCCACATTTTTCAGTCACAGTTTATACATTTATGTGATTGTAAATAGAAAGTTCATCAAAGTTGGTATCACTCGTAATTTAAATTAATAAATTACCGTTGAAACAGTGTAAATAATTATGTATGAATTCATCATCATCCATTTAACTCGTTGTGCAGAAAGGTGAAATGAAATTCATTTTGTTTCATCGCAACTAACGTAAACGAGGCAAAAGGAGTATGTAAGGATCGTAGCAGGTGTGAAAAAAAGGCAATGTGAAAAAAAGTGCGAGTGTAGGTATGTATGTATTAAATTTATTTTAAGCTAGATTTGGATATTTCAGCACGAGCGAGCCGGAAGCACACCCTAGGGCCGTATTGGAAACATTCATAAAATGCACTGAAGTTCGTGATTTCACAAAAACAGAACTATTCTACAGTCCCCTGTCATGAGTATATGTACAGAACCATGTACTCGTTACGTTATCGAAATATGTTTTTATAAATAAATAAATAAACTACCTAGCCTTTGCAAATCTCGACATGTAGAAAAAAAATATTCTGCAGCTTCCAATTCTAATCAGTGACGTGCACAGAGTTTTTAGACAGGGTAGGCAGAAGTATTTATTTTAAGGCAAAAAAAATTGAATAACTGATTGCTGTACGTACGCAGCATGCAATCTGTGAGGCAATTAAATGAATCATTTTGTCTTCTATTGAATTTACAATTGACTTTACTTTTAATTTGTATTAATTTAAAATCCGTTGTACCTGCAACTACTCATCACAATCACTTGATTTTTTTCACCAAAAGATAGTTTTGAAAACGCATAATTTTTTTCTTTTCTCTATACACACAGCACCTGAACAACTTTCACAGTGAAAATTATCTATTTATCACATTATTATAGACGTTAAAAACTTAAATACATGCTATATGCATAGCTCACAACCAAAACAAATAAATCAAAACAAACAATGGCGTCGAAATATAAAATAATACGACAAAAAAGTTATGTTTGTTTATGAAGCAACAATTCAATGAAACAATTTCAAAATAATAGCATAGCCATCTCGATTCGGAAAACTTCGGTAAGTTTCGTAATTCGTCGTGTTCTCTAAAAGCGTAAAAAGCCAGCGACTACCGTGTACGGTTGTGTGCATTATTTCTTACATTGTGTGCCACGTATGTATAGGAACGCACACCCAATAAATCTGCATGACCACGAGAGCATACATATAAACATTAAGACGAGAATAGTTTGTGTCTCTCCCGAGGCACTCAGCGGCGCTAGTGAATCACAATGCGAAGTTGCGTCAAATTGTACGAACGAACGAGTATTGTTTCGATGATAATAATGATACGACCGACGCTCGACAGGTGGAGCTGATTTATGAATAAAGATTTTTTTGTTTATTGATAAAATAATATTCGTTTTAAATATTTATCTGATTTAGGTAGGGTAGGCAGTGTCTTTCTGTCTTTGTGGCTCGCACGGCACTGATTCCAATAATTAGTTCTGATGTCGATACTTGATTACATAGTTTCAAAAGCATTGCGTGGTTTCTTGTAACAATGACCGTAACTGTTCAATAGTGACTCGATAACCGTGTCTACAAGGTGGCAGGGACATTGCCGCACAACCTGTTACCATGGATACGGTGCATGATTCTGAACCATCGAACGTCATCGGTTATTAAGGATGTTTTTTTTTAAAGTGACGAAAAATTTCGGCGCTAGATCATGTGCTGAATTCATGGTTCCATTTTGCTCATCGATGCCCTGTCACTCTCTTTACTATTTTACTAGATATATTTTGAATAGTTTTTAGAGTAGAGGTAAAATCACTACGCTTAAGCTTTCAAACCAACAAAAAAACAAAAAAACATCCCAAAAGTCATACAATATTCAAATCTCATACCAAAACAAGTAACAGCTACCCTCACCTCATACAAAATTAACCCCAACATACCCGCACAGTACATAAAAACCACGTATCGTAACATTTCCGACATTAATCTCATTAGGAGGCCTTTTTGACCTCCCAAATGAACACGGAACAGTTACAAAGTCACACACTGCAGGAAACTGATAGTACTATCTAAATAGGTTTATTTCACCCCTTTCGGGGGTGAGTAAACGTTCATTACGTGTGACGAAGTTTGGGAAGGTGAGATTGTGTGGCGAGTAATGAGTGAGAAAGTTGTGAAGGCGTTAAATGTACTTACGATGGACGGGACAAAACGAACAACATCAAAAAGTTCTTGGTATAACCCACAGCGGGGTTACTGCGTAAAAGATTAATGATTTCTGTAAGTAGGTTTAAACAAAACACTTTCACACATCAATCATATTTTAAAAACTAGATGAGGTGGGCGTTTCCTATCTGACTACTCTGAGAAGAAAGGCCGAAACAAACTCAAAGGTCAGTTTCTTTTAAAGTCCAGAAATCTTGGTCAGATCATGTAAAAATCATGAAGGTATCTGTAATAGTCTTAGAAGGTAAGAACCTACTACTATCAGTAGATACGAATGTGAGAGGAAAAAACTTCCTCAAAAGAAATAAAAAGAAAAATAAAGTCAAAATAAAAGTCATTCTTAGTCTTAGGCTTTTATTTTGACAGTTCAACAACATTCATTGCTTTATTTACGTTGTTGAGGAGACGAACTTTTCAAACTTCTGAAGCAATGGATTAGCAATATCCCTCAAAATGATTCAGATTGTGATTGTGTTTCGCAATTAGGGTGCTGGTTGCACCATGCTCTGTTTAGTTCTATGTCTTGTGTCATACGCACCATTTGACAAATCGCATTGCGAGAAAAAATATTTTTATTTCGAAGAAAATATGACATTGTGGTAATGCAAATCTCGTAGTGACAATTTGACTGGACTAACTACGGCTCATTTTCATTAGTATTTTATAATATTTACCGAGTACCTATTTAGATGAATAAAATAATTTTCTTCGTGTTGGTAAAACTGTATTGTGTTTACTAGATGGCGCCGCTAAGAACTGGGATAACAGTTTTTTTACGACATTTATTATGATAGCCTCTGTATAATATCATAAATCTCTTTTGGTCTTATTCATAAAAAAGTTTATCGAAGGTTTGACATTAATTAGTTAAACTGCTCGATAAACTTATGAAACCTTTGATCAAATGTTGTATTCTTAAACGTTTCATAAACGTTCTATAACTAATGTGTCATTTATAAACCAAACTGTTGCCATTTTAATGAAGTCATCCAACAAATTGACCAACACATCGAATTGTCAAACGAGAATATCTGCCTACACACCGAATAGTTGTGACCATAGACGGTATTACGTACTGGCCACTATTTAATTGTCTTTAAACTTGACAAATAATTTGAAACTGTAACTATTAACTGTCAATTATTAGCTTGAAAATTGACATTTGGTGACATACAATATTTGTACATCAAATGATCAAATTTTTATGTCATTTTCTTTGTAATCAATCATAATTGCTTTAGAGAGTCGGCCATTTGTTCCATAAAACACTGTTAAAGTAGGGTTCTGACTTCCATAACTATATAGTAGGGTTATAGAACGTTTTTGTCCTAAAATGCGTTTATGAATAACACTTTTTGACAACCAGAGTTTAGCAAGGTTTTAGATGTTCGATTACTTTTTATGAATAAGACCGTTTGTGTATAGTTAAGTAACACTTAGATTGCCATTGTTTTGAGAGGAGTTAATTCATTCTTAAATCTTCGATCAACCCATGCGGCTATCATTATATTTTAGTGTTTAGTGAAGAGCCCGTTTTTATTTAAAAGACATAGCCTTTTAACGACATCTGGATTTATGTCCTCGTAAAATTGTCAGCCAGGCAATTTTACACAAAATTAAACACCAAAAACAAAAATAGTGTTATCTGAAGGCAAACAAGTTCTTGAATTGGTGATTACTGATAGTTATTCAGTAATCACCAACTCAAAAACTTGTTTGCCTTCAGACAACACTATTTTTGTTTCAACATTAAACGGTCTCGTTAATCGCTACAAAGAGGTAATGTCTTTTTACATCTGAAGATAAATGAGCACAAAGATTAAGTAAGAAGTGAATAACAGCCACAGCTTTAGCTTGTTTTTCCAATCTGATACCAAAAATAAACGTTATTTTCGCAATGAATTTGCAAGTTTGTCGATTCAAAGGAGCTTTCTAACATTCAATGGAACAAAAATACTATTATGTAGAACGGGTAACGTCACCCGAACATAATACCTCGATTTTGAAGACTTTGTTCTGCACTGAAATGGGCTGATTCATTACTGACTGTGCTGGATTTTAAAGCCTTGTAACCTAGGTCATATCTTTAATTCTTTTCTGTGAGAACTAATTATCAAGGAGTTTTTTTAAATAATGATTCTCAATATGATACTTTCTTGGATGAAGTAAATCATTCATCATTCTGTTCTTATAATGCAGAATGACCCAACCTCATACAACTCTAGTAATTAGTCACATAAAAAAAATGTAGCCGGTGGGCAGTAGTAAAATAAATTCTGTTCAACTTGTTCTTGGGTCTACCAAGAACAAGTTGGAACTATGCACCAGAATACCAGCGCTGCGACACTTTTTTAAATGTCGGAGCATCCTGCTGAGGTAGGAGGAGCCTTTTGGCCTCGTGCAGGACTTTTTTGGTTTTTTTTTCGTTTTATATATTTTTTATACGTGTGTTTAGTTTAGTATGTGATCTCCTGTGAGAGTCACAATAAATACTTATTCTTTTCTTTCTTTTTTCACTAGGATTATACTTCTGACTAGCTGCATCTCGCGGTTTCACCCGCATAAGTGTCGAACGCTAAAGAATATCGGGATAAAAAGTATCTAATGTCCTAATACAGATCATGATGTACTCATGTGCCAAATTTCATGCATATCCGTTCAGCCGTTTTAGCGTGACAGCGTAACAAAAAAACAAATCATTTATCTTTATAATATTTAGTAGTTTAGATGAAAAAGATCAAATTCCCCGATCGAACCTAGAATATCGTGTTATTACCATCACGTGTCAGTTCCCTTTTTTCCCCTGTTCCCAACTTCCCACCACCCTCCCATTATTCCTAGACCCCGACTATCACGCCTAATCTCCAGTTTATGACTATGTGACGTAGCCATTAGGACTCATACACACGTTGGCACGCCGTATACAACGTACATGCAAATGAGCTTGGTTGATTGATTAATTACTTAATGAATGAAGCCTAGGTTTGATGAAGGTGCTAAATTGAGATAGGGTTAATAGATGATGAAGGCATTTTGGTTAGATTTTAGGTCTGTGAGGATTTGTCACGTGTGACCCAGAGCTCGGAAGATTGTGGAGTGAAATATCGTTTTCTCTACTAGTACTGATCGAATTTCAAAATTCTTTCACTGGCAGAAAGGTGCACTATTGCCGAGTGCCGTGGGGTATCTTTTATAGTGTAGTTGACTACCACGCGGGCGAAAGCGCCGGCAGAAATACTCTGTTAAAAAAGTAGAGAATAAGTATTTTCTGTAGTAAAGAAGATAGAAATATGGAACTTTAGTTGCACATGGTTATGCTTATGTTAGAACAGTTGCTGGTTAAATCATCGATTTTCTACTAAAACTTTTTTAGTACGATGCGGTAAAATGCTAGATGCTTTTTCTCAAAAAACTAGCAAGTTTTTTTCTCGCAAAAATGCTTTGACTTGGGTTCAGTTAGTGTTTGTAAGTAGCTAATTATGCCAAGAGATCGTAATTCCTGTTGCTAAGCATGAGGGTCTATGTTGTGATTTTTACTAGCTTTTCCCGCAGCTGCACCGGGATGGGGCTTGGAAATTATACCACGGGAAAAAGTATTATATGTGTTCAGATCCAGGTTAAAAACAATCTTTATGCCGAACTCCTATCGCAGGTGTACTGGAAGAGATTTCTGTAGAAATAAGTATTACCTATGTACGTATTTTTCTGTTCCTTTCTTCTTGTCTGTTTATATGTGTGTGCATAAATGGTTAAATAAATAAATAAACTTTATCCGAATACATTAAAGTTGTTTTTGCGTGATTGGGTACAAACAAACTCATTTAATTTGTAGGATTAATTTTGCAGACACAAATGTCATATGCCCTTACACCCAAACCGGGTAATCTATAATTTGTAAGCCTTCAGTATCATTGTTTCATTTGTTTTTCAGCCACACTGCCTGTCAATCTGAAACATTTTAACAAATGCCATGGCAACATAATATAAATTCCTAGTACCAATTCAACCAACCACCACTCTATTCCACTATCATTTCACAGATAGGTCACTCCATACAAAGTTCCGAGACACATGAATAGTTCTATTCAGCACACGTTCCAATGACATATGTAAATAAATAACTTCTGACTAAGGACAGCCGACAGTTATGTGTTAGGGGAGCTACACATTTGTTCGGGTCGGCACATTCAAAATCGCCGACCCGAAGCATTTACCAAATATTGCAATTCTGCATTCATTCGGCTCTTGGCGATCGGAAAACTCCGTTTGGCATTTACCCTCGCTGAGTAATGTTCGGGTCAGCTCGGCAGGGTTCGAACGAAGCTGAGCGTATTTTTTCCGAACATACCCGCTTGTTGGTATAGTGGTCGCAAGCGCTACTGCTGAGCATGAGGAGCTGGGTATGATTCCCGAATCGCGCAGCGTTATTTAATTTTATAATCTGAAATTTCTCAATAGCCCGGAGTCTAGACTCACCCCAAATAATGGGACTTAGACATAACCAGTGAAATATGGTAATACAATACATATATCCGATATTGCCGCTCGGCAGTGCCGAACCATGCCGACCCGAACATGTGTGTAACACCCCTGAAAGTTCATAGTTTCAGACTTCGGTATTGAACCTTCGGAGTTAGTCATAGTGATGGTTGTAAAGTATTCATAGTTAGCCATATTGAAGGTTGTAAAGTATTCATCGTTGCTGAGTCTTGAGTTGCTGGTGACCTTTTGACATTCAGTCGTGTGTGTGTGTGTTCAGCTTAGACTTTAGATCGAGAACTTTGTAACTTTGTTCAATTGGCACGTTCTAGACTTTGTCAGATTTCTACTTCTACACAATTGGCTTTATCGGTTGGCACATCACTATGTCCACGAAGTAGAAAGCACCTAGTCACGTAGGTACAAAGATTGGTCAAGTACCATTTTAGGAGTCCACATAAGCTTCTAAGTGCAAGAAGAAAATTTAAAATTGGACAATCGCTTGACAAATTTATATTTGTCAAGCGATTGTCCAATTTTACGGGAAAACCAAAAAAATGATGGATGGACTATATCAAAGATGATATGGGTAGAAAGGGAGTGAATTTCTAGATGACATCGAATAGAGAACTATGGAGAAAAAAACTTGTTGCGCCGACGCCAAATAGATTGGGATAAAAGCAGGAGATTGATGATGAGCTGAAAAACACACACACACACACACACTTGAACAAATGCATCTTGAGAAGTCATTGTAGCTTTTATTGGGAAGCTTATCTCCAGCTTGGCATAAAAAGCTATAAAGTCCTGTTTTATCACCAGAAATGCAAGAAGTTTTAATTTGAAAACAAAAACGATAATAGGGATAACGTTATAGTGTAAACTTGAAAACAAAAATGACACTAGTGAGTTTTCTAATAAAAGCTCACTATTATCATTTTTGCTTTGAAGAACACACATATCATCATGTCTGTATTCTCCAAAGGCGGAAATATACCTAAAGGATACCCACATTTCGTCAGTTATGTTTATGTCCCATGTATGGTACCATGCAGGTATCAACCGGGCACGAATCCATTAACATAACATCTAAATTCAACGAAAATAGCAAAATAATCGACCATCATTCTAAACACCCCCTAACAAATTCGCATAGGTCGATGCTAGTGAACTGGCGAGCGATAGGCATCGCAAAACACTCCGCCTCCAATCCTGTCTCTACGATCAATACATCAGCTTACAGGCTAGCCAGCTAGGTAGATGTAAATGAAGTGCCGATGGACTTCACTAGTGAAATATTGAGCTTGATACGCTGAAGGATTTATGGTGAACCAGCTTTGGCTGCGGTTTCTCTCGCCTCTTAGTGAAAATAATTTATGTAGCAGGGTAAAAACATTGCATTGCCCAAAGTATCGTTAACATTCAAATTCGTTGAGTAGTTTATGTGTGATTAGCTTAGCATCAAACGGTTTTAGACACATAAGAAGGTTGGATTTTTTGGAAATAAAATAAACACATGATCAGCCTATAATGTTCGCACTGCTGAGACACACCCCACCTATCTGTGAGAGTGAGTGGGCCGTAATCAAACACGTGGTGCGGGTTGGTGAATGTTATGTCTTCGAATTTTTGGTTCTAGTACATTATGCCGGTTTCCCTTAAGCAAACCTTCACCATTTTGAGAGCAGTGGTGATGAAATAATTGATACGAAGTAAAGGTCTGAGGTCAACCCTACACTCTAAAACTCGTAAGTCGCGGCCATAACCACTGGTCCACGGGCACGACTGCGCTCTAGGGTTCAAACAACATGTAAAAGATCCATTAAAACGAGATCAGAAGGCCAATTCTCGTAATTAAAAACGTTCACAATCTAGTCGCAGTCTCATCTCAGCGACAATCAAATGTCAAAAACTTTAAAAATTTAGGGAAACTCGAGGTATTTTTGACAGATTGAGGCTGAGATCAGACTGTGAACGTTCTTAAAATTACGAGAATTGCGCCTCTGATCTCCAAGACTTTTGGATATGTAGAGGCGGAATGAAATGGTCATATTTGTTAACTTAGTAATATCTTCTTGGCAAGAAACAAAATTTCAGGTTTTTTTTTTAACAAATTTGTTGAATGAAATTTTAATTTGTTCTAGCGGCTTGATGATCGCTTGATGTTTATCGACCCACTGGTTATTTTACAACTGCATTACTTGAAATGATTACGTGCCATCTTGTGTTTGGCATTGTGCGTTTTTCTTATCGGGTTGAGTAGGATGTTTGTCAGAAAGGTTTGTCAGAAAGGTGTGGTCATATTTAACCATGTGGTACAGAAAATCAAACTGAACAATATCCATGGCCAATATCGTAATCGGAGCGGTGGTGGGCCAGTGGTGTCGACCCCAACTTACAAGTTGTAGGTCGTGGGTTAGAACTAAGGTTGGCGAATCAAAATCATCACTACTGCTCTCCAAACAGTGAAAGAAAACAGTTAGAGGAAACCGGCATGTCCTACAACCAAATAATCGAAGACATGTGGCAACCCGCACTGGGCCTGCTTGGTAGATGACAGCCCAATTCCTCTCGTAAAGAGGAAGCCTATGTCCCCGCAGTGGGATGATCATAGGTTGATTATGCTAGACATTATTATTAAGATTATTTTAAAATAATGAAATATAGGTATGATACATGCTGTATAGAACAACTGAGTTTTTTTCTAGACGATTGTCGATTATCACGCCTTACAGTATTATTTCACCTCTTTAAACTGACGGTTCCTGAACGCAATATGTATTACAACCCCATCCTTCATTACTATGCGAGGTAAAAAGAAGTGTCGATGGGTTTCGTACGTGAGATATGAGAGTGAAAACGGGATTAAGGTCATTTGGAGGAAAAGAGGGTAATTTGTAACCAGGTTATATGAAGTATGGAGAACGTGCGTGGTGTATCTTCAGCTTCCGTATACCTTGTGAGATCTAAACACTGGTACCTAGGTAAGTTTAGCTTAACATAATGTAAGAAACTGAATACAGACAATACGTATTAATCACCTTGTGTTAAATATAGGTAGTTACTGTACAAACTTAGTTTATATTTACCCGACTGCGCGATGCAAAGGAGGGTACTGTGTTTATCAGCGTATCTCATGCAGTCAGAGGCATCTTATTAAATTCAATAATAAAGACCTTTATTGGCGCCGACTGCTTGAGATTACTGATTAAATTGTATTAAGTGTAATAGTCAACCTCTTAATTTTTATTTTAATATACTAATCAGCTTTTATATAAAATAGTGGTTATAAGCAAACGATGATCTGGTTCCGTGTGATGCCGGACGTAAAGAATAGCACTATCTCATCTCTTCCCATGGGTGTCATAGGAGGCGACTAAGGGACTTACTAGATAATGGGCAGCAGCGTTCTCTATGCATTTTACTACCATACTACGATCGCCAACACCTGCCAAGCGTGGTGATTATCGCAAAACCCTCCATTTTTGGGAACGCCTATGTCCAGCGGTGGACTTCCTTCGGCTGAAATGATGATGATGATGATCAGGTGTGTAGTAATCACACCCAACGTGCGTGACCGGATGTATGAACGTAACCAAGGCAAAAGAAGTATGTAAAGATCGTAGGAGGTGGCGTTCTGTAGTTTCTGCCTACCCCCATGGGGAAAAGGCTTAAGTTTATGCATGTACTAGCGTCCCGTCCGGCTTCGCAAGGGTGGGATCCCAAATTTTTTCTAATAATTTAAATAGCCTATGTTACTCAGGGATCTTTTTTTTTGCGTTTGGGAAATCATTAAATAACTTCTCCCACTCTGGGTGGAGCAGAAGGGCGTGTCAGACTTTTACTGACTAAAACCCACCCATGTTCCCTCAGTTGTCTGTGTGCCAGGGGCCACGGTATTTCTTTCGAACAACCCGCACACCTGGCAGGCATCGGCCCTTGCGGACCCCACTAGTTGGTGCTGATATCTCTATGAGGCGCGCGTGGATTAAACAACGCGCCGTCGACCCGGGCAGCGAGCTATCCATTACTCGCCGTCCACAAGTCCGTGCCTACGGTGGCTGGGAATCAGCCTGGGATTCCCGACGCCCAGGGCGTCTCCTGCTGCGACTAAGGCCGTGAGGCCGCATAATATATACTGCCTCTCCCTCACGTGCGCCGCCTCCCTTTTCGCAAGCATCACTGCTTCGCAGAAGGAAGCGACGGCTACCCATGCACTTTCGCTCCGTACGGACGCGAGAGATCACCGCCGCATGTTACTTAGGGACAATGTAGCATTCTAATGTTGAAATAAATTTTGAAATCGGTCCAGTAGTTTTGGGTTTATTCATTACAAACATACAATATTTCCTCTTTGTGATATTAGTATAGATGTATGAGCAATTGCATGCTCATTCTCACATACTAATAGATACTATGATATCTGCAACAACATCCAACAATAGAAAATCCTCGTATTCTTATTGTCTAAACTAATCGAGCAGATGAAAATAATGATAACTTCCGAAATCATTTACACAATATTCCACAGAAAGCCGAATTCTGCAGAACCCCAATTCTTCATAAAAGTTTCACGCTTGATTAAACCATTGATCAATGGGCTGGTCTCCATTGAATCATTGCTTTTAGCTATATGACCCCTTTTTATCGCTGTATTGAAGACAAATAATTCGGAGCACTCATTCCATTCTTGCCATTTCTTTAGATAAGATTTCGAAAGTAATTTTTTGGGTTATTGTGGGCATTTATAATATCAATTTTTAAAGATATCATCGTGTATGTGGGAGGTAATTGCATAAAACACTATCAGTAGGAATCGCTTTAATTTTGACAGGTTCCACAACATTCGATGAAATAGCAATAAATTTATGAAAGAATGGAATAGCAATTACCTTCAAAATTATTCAGATTCTGATTAATAGTGTGTTATGCAATGAGAGTGCAGGATAGTATCGTCACGATAACATTACACAGGAAGTAAAACATATGGAAATACCTGTATCAAGACGTTTTTAAATTTTCGTCCATGAAAACGTTATAACATGCACGTATTTGCACACATTTTGTATTACCTGTAGGCGTTTTTTGGTTCCGTAGTTATGTTTTTAAGTCTTTAGCAATCGTTCTCTTTTTTGTGTAGCTATTATCAGAAAGGTTTTTTTTTGGTAACCCTTTGCAACAGCAATCTACCTATTCCTAGGTGTGGACAAACAGAAGAAGATATAAAATAACTTAAATACATTATACACCGTGGCATTAGTCGTCTTACAAAGGTAGTCCACTGAATGTATCCGACATAAACTACCTCTAGGCGCGATAAATAAATTGTTACCATTAATTAAGATAAAAGGTAAACAGCAGAAGATAGCTACCAAGCGCACGAGCCAAGCAGATCATTACATCACCATTATATTTCAACGTTCATTCCATCTCCATAACAGTGTGTTCATAAATATCATTTTATTTTTTAATAAATGGTTAGTAGTCATTGGATACATGAAGTGGGCTACCGTTGTAAGACGATTAAATTGCCATGGTCTGTTAATGCAGAAGCCTAAGAATTTTAAAAGTCATGACTACGGTTTGTATACGCTTGTTTTATCGTTGCCCGCCAGTATCGCCGTTAATTAAATCATACAGAAGACCTCACTTGTTTTTCACGTGTTTTTTAAACTATTATTTTTCATCAGTAGTTCACGTAGTTAGATTAAGCGTCTACTGCAAAGACAATAAAACCTCCTTATCCTTCTCAATGTGAAAGCAATTACAAAGTCCTGCAGTTAGCTCAGTGGACTCACAAAGTTTTATAAGTCAATAGATGCTAGATAGGACAATGTAGGACACAGATCAGTTACCTATCGTAATGTAAACGGGTAAATAAGTCTTTTATTCTAGATTGTTTCTTGGAATAAAGCTGAGAAAATACTACTGCAGTAACATCTCTATGTTTTGCAAAAGATTTAGTTAAAGAGATGAGCAGCAGTGTCTTCCTGGCTGCTTTTAAGAACCACTATTATAACGAAAAATAATATTTTGTTGTTGACCTGCAATCGGAGTTGATAGGACGTGGGTACGGTCTGCAACAAAAGCCGATTAACACTCCTACTTTTACTCATCATCTTCATTGACACAATGTTTAAAATCATTGCAGTGTTAATCGACTGTTGTCGCAGACTGAAAGGCTGACTTCTATATCTAAACATACATATTATAAAAAAGTTACGAAGTCAAAACTTTTTGGATGCAATTTCGCACACAGCTAGTTTAAAACCTGAATTAACGCATAGGAAACTTGTAATCCCTGTGGTACTTTCCCGTGGAATGTTTTTAGACATCCACGCGGGAGCTAGTGATGATAATAGTCATTTCTAGAGGAACCTTAACTTTATCTTTCAAGACTCAATACTCATTATTTATTCAAGGAATTAATTGCTAAGTTCCATAGCATGATAACTTCGATGCTAGAATACAGATGTGGTAATTGCAAGCCATCAAAATTGAGGTCCACAAAATAATTCTAGGAAGGACAAATTAAGTTTTACCGTCGGATTTTAGTATTTACAGCCATGAGAGTAGAATTCGGGTTTAACCTTCTGGGATTACAAACATGAAAGGCATGTAACATTATACAGTTTCAGTATAACATGTTCTTAAAGTATTCATATTAAATAGAGGGTATGTGGTTTTAGGTAGCCACACTTGGACCGACATGCTTATTATAAATTCGAAACTCTGGTCTTAATGTCTGTTTTAATATTTCATACGGTTTTGCGGCTGTACTAGTTTACTTCAGATAATTTTTCAGGAATTTTAATGAACGAATGAATGAGGGAATAAATAAATGAGTGAATGGTTTATTTGTCAGAATATTGGTTCGTTAAATAACAGATGGTTTCACGAAATTCGAGTTTTCAGTCGTGCAAATATTTCAGTTACATGTATAATACAAATAAATTACAGTCTGGTTCGTGGTCACAACAAGTTTTGAATATTTCCTGTAACAGTCAGGTCCTTATGAATAGAGATTCAGTGGGCGTCTGTTAATTACACAGTAAAAATCGCTGGGCAACAATGCTGCAATGCTGTCTGCTCAACAATGTGAATAACACAATTAATGTGGTTGAACTGTCAACACGAAAGTCATTCCTACTGTTAATGTGCTAATTAAGGATTAATTAAGAAAAAAAGGGAAAAATGATAATAGTTTTCTATGTAAATCTCTGCTGAGTATAGAATTTTACCTTGACAGTGGCAAAATAGATTCGTTGAAAAAAAAAGCAAACCGCTTAACGCAGAGAGCGTTATAAAATGTTCAACGATACTGGAATAGAATAGACATTTATTTTGCAAATATAGGCAATACATAACTGGTGTTTTGATATATTGAAATTGAGCCATATATCACCATTCGGCATGCAAACATTTACTTTATCGTTCAAAGCCAGATCCATCAATCCAGATCAATTCAGCCAATTTTCTCTTTTTTCTCCAGCCAGTTTTATCGTATAAAAACGTGTAGGTATGTGAAAATTAGTGACGCTGGGCATACGTTGTCTAAATTGCATTATTTTTGTGTTACTTAAGTTTATATTTAAATTATTTTTGTAATTTTCATGTGTGAAACTTAGTTCTGAAAATCATACCAGTTCAGACACCTTGACCCATTTCTCCAAACAGGATAACTGCTACAATAATACGGACTTTCGGACCAAAGTTTTCGTTTCTTATCGCAATCTTAAATCTCAAGTCATTACGACTTTAAAACTGACTATCTTCTTTAGTAGGTCACAGATTTAAGGTAGGAAGTTAGTGTGCATCTTTAAATTGTTGAATGAAGTTGTATAATTTTCCTGTCTCATTTGTGAGCTTCCTGTATAGAAGAAAATTCACACACAGAAGTGTAAATTTAGACTTAGGTAAAGAGAGGAAATGGCAGTTCCTACAAGTTCCTAGCGAAATGTTTGGATAATGACTGCTTGCATAATATATGAACAGTGAAAAAAAAAACGCACAGCCAATGTGGGGAACTTTCTGCCAGCGTCTATGTTCCCTTCCAGTTTATTTGTTTGAACGCACTAATATCTGGAACGACCAGTCAGATTTGGAAAAAAAAATGTTTTCATTTGATAGCCCAGTGCTTGAGAAAGGTTATAGTACATTAATTTAGCATCGAGCTACGACTCTTAGGAGCCGAGCAAAAAGAAGAAATAAGTCAGAAAACGAAGTTATACAAGGTGTAACAGAATAGACGCAAGACCTGAAAGTAGTTTGTTCCTAATTGATTACTGAATCAATTTTAGTAACTTTTAACATGGGTAGTGTTTTCAAAAATTATGTATTTTGCCACACCTATCGCCGATTAAGTCAAAGTCTAAATGCACAAAGTCGTGCTAGGGTCAACTCGTTTTTCTTAATAAAAACAGTTAGCTTAAAAATAAATTAGTATTGGTCATTGTATTATACTTTTAACTCAATACTCTAATTGGGGTGTATGAGGTCTTGCGTTAATTAAGTTACACTTTGTATAGCGCGGGCGGGTGACAGGTTGTGACGTGGTGGGTCGAGGACCGAAATTTCAAAAGCTAGTTTGTAGAATGCTGTGGTGGCTCAGTGGTAACGCCGCGACCTGTACTTGTTGACGAGATGTAGGTCGTAGGTTTGAACCCATTTACATTGTAAATTATTTCATCACCACTGCTGTCAAAACGGTAAAGGAAAACATCGTGAGGAAACCGGCATGTCCTAGAACCAAAAATGCGAAGATATGTGACATCCACCAACCCGCACTGGGCCTGCGTGGTGGATTACGGCCCACTCACATTCACATAGTCCTCTCCCGGCCTGTGTCCCAGCTGTGGGAACGTTATAGGCTGATTATGAGTATGTAGAATAAAACCACACCAATTAACATTGACAATACGAGTATTAGGTAGCGTCAGTAGACTTGAAACCTTAACTTCAGTATTTATTTCTCTTTACCACTATACCTTTAAAAGCAAGTCATACTCAGGCATAACGCAAATGGACTATCTACAAAAATGTGCAGAGTAATGCTTCTATAATATAAATAATTGATCAAAACGTGAGTTGAACTGTTCAAGGAGAATATACATAGAAATGAAAGGAATTCCACGAATGATAGAAATGAACTCTATTCATGTGGAAAATGGTTTCTAATGGAGGGAGGACACTTCTTCATGTATGCTTTCTTTGTCAATTGAAATTCTATCATGTATTGTGTAGGCTTGTGATGAACTTGACTTCACATGTCTTGTGTGAAGTTAAGTTTATATCAACATTAGGGAATAGAATAAAGTATACATATTTTGATTGGATGAGTTTCGAATTCACGACCACAGACTTACCGGGTTATTGCAGGGCGTATTTTATCAATGCGCGGATATGTGGAAATAATTTGTGAAATGGAATAAATTGGTTTGAACTTATCTGCCAGATTACTTAACCAAAACATAAACAAAAAAACATAGTATTTAATAAACTACTCAACAATCCGCCAATATCTGCTTAGCCTTTTCTCAACTACGTTCCAGTCTTACCGCATGCAGCTGAATACCAGTATCTTAAGTGGATGGACTGCTTATCTTACCTTCAGAACCCAGTTATTGGGTAATGCGATACCTCTTGGTAAAACTGGTTGTCAGACTTTCGGGCTTCCGAATACCCGTAATGACTATCAAAGATCTACAAACAACAGCTATGACGGGCTTAACGGGCTTTCCGAGGCACGGAGCACCCATCCACAAACCGACCGAGGCAAGCGAAACTCAACATTCGAGCAAGCCGCATGGCTGTTATCATTTAGCCAAGAGTAACTTTTAAAACTTTTCAACAATGAAACTTGAACATTAGTTTAATATTTCTCGTCGTAACAAGCGTATTACAAAGAAAAACTTTCATTTATCAACTTCCAATCATTGCCAATAACATTAATCACTAATTTCGTTCAGAAGATAGCTACTGTTTTAACAATACTATCGGAAATCGTACTTTTCCTATAACTGATATCCATTAATTTGATGTATTGTTAAGGTCGTAACTAATATACCTCCGCCGCGATCTACAAAGGAAATTAAGTTGTGTCTACATTGTTAGGATTGCCTATGACTAACCTATACGAATCCTTAAGTAAATATAGTAATAATAATAATAATTTAGGAGGCTCTCGTTAGGCAGCTGGATCAAGAACTTGATCCAGAAAGCAGTACTACTGGACACGGCGCGTATCGCGAGGAGGTTCCTCTCTCGGCAGCCCTGACCACCGGTAGCTTGGACCCTGTTCCCGATACCGGTGGGCTACTATTAATTTTTATATTTTTAAATGTTTTTATGTAAAAAAAAATTATGTTCGAATATTTAAAAATATAATTTATATGTACATTTAAATGAATTAAAGAATATAATAATTTATTTATTTAACTTGACAACATAGGTCCAATGGTTAGTACAACAATAACTTATCAACTAAGGGTTAGTAATATTATTTAATTAAAACATTATTCATCCCTGCCGTACGAGCAACCGGACAGCATGTAATGTAATGTAATGTAATGCACCGATCCCAGCGTGGTTTGACCAGACTCGATTAATCGAATGAACCCCAAGATTCGCACTAGCCCCTGTAGCCTCATGCTTCATGGTGTTACAGAGGCCATTGCATATCAAGAAGTAGACCGGGGGGCGCGGTAATGGTCAGGTAGACAGGCCCTTAGGATAGGAAAGGATTGCGAGCCTACCGGATATGCATCCTTGAGTAAGCATTGGACTAGTGGAGAGACGGGTGGTATTTTTTATAGGAGGGCATCTTTTCACGACGTCGCCGGCATGTTGATTCAGGTCGAGCTTCTTGTGCAGGTTTAACTGTTTTCTTAGCTCTTTTCTATGCAGTTGCTTCACTATGTTCTGTGTTGTTGTTTTCATATTCGTCTTCTGAATTCTCACTGCTATCAGCTTCTGTTTTTTTGTATCTATCGTTAGCCGCTTTCTTGATCTTGTTTCTGTCTCCAGCCATGTCCTTCCAATACGTGATTCCCATGTTGAAGTATTTCATGTCCTGTTTTAGGTTGTCGTTCCATGTGTAAATAGGTCGTCCAACCTCCTTAGATTTAGCCTTAAACTGCATTGCTGCATGCAATAGGTGTGGTTTATCCCGTCTGAAGACGTGTGCCAAGTAGCACATCCTGTGGTTCTTGATGCGTTTTGTTACGGTTTTCCGTCTAAGATTTGGTGCATCTTCTTAGTTCTTGGTTTATTCCTGGCATGGTTAATCAAGTCTCTCATGATAAGTCGTTCATATTTTCGGAGTCTTGATCTGTTCGCCTTGGTGAGGGTCGATATTTTTAAGCCTTATATCATACAAGGTACGATAACCATTCGGTACATAAGTCTAGCTAACTTCCAGTCCATCTTTGAGTTTAGTATGAATGGTAGTAATGATTTGGCGTTTCTCGTGGCCTGTTGGCATCATTTTCTAATTGTGCTTTTCCTGCTTAATGCGGATGTTATGTATGCGCCTAGGTATTTGATTACGTCCACTGTTGGTATACTTACTCCGTTGAGGGTCACGTTGGTCGTTTGCTGTGATGTTATGGGGTCCCTAATTAGAATTTTTGTTTTTGTTTCGTTTATTTGGAGGCCTACGCTATTTAGTAAGGCTTTAATGTAGTATAAGATACGCTCTAGACCTTCTAGATTATCTGTATTATGGATAAGGTCGTCCGCAAATGATAATACCATGGAAAGTGAAATTTCGCGGTCCTGATCTAGTTTGATTAAATGATAGTGTCTTCTAGTGTTCTAAGGACTTCGTCAATGACCAATGTAAAAAGGCGAGGGGACAGGGGGCACCCTTGCTTAACTCCTTTTCCGTTGACAATCCAACTGCTTTGCTGACCACACCATTTGATGCATGTTCTTTCATTTCAGCATGCCCTGATTATCCTGTTGGTCATCGATTTGTTGGTTCGTTCCAGTAATATATCTCTTAATGCGTTGAAGTCAACGTTGTCAAGGTTTTTTCTATGTCGAGGGCGAGTACGTAAATTCGTTTACCTGCACGCCATCCTTCGTCTAGAACCCTTTTGAGCGTAAAAATGTGGTCATCTGTTGATCTATTGTTTAAGAACGCTGGTTGGTAATTTCCCAGCTCCGTTATTGTATCGTTTACTTTTTTTTTTTTTTTGTAAGTATGAGGCGTAAATTCTGTAACCCGTGTTACAAATGGTTTATATGCGGCGGAAATCGTCCGCGTCTTTAGGATTTTTTTTTTTTTGGGATTGGGACTTGTACGGTCTCAAGCCACATGTCGGGTAAAGTGTTCTGTGTCCAGGCGTTATTCATGTGTTTAGTAACAGCTTCCTATAGTATTTGGGGCATCGCTTTGTACAGTTCGATTACCATTTGGTCCGTTCCAGGGGCTGTCCCGTTTCGCATTTTATTGATGATTCCTGTTATTTCGTCCACCGTTGGTCCTTCGCAGTGTGGTTCGATTATCGGTTTTGTTATATTAACCGTTGGGTTCAGAAAGCCCTCGGATTTTTTTAGTTTTCTTCCCATTTCGCCGGTCGCGTGCCATTTGTAGCGTGTGGAGCTGTATGCTCCTGAATTCATCCGTTTCCTGTAGGCTGGCTATATGAATGCCTCTGCGTGAAAGTTCAGCGTCTATTCGATTTTTTCCGGGTTTTGAGGCGTCGCGGACGTTCCAGGTTGCAATGCACTAGTCTGGGCAGGTGTACTTAATTACGATAGAGGTCCGGTGTCTTAGTATTGTGTATCCGGTGTCGTCCGCAATTACGTCAGATAACGGTGTAAATAGTGTTGCCTGTCGTTGTTCACACGGCGATAACGGGTTTACCTGTTGGGGGCTGTTCGTTTGAGGCTGGGGTTTCGTGTGTTTTTCCTGTTCTTGGCGTGTGTTGCACCGGTTACTTCTTGGTTTGATATGATGTGGTGTTTTAATGTTGGTTGGAAATTGCATTAGGAGTTTCGGGTTATTGCTGTATTGTTTTTCATTATTCCGGACCCAGCTATCATAGTGGTGATTCTGATAGAGGATGTGTACTCGTATGTTGTGGGTAATACACCTGTGTATTTCCGTTGATTATGAGTACATGCACGTTTACGAGGTAGAATTCAGACGCGGCGATAATTATATCTTCGCCACTCCAGAATGTTTCGTTAAATTGCGCGGTTATATAATTTGTTATCCTTTGTTCCTGGGAGAGATCGCTGTTGGGGAGAAATTCCTGTATATTATTTAGAAGTGTTGTTGATGTTCCAAAACATAGGTGGCTAGGTCTTGACGGACATTTCTGTGATCAAATGTTAAGCCCATTAAAATGTTTATTTGGTGGGCTAGTGCCCTAAACAAACAATTTCCATCTTTTGAAATGGGCACAATTGTATCCATTGTAAGCGCTTTTGTTTGTAGGGATAGTCAGAAACACATGTATGTAGGGGCTGAAACTTGCTAACCTTAAAGTTTGTTTTATGGGCTGACCTTTTTTTTTGTTAGTTTTAATGATTTGTTTATCTGTAAAGCAAAAACGTGCAAAGCCAACGGAATAGTTCGGGGTACCTATTTAGGCCATCTGTTTCCGATTGAATATTTTTTTGACCGTGGCCCCTTGCAATCCACTGTGGAATTCGTTACACTGTTACAATAGTAAGATCCTTAAAGTACAGTGTCTTGGACGGTACCGTATTTTGTGCTAGAATATTGGCGTGTATCAAGTTCTTTCCTCTATTACAGTGGGTGTAAGCACACTGGTCCACAAAGGAGGTGATTTGATTTTCAGAGATCACGCGCGGCGAATAAAGGCCCGCCGCATGCAGTACCTATAGCAAACGAATCCCTGTAATAATAGGAGCGATCTCACCAAATCTGCCTCTGGGGTCCGTCGTCCTCCAGCAGCCCGTCTCCACTGCAGGCTGAAGCGCACTTCAATATCACTTTTGCTTACTTGTTTGTGGTTAAAGTGTAATCAAAACTATGCAAGGCCTCTAATTGAGCCAAAGAGAATTGGATCTTATTCCAAGGGGATGAGACTCAATTTTAACTGCATAAGTTAATGCAAATGTCCACACGATTTTCTATGACACTGTTGGCTTTAACATAATTTTTTATTCATTGTATTATGCTTATAGCTTAATGCTCTAATCGGGGTATTTGAGGTCTTGCGTTAGTTATGTTACACTTTCACCAATTTTACAAAATACACTGTGGCAAAACACAAAACACACGCGGTTTGATTTCAAATTCGAGGCCCCAGTCAACATCTGGTGCAAGCTCAAAGAAGGCGACCGCTCGCTTCAACGGCTCAACTCCGAATCTGTCCGTACGAGCAACCGGACAGCATGCCTAAATATTGGTGCATCGTGTTTATCGGCTAGGGTTTTCAAAACGTGTGGTAATAAGTTCTATTTATAGTAACTGTGTTGTTTGACGTTTATTTGGTAGTGGCAGGAACATCGACACGCAACCTGATACCATATATTCAGTAGATGATTTTGAAACCCTTGCGTCGAATTTTTTTGCCGGTTATTAAGAAGAAAAAATAGCTGTTCCATACATTTTAACCGCCTTGGTATTGCACTTTTCTACAACAGATTTTTTGTTTTATTGCCGTCGGTAATTTTCTACGCTACAAGGTCTAGAATTACGTACTGAACTTATGGTTGGAGTTGGCGTTTCGATGTCCCTGTTACCTTATATACCTTCTATCGCGATCAACAAAGGAACTTAAGTTATGTCTACATTGTTAGGAATGCCTTTTACTTTTCACTGGAATTCCTTAGGTAAATATAGTGAAGTAATTATGTTCTTTTTATAGCAAAGTAACTGTGTTAATTCTTCCCAGCATTGAAGTATTTCGTAGGTTATTTTGAAAAAAATTGACGTTCCATACATTTTGACCGCGTAGGTATTGCTTTTTAACCGACTTCAAGAAAAAGAGGAGGTTCTCAATTCGACTGTATTTTTTTTTAAATGTTTGTTAGCTCAGAACTTGCGACTGGGTGCGATTTTGATTGCGAAATCAACCGCGATTGCTGCTATCGCATAAATATGCATTGTTTTTAACCCTAAGATTTACATTTCGAATTGGTGTGGGGTAGGTACTATAACTAAAAAGTGAAAAATAAAAACTTTTCCCAAAAAAAACCAACTGATTTCCAAAAAAAACACTACAAAGTGAAAAATAACTTTAATTTAGGAAGCCGGTGACTGGTGACATGAAAATTAAAATACATATCCAAAGTCACCGACTTCCGAAATTAAAGTAATTTTTTACTTTGTAGTGTTTTTTTTGGAAATCGGTTGTTTTTTTTTCATAGAACAGAGGTTTTTTATTTTCGTACCCGACGATTTTTTTTTTAAAGGATTCTCAGTTTCAAAACAGCGGAACCCGAATTTAACTAACAGCGTGTGTTAAACACGACCACGTCATCAAAACCTACACATCTGCAGTTAACTAACCCCCAACTAACGTAACGTGACAATACGCCTTTTCATCAAACATTAACCCTTATCTCGCCGAAACAACGTAATTGTTTGAACCAACAACCCGCTGATAAATTCTAATTGTTGGTCTAAACGACCGCTTGTGATTAGTGGGGTTAAATAATGAAGGTACTGTTTGACCAGTGACGGTGAGGGTTAGGTGATTAGCACATCTGTGTGGCGTTCTGAGGTCGTTTTTAATTAGCCTGTGTTGGGTTAAAAGTTTGGAGCATGTTGACCTTGAGTTTTGTGTTTGCGTTTTTAAATGGAAAATGACCCGAGACTAAAAACTAAGTTAAAATTTATTTATTTTTGCTTTTAAAGAAGGTGCTCAATCTTTTAAATAAAGTTAGTTAAGAATCAGTTTTGTTCGTTACTTTAATTTCAAAAGTTTATATAGATTTTTCACACAATACGCAATAACTGTAGAAAAGTAATATACGTTAAGAATATAGAGAGTTTATCACATGAAGATAAAGTAAAACGATCCTTAACTGTGCGAACTGCGGTCATTGTAGCACCGTGCGAGCTACGCCGTAGCACACTGCAAGCTACGCCGTAGCGCAGCGCGTAGCAGAGCGCTACATAAACCTTAAAGCCTACTAGATTTACAAGGTGCGATTTAATTCTCTGTGGTATGACATAAATGTTGAAGCAATAGTAAAAGTTGCGTTTGAAGTAATTTATTGCTTTAATTTTATTGTATGTCACTTGCAAGAGACTTGCATCGTGTTATGGTGCTTTAGTTTATGTTTACATTGCCTATAAGAGTAACTACCATTTTTTTTACGGACGTGACATAACATAACATCATGCCTGTGTTCTCCGAAGGGTTCAGCAGAGCTGTACCCATGGTACATCTACATTTCGCATTAAATCTTATGCAAAAGTAGGCAAGTGATTTATCAAACGGGGCACGTTCGAGCGTAAACAGTAAACTATTGTGGCGACGCTTTAACTTATGGTTTGTTCACACGGTGTTAGTTAGTATGCTAGTATCGCATCGCATCGCATTTTTCAATTGCCTATATCTACCTATATTAACACCACCATTAATAGCCCTCTAACACGTATGGCAAGGTGATATAATGAAAGGTAAAACTTGACGGTTTACCCTATCGAAGTTTTCTCTCCGAGTTTCGTTTCATACAGACGATCCCTATATAAACAGTGCGAACAATGTACGTCTAAATAGCTCAAACTGTTTAGTTTTCTTTAATGTTCTAGATTTAGGTTTACTGGACACACTATTATTTTTTTCTTCTTGTCTCTAATTTTCATTATGTCAATGTCATGCATACCTGTTATTAGCACGGTTACTGAAATATCGATCTTAGATGTAAGTTTATTTGAAATGTAAGTGACAGTGCTGTTGGTGTGCTTATTATACATAAATAAATTTTGGTGCCTTCATTAGAATGATTCTATTCTACACAGCATAAAATCCACACACCATTCCACACCACCTTTTAGTATACGTACTACCCTAATTTCGCCAGTAATTTTTAAGTTTGATGTTGTAGTCCCCCATCAACTAGGCACAAATCTAAACGCCAAGCTGGTACTGAGAACTTCCAGATAGAAAATCCCACAAACATTGCCCAACTTGGGAATTGAACACATCAACATGCTCAAGCAATATTCTCAGCAGTAGTGTTTGTGATCACTACACTAACCAGGAACAATAGGGTATTTTTTACCAGTAACAGGAAAAATAACAATGCTCATAATTTACTACCGAAACAGAATACATGAACATTGTCTGTTACGAGCCTATGAATTATAATGACGCCTATTATGACAGCTAATGACCCAATGTTTCTATTATGTTGATTGAATGGATTTATGTGCCACTGGAATAGTAAATGTTCCCTAATCAGTGTCCGTTTGTATGGATTTTTAATGTCATTGTTTGTGTTTACAACTACTTATATTGTGAAATGAAATGTTTGTTTATTTATTTAACCACACATATATAAATAGATAAAAAGAAAAGAACAGAAAATTAGGGACAGAGGTGATGCTTATTTCTAAAGAAATCTCTCCTGCGGTAGGAGAGAAGATAAAGGGATGTAGAGAGCGTGTGTAAGAGTAACAGAGAAAATAAAATAGATATAGTAAAAAAAAAATCACCAATGAAAATTAAACAAATAATATGAGATAATAATAATAAAATGATAATGATAATTGTTTATTTGTGTTAATAGATTTTTTAGGACACTTTTATACGATAATATTTTGTTGGTTTATATTTTAAAACTAGATGGCGCCGGCATTTCCTACCTGACTGTTCCCTGAGAAGAAATGCTGAAACAAACTCAGAGGTCATGATCTCTTTAAAGTCCAAACATTATTATGATTTGGATTTTATGTGTGTCTAACAACGGACATGGCCCAGACCATGTCTGGAAGGGGAAGTTTTGAAGAAAGAGCCATTAATCCACATTATCATAGGTATTTTCCAATTTTGAGATAAATCTTTAGCATAAACGATTCAACATAATAAAATAAACATACTTATATATAAATTATTTGCACATGATTCTATTTAACGTATAATTAGTCCTAGTCTATGTTATAAAATAACAGACTTTGGTTCTGTTTCTGTAGAATGACGTTTTAGAGTTAAAGTGAAACCACGAAAATAAATTTCTTATCGTGTTCAAAGTAAAACTCAGTAATTTAAAGAAAAAAAGAGTTCTTGTGTAAAAATCTAAGAAAATTTCTGATAAAAGTTTAATTACGAAAGTTCTTTATTTCGCTCAAACGAACTTAAGAACAAATTCTGCTATCGATGTGTGTTCATGCATAGCATAATTTAGTTAATTTGACAAAAGAAGTTCTTTTAGTAGATAAAGTTGTCCAGCAAATAAAAGTGGAAATATTTAAGGTACCAAAACTTCATTAGAAAACTTTTTGACCACTTTATAATGGACGATTTTTTAAATGAATGAACCTTTTTATAATAGCATTTTGTCACTGTTGGCCGCAGTAACTAAGTTATGGTACCTCGATTGAACGGGTTTGGTTGAGTTGGGACTGTGATGATACGAGCGAACGAAGCGAACGATGCCGCCGCAGCAGCAGGCGAGCCCTATATCCAAGTTAGTCGCAATTACTTGGCCATTTAATATTTTTAGGACCCCAAAGAGAGGCGAAATCATTATTTTATTATATTATAATATTGTTTGTATTTCACCTATATGTTCTTCCTGTTAGTTTGTATTTCCTGTGCGTGTCTCAAATAAAATATTTTTCCTTCTTTCTTTCATTCATTCATTAAATTAGAGTGCTCAATAATATTTTTAGGAGCGCAAAATACAACATTAGTTTTTGTTTTACCCTAAACCCGAAAAGGGGTCATTGTACTCATCATTTTGAATATTTTTTCTATGTGACCAACCTTGAAATCGTGAAAAAAAAAATCAGCTGTTCCATACATTTTGTCGATTTAAGTGAACACAAATGTATGGAACAGCTAATTTTTTTTTCACGTGTTTAATTTATATTTTTCTTTAAATGAATGGAACAAATGAATATTAAACGAATAATCGTATAAATAGTTAATTTATTAATAGGTCTTTACCTATGAAATTGCCGTTTTGTATGAAAAAATTTAAACGAATTTTTTTCATGTATTTTTTATTTGTATTAATCGAAGTAATCACCCATGCAATCAATGCATCTTTGCCATCGCAGTGGCAGTTTATTGATGCCCTTCTTAAAGAAATCAGCTGGACGGGAGGCAACAAATTCTTCAAAGGCATTTTGTACTGCCTCTCGGGTATTGAATTTTTTTCCCGCCAAGAAGTTATCCAAATTCTGGAAAAAGTAGTAGTATGTAGGCGCAAGGTCTGGTGAGTAGGGCGGATGACGGAGAGCTTCCAACCCCAGTTCTTGCAACTTGGAGACCGTCTGCTGTGCAGTATGAGGTCGCGCGTTGTCGTGCAGGAGCAGCGGAGACGAGCGATTGACCAATGCTGGTTGGAGATGTGCCAGCTTCTCCATCATTGTGTTCAGTTCTTCACAGTACACATCTGCAGTAATGCTCACCCCGTTTGGTAAGAAGCTGTGATGAATCACACCGGCGCTAGACCACCAAACAGTGACCATCACTTTTCTAGGGGTAAGTTTTCGTTTAGGGCATTGTTTAGGTGCTGAACCAGGATCCAACCAACTTGCTGAGCGCTTGCGGTTATCCAACAGAATCCATTTTTCATCGCAGGTAACAATGCGGTTCAAAATTCCTTCATTTGTGTGTCTGTTGAGCAGTGCAAGGCACGTCTCGACGCGTACTTCGCGCTGACGATCATTGAGTTCGTGGGGCACCCATTTGTCAAGCTTTTTTACCTTGCCAATTTGACGCAAATGGACCAATATTGTTTTGACGCTAACGTCGAAAGCTGCTGCTAATTCAGCCGTAGATTGTGTATCATCAGCTTCCACAATCGCCTTTAATTCGTCATTGTCGACCAAAGTCTTCGGACGACCGCGCGGTTCATTTTTCAGGTCGAAATTTCCAGAACGGAAGCGAGCAAACCAATAACAGGTGGTGCGTTGGTTTGTAGTGTTAGCTCCGTAAACGTCGTTGATGTTGCGTGCCGCTTGTGCCGCGTTGCTGCCACGACGGTACTCATATTCCATAATTACTCGAATTTTTAACGTATCCATGATGACGAAAAAGATTGAAATGCGATGAAAATGTAACACTAATCAATAAACAAATGACTACTTTTGGAAAAAAAAATCCATGTTTTTAAAATAAAATTAATTTGAAATTAGAATTCTTACCCAAACAAAAATTATTTTGATTTGAAATGGCCAGTACTGCAAAACGGCAATTTCATAGGTAAAGACCTAATATAATAATCAATCAGGCAATATTCACCGGCAGCCGTCATAATAAATTAAGGTAAATGATGTACTGTTTCGTAATTATTAAATGGATCTCTGTGCAGTAAATCGGTGGAGTTTATCATAGTTTTTAATAATAGCCAAGATAATCAATATAACAAGCCTTTTTCCTTGACGACTTAAAAGCACAATAAAATGAAAATGGATTAATCTTTACAAATAAATAAAATTTAAGTGTCTGTTTGTAATGTCAAAATAACAGCTTTAGGTACATACGGTACTTATAACAAATAAATATATTTTTGTCTGTCTGTTAGCTTCACTAATTTTGACGGGACTTTATAACCCACTTTATGACCAGATGTTGTAAGGAATAAATTAGGCTTGCTTTTGTCCCAGGACCACGTTTCCTGTGGAATAATTTACGAAGTACACGCGGGCGAAGCCGCGGGCACAACTAATCTTGCATAAAATATTAAAGTACCTACACAACTAAAACTAAACATTCGTTTCGAACTCAAATAATTTATTTCTTTATTTGAGCAATGACCAAATACTCGAAAATTTGAATTGTCAAGGTGTGAGTTGGTCAAGAAGATGAAGCTATTTGCCAATTCCATATGGAGGAGGCAAGAAAATCCTTTGTAAATGTATCATAAAAATACATATATGCGCTTTATGCCTTATCTACTTTTTTTGTGTGGGAAATCATCAAATTATTTCTCCCGCTCTGGGTGGAGCAGGAGGGCGTGTCAGACTTTTACTGACTAAAACCCACCCGTGTTCCCTCAGTTACCTGTGTGCCAGGGGCCGCAGTATCTCTTTTGAACAACCCGCACCCTTGGCAGGCATCGGCCCTTGCGGGCCCCACCAGTTGGTGCTGACATCTCTTTGAGGCACGCGTGGAACACAACGCGCCGTCGACCCGGGCTTGGTCCTTACTGGACAGCGGGCTACCCATTACTCGCCATCCGCAAGCCCGCGCCTACGGTGGCCGGGAATCAGCCTGGGTCCCTTATCTACTTTACTTTTCCTTTTTATTTTTGCAATAAGAAAATAAAGAAATAATAATACGATAGTGGCATAAACCCATTACAGGGGAAATTCGTTCCTTTGTGAAGCGCGTATTGTTATTCTAGAGTGGTAGACTGCGATACTCGCTGTTGTGTAACGGATTATTCGGTAATTAGTGTCAGACTAGTGATGTGACTTGTTAGTCTAGGAGGCGACGTTTGTGAGTTATTTATTCATTTATTCCACAATGTACACAAAGCTACAGAGTATGACTAGGCTCAAATAATGATTACAGGACCATGTTAGGTCGCAGTTAAGTCTAATTTGTATGCAATAAACAATGTTTAGTCTCGTTTCTGATTTAAGATCTTAGATTTTTAAATTAAGTTTACAAGGATTATTTTACAGTAGCCAAATTTTAATTTATTATAATTTTTCAATGATTTTATTTGTTAAGTATTTAAATGTCACTTGAGATCTATCTTCTTTTTTATAATCGGTGCTTAAAGTTAAATTACGAAAATGTCAAGCCAAGATTATAATATAAGTACGTGGTTGTATCGTGGTTGCATATTATCAAAATTGTACTTGCTAATTCATAAAAGATTTATTTGATAAACTTATTAAGCTCATACGCGTGTCGAAAAGCTGAAGAGAATAAAAGCGATTGAATTAATTAGTTTTTCTTAGTGGCCCAATTAGTAACTTAGATTCTGAATAAAAATATCGTTTGTCTGGCGTCTGGGTCACATTGTCAATTACTTATTCATGGAGTAATTAAATTAATTAAGAGCGAATACGTTTTTCTAAATGAAATCTTCTCATTTAGCCTAAGTTAAAACTTCTTATTTTTAACTAATATTTTTTTTTATAAATTCGTATTCTTTTTACAAACTCGCAAATATAAAGTACTCAAAGAAAAACGGTTACTAATTAATAAAAAAAATATTATACTAATTACTCACCAAATAATAAACTCCAAACGGCATCACAACCACAGCTACAAGTAAGTCAGCCACAGCTAAACTGACTATAAAATAGTTCGTTGCTGTTTGCAAACTCCTTTCTCTTGAAACACTAAGTATCACTAAAACATTACCAAATAAAGTCAACAAAGGAAACACCAATAACGACAGTGCCCAAAAATTATAGTCCACATCACTACACGTTCCATTTTTGAACGTACAATTTGAATCACTGAACGTTTCGTTGAAATAGTCGATGTTGAATTCCGAATCAGAATTGTTCGAATCGATGTAATGACGGTAGAAGAACGTAGAGTTGGGATCGGGAGGCTTTACTTCGAAAGATATTTCCGATGAGTTTTGACATTCGTTCGTGCTGCATAGTTTTGATATTGTCATGTTTTTTATTAGCTCTTCTCGGTGATTCATTTTAGAGCTCGATTGGAAGCTCTAAAAGACAACGTAGTTTTTCTACATTGTCCAGATATTTGTTTTGTGGTGTTGTTTTCCTGTTTTTTGTTTGCTTACTTTTGTATTATGAATTCATAGTTACATTTCTCCATACCCGATTCTCTCGAACGATTAACTTATCCATAAATCTTTCCATTCTGCCATTCATTGTATTTCATTTTTATTCTGTTATACATTTTATTTTCATTCAGCCGCTGTGTTCGTCTGCAGGGTTACCCCTCGTTTCATTGTCTGTACCTGAAACAAAATTGTTTTTCATTATAGATGAAACATTTTTGAAATGAAATGTTAGCAAAAGAACAAAGGTAGTGATTTTCGTTACTCCCAGCTTGATCGGCATTGGGATTTTATTAAAATACCTTTGCATATATATGGATTTTGAAATTGAAATTGAAAATGTAAGGCTGGAGTTGATTTTGATACCTTTCGTATATCTAATTAAGTAGATTACTTGGGTGGAATACCAGGAAGAGTTAAAAAAAAAATATTCGACAAATTCTTTGAATACAATCGATTAAAAGCAACATTTATAAAGTCGATCTGCATTACTTGCAATTCAATAAGTAGCATATTTTTTTTTATTAATGTTGACGTACGTACGTATAAATTATTTAGTTTTTAATTACTTTCTGACTCGAGGACTCTACAATAATGATGACCATGAACATTAAATCAATACAGGTAAAGACGAATCCATTCAACAAATTTAGCGGATTTTTAGCATTTAAAAACATGGAATACCTAGTTAATGTACTCTTTTTACAATGTATCTGTCGCAGCCACCTGGTTAAATTAGCTAGCTAATTGGATGCCTAGGCCGTCCATTAAACGCCGGCATCCAATTGAATGCCTAGGCTGATAATTAATTGAACTAGAATCATTCAACGTTTAACAACTTGTCGTATTGAAAGTCAGCTATTTGAAGATGACTGACCAAGACTCAGCCAAGTGATTCAAATTTAGTTCAGATTTTTTTCCACTATGGCGCTAGTAGTCACCAAAAAAAAAAATATGGAGTCAATGCGTGAATGTTATTTTTGGTTCTTGTGTGCAATTTTAAGTGAAATTAAAGTGTGATACTGTAAAAATGGTAAGAAATCATGGGAGGTGCCAAATAATACTACATCTTCTGCAAGTTTTCGCGAAATATTTGAGTATAAACAGACTGAACTTACCAACTGGCTTAATTATTACTGAGTAATATTCGTGTTATGTACTTTTTTGTGACCTAACCTTTCACTATTACTATTACTTAGTGGTAGGTATTAGTAAAAAGTAGTCGTACATAATTTGTGAACTCATACTCAAACCAAACATCACAGATTCATCAATAACCAATTGACCACCCTGAACGACTGAATGCCACACGACGTCTACATGACATTCAGTCGTTCAGGTTAAACGTTGCGCTCAATGACTGGCTAGTTGTTGTCCTTCAGCTATTTAATTGGATACCGGCGTTTAATGAACTAATTACTAACTAACTAATTTAACCAGATGGCTGCGACATATCCATACACTTTTATGTTCTATATCAAAAGGTTTTTTTCCGCACTTAGTCCTGTAAATGGACTGTGGACTGTGCGTGGGCTATGGCCACCATCGGTGTTTATTTCAACCAGCTCCCCTCCCTCCAGAAGTTGATTATATCTCCTGGTCAGTTAAGAACCCTAACCCTAATCTGCCAAGCATTTCCTTAACTATGTTGCGGTCTTAACGGATGCAGCTGACTACCTACTAGTATTTTACATAGGGCGACTGTCTATCTGCCCTCCACAACCCAGTAACTCGGTAATACGATGCTCCTTGATAATATTGGTTGTCACACATTTCTAATACCTAAAAATTGTTTTAAACAATTAAATAATGCGCTGAGCTCCTTCACCTAATGATTACTTAGCTAATTAGTGGCATTTCTACGAGTATTGCACTACACAAGTCTCCTTTAGTTACAAGTCGCGTGCTGAGATGTAATAAAGATGGAGTTTCCTTGCCTTGCCCATGAGAACCTTCACACTGGGAAATAATGAACACTGAACTGCTTTATTTTGAAACTGTAACCTTCACTACATATTATAAAACAAAGTCCTCCGCCGCGTCTGTCTGTCTGTCTGTTCGCGATAAACTCAAAAACTTCTGAACGGATTTGTATGCGGTTTTCACCAATAGACTTCATGAGGAAGGTTAAAATGGATTTTGTGTAAATTGGGTAATGCGGGCGAAGCCGCTGACGAAAAATAGTAATTAATGAAATTGTATTATACTGTGTTACTATTTATACGTACAATAAAGCATTTAATTTCATATTTTATCTGTTATTACCAATTATATTATAAGTGCAAAATTTAACTCTTATAATATCATTGTCCCGTGTGGTGCCGGGCGTAAAAGAATAGCATCATCCCATTTCTTCCAATGGGTGTCGTAGAAGGCGACTAAGGGACTTACTAGAGAATGGGCAGCAGCATTCTCTATGCATTTTACCACCATACTGCGATCGCCAACCCGCCTGCCAAGCGTGGCGATTATGGCAAACCCCCCCCAACATGACAAGCACAAAAAGTAAATGGCCCCTAGTGCCCGGCGGCCCACCTACCCTTGGCTACGGTAGCGGTCAAGGCCACGGTGAGGCAAGGGGTGCGAACAATCCCCGGAAGAGATCCGGCTACCACAATCACCGAAAACTGGACCTGGCAACATATAACACGCGTACACTCCGGACCGACGAGAAGATCGTCGAACTCGAGGAAGGATTGAGCAGGTTACGGTGGGATATAGTAGGTCTATCTGAAGTCCGACGAGAGGGGGAGGACTCGATAATCCTCAAATCCGGTAACTTGCTCTATTTCCGGGAGGGCGACCATCAGTCCCAAGGTGGTGTCGGGTTTATCGTCCATAAGTCCCTTGTGAGCAACGTGGTGAAGATCGAGAGTGTGTCGACCAGGGTGGCGTTCCTTATACTCAGAATATCCGCAAGGTATTCGCTGAAGGTCATACAGGTTTACGCCCCGACCTCGTCACACCCCGACGATGAGGTGGAGACTATGTATGAGGATATTTCCAGAGCCATGCATGGTTCCAAAACTCACTTCACCGTTGTCATGGGGGACTTCAACGCGAAACTAGGCAAACGAAGCGATGATGAGCTGCGAGTGGGGCAATTTGGAGTTGGACGTAGGAACCACCGGGGTCACCTACTGGCTAGTTTTATGGAGAAGGAAGGCCTCTTTATGATGAACTCCTTCTTCAAAAAACGTGAGCACAGGAAGTGGACCTGGCAGAGTCCTGATGGTGCAACCAAAAATGAGATTGACTTCATTATGTCGACGAAGAAGCAAGTATTCAATGATGTCTCTGTGATCAACGCGGTGAAAACTGGTAGTGATCACCGTTTAGTAAGAGGCACATTGAATCTCAATATCAAGCTGGAAAGATCTCGACTAATGAAGTCTACGCTCCGTCCAGCACCGATCCAAGTCCAAAACTCCGAAAGCTTTCAACTCGAGCTCCAGAATCGTTTCGAGTGTCTAGGGAGCTCTGTGGACGATTTTAACGATGGGTTCGTGGAAACTGTCCATACGGTCGGGTCTAAGTTTTTCAAGACCCGTCGTATCGACAAAAATAAGAGGCTCTCTGATCCTACTTTGCAGCTCATGAAGGAGAGGCGCGAGATGGTTCTGCAGTCTTCAGACGACGCACTCGAGTACCGGCAGCTTAATAGACAGATCTCTAAGTCCTTGAAAAGCGACCTCCGCCGCTTTAATACAGAACGTATTAAAGACGCAATAGAGCGGAATAAAGGCTCCAAGGTCTTTGCTAGGGATCTGTCTATTGGGCAGAGTCTGCTTACGAAACTGAAGACCGATGAAGGCAGGATCGTATCCACCAAGCCTGAGCTGTTGAGAGAGATTGAGAGCTTCTATGGACAGCTATACACGTCAACAAGAAACCCCGTTACAAATCTGGCTAACGACCCAAGAGCTAGATTAACCCGACACTATACTGAAGATATCCCGGACGTCAGCTTGTACGAGATTAGGATGGCTCTGAAGCAGCTCAAAAACAACAAGGCGCCGGGTGATGACGGAATTACGGCTGAGCTTCTAAAGGCCGGTGGAAAACCCGTTCTTAAGGCCCTCCAGAAGCTGTTTGATTCCGTCATACTCGAGGGCAAAACGCCACAGGCATGGAACAGAGGTGTGGTGGTACTTTTCTTTAAGAAGGGCGATAATGCCCTTCTTAAGAATTATAGGCCCATCTCACTTCTGAGCCATGTCTACAAGCTGTTTTCCAGAGTCATCACGAACCGTCTAGCGCGCAGGTTTGACGACTTCCAGCCTCCCGAACAGGCCGGGTTCCGTAAAGGCTTTAGCACAGTAGACCACATACATACGCTGCGGCAGGTTATACAGAAGACCGAAGAGTATAACCTGCCTCTATGTTTAGCGTTTGTGGACTATGAAAAAGCCTTCGATTCGATCGAGACATGGGCTGTACTGCAGTCCCTCCAACGGTGCCAGATCGACTATCGGTACATCGAAGTGTTGAAGTGTCTGTACGAAAACGCCACTATGTCAGTCCGACTCCAGGACCAGACCTCGAAACCTATCCTTCTGCAGCGAGGTGTTAGACAGGGAGATGTTATTTCTCCGAAACTCTTCACTGCTGCACTGGAGGATGTCTTCAAGGTTCTGGACTGGAAAGGGGCTGGCATCAACATCAATGGCGAGTACATCACTCACCTTCGGTTTGCCGATGATATAGTTGTCATGGCTGAGACCATGGAGGACCTCAGTACAATGCTCGATGACCTCAGTAGAGCTTCCGAAAGAGTGGGTCTTAAAATGAACATGGACAAGACAAAGGTCATGTTTAATGCCCGTGTAACACCCACTCTCATGACGGTCGGAGGCGCTGCACTCGAAGTTGTGGACGAGTACGTTTACCTAGGACAAACTGTCCAGTTAGGTAGGTCCAACTTCGAGAAAGAGGTCAATCGTCGAATCCGACTCGGTTGGGCAGCGTTCGGGAAGCTTCGCAATATCTTCTCGTCCCACATACCGCAGTGTCTCAAGACGAAAGTCTTCGACCAGTGTGTGTTGCCAGTGATGACATATGGAACCGAAACGTGGTCGCTCACAATGGGCCTCATAAGAAGGCTTAAAGTCACCCAAAGGGCAATGGAGAGGGCTATGCTTGGAGTTTCCCTGCGTGATCGACTCAGGAATGAGGAGATTCGCAGGAGAACCAAGGTAACCGACATAGCCCGAAGAATTGCCAAACTTAAGTGGCAGTGGGCAGGGCACATTGCACGCAGAACAGATGGCCGATGGGGTCGAAAAGTTCTGGAGTGGCGACCGCGCACCGGAAGACGTAAAGTTGGAAGGCCTCCCACAAGGTGGACCGATGACCTTGTGAGGGCCGCAGGAGTCCGCTGGATGCGGGAAGCACAGAACCGGTCGAAGTGGCGGAGCTTGGGGGAGGCCTATGTCCAGCAGTGGACGTCCTTCGGCTGAAATGATGAATATCATTGGTTAATACTATTTTATTAGTACCTACCACTAACATAAAGCACTTTTTACTTAATTAGGTACTAGTTTTTGCAAGCGGCTTCGCTTGCTTGGAGGTCGGAAAGTATCCCACGGGACCGTACCTAAGCGTCGGAATAAAAGTATTCTATAATCCAGGAATCCAGGCTATAATCTATCTGTGTGCAAAAAGACAATGTCCAGAATCGCCGTAGCTATAAAAGCATCGAAAATACACGATAATTAATTGTCTACTTTATTTAATTAGTTGCAAATACTTTTATAACACGGACTGCATGCCAAAATGAACATTAAAAGTATAATATAATATGCGACTAATATCATTAATTGCCGTCTTCTTCGCCAAACGTCATGTCGTGTCGAAGATGGTTAGGGATGCCCAAACTATCGCCTCTTTCGGATGTTCGGACTAAGTTCAAATTTCTTTGATAGACTTTCAACTTTATTACATTAGGTTCATGTTCAATTGGGATAATTTGACAGTTTGGGGTCGCTTGATGTGCTTTTTTTTATGAGGGTGGGAAATCATCAAATATCTTCTCCCGCTCTGGGTGGAGCTGGAGGGCGTGTTAGACTTTTACTGACTAACTCACCTGTGTTCCCTCAGTTGCCTGTGTGCCAGGGGCTGCGGTATCTCTTTCGAACAACCTGCACCCCTGGCAGTAATCACCATGTTGGGCTACATATTATTAGCCTCAAAGCGTGGTGATGCTTAAATCTAACGCTACTTGAGCGAGCAATTGGCCAATAGGCATAGAAACAGTCTTCTTCTTCTTTGTATCCATTTCCAATTATAATAAGATTTGTAGTGGTTCCAACTACTTATAAAAAAATTAAATTATGTGATTTGCCTCAAATGATAGCGTTTCACTGTAGTGACGTTTAAAAAGTATCTCATTTGACAGTTGCATCGGTTATTTAATCAAAAAGGGGATTCAGACACTAATACCTTTACACCGTCCTCATCAAGAACCAACCTTGGTCTTAATGCCCCCTTGAATCGATTAATGGCTAATTATAATAAAATAGATATCTGCAACAATATTGATGTATTTACAGACACATTTTCCCAATTTCGCAGAAAACTTAATACTATTAGCAACGCATCATAATTTTATAACCTACTTTTTACTATATTTTTTTTTAGTTTTTTTTACCACATATTGCCACTTAAAAAGTTCTCTTTGCACTCGTTATTGTGTTCTACGGTTTTGAATTTTCAATTTCTATTTGACTGTTATTTAATTTAATTTTTAACGTTTAATTTCGATTGTAGTAATAATTTTAATTTTGATTTTAATTTTTTATTCTTATTGCGATTATGATTTTGTTTTTGATGTTAATTTTGATTCTAGTAATAACTTAATTTTTTTTTTTTTCCGATTTGGATTATGATTTTGTTTTTACAAAATGTTTTGTCCTTTGTTTCTAATTCATTTCTTTATCCTCATTACGAGTAAAAAATCTTTTTAAAACGTATATTTAAGAAGCTATTTTTTAAGTAAGTGCTGTGTACACCTGTAAGTGACAAATTCACCATAACTCTATCCAAATGTGATTTTCCTTATGTTATTCTGTCTAGTGAATAAGTCGTTGGTATACCTTTTAAATAAATACAAAGTAGCCAAAAGCTCAGTTTTCGATAAATAAAAAAATTATGAAATTAAAAAGATAAGGGAGATGCGCTACTTGGCCCATTGCTCCTTGATAAACAACAACATATCATTAAAACAATCTCCTTTATTCACACATTCGTTATACTTTCCTAAAATCGAAAACGATTGAAAATGTTATCTGCCAGCTGCGAAAATTTAATAGAAGTGGTATCGGATTGATGTGTGGTGCCCATTATGTCGGTAATTGGATCGCTCCGCACGCATGTTCGGCGTTATATCGGACTCTTATTTAGTGGCGCAGGGAGGGGTTGGGCGGCTAAGGGTCCAATTTATATGTGCATTGGAAGTAATTTTGAGTTGATCGCTTGGATATCACGTGTGGTTAAAACTGTTCCCTTTCAATGGTGGATGTAAAAATGGTTTATGCCAAAGGGACGGCTGTATGCAAAGTAAGTTAAGTATAAAAAGTTGTGGCCAACCACGGGTATTTTCAGACACAATAAATGCTTCATGGCTGTGGAGTAAAATTGTAAAAACAAAATATTATGTATTGTTTAAGAATATATATTTAAAAAAAATAACCTTATTTAATTGTCATTTTGCACTCAAGTCTCAACATCATTTTCATTAAAAATTCTTAACAGATTTCCTGTCTGGATTTGGTATAGCAGTACTTATACATGGTGGCATAGATATCGATGCACAACCTGTTACCATGGACTCAGTAGGTACATGATTCTAGACCCCCTGTGGCGACATTTTTATGGGTTATTTAAAATAAAATCAGCTATTTCCTACAAAAGTGCAATTTAAAATGAATGGAACAGCTATTAAAAAAAATTTACTGACTACAAATTTCAACGCAGAGGCATCCAGAATCATGTAGGTACTAAATTCATTGATGTCCCTGCCACCCTGTATAACTAATCGACAACATTTGGGAGCAATACACTTTGTGTCTACCCCTTTGGAGGAAACAGTCGTGATGAGAACCATATTTATTACTGCTAATTCATTAACTCGTTTCCAGGTTTTAATTTTTGGTTATTCAGAACGATTCACATTTTTTAATTTATTTGCAAATAAAATCGCTTTCCAACAGTTTGCTTTGCTGTTCAATCTGCCGATTACGATATGAATATGATCGACTGAAAAATATTGGCTCATAGATTTTAGTTACCTACGTCATATTTAGGTATTGTTTCCGCACTCGAGCAAAATGAGGTCGAGGAAAAAGATTTTTCGTAGTTTATTTATACAACAAATTCAAGATTTTCTTGGTTAATTTATACGTGATTATAATGTGTATGTGCCATTTTTAGTTTTTAGTCACATAATCTTATTGCCGAAGAAATTTTGGGACTTCTGATCAAAAAACAGAGACAAGTAGTTTTGACAGTCCTGTCTTGATGTTAACTTAACGCTACCTAAAGAATTCTAAAGAGACCGAATCAGGTGGAAACCTAATATGTACGAGTATATGACGGCGCGTGACATTATTAAATAACGAAAATCAGTTAACTATTCTATTATTTTTTAATTACTGACGATTAATCGATTTGAAATCAACTAAATAGTAATTTTAATTAAGAGCGGGTAACACCGAATGGAGATGCGCGGGCGACGTCGTGTCAATTCATTCAATTGTTGACAGCCGTTGCACGCGGTGGTCACTCGCAAACCTATTGGCTCTAAATCGTTAATTATTACTGCAATCCTTAATTGTTTAAATAATTTAAGTTTCTGTATACTTAAAATAGTGAACAGTCAACGCTACAGTGTATTTATTTCAACGTTTCCTGAAGTTTAACACCCACTATGGATTCCCGTGCTAACGAGGTCACGAATCAGCAATCAGATGCAACAGCCCGGCATCTCGATTTCCCGTTATATACATATAACATAACATATAACATGAAGCCTGTTTTCCTTGAAGGGTTAGGCAGAGGTGTATCTATAGCACATCCACATGCCGCCAGTTATGTTTAAGTCCCATGTAATAGGGGCGAGCCTATTGACATCAACCAGGCACAAATCCAGACACCCGAGCTCAAGGAACATATATACCACAAGCGGCCCGAGCTGCTACTGAGAAATTCCAGAAGAACAACCCAATAACACTTCCTCCGTCCTGGCAATCGGATCCAGGAACTAATGACGTCTAGACCGATGAAGCAGTACAAAATATATATTTTATGAGATGTAAAGTTACCTCATGTTTGGTTTACTGATTAATTCATTGCCTCAATGGTCTAGTGGTTGCATGTGTAGCTGTTATGAACTCGAGGTCCCAAGGTCGAGTTCAGCTAGTTTTAGGAAAGTGTTATTTTGCCAGAAATTAGTGTTTGGGCATTTTGTCTATATAATAATTTAGTTAAAAACAAATTTCATGTCACTTAACAAATTAAGGTGTCCGGTAAGCTAAACAATATTCTTACATTGCCCTGACAACAAATTAAGGTGTCCGGTAAGCTAAATAATATTCTTACATTGTCCTGATTACTTAAAAAAACTACTTTCCTACTTAGATCGGACTGAGGGTTAAAACTTGGACAGTTAGACAGACGCCGTCCTAATAACTTCTCATTTTCCAGGGAGTTTTAAAATGAAATTTATTTAGTAGACGGATGGTCGGTTTTTCTCCTTGTTATTTAACTGATTTACCTGACAGGTATTTTATGAAAAAAAAATGGTCTAATTATTTTGGGAGCGAAAGAGTAGTTCTTGGATTACTCATTTTAAATCTTAGCCTTTCATGCCCTGATAGACAACGCTCAGCCTTAAGAACAAACAGTCGCCACACCACCGCAGCATAAGCATATAATTTTGGGTTCCTTAAAAAGCGAAGGTCAGCACTATGGCAGTATTTTAGAAAATACATACCCTTTAGCGGTTAATATGGGCATGGAAGATTGTTTGGAACAATCACACACACACACACACATTACATTACGCCTGTCATTCCCAAAAGGTTAGCAGAAGAGTACCTAAAGTACACTCACATTCGACAGTTATGTTTAAGTGGTCCGGGCTCCTTCATCCCCTAAGGGAGTTAAATAGGGGATGAAAATTGCGCGAGGGCGAAGCCGCTGGCAAAAGCTAGTATTGTAATAAAGTTGAAAATGTATTAAAGAAATTTGACAGATTGGGGTAGCTTGATGTGCTGGCGTCTGTACAAATACTAGGGGATGAAAATTGCGCGAGGGCGAAGCCGCTGGCAAAAGCTAGTATTGTAATAAAGTTGAAAATGTATTAAAGAAATTTGACAGATTGGGGTAGCTTGATGTGCTGGCGTCTGTACAAATACAAACAATTAACGATATTCCTTAGTTACCAAAATGATATAACTAAGCTAAGACATCATCATCATCTGGGTCAGCTTCCAGTCTGTCGGATTCAGCTGAGTACTCAGTATTTTACATAACTGACTGCCTATCTGCCTTCCACAACCCAGTTACTGGGTAATACGATACCTCTTGGTAAGACTGGTTGTAAGACTTTCGAGCTTCTGACGACCCGTAACGACTGTCAAAGAGATCTACGAATGACAGCCGGGACCGACGGCTTAACGTGCTTTCCGAGGCACAGAGATATTTAAAGATGGTCACTCATCCACGAACCAACTGCTGCAAATGTAGCTTAACCTGGCCGACAGACCCGTGCGGCTATTATTACTTAGCCACAAACTCCACTAACCTAAGACATATCTCATACTATTTCTATATAGCATTCAATTGTTTCCCCATACTATGTTCCTTGTTCACACGCAGGTTCCAGCAACCTTCCAGTAATTGTGCAAGGAAAAATGTGTGGAGTCATTTGTAGGCGTCGTCGTACAGACTCGCTATGGTTTGTCAAAATTACATGAGACTGATTATACTTTGTGTTGCTGTACTTTCCTTGGTTTTCTGGGATATTGTAAGACGCGTTTTCATTTAAGGCATTACCAGGTGCACCATCTCAATTGTTACGTCTTCCTTCATGTTTCGATTTGTTTTAGTTTCTGCTAATAAACGTTAATTTGATAACTTAATTACTGTACGTGACGATATTAGTACCTACATAAGACAATATTGGAAATTTAGCGGCGCTGTAAGAAGACAAAATCAAAACACTAGGTATTGCAACCTTCCAGCTTCGTTCACGTGGAGGTCGAAAATTATCCCACGGGAACGTTCGACCGGGATAAAAAGTATCCTATGTGTTAATCCAGGTTATAATTTATCTATGAGCCTTTTGATCCAAATCCGTTCAGCAGTTTTTGCGTGATTGCGTAACAAACATACAAACTCCCACATTTATATATAATATTTGTAGGACGATTGCTGTGGGTAGATTCCAAACAGAACATAATATTTACTTCGTAACTACAACAATAATTGAACGTAGAAAAAAATAAGAGCGACACATCATGTTCCCGAAATACTCACGAGCTCCACTATGAGATCTATCAGTCACAAACGACAAACATAGCTACTAACTCCACCTACATCGTTTACTAGCCCTTGATTACGACAAACACGCTGAGTAATCACACAAACACGTTGCGTGAAAGAATTTCACGACACATTTGTATTCATTATGCACACCATTACCACAAAATACCACCCTTATGTCAAGGTCAGTCAACGTTGACCTCAACCTTGACTCTTGAAGGTGCGAAACTTGCAAAAAACAAAGTATGGTAACTACCACAATTTTGTGACCAAAGTGTTAAATTCAATTCCAATATTTTTAAGAACGTTTGCATTATAATGGTGCCGATTCTTTTGTTCACCATCTCATCATCATCATCATTTCAGCCGAAGGACGTCCACTGCTGGACATAGGCCTCCCCCAAGCTCCGCCACTTCGACCGGTTCTGTGCTTCCCGCATCCAGCGGACTCCTGCGGCCCTCACAAGGTCATCGGTCCACCTTGTGGGAGGCCTTCCAACTTTACGTCTTCCGGTGCGCGGTCGCCACTTCAGAACTTTTCGACCCCATCGGGCATCTGTTCTGCGTGCAATGTGCCCTGCCCACTGCCACTTAAGTTTGGCAATTCTTCGGGCTATGTCGGTTACCTTCACCATCTAAACT
Source organism: Antitype chi (assembly GCA_947359405.1). NCBI lineage: Eukaryota > Metazoa > Arthropoda > Insecta > Lepidoptera > Noctuidae > Antitype > Antitype chi. The sequence goes on from OX375819.1 coordinate 19,885,832, forward strand.
AAAACAATAGTATTGCTATCTCTTACTGACAGACCGCGAAAGAAAAAGACAAGTGACGCTTTATACCTGTCAAACTAAATGATGACGTCTCGATTGCCCTGAATTTGTCGTGATTAAGCATGATTAATTTAGTCCGCCGTAGTTGCGTCGAAGACAATTTTAGTACTACTAAATTTGACAGCTCTTATTTATTTCCGTCTCTTTCTTGGTTCATTAGAAAGAAAAGCTAGCAATAGCCTAAATTAAGTTTATTTAGTGCACAAAATCATCGCCAGTGTATATATCTGTCTTAACTACGTCCAATCAGTATCAACATTTTTGACAAGCTTTTGACATCAATTATTGGTGGGATAAGATTGTGAATAGATTTAGAACGGTTTTAGTTATGGGGATTAGCCTTCTGCATTTGACAATATGGTTTCTCTGATTGTTAGAATGATCCAGCGAAATGTCACATTCATGAGTCCAGGAATCGTTACAGAAAGATGCTGACATTTGCATAGGGAATTCTCGCCTTCTGATTAGTTTCATTTTCATTTTCAAGGTCAAGTCAAATGACCTTTTTGTTTATGTCCTTCAAAAGGTCGAGGAAGTAATTTCAATCGGAGAATTGCAGAAGCAAGTGGGTGTTAACAAGTGTCTACGTAAATAAACCTGTATCAAGTTGTGTTATGTACAGGGCGTATCGAAAGCGTAGAGTTATTGGCTTTAGCGCCCCGCAGTATGCACACCTCATCGATTGGCACAGCTATTATCGATATCAACGAAACTAGTTAATCAAAACATCTACCTAGTCTTCTCTCAACTATTTTAGGGCCACAGTCACCAAAAGAGGTAAGTAAGCACGGTCGTCGGCTATAGTTGAAGTTTTTTTTGAATGAAGTTTAATTTGATAAATAACCTGTTTGTTTTCTATTAATTGGATTTGAATTTTATTCGAAAACATCCATCGGTTTGTTACTAAACTTCAACTATATCCGACAACCATGATTACTATACTCTTTTAGTGACCGTACATTGGTAAGCAAAACTAAATTAAGACCTTACAATAATGACCTTATTGGTGATGTTCTTCAGAAAGGTCTGGTGCCTAGTACTCGCAACCGGCGCACGTGCGTGTATGACCAGAGGAGCCATTCTCGTAATTTTAAGAACGTTCACAGTCTGATCTCAGTCTCAATCTGTCGAAAATATCTCGAGTTTCCATACATTTTTGACATCTGAAGACCAATTTTCGTAATTAAAAATTTCCAAAATCTAGTCGCAATTTCATCTTAGCGACACGGTAATGTCAAAAACTTCTCAAAAGTGTAGGGAAACTGGAGGTATTTTTGACAGATTGAGACTGAGATCAGACTGTGAACGTTCTTAAAATTACGGGAATTGCCCCCAGGTAGTCGTTGAGATGAGACTGCGACCAGCTTTTGAACGTTTTTAATTACGAGAATTGGCCTTCTGATGTATGATCGTAAACGAAGCATAGATAGGAAGTACATCATCATCATCATCATTTCAGCCGAAAGACGTCCACTGCTCGACATAGGCCTCCCCCAAACTCCGCCACTTCGACCGGTTCTGTGCTTCCCGCATCCAGCGGACTCCTGCAGCCCTCACAAGGTCATCGGTCCACCTACAAGTAACCCCACCTCCTTTAAGTACATACGTAAGGATCGTAGCTGGTGGCGTTCTGTAGTTTCTGCCTATACCCATGGGCAAAAGGTGTGAGTTTACGTAGGTATGTATGAAATACATATTAAGAAATACGCTTTACCTAGGGAACTAAGTAAGCTACAAGAAATACTTCGTCGTCAACAGTCGGATAAATCGCAGTCGTTCAGATCTTCCGTTCGAACGGACATTCCGCTCTGACTGAACATTTGAATGCTATTCGAATGACTCCAGTTGGTCGATTTAATTCACTCTGGAGTAGTTGACCGCTGAATCGCTTAAGATGTCAGTAAGACTTGGCTCGTAAATTCGATTGATTTAATGTGGGGGGGGTTTTTTTCGTGGAGCTATTTCAGATGGGACTAACCCAAGACATTTAACTTACTGCAGACAGGGATCAGAAGAAATGTCATAGAAAAATTGTGATGCCATGTCTGAGTGACGCCATTTAGCGTACTTAATAAAGCAATATTACATAATAGCTAAGTTTGATACGGTATTCTTTTACCGACCTTCGATAACCAACCATCTAAATACAAAATGCTAACGGAAACGATCAGAAATTAGAATATTTCTCTACAAGAGAAACCAATTGACTAAATCTAGTCGAAAACAGACCAATTTTCAGTTCAGTAAACTTTTAACATTAAAATAATTAAAAATAGGTAGTGTTGTGTGCTGTAATTTTTTCAAATTAAAAATTGGGCCATATTATCATAATTGATGTTGAAGAGATGCAATAATTATAGCATGACCCGTAAACGCAACATGTATCACTAACAAGCATAGATACTAATTACGTAGTGCGAACTCGAACTCACTTATTAAAACCAATTTTGCATAAGTGAGTCACATTCTGACACAGCTGTACAATATTGGGATCCCAGCAATAGGCCAAGATACGTCAGTACGAAAGACTAAAAAAATTAATACGAAAATTGAGTTATCCAATCGTCCGTCCCCAGTGTCCTCTCAACATTTTCAAGGAAATCTCATTTATTTTGATTCTCGTCGTTTCCTGATTTGTATTTTTAGTTCGCTTTTAAAAGGTCAAACAACGGGTTTTGATAGCACAAACGGGTAAGTGTAGTCGTTGTCGTCGGTTGACGAGGGATAAGATAAAAATAAGTTTGTATTTTTTTAATAATTGTCGGGAAATTTAAACGACTTCAAATAAGGAGGAGGTTCTTGTTCATCTGTATGTATTTTTTAAGTATGTTGCTCAATTTAAAATCGCTAAAAAACAAATCTTTTGGTAGAGGAAGATCGCGCGGTGGTCCCATATGAATTTTTATAAGTTTGCTTTGGCAGTTTTTGAGTTAACTTAAATATTATTATTATGTATTCATTCCACTTTGTGTGTGTTGATGATGTTTTACAATTTTCAAGCAATGTTGTTAACAGAAAGTAGTGGTATACGAATAAGTGTAGGATGGGTAATAAATTTTTTTTTTAACATTTTCTCAACAATTAATATTACAACGGACTTCTGTAAAAGACACTGCAGAGTGATAAATTATTTTTATTTCGAAGTGGTAAAAACGAAAATACAAAACTTACAACATGGTTTCTTCTGTCAAAAGTTTTATTTAGTAGGTATATCAAGGACACTTGTGGAAATATCGAAGCATATCAAGTCATTAGAGCTATAATATTTCTGTAGTTACGACATAAAAAAATGATAGCAATATGCAACAAAAGAAAATAAGGTAGTATGTATCAAATTCACCCATTTTGTAGCCTTATAAAATATGTGTTCTGAATGGCATAGCAACAATTGTAACAATACAGACCATAAATCATTAACGAAACATATAACAGGGACCTAAATAAATACTGCCAGTACCATAAATAAATACAGACCGTTGTGGTTATTATGACTTAAATTTCTATCCAGTGGTCTCATTCCTTTGTAGTAAAAGGCTAATGGATAATGTCAGGTGGAGAGACAAATAGTATCTTCTTGTGCACTGGACCTTAAAGACTTCTTACGAGGAACTATTGAATTGAATTTTACACATGGTCACATCTTTTAAAAGACTCCTAGAAATGTCACTTCATATTCCCATTACTCACAGATTTTTATCCACCAACCTGCACAGGGCCTGCGTGGTCCACTCACTCTCACAGAGAGGCCTGTGCCCCAGCAGTGGGAATGTATTTGGCTAATTACGCACTGATTTTAACTTCTTCCAAGTTTAAATTCACTTGTTTAACAAAAGACGGTGATTCTACTCCAATTGTTATTATTTTAACACTGACTGTAAGTTTTCGTAGGACCATGCCTGAATCAATCCTAGTTGACTCACCACTACACTTCAAATAGTCTCAATCATCACTATAATCAAGCCAATTGCAGTTTATGACACTTCGCACGCACTGATTCATATTGTGCAAATTGCTCATTGTTCTGAGCATGATTACTATTACACATGCTCGTTCTAGAATTCCTAGGTCGATTCTTACATCTCCTGAAGAATTAACCAAAGCAACAGATTTCACTTCTTCATCGGCAATACGAATTCTAGACTTTGTAGGGACGGGCCGCCATCAATTAATATTCTCAGCCTATGTTTTCACACTTTCTTTCTAGACACTGAACAGTGGACATTCTTCGTCCTGTGTGTTATTCAATAGTTTGGCCTTTTCCCTGTCTGTTCCGTTTAAATAATTCAATTTTGCTTTTATCATCATCATTATTAGTTCATATCCTTTTTGATTATTCATATCTTTCAGAACCTGTCATAGTTCGTCTTCGGGAGTAGTCTCATCTCTTGATATTTTTTAATCACGACTAAATTTTATAACAGTCTGTGTTCACTGAGATGATATTTTGACGTGCAGTTAAGGCACTAGGCTGTTGGACTCAATTACCTCTATATTACAATAGGTCAGTAACTGCAAGGCAATGCTTGTGTTAAAACTATTAATTTGTTGCTTTGATATCTTAAAACTCTTACGTATTTGTATCACAATTACTGTTAATTTCAAATATGAACACTAAACTTCAGCCTCTATACCGTTTCCTAATAATGTCTCCCAGTCAATTAAACTTTAGGCACGACTATCACGCGGAATTATATCACAGAATACATTATCCGGCCGTGCATATTTAATATTTAATCAAGGTCTACCGCTAGGAGAGGTAAAAAACTGTGCGCGCCGGGATCTCCCGTACAATTGAATTAGAAACTGAGACACTCTAATGGAACACTGGCAGGATTGGTACAGTTGGGTGGACAAGTGATAGATAAAGTGTTAGTGACATAGAGGACATGTTCTTATTTAAATTTTATGTACAGTTTTGAGGGTCTATTTATACAAGGTTCGGTTTTTGATCAAAAATATTGTGACTTGTCTTTATTGCTTTTTAATAATACTCTGAAATACCAGAAGGCCAATATTTCTCGTAATTAAAAACGTTCTAAATCTAGGCGCAGTCTAATGAGACTGCGCTTAGATTTAGTTTAGTTTTGACATGTCAAAACTTGTCAGAAATATAGGGAGATTAGAGACATATTTGCCAGATTCAGACTAAGACTAGAATGCCAACATTCTTAAACATTGCCCCTCAGAGATGCAATTTTTTTTTTAAATAGACTTTCTTGAAAATCTAGATCGTAGAAATAGTTTCCCGTAACTATGTAGAAGAGTCCTGCGGGTATTTCGTTTTTTTATTAAACTATCCAATGTAAATAAGGTTACTTTATTTTCCGTAAACAGACGACGCGGATGTTATTCAGTGGTGTACAATTTGCATATTTTATTAACGTTGTAGGAGACAACATTGGGCAGCGTGATGTAGAGTAGAACAGGTGAAAATTGCCACATAGGTGTGTTTGCAATATCGCAGATTGCTGCATGTCACTACACTGTATAGTTGTATACAGCATGTCTCAGAAATATGGGTCAGCAGTTTTTTTTTGCCATTACGATTTTGGTCCCATGGAGAAAGTTGCTTAGTTTGATGATCAGTACTTTATGTACCGCTTGCACTTACTCCTTTTTTGCAGGTGTAACATTTTTACCTTCGTCGTTTCTGGAGTCGCTCACATTTTACGATTACCTACGATTTTATCAAAAAACAAACCAAAATTATGGAAATTGAATAGAGACAAACAATTTTAAGGGTTTTTTTTTTCATGCAGTCGTCGTACTAGCTAGTGCGATTATTATAAAAATGGGGTTAGCGCACTGATATGAAATAAAGGCTCGTGCAAACTAGCGCGACGCGACTGTCGCGTCACGACACGGTGGCGGCCGCGACGACTAGCGTGACAACAAATGATACATTTTGTATGGCGTCGCGGCCGCGACGAGTTGTCGCCCCAGTGTGAATGGTCATATCGCGCGACAAGTCGTGTCTATCTGCACGGGCCTTAAGTATTAATGCGTTTTCAGTGGACTGCGGCTCTATAGAAAATTATTGAATAGGAAGGTTCGAATATCACAAACTCTTTCCACGCTAGCGGATAAAATGCACTTTTGCACGCAGATTTCGTATGACAAAGAGAATCTTTCCCAGGTTGTGAGGTGAAATTAATTATTTCTTATGAGTACAAAATGAATGATGTCCTTAGGGTTGCCTGTCCGCTGGAGTGGAGAGGAACGGAGCTTGGATGAAAAATATTCAGAATCCTGAGCGGAGCGAAGGTTTCAAAGGTTAGAATACCTTCGCTGCCGAGCGAAACACACAATTTTACACCACCCTACAGCGAGGAAAATGCTAAGTGCAAGATAAACAGCCTAAATAACATATTAAAATTGTGTAGTTCAATGAAGTATTATAGCGTTGCATTGTAGTCTTCGAAAACGTTTTCACGCCTTTAGAATGTCTCCATGCATTGAACAAATTGTACGCTTTTATTTACTTTTAAGCTCATATTTTATGATACTTACGATTTAACACAAAACAAATCAAAATGGTGGAAAGCGAATTGAACAGAAAGTTTTTTTTTCGTGCTGGCCAGTGCAATTATTCTAAAAATGGGGTTGGCGCATTGACATGAAATAAGTATTAATGCATATAAGTGGACTTGCGGTATAGAAAATTATTGAATAGTAAGGTTCGAATTTCAAAAACTTTTGAGAGTTTTGAGGTTTGGCAGGTTGTGAGGTGAAAAATATTTTTATTCTCGCCGGCCAGTTTAATTTTTGGGTACAAAATATTCGAAACCTGAATTATGTCCTTTGACCACACATTTCAGACGCATACAATATAACACAAACTGACACGTGCATTCTGGCCTACATAACCACATGGCATGCGGCTGTCATTGACGTCGTAGATTCCATGCCGAGATACCGGAGTTTGCACAACTGATTGCATTGATAATAGTTCCTGATACTCATCGGTCTGTGCTGTTGTTTGTTCTTTTACTTTATGCAATTAATGTTGCGTAAGCATCGTTTTGATTTCACTGCCAAAACATAGCTTTCTTCTACCGAACAAATGGTGATACCTAAATATACGCCAAAAGCACCCGTCTTTGTGGTGAAATCCTCATGGATGGGGAGAACGTCGCACCGCTCCAACACAGTAAATAACTTGTCATTCAAATTAGGATTTAAATCAATTGCATTCCAGTACATTTTAAGATGACATTACAGAATTTCTCACACTCACTTGTGTTCGCAAACCGGTATGTAAGCTGAAAATTAGCTGTTGGTGCGAGAACAGTGAGCCCAAAGAGTAAGCGGCACGTGAACAGCAAGCTGCCACCCATCCCACCGGTGGCGTGCCAGCAGTGAGTGGCTAAATAAGAGTGGCCGAGCGAAACAAAATGGCGTTTATAGAGACGCGCGCACTCGAAAAAACTTTAAAACAGAAAGGTTGCTACTTCTTTCATGAGTAAGGGACTGGACTGTGTCCAAAGAACCCTGGGCAGTCAGACCTTCTTCGTCATGGTTGACTAGCAACTACTTCCTGCAGTCTGCAATTAATAAAACAAAAAACGGTTATTGAGAGGACTGTTTTCAGCGGTAGACTGTATGGTCATCATCATCATTTTAGCCGAAAGATGTCCACTGAAAAAACGCCTCCCCAAGCACTGCCACTTCGACCAGTTCTGTTCTTCTCGCATCCAGCGGATTCCTGCGGCCTTCACCAGGTCATCGATCCACCTTGTGGGAGGCCTTCCAAAGCTATGTCTTCCAGTACGTGGTCGCCTCTCCAAAACCTTTCGGCCTCATCGGCCATCTGTTCTGCGAGCAATGTGATTTGTCCACTGCCCCTTAAGTTTGTCAATTCTTCGGGTTATGTCATTGAAATGCATAGCACGAATAGAAAGAGATGAAGTTATGCTGCGTCCTGCTTCTTCTTCTTCTTAGTAGGTACAGCACCAAGTAAGACTTCAAATAATCCCAAATAGCGTATCTCTTGCGTGTTTTTATTTCACTGCCTCGAAGAGACTAAAATAAAACGAGAACCTTGAGCAGTAGTTAACTAAGTAAATACTAATTAAACACTATGTTGTTTTATTTTCTTCTATCTTGTTAGGTGTAATGTAACAGTAAAAAACACTAGTTTCTTGTAAATAAAAATTTAATTAAACGCTAAAAGGAAGCGCAAATTAGGAGCTCAGTGAAGGAAAGTGTTGGTAATTTTCTGTTCCATGTTGACGTGGATTTTTGCACTTGCAGCGAAGAACTTGGCTGAGATTTCTGTTTAGCGTTTGAGAGCAGTTTTGCAAAAGCAACATTTTGTTAACATTAACATTTTTCATTTTGTCACTTTCTATTTATTTTTGTAATAAGATCGTTCAAAAATATTGTAGGTCGGTAGATGTCATAACAACCAACAGAGAATGATTTTTGTCACAAATTATTGTGATTGAATTCAAAAGTCGTACCTAATTAAGATACAATTACGGAAATATCGGTATTTGCCAGCGTCTGTGTCCCCTTTTTTTTTGTTCGGGAAATCTTCAAGTGAATTCTCCCGCTCTGGGCGGAGCGAGAGGTCGTGTCAGACCTTTACTGACTGAAACCCACCCATGTTCCTTCAGTTGCCGTTGCTAGGGCCACGGTAACTCTTTCGAACAAATCTGCGACCTTGGTAGGCGTCTGAGTCCCTTTCCACATTTAACTCATCTGCCTTCAAAACAAAAGTGATCTTCTCGTTCCATCATAGACCACTCATTCGCTTTCCATCAGGCGTGATCGAGGTCAAGAGCAGGCCCATTCTACATTTTTTTTTCTTTCAAATAACATAAATTCACGCCTGTAATCCTCCAAGGGTTAGGCAGAGTTAGTTACCTAACGACTATAGTACAACCATTTTTCGCCAGTTATATTGAAGTTCCATTTGTTATAGGAGATGGGCCTTTAGCGTGTTTCTTATTCAAACATTTTCAGAATGTTTAATTATGGAGATTCTTTATTATCGACTTGTCCTAAGATACATGTTATAGAGCAATTAACATACATTTTAACTATGCAATAATGATGATAGTAATTTCACAACAAACACGAAATGTGTTTGTTTTCGTGTATAGGGAGGAGCTTAGAACCATTTGTCATGTCGGCCATTATAACAACACATGAATACATCGTGCTTTGCAAAAAATGTACTGATGGAAGATTTATAAAGTATTTTTAATTATATACCTCCGTTCAAGGTCAATATAATACAAAGAAAAGCTTCTATTCTAGGTTTCAGACTTTGCTTGTAATGTTTGGTGAAGGTCTACAGGGCATTGTAGGAAAATAAACCATAAGTCAAGAAGAAGAAAGTAGTAATTTGCATAGAAAGATTAAAGGCGATGGAGTACAAAATGTTTGAGTTATAAAACGTTTAAATCATACGAATCATTTATCAAAATCTCGCTTTTATTATAATACTAGGTATTGCCAGCGGCTTCGCCCGCCTGCTGTTCGAAAATTATCCCACGGGAACACACTATTGGGATAAAATGGATCGTATATGTTATTCCAGGTTACAAACTATCTGTGTGTCAAATTTCATTTAAATCCGTCCTGCCGTTTTTACGTGATTAAGTTACAAACATCCAAACATGTTGAGATAGGGGTCTTTTGGCCTTGCACGGGACTTTGTATTTTATTTTTCTTTTATTTTTCTCTTCAATGTTAATTTTATATTTTATTAAGAATACTGTGTATTTAAGTTTGTGATATTCCTATGTGAGTCTAATAAACACTTTTTCTTTCTTTCTTTCAAACATATGTATAAACTTTCACATTTATATTTTTAGTAGGATTTTGACTCAGTCCACTGGATTTTAAATTCTCGGTGTCGACCCGAACATTGAAAATCCAACAGAGTGTATTCCAGCGCGTCGAAATAACATATCGTTGAATTTTCAACTCTCGGCGTTGAGCATTGCGCTGAAGATCCTGTGCGCGAAAGAAATCCGTCGCGTTTTAGTTTTCATCCGTGCTTACACAAAAATATAACCACATAATAAATGTACAGACACACGGCTCTAGGCAACAGCTCTTCTAAGTTTAATTAAGCGTGAGCTCCGTTTCCTTCGTATCCGGATAGGTGACATTTGCAAAGGTGACTGGACGAGAAAACCATTGGCCGAATGGCCCCGCCACCGATGTGTATTACGTCGTACACACATTTGTTTAGTCGCTACATTATCTCCGCTCCGCTCCGCTTATCGCCCTGTTGGCGACTGACGTCAAGCGACGCTGTGCCTAGTGGCATGATCTAAACAACTTTTTTTTAAGAAATATAAACTTCTTATTTTGCCCTGTTTATACAGTTACGAGATAGCAGTGTTTGTAAAAACAAACTTGCATTTGTTTGTTTTATTTAGTTTTTTTAAATTAAAATTTGTATGCCTTCGCGGCAAAACATAGCGCTCAAATATGTTAACCTAACACCATTAAGTAAATACCAATGTTTAACAAATAAAGATTCTGATTCTGATTCAAACATTGAGTTCAAGACAATGCGCGACGCAACAAAGAGATATGCGCACAATACTGCGCTATATTCAAAGAGCTTTTTAGGAATGGCGCCCAAAATATATAACAAGATACCCAGTCCAATAAAAGATCTTGACATACACCATTTCAAAAAGATTGTTCGTAATTTATCTATGTATATCTATCTTATATATATATAAAAATGAATCCCTATTTCCCTTGGGCACGGCATCACACGTGACGGGCTGGACCAATAATGCTAATTATTTTGGGTTTTATTTGTTATTGTCAGGATAAGGTTCTTATGAAAGAGAAAATAAGAAAGTTGCGAGTAACATTACAAAATTTTAGAAAACTTAACGACCATATTAACTTTTCTAATGTTATACCAATGCGAATTCAATATTCATAGTTAAGACAGGACAACGTCTGTTGGGTCAGCTAATTAAATATAAAAGAATATTATTACACAGTCTATGAGTAACAGACGACAAACAGTAATTTATTGACATTCGTTTTTTGTTAATTTTTAATGTCTATTACCTACTAATTAATTAGAAGTTTTTTTTCAGAATAATTGGGCGCCGTTGACAGCAATACAGCGTTCATTTAATTAATATTGACGTCTAAACTTTTTGTTTAACTGTGTTCTACAAAAATATTTGAATTGGAATCTTTCATTTGTTTCTTTCTGTCGCAAAACGCTTTAGCTTGTCGCTTGAGCGTGTAGCTCGCAACATTGGGGTAGGTCTGTCACAGATCACATCCTTACAAAATTGCCCAGACAAACGCTATTAACATTATATTGTCAGCATAGAAATTGATAAAAAAGTAACATCGCTTGTTTTTATTAAACTGTTTACTTAGTTTTTATCATACTTTTTGTAGCAATAAACTCTTCAAGTAATTCTCTTCGTGGCGAAATTACATTCCTCTTTGCGTAAGTATTTTTTATACGAGGGAGCAATTGAGCTTGTCGTGAGCGTGACTCGTGTATGATTTAGGATACTTCATTGGGAATGTTTTACGGGCGAAATAACTCATGTACAAATATGAACGTGTTTCTATATTGCAATCGTTCTATTGATTCAGTGAACTTTTTTTTTTTTTTTTTAAACGTTGCCCCACACTAGGAATTTCTCCTGTATTGTGGGTGCGTTTACAAACATTTAAAACTCACGTACACAAACAGCCAGACCCGGAACAATTACTTGTAGGTCATACAAATATTTGTTCCGTGCGGGAATCGAACCCGCGACACGCAGCGCAGCAGTCAATCGCTTAACCACTGCGCCAACCGAGCCGTCAAAAGTGAACTGACGTCATATTTCAGGATTATTCATTGAACAGAATGCCAATGCGAACTAAGGGCAAAATCTACAAGATGGCTGTCCGACCCGCAATTTTGTGTGGAGCGGAGTGCTGGGCAACAGTAAAAAAACATGAACAGCAATTGCACACAGCCGAAATAAAGATGCTGCGCTGAACGGGCTGTGTATAAAGTCTGGACAGAATACGCAATGAGCACGTGAGAGGATCTTATGAAATGGCCCCAATAACGGACAAACTGAATAAAGCAGGCTTAGATGATAGTTTCCCTACGAAACGTCTGGGAAGAGGAAGACCCTACTAATGATGTGCCGAGTCGCTGTTTTGGTGGATCGAGTCGACTCGAGTCGGTTTATACGGTATTCGAATCATTACTCGATTCCGCGATTCGAGCCCAGTACCTACTCGAGCTCTATGTTTGGTTTTCGAATGTTGACTCGAATCCAGAACTCTAGTCTGGAAATTCAAGTCCAGTCCATACACCTGAGGCTTTTTTCAGCGCCATGTTGTAATAAAGTTAATTACAATAAAATGACTTCGCTACTAGTAAAAAAAAGTTGCAGGTTCAAACTTGTATTATTAGGCATCCTTCATCGCTTCAGTAAACAGAGATCGAGTACGAGCGAGTCAACCTAACTCGAATACTCGTCAATTGGACTCGCATAATAGAATCGAGTCAGCGAGTACAAAATGAATTATTCCTGACTCGAGTATCGGAATCGAGTCTGGCGTACTCGAATCAAAATAAATTGGTATTCGAGTAGGCGAGTCTGACTCGAGTCAAGCCGTACTCGGCACATCGCTAGATTCTACGTTATAAGGTGGTCCAGTATGGAGAGGGAAATTAAAGCGCAGAACTCCTAGGCCGACCCAGGACAAATCGTCCTGGCGCCGGGGTACCAGATGACCCGACCCCACATAGAATGGGATTAAAAGGATGGAAGAAGAAGAAATTCATTGGACAGATATAATTCTGCAACCGGATTTGACCGTCCCGTGACACACTTAAAATGTTCTTTATTAGTTTTTGTCACAAAATCACGTTTGCTATATACCCATGAATACCTACATATATTACTGTGTATGTAGGTTTGTCTTATTCATGCTCGACGCTTTAATTAAAGCTAACTTGGCAGCATGTGGCGATCCCAGTATGTTAACATACCGCAAAGGAAAACGCTGTTTTACATTCTTTTGACATTGAAATCCCTTATTTACTTTTACTCGTGTTTCCGCGATACAAATATGGAGACGAGAGCGATTTGCAATGCAAACAAAAAACAAGATGATTAATAAAACATAGTTATTTGTAAAGCTTGCTGTATTCAAAAATAATTCCGTTACAAAGATGTAACAAAATTAAGGGCGGCTTAGCCGAGGCGGAGACGGAAAAAAAATTAAAATATTAAACAAAAACAAAAAATAACTACACTTGTAACATTCCCATCCTCCTAGTACGGCGGGATGTTCTGGAGTGGCCAACCTTATTGGAAGTTATATAATTCGAGCCGCATGGGCTTGTGGCTAAGTAATAACAGCCATACGAGTCGATCGATCAGGTTAAGCTACGCCTGACACGATTGGTCCGTGGATGGGTGACCATCTTTACATATCAAGACACCTCCGTGCCTCGGAAAGCACGTTAAGCCGTTGGTACCGGCTGTCATTTGTGGATCTTTGACAGTCGTTACGGGTCGTCAGAAGCCCGAAAGTCTGACAACCAGTCCTGCCAAGGGGTATCGTATTACTCAGTAACTGGGTTGTGGAGGCCAGATTGGCAGTGGCTCCATGTAAAATACTGGTATTCAGCTGCATCTGGTTAGACTGGAAGCCGACTCCAACATAGATGGGAAAAGGCTAGGCAGATGATGATATTCGAGCCGTTTAGGTTTTAACACTAAGGCTATGGATGGGGACCGAGTGCACACTTGGTTTTTCGAGACATGGTTGGTCTACTCTTAAGAGGAAAGACTGGAAAATTGGACAATGGGCTGACCAATCTTTTGACAGCGTAACGGACGATTTTTTTAAATTACTGGCCCGTGATTCTTTTCCCTTTTTATGTATATGTACTTTTTAATTTTTTCAAATTTAGAAAATATTAAATATTGTTTTAATTTTTTATTATTTATGAATAAAGTAAGGACTGAGTTTTGAATATTCAGATATTTATCTGAGGAATAAACTGCTGTAGAACTAATTTTATATAAAAAAAATACTAATTTTGTATAGAAAATAAATAATAGTTTAAAAAAACTAAAAAACATGCTTTAAAAACCAAACTAAAAAAGGAGAAAATAATTAAATTCAATTAAAAAGCGTGGGGTGCATTTTGAGGTATTTTTATAATCACTTAATTTCAAGCACCCCACACTTTTTAATTGAATTAAATTATTTTCTCCTTTTTTAGTTTCGTTTTTAAAGCGTGTTTTTTAGTTTTTGAAACTATTATATATTTTCTACTTTTTAGTTCTGCTAACTACAAAAACGTGATTTTTTTTTCTATTTTTTTCATTTCTCTCAATTTTTTTTTAATTATTGAATTGTCATCGGTCCTCGATAAGTTCACAAAGTTTCAATGAAATCTGACCGCTTAAAGTGGGTCAAAATCACGCTCTAAGGAGTCTGTTACATACAAACGTACAAGTGAAGCTAATAAAAAGCGTGTAATGTGTCAAATTGCCCTATTATTCTTAAGATAAAAGTTATCTGACTATGGAAAAATCAGCTCTTAACCTCTGCCTTATAAACCTTATTTCTTCTTCCTCTTTCAATACCCCATCCACACGAAAAAAAAAAAAAAATCTCCGTCACCCAACAACTCTGTGCACGAGCGTACTCACAATTGAGCTAGCATCTCCGCTGATTGGTGCTGTCTGGTAGCCGGTAGATATTGATGAATGGTAGTTACATTACTACCGCTACAGCTTCCTGGCTGTGAAGTGAGAAGTAGTGGACATTTGATGTTATTCACCTGTGATGTCTTTAGCATAACTAGCCTATAATGTTTCTACTGTTGAGACGAAGCCCTCCTCTTTTCGAGAGCGAGTGAGGGTTGGCAGATGTCACATATCTTCGATTTTTTGTTTCTAGGACATGCTAGTTTCCTCACGATGAATTCCTTCACCGTTTTGAGAGCAGTGGCGATGAAGTTATTTACAGAAAGTAAAGTGCCTGCTTGAGTTTGAAGCATGCGCTTGGTTGACCCGTTCGAAGTCCCGACGGCCATTACCACTGGCCCACCGCAGCGGTGCTGGTCTCCGAAACAACAGCCATGGCTAAAAATTTGAAAATTTTCGCACCGGCCATCTTGTATTTTCATTTCGACCCTGTCGTCATTTCAAATAGATCATTGTTCCCTCTTTTCATGGGTCAGAATAGATTTATGTTTTTATAATTATGTAGTAAAATGCATATTTCATCATTCCAGTGAACCGAAATAGGTTTTGGGTTTTAACAAATTCTATTAAATTGCAGATCGCTTCTGATTTTAATAAAGTAAACCTTAAGACAACCGGTTATTTTTCAGACGCACAATTCAATTAAACAATTGAATTGTGCGTCTGAAAAATAAAAGCGTATCAAAAGTGAATAAAATAATTATTTGACGTTTACCAAAAGAGGCGAAAATAATTATATAAGACTGGCATATCAAAATCAATGTCACTGGTGGTTCAAGAATATTTTTAGGAGCGCAAAAAGGAAATAATTAGAATTTCGATTGAATACATAAATCAGTAAAGGAATAAATTAAAGTAAGAATGGATTGATACAAAACCTATGGGTAAAGAGAAGAAATACTTATTGTTCGGCCAACATCTCTGTATAGCCCATTAAAGACCTATAGCGTAATACTATAAACACATGCAGAAACTCCAGAATAAGTACGTCCGCTTGCACCAGCACACAATCTGACCTCATTAGAACAGTCTATCGGATTAGTGTGCAAATGTTAATTAAATTGTTTATTCACTTGCTCACGTGCAATTTGTGAGGTATTTAGTGGCTGTTTTGATGCAATGATGAACATTTTCTGGCTGGTTTTGGTGTTTAAAACGTGATTCGCTTCACTAAATAAGTTAACTGTTTGAGTTGCACTTTTGTGGCTTTTGTTGATGTGAATTTCATCGTATACAGAATGGCAGGGACATAATATTCATTGATTCTGAACCCCTTCTTTTTCGTCGGTTGATAAAAAAGAAGTTGCTTTTCCTTACATTTTGAGTTTTGAACGCGTAAGTCGTGCACTTATGAAATAGCACTTTTTTTTTGATAGCCGACGAAAAATTTCAACGTAGGGGTTTTCAGAATAATGTACTGAATCCATGGTAACAGGTTGTGTGTCGCTTGCTACATCATAACAGACCAAGTCAAAAGCTTTGCTCAAATCCAGGAAACAGGCATACATAGGTGTGCCCCTGTGGATATAGTACCTGACAGTATGCTTCATGCACAATATGGCACTTTCCTTCGACAGCTGTGATCTAAACCTAAATTGATTGTCATGCAGGACTATAGATTTAGCCATTTGGGCATCCAGCACACTGTCAAGTATTTTAGCCACCACAGTCGCTAAGGATATCGGCCTATAATTATTTTTGTCGGAGATGTCTCCAGTTTTATTATTAACTACGGGCACTACAATAGTTTTCATTAACTGTTCCGGCAAGTAGGAGTGACTTATATGTCATGATGTTCCTGCCACCCTGTATGGGGTACGGTAACTTCGCTTCTTGGGGATAGTCAGGGTAGTCAGAACTCCGGAAGTCTGATAACCAGTCTTACCAGGGGTGTCTTTTTACCCAGTTACTGAGTTTGAAGGCCAGTTAGGTAGGTAAGCGCTTCATGTTAAATACTGGTATTCAGCTGCATTTCGTGACCTGGCTGGAGGCGTTAAGTTAACTCTTATTGGCAGCCCCAGGAAAGCCCGGTTAAGTAGTCACGGCCTCTCAAGGTCAACTACGAAATGGCCAGAAAAAAAAAAGCATTTCGTGAGACTGGTATTTTATTCAATATATTATCCTTGAGAAAGGCTAGGTTCATGATGATCGATTTTCACTGTACACAACTTTCTGATTGGTCTAGTGGTCGAAAGCGGTATTGCTGAGCATAAGGTCCTTGGTTCGAATCCCGGGTCAAGCAATTGATATTGTAGTTTTCACTCTGCAATTTCTCAGTAGCATCTCTGAGTTCGGATTTGTGTCCGTCTGATGGTAATGGGCTCGCCCCCTATTACAGGGGACTTAAACATAACTGACGAAATGTAGGTAAGTGTACTATGGCTACTGGTGCCTCTGCCAAACCCGTAGGGGAAATACAGGCGTGATGTGATGTATTGAAGATGGAAACCAATTTTTTTTTTGGTTTAAGTTTTTTTCTTTCATCTTTCTTTTTTTTATTTTTTTCCAAGTTACCTACTTGAATTTCCAAGCCTCATTACCGAGCTCATCTCAATATCAAATAAGAAGAAAAAAGTACCAAAAACAAGAATTCGCATTGACTAGACAGAAATTCATCGAGCATGCAATCGTAGAGCTATCCGTTTCTCGGTGTTTTATTACGAACAGTTATTGGTAAGTTAAACGAAGCGTTATTGGAAAACGTTGAAGGAAATTCAAAGGTTTTAAATTACGTTGAGGTAATAATGTCGGAGTGTAAGATATTGCCTTGGATTGAGTTTTCAGGTTTCCGTATTCAATTCCTGATTTTATTGAAAGGGTAAGCTGGTGAAATAATAAGGATTTCAATCATCGAAAGTATCGTTGGTTTGGACACCACTATACTTAAGAGGACTCTTCCCGGTGCATTTATCGTCAACGCGAACAAGATTGAAAAGCTTGTTGTTTCATTGGACGAAGTACAAGCCGGCAAGCGAGTGAGAACGCGATATAATTCAACGAAAATTGACGCGCGGAGATATCACAAAACTTGTTCCAGGAAATACGTGTTTTTGAAAAAGCTTTACAAGTTTTTGGAAAAAATGTGTCATTTAGAATCTCCATCGCATTTGCGAGGTTTCTATGAAGATGTTTTCTTTACTTTTTAAATGTATGAGTACATTATGAACGGCCAAAGTTCAGAACAAATTTGTGTCAGACTTCTTCACTGAATTTGCTTTCCAAAAAGTTTTTTATTATTACATAGAAACCTATATAGACAGAAAATACACGGTGTTCAGCATAACTGAAGGAAAATTTGTTATAACGCCATAATCACGTACGTGTGTTTTTATGAGAAATATGACGGGATACTACACTCTTAATAAGCCGCGTTCCTTGTAATGTGGCATTGATTGCCCAGCTAAATGAATGTCCAAAAAGTATGATCGTATATCCTCTGTAGAAAAAACTTATCTGTAGTACGTAGGTAGCGGACGTAATTCAAGCTGTTATATGTTTTTAAATTGGTTTCCAAAACGACTGTAATTAGTTAGATTAATAGCACTTCAGGGGATTTAAGAATGACGTCAGAACTCGATAAACCTATTTAATTTCTCGTTTGACTGTAAATTTAACAATAAGGGGGTAGATATCGGTCGAGTGCTAAGGTCGATACTTAGTATAAAACTATCGACTTAGAATTAATGAGATAATAACATGTAATAATCCGATTTTAATTTATTTCTCCTTTTAGATAAGGTGTTGTTGAACGGAAAAACCAGGAAATTATTAGCGGTGTACCCTGTTGTTGGTAGATTTTTCCAAGTTATGTTTGTTAATTCTATTTTGTTACCGTTACATAACATAAAAATAAATAAATAAAATAAAAATCTTTATTTCAGGCATAGACACATACCTACATGAATAGTCCATAAGTAGTTCAGTCTATATTAGTGTTGTTAGTAAGGACACAAACACAGTTAAATTGCCTAAGCCCGCCCTCGAGGCTCAGTGTGGAAGCACCATAGGTCCATTTACGCCTCCGCCTAGCTCTTGGAGAATCACAGGCATGACGTTATTTGTGATGAAATTATTTGTTTACGTGTACCTATAGCTATTTCCACCCAGTGCCGTTGTATAGGACAGTCTGGCCTGTTAACAATCATCTTCAGGATGCCGTTCCGAGTGTTACGCAAGCGCTGTACCAAGGAAGCCACTTTTTTACGCATAATAGCGTGAAAACCATTTGTGTGAGCTTTGGCAAACATTCCCGGAGCACTACAACGCCGCGGCAGGCGCAACAGCATCCCGAAGGCGTTGTTATATTGCACGCGCAGGACATTGTAGGCTCGGCTTGTATATGACACCCACAGGCCGCTCGAAAAAAAGGACTGAAATAACGCTTTAAATAAGGTTACCTTGACGTCTGCCGTGCAGAGAGCAAACCTCCGAAGGAGAATATTGCTACTCACCGCCAAAGCCCTGCGCTCCTTCTCTATATCGCTTTCATCGCGTAGGTCACTAGTGACAATGTGTCCTAAATACTTAAAAAATTTGACCACGTTTAGTACCACGCCATTGATATATACCGGAGGTACACGGCGGGGCTGTTGTTTTTGTGTTTTAAACACCAGAATCTCACTCTTTTTAGAGTCATATTTAAGGCCATGCACTTCCGCGTACGTCTCGCAGATTGATAATAGATCTCTCAGCCCACTCATCGATGGACTGAGCAGCACCATGTCGTCCGCGTATCTTAAGTTATTGATACAAGTGCCGTCTATATGACAGCAGACATGTGTGCTGCTCAGTCACTCGATAAGCTGGTTCACATATAAATTCAATAACAGATGTGAGCTTAATCGTCCTTGCCACACTCCATTTTGTACTCATCCGACAGAATACTGACCCATGTCATCTGGTTTATCTGGTGAGCATACCAGTACCTGAGGAGCGTTGTGTATTCTGCCGGCACACCCATGCCCCTCAACTTTACCCACAGCACATCATAGGCAACGAGATCGAAAGCTTTCGACAAGTCGAGGAAACACGACAAAACCGTTCTCCTCTTTTTTATTTTTTTTATTTTTTCTGTCGGTCATCTCGCAGTTGACCTTGAGAGGCCGTGACTGCTTAATTGGGCTTTCCTGGGGCTGCCATTAAGAATAAACTTAACGCCTCCAGCCAGGGTTTAAAAACTATACTTAAATACTAGGCGATTGCACGCTGAGGGCACTCCCTGTGGGGTACGGACCTCGGCTCAGGGCGTCACTGGTAGGAGGACAGCGAGTGGGGACAGGCTGGATCAAAATATTGGCAATATTATTATTAGGGGAATTTAAAGCTACTGGCTCAGCTGCGGCGCGGGCTGGCGCTTCAACGAGCAAGGGTCGGTCGGGGACCGTCCTCCTCGAGGTATACCTAACTTGACTGTGTGTTTCAGGCTAAGTATGGCACTGTCCGTGGACAGGCCCGCCCTAAACCCGAACTGGGCGTCATCAACGTATTCTGAACTTGCATCAATTGCATCGAACTACCACAAGACCAACGAGCATTTCGACAAATGAAAATAAAAGGCTCCTCAAGCTCATAGCACTCCTAAATTAGGTTATTTAAGGTATTAGTCAAAAACCCTATCTTGCCGAGTTGAAATAGAAAACATGATTATTCTTTGGAATTGGTTGTCGCAATTCATTCGACTGATCATAAATTGGGATGTAGATATCAGATATGAATTTCAAAGGAAATATTAAATGTGTGCGTCATACGGGCACGGAATGACGGAACCAATTTAACGGATCATTGGGAATTGCGTATTTATATAAAATATATCGTCTGTTGAGTTTATAAAGGTCAAAGTATTTTAGGGTTAAGATATTGCTTTGATATAAACCAAAAATAATTAAAGACAAGAACTGCATTTATGAAGTATTGAGGCCGAGATGGAGCAGTGGTGGCTGGTAACGGCCCTGACACACGATTTGCAGGTAGTGATTTCGATTCCAGCATTTTACTTTGTGTAAATAATTTCATCACCACTGCTCTCAAAACAGTGAAGGAAAACATCGTGAGGAAACCGGAATATCCTAGAACTAAACAATTCGAAGTCATGTGACATCAATGAACCCGCACTGGTTCCACGTGGTTGATTATGGCCCACTCTCTTTCACAGAAGTTTGTAAAGAAGTTTGTTACTCAATTATCCATAAACGGATGAAAGGATTTGGATGAATTTCTGAACATAAACAAAATATTGCATATACTCATTCAGGACATTGTCAATCTGACCAATGTCCAGGATTAGCACACATCATCTGCCTAACCTAACCATGGTGAGGTCGGCTTTCGGTCAAACCACATGCAGCTGAATACCAGTATTTTACATGAAGCGACTGCCTATCTGAATTCCACATCACAGTTACTGGGTAATACGATACCCCTTGGTAAGACAGGTTGTCAGACTTTCGGGCTTCTGACGACCTGTAACAACGGTTTAATATCCACGAATGACAGCCGAGACGAACAGCCTAATGTGCTTTCCGAGACACAGAGGGGTCTGTGATGTAAAGATGGTTCCCCATCCACGATCCAAACGCGGCAATCGTATGCTTATCCTGATCGATCGACCCGTGCGGTTGTCATTATGAAGTACTTAGCCACAAGCCACTCCCTGGATTAGTACACACTGAACTTTTATTCCCTTGGTTGCGAGTGAACCCATGAACAGCAGCAGCTGGTTTTTAATAAATAAAAAAAAAACACTTATCTTCATCATCATTTCAATCACAAATCGTGCCAAATTAGGATCAAATTAAAAAGTAATCATATTTTTACGACAACCATAAAATATGCAGTAAAAATTTTACGCTGATAACGTTTCTATCACTCCTTAAAAGTCAGTTGCGTCAATAATATTGCACTTACGTGTAAGGGTGTTTTTTAACCGACTCCAAAAAGGAGGAGGTTCTCAATTCGTCGGAACCTTTTTTTTAATGTCAGTGTTTGGGTTTATCAAAATAAAAATTAATTAAAAAAAAAATCACAAAACGTGACAACGAGTATAAGTCACGTTTTGTGTATTTAGAGATGCTCTCGTGAATTTTAGAGCGATGAAAGTCAAATTATACGAATTAGTGTAATTATGGCAACCTTCAGAGGTCACCATATTGTTTGGTCGTTATGAGGGTCGTTAAATCTAAATAAATTACGATGTCTTCGAAAGACATTGCAATTTATTTTTTGCTAACAACAATCAATTGGGTACTGAAGGGTCTGAAGGACATCATTATAAACAGAAAACGAAATAAAATAGAAACAAATAATTTGGTTGTTACGTGGGACTGGCATAAGCATAGCATAATTAGCCTATAAACTTCCCACTGCTGGGACACAGGCCTGCTCTCTACGAGAGGGAGTGGGCCGTAATCCACCATGCGGGCCTAGTGCGGATTTGTAGATTGCACGTCTTTGAAGTTGGTTCTAGTACATGACGGTTTCCTTACGATGTTTTCCGTCACCGTTTTGAGAGCAATAGTGATGTAACTAAATTACACTATGTTACCACTGAGTCAGGGTCACCAATGCTCCAATGGGACTATACAGGAGACGATCGTCGCGGGTAAATTAGGCTTTACGGGTTGAAATCAAGAAAATCTGGGTACAGGAGAACGTCCAGCGTCGGTTGTGAAACTCTTAATCCAGTCCTGCACATGGCCCTACGTTCGTATTCCATTGTCATACCAAAAGGGAGACCAGTACGTTTCAATGGAGTTACTAAAGCGCCTTTGCATAGCCTGAAGTCAGTCACCTAGTGGAGCAGAACCCAGCCCCGGAATCTTAAAAAAACATAGGCAGTTATGAGAACTGCAGACAGAAGTGAAAACTTAAGATTAGAACATCCTTCCAATGATGGCCAAACCCAATACGTCATGATTATACATACTATGTCGTTGACGCAAACCCAAAAGAGGTTCTCGTACCAAAAATCGCTCAACGTGCCTTAAGAACTGTTCACTTACTGAATATACAGGATACAAGCGTAACATTTTAACGGCCAGCGGTTCCAGCTCAGGATAAATAAAACTACACTTAGTTCTGTTATTTGGGGTTAGAAATGAGAGCTATAACTATCCTCCACACGACATAATGACGACAATCTAGCACAAACAATCACGACTTATGGTTATTCCCTATTTCCTGTCTCCGTTCTTCCTTATTCCCATTGCTTCTTCTCATAATAATTCTCCAACTTTCTTCAATAAAACTGCAGTGTTCTCTGAAGAGTTTTTACGGTTAACGGACGCAATTTAACCCCCTTACAAGTCAACCCTTTGGACAATAAATCAGCGCTGAGCGAGTCGTCAAAACATCTTGATATGCACCACTATGCAGATAAGTCCAGAAGTTAACAGACAAAAATAAAACAACTACAGACCTGTAAGCAGTTTTCTGCCTTATAGTTCAACCAAAATAAAATTTCGTCGTTCAGTTTTAGCTAAAATAAAATGCAGTGCAATTCAATAAACTGTGTGTCTTGTCGTATGCACGTTACAGAAACTTATGGACGCTGGTGATGGCGCCAAACACGTAGCTGAATTCTGGGCTGAGTCAATTTATATCGCCGTCGAAATGTTAATAAGAAGTGTTACCTTATACTAATTAGGTTTTTGCGAAGTAGTTGTCTAACTCAACGAATGATAAGAACCAGCATGACACACGAAGGTGTTTTTTTTCCAACCGGTTTGCCAAGCGTGTGAAGCATTACCAAATCTTTAATCACTGAAGATAATCTCTCTTTCACGTAATTTTTTCGGAAAAGCATTGAAAACCTCATCAAAAATCATGATTAGCTGAACACTACCTATTATTAAGGGCAGCTTTTACAAATTAAACAAAACACGATGAGCACTTCTAAATCACATTCAAAAGCAGTCAGGGTCAATATTCCACAACAATGATTACACTGACAGCTCTTGAACGTGGTTTAGATGTGCTGATCGCGTTCAGTTTCATTAGTAAAATTTGTCCTTACTTGTTAAGCATTCAATCGTGAGTGCAGTCTACGCACAGTTGATTCTTCCACATTGCTTGAAGTGGGACTTCTGTGCCTAAAGAGGCGCAGGCAAAGGCCGTATGTCCAATCTGACCTACTGACCTGTCAGAGTATTTTCCTTACTCTTTGATTCTCTTACAATGTTTGCCACGTGACGTTGGGATGGAAATTATAGTTATTCCCTTGTTGATGTCGAGATGAAAGGGCATTGTCCTGTTAGGGAAAAAAGAACTTGTTTTTTATGACGCCTTTGATCGGTACACTTTGTGCATTATTTTTATGGAGCAAAGGAAAAGCAGTGATAATAATATAAGAAAGGGTGCACTATAATATAAAAGTCACAGCGCTAGTAATCCTCGTTTCCTGTCGATAAGCTTCAACCTATTGTTAGGTTTTGATTTATAATCGTACCACTTGACGCAATTTATTATGACCACAGTTTAAATGTTATTTGTTTTAATATTCGAGTATATATAATCGACTAATTATGCTGGCAACCCCGGAACTATTAAATTCTTGAGATTTTCTCTGGCAAAACTGTCAGTAAAAAGGTAATGACGGGAGACCGCATGGGAGAATGTCTTTTGTTCGTTTGCCGTCGTCGAGGTTGGACGCACAATTGGTCTCTTATGTTTCTGGTCTCCATCTGCTTTATTTTAATAAGATAACAGAGTCGTTACATCGTAGTACCAATATAATAAATACATATACTGGAATGAAGCTGTTTCTTATTACACTGTGTCAAGTATTAATGGAAAATATTACAATTTCTTCATAAAATAACAAGGTAAATATTTATCTACTCTAAACCAATCCATTCAAAACACTCAAATCTCAGCTCGGAAATAAAAACACCATCACACCATGAAGCCACTATAATATATCTCCCGAACTTGTCGGCAAAAGAACAACCCATTGAACTTGTCTGAACAACAAACAAGTAGTAAATTACTACAGTATGCCCGATAAAAATGATACTACAACGTACTGACTGAGCAACAAAATAGTGTTGGTAGCATGTTGCTTGGAAAATCAAAATTTTCTTAATAAGATGCTTTCTAAAAAAATACTGAAATGATTCTCATGGCCTAGTCTAAAATCTAAGTCAAAGTCTAAAATTTTCAAAAGTCTTGGCGATTTTGGGCAATTTTTTTGACTTTTTGGGCAAGCATAAAACGAAGTCATTCGTTAGTCAAAGGTAGAAGAAAATCAAGCAGAATTTCTTGCAAACAGAACATCGGTATAACTTGGGACGAAAATTTACTATTTATTGTTTTCAGCGTCTGAACTGTGTCTACGTTGTCGCTTCAAAAACACTGCGAAGTATCGCCATCTTAAAAGAAAACATAAGTTTTTTATAGTAAGTACACAATCGTTAATTTAATTCAGACACAGTGTTCCATATTTTTATTAGTGGACACACGGCTACACATCAAGCTTTACATTTCCAGTTTACGCTGATCTCGCACTGTACGGAAACCCTTTACAATGCGAGATAAGCATAATCTGGAAATGTATAGCTTGATGTGTAGCCGTGTGTACTTACAATTATGTTAGTACTAGCTGACCCAGCGAACTTCGTACCGCCAATAAAAGTTGCCTGAACTTTTTGTGAGACTAAAAAACATTTGTTTTTCTTTATATTTTCTCACCGTTTAAACCTTCCCTAGACTGCCACAAATATTTCAAAACCAAAATTAACCAAATCGATCCAGCCGTTCTCGAGTTTTAGCGAGACTAACGAACAGTAGTATTTTTTATATAAATATAAGATATAAGATGTAGGTCTGGGTAGGTGTAGGTAAATAAATTTACATTTAAATTTTAATATTTGTTATTTGCTGTTTATTTTCAATATACTACAATTAGTATATTGAAAATAAACAGCAAATAACAAATATTAAAATTTAAATGTAAATTTATTTAAAAAAAAAAAACATTTTATTTCAGATATCAGGATCCTTAAGTACCAATGTACTTAAGGATCCTGATATCTGAAATAAAATGTTTTTTTTTTTTTAATTTTTAGAACGCAATTTTGTGGTCAACACAAGTTGATCAACATTTAGTTGCCAAGTGAGGAGCAAGCCTTACCCGACACCTTATAACAAACGTTCAGTCTCTCCAAGTAAACGAAAAACTTTGACTTGATTCCTTGAAATATTACTCTGGAAACTTTAATATTGTTACAAACACGAACACGTGTCAAGAACTGAGAAATGAACTGTTGTGGTTCTTTTAGAGATAGTATCATGTTGACGTTTTTGTTTTAACGTCAACGTAAGTACGCCGTTCCTACGTGCGTAAGTTCGCTGTATTCTAAAAATTAGAGAAAAAGGGAACATTTAAAAGTTAAAAAAATAACAAAATAAGCAGCTCCTGGTTATAATAAAGCATCCTATTAATTTTAATTGCATCTGTCTTGCAATTACAGTGAGATAAGTTAATTGTTAAGCAAAATGACATCCTACTACAATTTGCCGTGGTATAGTATTTTTTGCAATGGTTAAAGAATGACTATTGTGTTTTAAATATATCTACAAACAATTTTAATTGGAAGTCAATTTGCTAAACAATTATTTTTCCTGACTTTATATTAAGTTGCGATCAAAGCCACAATTTTCGCATTAAAATCGCTAAAACTTCCGCAGAAAAAAAACTACAAATAGTAAAATCGGGAAAAGAGTACCAAGTAATTAACCTACCTAAATGAACCAACATTTACACTGAAGTAAACTTTTTCCTAATCTAGTTCTACATAAAAAGTGCTCTGGAGCACACAATAACATTACACCTCCTCGCCGCAGTAGGGCAAACAAACAATGCTATTAATCAGTACTCCTGTTGATGATAAATCTAGTCTTAACCAATTTGTTTAACTTGATTTGTGGCGGCCATCTTGGTTCGACTAGATTAGTGTGTACTGGATCCCATAGATAGCGTTGTTCTGAATTAAGTACCCTATTAGTTCTTATGAGTGTCTTGAGGTAACGTGGTTTCCGTTTCATTAGAAGGCCTTACTACAGCATCTGCGGTGGTAATTGGGTGGTGTAATTACGAATTAGGTTGGCTCCGTTCCTCAATTAATTGTTTAAACATGTACTGTTTACTAAATTACTGTGATCGTCATAAACATGGAGCTGTGACTTAATTAATGTTATAGGTAATAAGTATGTATAAAAACGCCAGTATTTGGGTTGTGAAGATCAGATGAGCAGTGCGGTGGACTGGAAGCTGCCCCAACATAGTTGGGGAAAGGCAGGCAGGTGATGTATCTTACTTTCTACTATAATCCTAATATAAAAATTGTGAAAGTTTGTATGTTTGGATGTTTGTTACTTGATCACGAAAATACGGCTGATCGGATGTGGATGAACTCTTTTTATCCCGGTAGTACGTTCTCGTGGGATAATTTCGCGGGCGAAGCCGCTAGCAAAAGATAGTGTACCTATAAAGAAACGCCAGACTTTTAAGTATTACATATATTAGGCAGGTATTACTTTTACTAGGTACTATGCTTTTTGTTTGAGAGGACGTAAAAAAAGACCCAGCTCAATAACAATAAGTCCTTAACTACGAAAATTATCGTCGTAAGGGGACATCAAAAGATCCATTTTCGTAGAATATTTTTCTTGTGATTACCTTTTAATTTGAATAAAATCCGAATTTCAATATTTTTATAAAGGACTTATGACTAGAGATCGGATATTCGGATGCATATTCACCTAAAGTTGAGATGTTTGCTAACATGGAATGCGCTTTTGTATTGAAAAAGTCTTAATTTAGGTAAGTAATTTGTAATTTTTTTGTTTTAACTAATACAAACCATACCCCTCCTCCAGTACATACACATATTTATATC
The DNA here is from genome assembly GCA_947359405.1 of Antitype chi. Lineage (NCBI taxonomy): Eukaryota > Metazoa > Arthropoda > Insecta > Lepidoptera > Noctuidae > Antitype > Antitype chi. The sequence continues at coordinate 19,913,520 of OX375819.1, forward strand.
GAGTTAAATATTTTAAATTAATACACATCTGAATAGTTATGCAATTTAAGAATCCTAGAGTTTTTAATAAATATTACAAATAAGTTATAAAGCCGCTTCCATACTTTCGTAGCTAAAAATTATCTTTAGGTAAATATGCATCCGAATATCCGATCTCTGCTTATGACACACACCAACATTTTCTCCGAATACCCAATATGCGCGAACCCTCATCGCCACATACTTCCGTTCGACCCCAAAGCTATTACAGCGACCACACTGCTGACCCCGACGAATCAGAGCATGAAAATAAAACAATTTCTCATGCTACAAGAACCTTTTGAAGGGAATGCGCTGAAGTCAAACAAATATCAGTTTTTGTTAAGTGTTTTGCAATATGCAGCTCTGTACTATGTCATAATTATGTTTTCATATTCATTTTATAATCAGTCTCAACATGCCCATTAATTGGACTCAGCGCTCTTCTCTGTAAGACGGAACGGGCCGATGCGGGTTGGTGAGTGATGGTCTTCTGTTTTTTGGTTCTAGATCATGTTGGTTTCTTCACGATGTATTCCATGAAATTGACAACCTTAGCATAACGTACTTAAAGTACGCTAGTCTATTTAGGTATCAATATCACGCCAAACTTAGTGTTTGGTGATGGGATTGGATGGGAAACGGAGGTGACTTACTATCTTAAAATTATTTCATCAACACTGCTCTCAAAACGGTGAAGGAAAACATCGTGAGGAAACTGGCATATCCAGGACCAAAAATTCAAAAACATGTGCCATCTACCAACACTGGGCCCACGTGGTGGATTACAGCCCCACTCCCTGTCACAGAGAGGAGACCGGTGTCCTAGCATTGGAAACTTTATATGCTGATTATGTACACAAAAATCCGCCAATATTTTGACAGATCGAAGCGTAAGTTTCTTTATATCTTTCCCTCAAAATACTCTCTTGAAAGCAAGGGTGTGTCTGAAAGGGTTTGTATTTAATATCTGTTCCACAGAAAGTTTGTGTTTGTTCCCAGAGTAAATGTGGGCTTAAGTTAGATATTAAACCTTCACCTGGCGTGGCTTGAGCTTAGATCGCAACTGCTCTTGAAGTATTGCAAGTTTATATTGAAAAGGGATTACAACTGTTGTTGTTTGCAGTGAAGTGGTACGTTTTCATGTGTAGGTATTGGAGTGAATAGAGCTACATCTACCCTATCTACTATTGAAAGATCTGCCATAGGATAACATCAATATGTTATCCAATGGCAGATCTTTCAATAGATGCTGACATAGCTAATTTAATTAAAACTATTATAATTGGTAAGGAATCTCTTGATCTAAGTTAATAAGGCAATTGTTATTTTAATTTCTGAATTGTTCGCTTTTATTACGGACGGTTTTAATACACGTTTTTCCACATAGTTCTAAGATGTAAAATTTCAACATGAATGATGTAATCAACTTTTCGTCACAATATTTTAATTTTAAAGAGTGTCTGTGGAGCTTCTCCATAGGTACCTTCGACGCTTTGGAAAGGGCAACTAGCTTTATCTTTCTGACTGACCGACTCCTTGTAAATTCAAAAGTGCCTGTAATTGTTTATTTGAAATAAATGCTTTGAGTTTGAATTGGAAGTTTCATCAAAACAAACATCTATTCGACTTTTAATTGTATTCAGTAACTTGACAGTTCAAAGAAAAATAATGTTACCATACTAAAATAAAATTACTAATAGTGTTGAGGTAGTGAACGATTTTGCGTAAAGAGCGAATGATGAAAATGGTTTCATTTTAAATTAGACCATTTATATCATTCGTTATAAAACTAAAAAAAATATTTGTAAGATGTGGAATATAAGAATAATTTATAAATAAAAGTAATGTCCTTGTTTTTAATTTCTTCTAATAGAACGAAACTAAATTAATTACCTTACTGCTGAAAAACAAATTCTACAATTTTTAATAGTGCATATCATGTTTTTAAGACAAGTTATTAAATTTAAAATAAAACAAATTGCATGTAAGTACATTATTTCAAGTTCATACAATTTCGTTCATTCTTACACCACCTCACTATCTTTTTTTGTCAAAATCTGATAACCCTTCAACTATCAAGTTACTCAATGCAATTAAAAGTAGAACTATAGTCCATTTCACGAAATATTCTTTTCCAAACATTAGTAAACCACAAAACACTATTTTCTTTATGACATTTTACACTGTCAAGAAGTTTCAGAGAGAAACAGTTAACACAATAATATTTAATTTGACAGTACTTTATACCATTTTTTACCAAATAATACTCTAAAACGAAATCAGGCTATCAATTTGTGAGGTACATACGCAACAATACCCATTTGTACGAAGAAAAAATTTAATAAGAAGCAATTATTGCGTCGACTCAGCATTATTTAGCTCTGTGCCGCAGATTAAATATATTCGCGCGACGAGGGTTCCTCTGAAATCATTTTTGAAAGGGAAATCTTGCCGAAGGAGGCTTACTCAAGGAGGCAATAAATTTATTGGTTCGGGAGAATTTGATAAGTTATTAAAATGTTTTATGGTGATTTTGTACTTACCGTGTTTAATTTGATTAATCGTTATGGTAATAGTACGTTTTATATTGTATTTACAGGATGTAAAGAGGCTTGTTTATTAAAATTATTCAAAGAAATATGCTTGGTGCAAAAGCTCGTATTTTGTTTGGATTTAAAAATCTGTCATTTGGTTTGATTTATTTATGTCGGAAAACAACGACAACTCATTTTTTTTTTTTGTGGATGTGAAATCTTCAAATAGCTTCTCCCGCTCTGGGTGGAGCGGAAGGGCGTGTGAACAACCCATACAACTCAATGGTGCAGTCTACAACCATACACGGTATAAAAATAGTAATTCTAGGGGCTCTGTCTCTTCACTACATAGCAAAATCAGTCCAAGTATAACATTCCCACCACTGGGAAACAGGCCTCCTCTCTTCGAGAGGGAGTGGACTGTAAGCTACCTTGCGGGCCCAGTGCGGGTTGGTAGATGTCACATGTTTTGGATTTTTGTTTCTAGAACATGCCGGTTTCCTCACTATATTTTCCTTCACCGTTTTGAGAGCAGTGATAATAATTTACACAAATTAAAATGCCCGCCTGCGTTCGCACTCATGACCTACAAGTCATAACTCGGAACCGTTTCCTCTGGACCACCACTGCTTCACAACAATAATTATATTTAATATAATTATACGAAATACTGTCGTGACCAATCTACTAAAACCAGTCCACAAATTTTCAAGATTAACGCAAACACTCCGAACGAAAACAAGCTAACTTAATTTCCCCATTTCTGACTCCTGATAAAAGCAAACCCAACATAAAATAACGACTTATCCAACACTCTACCTGGACCCAACTACGGTCTACCTATTATTTCATTATATTTCGGTCCTGACATTATGAGGGGCCCAAACAGGCCCCTGCTGTAATTGTTAGGGTACCTTTTCGATCCCTTTGGAACGGAAGGGGTTAATTCCTTGCCTGTGGCTACAGAATGATTATTACATAATCTGGAGAAATATGGTTGGTTTTTAGTTGTTAACTGGGAGTGCGATTATTTTAGTAGTTGAAAACATTTACAAGCATTCACATTAAGAGTGTTAACTGTTCTGGCGGGATATGAAAGTTTACGCACAACCTGTTAACATTGATTCCGTACCTATGTAATTCTGAATCTCACTGGGTTGAAATTTTAACTTTCGGATATTAAGGTATCAAAAGTCTGGCAACCTTCTAAGTTTTGCATAAGACATTAATATCGTACAATAACGGAGTTATATATTGATATTATTAAAAGATTTTGTCCTATGGCAAGCAGTGGACGTCTATCGGCTAAAATGATGATTATTCAGCTGCTTGAAAAAACGATTCTGATTATGAAATGTGGTATCTTAGATTATATTATTAATATAATAATTATTATTATTTTAATTTTCCGAGATATTTCCAAGCGGTTGGTTGACTCTTCACGTGACCAAAGGGCTGGCCTATATTTCGGCCAAAGAATCAGCATTGCCATACAACGTGGCAATGCTGCCAGCCTTTTGGGCACTCTTCCCGTTGACAACGATGCGGACTTTATTTTTTGATGCATTATGATTATTTTCTTTTTTATATACCTGTACATAATAATAGCTTTGCTTTGTGTTTATCAAATTATGTTAATTCATATAATAAAATCTTCAGCTTAATAATATTAAGAATAGATTTGTAAAGAAATCACAGATTATTAATTGGTCAGCTTAGTATTACACAAAGTCAAAGATCGCATTAAGAACTCTATGAACTGGTTCCAAAACACAAATAGCTGACACTGGTCATGCAGCTACTAGACTAAAATGGAACTGGGTCGCAGCAGCATTATGCAAAAACTCCCACTCAGTGGGTCCTAAATCTCATGAAACGACTACGCGGTAGGCGCAGAAAGCGATGGCGGGATATTAGCCCACAAACACAGTAGACCGGTAAAAGTGGAAAGAGGGAAGGACTTTACCTACAATGGGACAGCATAGGTCTATAATAAATAATACTACTCATCCTACTAATATTATAAACGCGAAAGTTTGTAAGTGGATGGATGATATCACAGTGGGCCCTATCAGAATACCAGCGCTGCGATACCTTTAAATGTCGCAGCATCATGCTGAGATAGGGGCCTTTTGGTCTCGTACAGTATTTTGTTTTATAATTTTTTACTTTTTATAATATTTTAAATTTTAATTTTTTGAGCATATTGTGTAGTTAAGTTTGTGATATTCCTGTGCGAGTCTAATAAATACTTTTTCTTTCTTTCTTTTTCTTGTACCTATGTTTGTTACTCTTTCACGCAAAAACTACTGAATGGAATTGGATGAAATTTGGCACACAGATATATTATAACCTTGATTAATACAAAGGATACTTTTTATCCCGGTAGTACGTTCCCGGGGGATAATTTCCGACTTTCATGTGGGCGAAGCCGCGGGCGGAAGCTAGTCCTTTATAAAATAAAATTAAAGTAAAATTCTTCTTCATACGAAGGCGTCCTCATATAATAAAACCGGTAACGTTATCTATTTGTATGTGTTGAGTGCTGCGCTAACAAGCTGTCAGTGTAATGCACTGAGATCTTTAAACCTGACACGTTATTTTCTAAACCCAGTATGAACCCCATTTTATACGGCTTGCATTGTGTTGCGAGCGTGGGAGTGACATTGAGAAACTAGTAGTGGCTGCAATATTATTAAAGGTAATGCTGAGTTATTTAATGACATGTAATTAGGTATCTTTATAATACTAGTAACTTATGCAGCATCGCATCACCCACCCGCGATTTTTCTACGTTTTGTCGCCGCGTTCTTTCTGATTCTTTCTTTTTCTCCGCTCCTTTGGTTCGTAACGTGATGTTTCTATATCTCAAATGCAAAGAGAATTTTCAAATCCAAGTGGTAGTTCAGATTGTACTAGTGGTGGCCCAGTTACAGGTCGTCGGTTCGAACCCAGACAGGCGCTTAAGTTTGTGTAAACTATTTCATCACCACTGCTCTCAAAACGATGAAGGAATACATCGTGAGGAAACCGGTATGTCCTACAACAAACATTTGAAGGCATTTGACATCTACCAAATCGCTTTATTTATTATTATTTAATTGTCCTTTATTTCAGGCAAATATGGCCCATAAAACACAATATGTATATAAGTATGAAAACAATAACTATAAACTAATACAATCATATTTTATAAAACAAATTTTAAAACTTGCACACGAAGTGACGGCGTCATGTTACGCTGCGAGGAGCGAAGTGTCGCGTAGCTGACCGCGGAAACGCCGATACAGCACACCTTTCGGCGGTTGCAGGTTCAACTCTTTGCTAGGCAATGTGACTATTTCAGTGCGATACCTATATATTTTCTGAGATGTTTACAAGGTGTTATTTTCAAACCGAATTAGATGATATTTCGAGTCAAGATAAATAAATTGGTAACGTGCTAAGCATTTTTTATTCTGGATAAATAAAAATATATTGTAGACACATAAATGGAGAAGTATGTAATACTAACGTGAAAATATTCTTAGTACATTGGTTTCAGCAAACGACACTGCGACTTGTATCAATATTCAAGAAAAGCTTTCGTTAAATAAACACAGTATTATAGAAGACATATTGGTATTTATCTTTATATACTGTGGTAATAGTGATTATCAAACGAGGCACGTTCGAGCGTAAACAGTAAACTATTGTGGCGACGCTTTAAGTTGTGGTTTGTTCACACGGTGTTAGTTAGTATGCTAGTACAATAATTTTGGTGGCTTCATTAGAATAAGTCTATTTTACACAACATAACATCACGCTTGTAATCTCCGAAGGGTTAAACAGAGGTGTACCTTTCACTGCCAACCTCATTTCGATGGTTATGTTTTAGTCTCATGTAATAGGGCCCTATTGCCATCAACCGGCACATATATAGACTGTCCAATCAATCAATCAATCAATCATCAATTCCTGATGGGTAAATGCAATAACATTTTGCCCGACCCGGGAATCGAGGACTTTATGCTCAGCAGTAGCGCTTGCACTAGACCACCGAGACAGTCAAGTCAGTCATTCTGTTCTTTTCTAGCATTTTATTACAAATACTGTTGAAATAAAGTAATGATCCTCTTGGTTTCGTATTACGTAAAGTGATAAACGTCTTTATCTCGATTTCAAATTGAGAACAAGTATTTTTTGTTTGAACCTTATTCTTAGTTAGGTAGTATCATTAGAAACAATTCATAAATTCAGCATTACTGTACAGGATTTAATACAATCAGGGTAGTACCAACATACTATAATAGAAAAAGATGCAAAGAATATTGATATTTTCTTATAGGCTAATATGGTAATTAACAACAAGTGTATGATTTAACAACAATTAGCTAAAAAACAACACTTTAATCATACCGAATGACGCCATTTTGTGGTGTAGTTTAGTAGGTAAGTATGTATACAGGGTGAAATTGAAAACATGCGACAAACCGAAATGGGAGATTGTACTCATCATTATGAACAACTTTTACTAAGGGACCAATGATGCAATCGCAAAAAAAAAAACAGCTGTTCCCTACATTTTGACGAGTTATGCGAACATAAATGTAGGGAACAGATGTTTTTTTTTTCGCGATTGCATCATTGGTCCCTTAGTAAAAGTTGTTCATAATGATGAGTACAATCTCCCATTTCGGTTTGTCGCATGTTTTCAATTTCAACCTGTATAAATAAAGTTAATTCTCTTTTTCGTCGAGAAGTGCCTTCTGCTTCCATAATGACTAAGCGACTGGGGGCAGAAAGTAAACGTTAAATAATGAATACGAAACAACAGCAAGCGAAGGAAAATAATAAAGTTCCGTATCTTTGAGTAAATGGGGGAAAGGACGAGAAAATTATTCTTAAAAGCCTAGATGTAATTTATGTTACTTGGTGGAAGAGCCTGTGAGATCAGATCTATGCTAAAGAAGAAACGCATATGACAAAAAAAAACCAGCCAAATGCGAGTCGGACTCTTACACGAAGGGTTCCGTACCATTATCTATAAAAACTGTGAAAGCAAAAAAGAAATATATGAAGCAAAACGAGCAAAAAAATCACGTTTGTTGTATGGGAGCGTCCTTAAATATTTATTTTATTCTGTTTTTTAGTATTTGTTGTTAGCGGCAATAGAAATACATCATCTGTGAAAATTTTAACTGTCTATCTATCACGGTTAATGACACACAGCCTGGTGACAGACAGACAGACATACGCACAGCGGAGTCTTAGTAATAGGGTCCCGTTTTTTACCCTTTGGGTACGGAACCCTAAAAAGCGATGAATATAAATGTTGGTAGATAGAGACGCTTGTGGCTAAGTAATAACAGCCACACGGTTCGATCGATCAGGTTAAGCGACGCAAGCCGTGGTTGGTCCGTGGATGGCTGACCATCTTTACATACAAGACCCACCTTAAGCCGTTGGTCCCGGCTGTCCTTTTTTGACGTTACGGGTCGTCAGAAGCCCGTAAGTCAGACAACCAGTCTTACCAAAGGGTATCGTATTACTCAGTTACTGGATTGTGGAGGTTAGACAGGCAGTTGCTCCATGTAAAACACTGGTATTCAACTGCATCCGATTAGACTGAAAGCCTTTTTTTATGACGGGGGACACCTCACCGATGTCCTCCGCCCTGGGGAGGGCGGTGGGGTCTGTCAGACGCTTACTGACTAAAACCACCCCGGTGTTCCGTCCCACACTTGCACCGAACTTCGTTGAGAAAAGGATAGGCAGATATATACCAAGAACTCGTAAATAACTAGGTAGACAGCAACTGGCACAAGTACTCGCCCGAAACACTCACACAATCTGTACAAGTCCTGTGTTACGCATTGATAATGACGTAACGTATCAAATGTTTATTGGGTAACAGGGCAGTAAATACACGGGTTGGGATTGCGAATGATCACGCAACGGTCTTATTCGGTGTCATAAAGAGATTTCAGAGAGTTATTTCTAAAAAGATTTCTTAGTGCTAGGTATGGTGGGCTGCACCCTAATTGCGGAACACGCTATCTATCAGAATCTGAATAATTTTTAAGGATATTGATAATCCATTGCTTTATATGTTGAAGTCTTTCGGCTGAAATTATGATGATAATTATGTTGGAAAAATTGTCTGTTCAACAACGTAAATAACGCAATGAATATTGTTGAACTGTCAAATGCAAGCCATTCCTAGTTTTAGTATGTTACGAAACTACACCGCAAGGCATTATCCCGGCTAAATTACACACAGCAAAGATAGAGTTATGTTTATCAATTTCAAATACTTTGTACTAAGTAAAATAAGTTACCCAGAGGGCAATGGAGAGGCCTATGCTCGGAGTTTCCCTACGTGATCGAATCAGGAATGAAAAGTTCCGCAGGAAAACCAAGGCAACCGAAATCATTTCAGCCGAAAAACGTCCACTGTTGGACATAGGCCTCCTCCAATTGGGGAGGGGGGGTGCCATAATCGCCACGCTTGGCAGGCGGGTTGGCGATCGCAGTATGGTGGTAAAATGCATAGAGGACGCTGATGCCCATTCTCTAGTAAGTCCCTTTGTCGCCTCTTACGACACCCACGGGAAGAGATGGGCAACCGACATAGCCCGAAGAATTGCCAAACTTAAGTGGCAGTGGGTAGGGCACATTGCTTGCAGAACAGATGGCCGATGAGGCCGAAAGGTTCTGGAGTGGCGACCGCGTACTGGAAGACAAAAAGTGGGAAGGCCTCCTACAAGGTGGACCAATGACATTGTGATGGCCGCGGGAATCCGCTGGATGTGGGAAGCACAAGACCGGTTGAAGTGGAGGTGCCTGGGGGAGGCCTATATCCAGCAGTGGACGACTTTCGGCTGAGATGATGATGATGAAGTAAAAAAGTAGTGGTGACCCAGTGATAACGGCTGTGACTTACGATTTGTATTTCGTAGGTTCTAACCCAGATCGCTGCTATAATTTGTGTAAATTACTTAATCAACACTGCTCTCAAAACGGTTATTGAAAACATTGTGAGGAAACCAGCATGTGCTAGAAACAAAAATTCAAAGACATGTGGGATCTGACAACCTGGCTTTAGCCCGCGGGTGGATTACAGCCAACTCCTTCTTGAAAAGAGAAGGCCTGAGTCCCAGAAGTGGGAACATTATAGGCTGATAATGTATTTAAAAAAAAAACTAACTTAAATTATTAGAAGCGAAGAGGACAACACACCTAACGTTTCCGCCCCCACATATCTACCGTATGTTTCCACATTCCGATTCCCAGCGATCCCACCGATGGTTTACGGTCGTTTCAGGCCTTTTAAATTATTCAAAATGCGTCACCATCCCCAAATTCCTATTACTTTGCATTATTCTCCACTGAAAGCACTCCTGAGGGACTGAAATTGGATTTTGGTTAGCTAGCCGTTGCTCCGAGCTGGTTAAGAACATTTCGTTTTGGAATTGCGTTTGGATTAGGACATTTTTGGCTAAGTTGGGTTGGTAATGGAATTGATTATGCTTTCACCTTTCACATACCCTATATTAATCTGCCCTTATCCCAATTTATTTGAGGTCAGGGGAACATATTGTAAACTTCAATTATAGTATGACTTAGGATTACCTAGGTATTTCAAAGTTACTTTTGTAACTCATGATCATACACGTAACCCGAAACACGTGTCTAGTATTTTAATATAAAGAATCTATGTACAAAATTTCAAAACTGTATCATAAAAAATCACAAACTTATAAGCTTGTTAACTTACCTAGTTGTCTACACAAACATGGTTCACCACGCTGCCCCCCGCGCTGCCGGCGCGTCCTGCGTCGTATTGTGCTCATTGATAATAATTAGACAGTAGGTACCTACCTAACCTTTTTTTTAGGTGCGAAATCATTAAATAACTTCTCCCGCTCTGGGTGGAGCAGGAGGGCGTGTCAGACTTTTACTGACTAAAACCCACCCGTGTTCCCTCAGTTGTCTGTGTGCCAGGGGCCGCGGTATCTCTTTCGAACAATCCGCACCCCTGGCAGGAATCGGCCCTTGCGGACCCCGCCAGTTAGGTACCTAACCTTAAGGCGATTGTATTGTGCTCATTGATTATAATTAGACAGTAGGTACCTAACCTTAAGGCGACTGTATTGTAATTAACTGTTGATAACATTTTCCATTACACTTGCAAAACTTTAAAAAAATACTAACTCTCAACTTAGCACATATAAGTCCCAGGGGCCACAGCCTCACAGTTTATATTTCTTGCAGCTACAAAGAATTTCGTAAAGAAAATTTAACAAAAAGTGTTAAATTTTAACGTTCACACTTTGTAGCACTTTATTTCCGTGCTCCCAAAGTCTCAAACCTGAGAAAATGGCGTTAAAGTTTTATAGCTTCTTCAAATAATAACTCTTTAAAAGCTCGCTAATTGAGGAAGCTTTTAATCAAGCACTTGTTATTTTAAGAACTTTTTAAGAGCAACGGGAAATTAATTGCCTTTTTTTATAAGTAACTACTATTTTTACTCGCGTTTATTTTAACTTGTTGCTGAGGTCGGCGAATTTCTATTTCTACTTGCTGCTGAGGCCGGCTGTATGCCTACAAAAACTCACTTCTTTTTTAACTACGTGGTAGGCAGACGCCACATTCTTTGATTCTTACGTACCTACTCTTTTGCTTCATTTACGTTCATATATCTGCATAGCTATTTGCAAGCACTCGACAGGCTATTAACGTAAAGAGCCGTCGGAAGAATAGCGGGTTTTATATTTGTGAACAACGTTTATAGGAGTCCTACGGGAACATTGATTGATGCTTGATTCGGCACGAAAGCGTATCGAATGGTTTTGAATAGATAAGTTGGTCATACACACGCCGGCTGCAATCAACAGTAGGTATGGCCAGTACTAATTAAACATATCACGTTCATACCTAAATTATACCTAAGTTACCCCCAACCAGCTCAAAACTATACTGGGCATCTGTGGCTCTTTCGTTGTGAACTGCTTCAGTACATATGGATGAGTTTTAAGGCTTCTATTCTAAAATTCTAATAAAATAAATCAATATTTTCAACCCGAAAATTTCGTTCATAAAAACATTAGACGTAACTATCCCAACTCATTTAAAAACCCTTCAATCACAAACAACAATTTAATCCAATCATAAAATATTTTTACAGACCAGTCCAGATTCTCATTCAATAAAATAATAACGGATATTGGCTAAATCAGAGAAACAAATCTTTTGTTATTATTAACGTTATTTTACTGTTTTTCGATCAATAAACCGTAATCCTATTTTTTAACCTCAGACTGAAAAGATAATTGAAAAAAGGCATAACAGTTATGCTATGATGTGAGATGAGCTGAGACATTTCTAGCTTAGCTCAGCTGTAGTTGATAGACCACGTGTCACTCAACATAAAGGTAACAACATGTAACCTAACTATCAATGTTGGTGGTCACTCCTTCTTCAAAGGAAAATAAAGTCGTTTGTCGTGTCCTACATGAAAATGAATCACAATTATTACATACGTAATAATTACGACTATAATTTTTTTGCAAAACTTAATCTGTGAGCTTAGCCATTATCAAATTAAAAGATTTATAATGAAAATAGTTTTGCTTAAAGTTTTCAAATGTAACTTTACTGTTTTTAGACACATCATAGCTCCGACCGAACCCATGACAATATAATCACACCCTTCATAGAAATTCCACTATTTTATAAAATACCTTGCCCGCTCATCTAACGATGCGACCTCGCCCAAACATAATGAAAGGACCCAATCGTTTGGGATAGTAGAGGTCGCCTTATCTGGGATAGAGCCGAAACCAGCCAGTTTTGCCTTGATTAATGTAATGAACTGAATATCGTTGTCAAACCTGGTAATAAAGGGTTAATCTGTGAATGGGTCGGTAACCTATATTTAGTTGGGGTAGAGAATGAGTGTTTTTGGAGACATTTTGTTGTTCACGTCCTAAACTAAGTAAAATGTAGTTGTTTTGTTTTTAAAACTACTTTTTTGTTGGTTTTACCAGTAGTTAGTGTAAAGGTTATCTTCAAAAGCCGACCTTATGTAGTGCTGGCTGGTAATAAAGTCGAGCAGTCAAGCAGATTTGGGTTTCGTGGAAAACAAGTGAAAATCGAGGCGCGATGCTGTAAACACGAACGCTTAGAATACAATAATAACTTTAATATTGTTTGATTCGGCAATCGCCCCATTATAATACATTAGAGCACCTACAAAATCTGATCATAATGTGCATCTCTTGATTACCACTGCCATGATGACAAGCATATTTTTAAGAATAGATGAGATTCTGCGAATTACTAGATGCGAAAAACACAGAGCAGATCGAGGTGGCGATGGGGATGCCTATGTCCAGCAGGGGACGTATAGCTCTCTATAATCTCGCTATATGTTCACAAACAGGCTGTAAAGTTCACTCAAACTCCATAGAAAAGGGAGATGGGCAACTGCCCGACGATTCCTGTCGAGATGTTGTAAAAATATGCTAGTTGCGCGGTATACTCTGCCTCCGAGATGCAAGATTTTGCGTGACCTCAGTTTAATGCGTAGTTCGTATGTAGGTACGTTTTGGCTCAAATGATGATGATGTTGAAGTAGTTTTTAATTTGCACAATAGTTTTTAACCCAAGTTAGTTTTGCCAAGAAGGATCATGGATTGGACGTTTGATGTTCCTATCCACAGCACTAAAAGTTAACTAAGAATTTTTTTGGCCGTTTCGAATCAACTGGAGGTGCCGACCGGTGAGAACACTGAGTGATTTCCTAGAAAGTGGCTTGCCTAAATACAGTTACACATGACTACATTTTTTTTTGTTTTATTACTGAATGGGCCTGCTCTTCACCTTCCTCACGCATAATGGAAAGCAATTGACGAGGTCTATAGTAAAACGAGCGTGCCCAGAAGATGCATGTTCACTTTTGCTTTGAAGGTAGACGGGTAATTGTGGAACACACTAACAGTAGGAATGAATTTCATTTTGACAGTTGCACAACATTCATTACGTTATTTATGTTGTTGAGCAGATTAATTTTTATAACATATTCTTTTAGAAATAACCCTCAAAATTATTCAGATTCTGATAAATAGTGAATTACCCAATTAGAGTCCAGAGGCCTGCTATATCCATACCCCCAGGGACAATACTTGGATCCCCCTTTATAGCCCAAAGTAAACACATATCAACCAACTTTCAGGGGAATACAACCGTAAAAGATGGACGTCCCTTACGCATTTTACGAGTCCTATCAAAAAGATAAAAAGAAACTAACAATATCAATAGTAAGTTACAATACTTATATAAGTTCTGAAGATATTTTGTTTGATCTTTTGTCTCAACGCCCGAAGGGACAAAGTTTTACGTACTTACATAAATGTTGGTAGAGGACTAACGATAATTGAACTGGAATATCTTTCTATTATTGTAAATATTTTACTAATATTCAGTAAATATTATCTAACTTTGTCTTCTGTACTAATTTCATAAAGAGGTAAAATTTGTTTGTAAGTTTGTATGTAGGGGATAATCTCAGGAACCAGGCGGATTTGGAAAAATTGCATTTAATAGCCCAATCTATGAGAAAGGTTATTGGCTAATTAACATCACGCTACGGCCCTTCGGAGCCGTATAAAAAGAAAAAAAAAAGTCAGAAAGAACGTCGGTAAGTGAAACTGAATTCATAGCGCGAGCGGGTCATGAAACTGCGACGCGGTAGATCGGGGTCGAAAATTTCACGCAGACACAGACGCGAGCAGAATCTAGTTCATTAATAAGAATGAACGTTGCTGCATGATTGTAATGATATTTTATCGATAACAATTACGATTTATCTAGTAATGTGCTTAATTGGAAACGTTTTAATCTATTGAGAACCATATAGGTACAGTGGGCTGCATCAATTGGGTACCCCAGTTGTATTAGAATTTGAATACAACTGGGGTACCCAATTGATGCAGCCCACCGTACCTACACGGCCAAGTAATTAAAATAACACGTGGGACCGATAAAACAGAAATAAACTGTAAATTACTTGCCGTAACATAATAATATTTTGTTTGTTTAATGTAAATCTCCTTGATTTCAATTAAACAAATATATCATTATTGTTATTGGATATTTATATTAAATACTAGCTTTTGCCAGCGGCTTCGCCCGCGCGGAACTTTCATCCCCTATTTACCTACTTTAAGGGTTGAATTTCGAATAATCCTTACTTATTCCTTGTCTACATTATAAAGGAAACCTCTGTGCAAAATTTCAGCTTTCTAGGTCTAAGGGTTTGGGCTGGGCGTTGATGAGTCAGTCAGTCAGTCAGGACTTTTCTTTTTATTTATATAGATTTAGTATAAATACGCTCTAGGAGGCCTAAGTTACCTTATTGGTGATGTACTACAGAAAGGTTAGGTGCATAGTACTTGCGACCGCCGTGCGTGTATGACTAATGTATGAACACAGATATAGCTATCTGTGTGTATGAACGATAACGAAGCAAAAGGGGTAGGTAAGTACCTAAGGGCCGTAGCAGGAGGCGTTCTGTATTTTGACATTATAAATAATGTTAACCAGTCTAATAATAATTTGTAAGAGCCCAAGATTTCCTAATTTTATATTTAGAACAAGACTTTAGAATCAAGTAGATAATTATTTTTTTGATAATATATAGCCTATTTTTTAAGTTAGACCTCTCGGAATACATAATTGAAAACTGCATTCAATTCCATGCAGTGGTTTTTGCGTGATGCGGTAACAAACATACAGACAGACAAAAATTCTAAAAACCGTTGTTTTGGCTTCTGTTGCTCTAATAAAGACCCCCATACTATTTTTTCTTCAATATCTTTAATGTACAGACATCGGCCTGTTACAATTTTATTATATGTATAGATTCTTATAATGTATCTAGTTTATTATTTAATATTTCTACACCAGTAATGGTAGTATGTGTGAATCAATGTTTAATGTAAGATCTCAATCAAGTCAGCGTCAAAAATATCTGGACGAACAGACTGTTCAAAACGATCTCAACAACTAAGAAAATTAAACTTTATCTCAATTGGATTAAGTTCTTGTCAGAATGACAGTTGTCGTGTACTGGCTTCATTCTAAAACATTCCTTGTAGCATTGAGTTAATATTTAATTTTCATAGTTGTTTATATCATTTTGAACCGTTTGTTCGTCCCGATATTATTGACGCTGACTGTACCATATACTGAGAAATAATCTAATTCTGCCTACCCTCATGGGAAAAAGAGTTAATATAATATGTATGCATGGATAGTTACAAAATCGTATTTACAATTCTAATAATAATGTACGAGTACACTTATTTAAAGTGCCATGCTTTCATATAGTTTAAAAACATGCGAGATCCTTAGAATTATGACCAAGATTGGAGGTTAATGCTGTGGATGCATTTAGTTTGTAAGCCAATATTTTAATGAATAAAAATAATTTTAAAAAATCATGAAAATGAACTAAAACTTTTTGAGATTACATTTACTAAAAATGCAAAAAGAATCTCTCCGGCGGGGAATCGAACCCCGGTCTCCCGCGTGACAGGCGGGGATACTTACCACTATACTACCGAAGACTTATTAACGACGCGCAAAATATCGGTGTTAGTTCACCAGATAGGTATATCATACATTGGTTTCGCATTGATAAACGTTGGTAAGATAAAAATATATTCATTGATATCAAATTGTGACTACTTATTTTCACGATTGTGTGTGATCTACCTTGTTTGTGTAAACTAGTTTGTTTTTGGTGTGCTGGTTACTGAACTTGATTAAGAACTTATGGTATTGGAAATTCATGAAAACATTTCAATAACTTATATATAGCAACAATTTTACCCCATATAACATCGACACAGATATCTTATTATACCTCTATACTAGCTGTGCCCGCGGCTTCACCTGCGTGGATCTCGGAATTTATACCACTGGAATGTGCCACCGCGATAAAAAGTAGACTAGGTCCAGCCGTTTCGGAGATTAGACGAAACAGACTGTCAATTTTTTTTTAGTCTTTGTTTATTTAAAATAATAATTTTAGTACCGTGTACACTTTCATATGCGTTTAATTTCAAGCTGTGATTTGGACATTTCAAACAGAAACTTCAATTTAATTTATTTGTCTATAGTAAATTTAGATTTGTGACCTCTGAGTTCGTTTCGGCCTTTCTACTCAGAGTAGACAGATAGGAAACGTCGACGTCATCTAGTAAAAAAAATATGATTGTCGTGTAGTGTTTGTAAAAGCCTACTTACAAAAACAAAATCATTTATTCAAATAGAAATTAACAAGACAAAAATACAATTAGTTTTTTGCAAATAATATTTTAAAACAAGCACAAGTACAAATTTTGTTCCAAATAAATGTTTTTTTTCTTTTTAAACAAAGATCCATTCTCACTCTCAACAAGAACACTATTTGTTTGCACTAAACTGCAATAAACAAACTAAGAAGAAACTAATAAAATGGAACCCTTGTTACAAAGTCTCTTCTCTACATTGTTGAACAGAACATTGCAACTTCGACGGTCTTTATTTAGGAACTAAATGCAGCTAACTTGCTGCACTTAAGACCTAGGTAATCACAGTTGTGTCCTATTTGTTTTGTAACTTCATCAGTTTGTTGTAAAAAGTGCTACGGAAAACTACTCGATTAAAACAATGAAAATGGTTAGAAAAAACAAACAAATAAGTCGACTGTCTAAAAAGAGAACTTTCATTAAAAAAGATGGAAACAAGAAGCTTGTTTTAAAAGGATGACTATTAGACTGAATACTATAAGCAACCTCATGCAGTCTTCCTTTTAAAACAAGTTTCTTGTTTCCATCTTTTTTAATTAAAGTTCACTTTTTAGGCAGTCGGGTTTTTTGATTTTGTAAATTATTTTTTATTTCACATTTTTTTGTTAATATAATTAGTTTTGACATTAATGAGACCTATTTATGAAACCCTTTATTTTGATACTCCACTCAATAGGTTATGAAGAAAAAAAATTTGAAGAAAATACAATATGGCGTCAAAAATCGGCAATTTTTTTATGTTTCAATTCTGATATACCCAGTGTCACTCACAATTAAGATAAATCTTACAGCAGCTCTCAAGCTGCAATCGATCAAGCTGAATAGGCTACGGAGCGTGCCAAAGAAATATACATACATACATACACTCGAAAAACATAACCCTCCTTCTGGCACAGTCGGGTAATAAATGGGAGGGTTGTTCAGTCAGTGAAATTAATTGTTACTAAAATATTATGCAAAATAACATAACATTACACCTTGTTTCTCCGAAGGGTTGGGCAGAGGTGTGCCTATCGTACACCCACATTTCGCCAGTTATGTTTAAGTCCCATGTAATAGGGGACGAGCCTATTGCCATCAACCCGGCACTAATCCATACTCCGGGCTGCTACTGAGAAATTCCAGATAGAAAAACCCAATGTCTTTTTGCCCGACCTGGGAATTGAATCTAGGATCTCGTTGTCAGCAGTAGCGCTTTCCACCACTAGAGCAACGAGGCAGTGTAAAATGTTTAGTTTTAGATTAGTTTGTTACTAACCACCACCATCAGCAAATTGACACCCTACGTCAATTTTCCGTGCCATTTCAAAAACCTGTAAAATAATGACAGTTGTGATTTTAATTTACGAACAATTAAAGTACTTGGTTCTCCAAATAATAATAAAAATGTTTTAAAAATCACTTTAGATAGTGGCAGAGTTGTCGACATCGGGATTTTTTTTGAGGGTGGGAAATCATCAAATAACTTCTCCCACCCTGGATGGAGCGAGAGGGCGAATCAGACTTAATAGAATAGTAATTAATAGAATACCAAACCTCGACTCGATCAGACCTGTGCTCATATCCCTTCATCAACAAGAAAAAAGCAGCTGAACAGATTTTCTTGAATCTGTCGAATAACTACACTATCACAAAAAAAAAAAACAATTTCGTTTCACCTGTTTGGGAGCTACGATGGCGCAGACAGACACTCAGATACACACGTTAAACTTAAACCCCCTTATTTACAATACATGGTTTTTCGTCGGTATGGCTTATTGCCAAACTTAAGTGGCAGTGGGCAGGGCACATTGCACGCAGAACAGATGGCCGATGGGGTCGAAAAGTTCTGGAGTGGCGACCGCGCACCGGAAGACGTAAAGTTGGAAGGCCTCCCACAAGGTGGACCGATGACCTTGTGAGGGCCGCAGGAGTCCGCTGGATGCGGGAAGCACAGAACCGGTCGAAGTGGCGGAGCTTGGGGGAGGCCTATGTCCAGCAGTGGACGTCCTTCGGCTGAAATGATGATGATGATGGATTAAACCATCGAGCCTGTTTTTGAAATAAGATTCTAACTAAAATCGAAATACAGCTCTTTTTACAAAGCTGACAACTTTGTCCAATGCTAAATTGTCAGTTTTGTAATACGAACTTCACCCAAACAGAAGAGAAGTTGGTAATGCAAATAGGCTAGATTTAAAGTTATATCGCGTTTTATAATTAATAATTATACAAGGCACACTATTAGACCCAGAGGTCTAATAGTGTGCCTTGTATAATTTTAAGAACAATAACCTGTGTTTAGATAAATAAATAAATAAATAAATAATAAGACGGATAAAGTTTGGATGTTTGTTACTCAATCACGTAAAGATCGGGATGAAATTTGGCACACATATCGTTTATAGCCTGGATTAACACATCTAATACTTTTCATCCCGATAGTACGTTCCCTTGCGATAATATCCGACCTCTACGCAGGCGAAGCCGTTGGCAGAAGCTAGTATGGCTATACAATGAAAGTAAAAGAATAGTTGTATCACTATTTTTTCTACTGACACAGTTATGCTACAACCTGTAGGTATAACTGTCACTCTCTTGCAGCCGGAACCGTCCGATACCGACGGCTTATCGGCTTCGCGTTTTCCAAGGTTGGTGGCAGGGAGGTATCGCGATGTGAATCACTTGTACAAACGGATTTAACCTCGGTGAAGCCATTTTTAATCACTTGCAGTGTATAATAGCTCGTCAATTCAAGTTAATGTTAATTACGAGGCGTAATTATAATGTCTTTACGTGGTTTTACATTTCAAAAGCCACCAACACTGATTTTTTAGTGTAAAACTTACGTTTTTTTTAAACTGCGAGATATCAGTTTCCACCTAGGAGGTTGTCGGCTACTTAGCTGGACTTGCATGTGGCTGCCTCAATAAAGCCTCCAACCAGGGCTTCAAAACTTAAAACTAAGCGACTACACGCTAAGGGCACCCCCTGTGGGTTACATGCCTTGGTTTTGGGCGGCGCTGGTAAAGGGCGGCGAAAACAGTCCGGATCGGAATGAGTTGACACTTACGAATCTTTATCACCATTATTAGTCATCGTCTTGCCGTAATTCCAATATATTCAAGACCGACGGCGCCTTTTTCTTTCATGCAATATTTCTATATCCTCCATTAGCTCTGTATTTACCCCTTTTCTTGACATAACGATCATCCTTAACTTGATTCAAATTCATCCTTCTTTTACAAGTAAGTATTTACTCTTTTTTTTTTTTTTTTGGGGTGGGAAATCATCAAATAACTTCTCCCGCTCTGGGTGGAGCGGGAGGGCGTGTCAGACTTTTACTGACTAAAACCCACCCGTGTTCCCTCAGTTGCCTGTGTGCTAGGAGCCGCGGTATCTCTTTCGAACAACCCGCACCCCTGGCAGGCATCGGCCCTTGCGGACCCCCCCATTTGGTGCTGACATCTCTTTGAGGCGCGCGTGGAACACAACGCGCCGTCGACCCGGGCTTGGTCCTTACCGGACAGCGAGCTACCCATTACTCGCCGTCCGCAAGCCCGCGCCTACGGTGGCCGGGAATCAGCCTGGGATTCCCGACGCCCAGGGCGTCGCCCGCGGCGACTACGGCCGTGAAGGCGCATATATATGCGCCGCCTCCCTCTTCGCGAGCATTACTGCTTCGCAGAAGGAGGTGACGGCTAACCATTTACTCTCGCTCCGTACCATGGCCTGCACCAGGGTCGGACGCGAGAGATCGCCGCCGCCGATCGCCTCCACGAGGACACGGCGGTGCTCCGCCCAAGCCGGGCAGACCGCCACCGTATGCTCCACCGTGTCCTCAGGGCGATCTTCGCAATGGAAACACCCGGGCGTTTCCTCCCGCCTTATGCGAAACAGGAACCTCCCGAAACAACCGTGTCCGGTGAGGACCTGCGTCAGGCGGAAAGTGAGGACGCCATGCCGTCTCTCAAGCCACTCCTCAAAGAGGGGACTTACCGCCGCTATCGTGGCGTGCCCAGCACTGGGTTGCGACAATCGCGCTCTCCATGTCGCCATGAGATCCCGCCGGAGCTCTGTCCGCTGCACCTCGATTTCTCGCGGCAGCGGAGTAACGCCCCGGCGTTTGGCCTCCTCGCGCCACTCCCAGATATGCGCGAGGACCTTTGCCTCCAGATCCCATGGCGGTAATCCGGCAAGTATTTACCCTTTTGTGGTAAATACGAGGAAAGACAACAAACATACATAAGCAGCCAATAATGTTTCCACTGCTCGGACACAGGCCACCGCACTGTTAGAGGGAGTGGGCCGTAATCAACCACGCAGCCCCAGCGCGGGTGATAGATGTCACATGATTTCGTTGTTTGTGGTTCTAGGACATGCCAGTTCCCTCTGATGTTCTCCTTCACCGTTTTGAGAGCAGTGTTGATGCAATAATTTTACACAAAGTAAAGCGCACCAGCAACTTGTAACTCACGGCCGATTCCACTGGGCTACCAAAGAGGTCACTGGGGCACCATTGCTCTGAAAAAACTCTACACTTTGTCTCAATCTACCTTCACTAAGTATTCTTATTGATAGAAAGTGTTAATCAACGAACCTCGAGTCCTCGACCCTACGGAATCGTAACAAAAAACCGTACACACTCCAAAATTAAATCACCCGTTTCCCGCACCATATAAAAACCGACACACATGATTGGACATACTTATTACATCAACGTTACTATGGGGGACATTTTCCCCCATAAAATTATACCCCTAAGTTAGAATCGACGGTCACGGTCAGTTTTTATGGTGAGCTGTAGAGGGGACATCGACACCATGGGAGTAACGAAGATGATATATATTTTTTGCTTTGGTGTATAAATTGGGTTATAGAGTGGAAGGAAATTGGAGGGTCCTTGGGCAAATGTCAGGGTCAATGGTAAGGAGTTTTCCTTATGAAAGGACAGATAAATTGTGTGTACTTTATACAATATACATATATAAATGTATAGTCCTTTAGATCGAACGATAGTGCTATATACTTTTTCTCTGTTTGGTAAATGGTTCACTAGGTAGGTGTAGAGTAAATGAATTTACTTTAGTTTAGCATAATTTGAAAATAGTCTTAGATTAATATGTTATTTAACACTACAAAATAGTCAATGAGCGGCCTTATCGCTTTCTGCGATTTCTTCCAGGCAACCTTGAAATGGATAGTGATTAGCCTGGACATAAAATGAGGTTGCTGTTGGTGCAAATAATAATACACAGATATATATTATACATGCCCTTAAATAATAGATTCATGAATACTATAATTATAAGAAACGAAAATAAATGAAGACAATAGATAATTATTACCTTCAGTTAGTTACGAGAACAAGATCATATCGACAAGTAATGTTCGTTTACGAGTCTTTTAAATACAATATGTTACACTGCGCGCGCTTAATTTCAACTGGCAATGCATTCTACAAACGAGCAGCCTAGACAGTAAAAGAATGGTCGAGGAAAGTCCTAGATCCTGTTTCTAAGCCTCCAGATAAGCACTCCACACACACACACACATTGTACAAAAGTGAAATCTAATTTGGAAATTATTCGTAAGATAAGTTAAGCATCTATATGGTAATTAATATAAATAAATGAGGTTTATTCATGTTTATAGCTGCTTATATTTCAACACTTTAGCAGTGTTGGACCAACGAACTTAGACTAACAAATTCTTTAATACTACTTTTCTATTTACAGGTCAACAGTACCATAACCGGGATGTTAACCTCTCGAAAACTATTATAACTATTTATTACCTAATAAATCGTACAATCTATTTCCGCAGTAATTGTACAAACAATTTACTATACAAACGATTTTATTATATACCATTTATAACCAATGTTATCGTTAGAAGCACTTCATAAAAAACATAATATATATAAACCTAAGTATTGTCGACTATTTTTCTGGAGTGAATGTCCTCTGTAATCGGTCCGTAGAGACGTAGGAACGAAAGGAAAGAAAGAAAGAATATATTCATGGTTATTTGGGGTTGTTTTCTGAATCTAAACTGCCACTTATGGTGTTGTGTAAGAGACTAGTGACAGCCTCATACATAGTATTGGGAACAAGTTTCGTGGTGCCAATTGGGAGAGTCCTATTTTTTTTCAAGGGAAGTTTGTCGTTTATTCATTGGAATGGTTAGTAGCGTAGGGGAAGACGAAAGAAATTATGAATGGATTTTGTGAAAGATGATGTAATCTACAACGCCACAGGCGAACTACGCATCAAAAACTTGAAACACAAAAAGTGATGTGGCGCCATCTACAATGCCACATGCAAACTATGCAAGACTTGACGTCACACTATTCCTACTTCGCGCAATCAGAGTTTACCACGCGACTGAATAAATACTTTTTTCCTGTATACAACGTCCCGACATCAACCGTCGGGCAATTGCCCACGAGACACAACACCAGTCTGGTCGGAGGATCCTCCCTTTTCCATAGAGTATGAGTGAACTTTACACCCTGTTACTCATACCTCTATAATGATTTGGCTAGAAAGGAGCTCAATAATGATTTGGCGAGATGGCGATTAATAGAGAATTATGGAAGAAAAAGACCTGCGGAGCTGAGCCCAAATAAATTGGGATTAGGCCAGCTGAAGGACTATGATGATTAGTACCTACAGGTTGATAATGCAATAAGGACTTTATGTTACCATCTTTAGGGGTATTAAAAAAAAAATGCAATAAATTTCTTCCTGTAATCTTTCTCATATTTCTTCCACCAAGTACTAATATTGCTGTGTTTTGGGTCGAGAGATATGGATATCGATGAAATTCAAGTTCTATGAAACACCGCAGATTTGGCTTAAAGATTGGCAACCGCTTTGTCACATGTTTAGGTGTTTCGAAATGTATAAATCGAGTGGAAACATGATACGTCCGTGTTATTTTGTTGATCCAACTTATCTTATTTAACAATAGCTTCAACTTGCGACTGCACCCGTGTGAGATGTCTTGTTTTAACATATTTCATCGTATCTCCCGCCCGCCATATTATTTCGTTTTCTCTGAGCATTATTTCTTATTTTTTAAAATTTTACTCGGCTCCTTAGGGTCTAGTCTACACCATCCCACTGCTGAGCAAAAGTTTTTGGGGCCACCTCGAACCAACCATTGCAATACGCGTCTAGGTCGTCTCGCCACCTCCTCTTAGGCCGGTGCGCGGTGTGATGTTATATTATATTAGTATTAGTATAGACTATAAATACCAGCCTATTACTGACCCACTGCCAGGCACAGGCCTCTTCTCATGCAGAGAATAGAATGAAAAAAAGGAAGAAAGAAAAATTGTTTATTCTGCATAAACAAAACGCACATTACAAAAAAAAAAAATTGAATGCATGAGCATTAACCACCCCGCTTGTTCAAGACAGGTTTAAGACTATATCCAGCTTGATCTTGATAATACCAGTTTCTCCTATCTAGATCTTTTTCAATATCACCCCAGATACCAGCCTACACTATACAACAACGTATTTAACATACCGAAGCCCCCATTTCCCTACACCAACAGATTTCAATTCACATGTATAAGGCTTGGTTTCCCTGTATTTCCCCTGGGACCATATTGTAAACTCTGGCGTTTGGTGTTTGCAGTTTTATACGGAAAACTTACTTATTTTTACCTTGATTTGAATATTATGGTGGTGGTGGGATTTGGAATTGAATTTGTGAAATATTTAGTTTGCTGGGAAAATCCGGTTTGTTGAAAAGAATCGGATTATTTTCTCGAAAGCGGAACTTATCTATTCGATTAGTTATATGTTCGGTCTGCATAAAAGTTGCCTTATTTTTTTCGACTGCTAAATAAATAGCGAGGTACTAAAAGTATCCTTTTTGAAGCAGTAAAAGAGTTAGTCTCATATGGAGTCGAAACTTACTTTATTTCCCCATGACCGTGTGAAGAATTTCTTAGGAAAAGATCCGTAGGCGAACCAAGTTAACCTACGTAGATCAAAGAATTGGTGGCACGGTTGGCGCAGTGGTTAAGCGATTGACGGCTGCGCTGCGTGTCGCGGGTTTGATTCCCGCACGGAACAAATATTTGTATGACCTACAAGTAATTGTTCTGGGTCAGGCTGTTTGTGTATGTGTGTTATTCCTAGTGTGGGTAGCCCCACACTAAAAATTGCCAAACTTAAGTGGCAGTGGGCAGATCACATTGCTCACAGAATATGGCTAATGGGGCAGAAAGGGTCTGGAGTGCGACCGCATACTGGAAGACGTAGCATTGGCAGGCCTCCCACAAGGTGAACCGATGACCTGGTAGAGGCTGCTGGAATCCGCTGGATGCGAGAAGCACAGAACCAGTCGAAGCGGCGGTTCTTCAGGGAGGCCTATGTCCAACAGTGGACTTCTTTCGGCTGAAATAACGATGATTGTAACGATCTTAGAAACATTAATTGTGACATTGGTCAGACAAAACTCACATTATTAGATAGATAAGCTTACAAAATTCTTTGATTAAAACTTAAGTGTGATAAGTAAACGATTACTAAAGAGCTATTAACCATTTTATAACACTTAACTTAGACTTAACGCGTTTAATTAGAACTTAGTTTTATTGAGGGGAATTAACGGCCATTAATCTTTAACGAGAGATATCAACTTTATACGATGTGGGGATTAAAGAATAAAATACATTGTTTCAGATAAGTGGGCTCTTCACAGGAATACAAGACTCTCTTTCAATAGGTGTTAAAACTAAGGTGAGAATGAAAAGTATTATATGTTATTTAATCATTTCATTTGGACATAGGCCTTCTCCAAGCACCGCCACTTCGACCCGTTCTATGCTTCCCGCATCCAGCGGACTCCTGCGGCTCTCACAAGGTCATCGGTCCATCTTGTGTGGGAGGCCTTCCAAATTTACGTCTTCCGGTACGCGGTCGTCACTCCAGAACATATCGGCGCCATCGGCGCATGTTCTGCGAGCAAATTGCCCTGCGCACTACCACTTAAGGCCCTGGCAACTTTAAATATTGTTGTTTTGAGCGATAATAGTTCTTATTGCAATCCGATACAGGTTAAAATCTGTTGTAATACATTCGAATAATAAATGAGCAAGCATTGTCGTAAAAATGCAAATAAAATCGTATAAAATTAAATATTATTTATTTTATGATAAGTAATCCATCACTAGATGCAGTTTGGCATTTGGAATGTTATGGTATATTTTTAATTATAATTATAATTGTTATTGAACGAATAAACTGGTTTTAAAGATAATTAAGAGGTGACTTAGATGATTTTTTGATGCATTAAAGTATGTTTAATTATGTTTTGAGAAACATCACTCTATGTAAAAAAGACTTGAAAATATCATATACTTTTTTGCTTTCAAAATGATTTACGGTTAAAGAGATGCACTGGTTTAAAAAAAAACCAGCTATTTGAGCATTTTCAAAAAATAACCGCCGTAACTTTGGCAATTCTTCGGGCTATGTCGGTTATTTTGGTTTTCCTGCGAATCTCTTCATTCAATTTTACATAGTAGGTATGATATTTTTAATTTTATACATTTCACAACATACTCGTACAGTATTCATAATGTTATTTTATTGGATAATTGCATAAATGACATTGGCGAATTCACGGAATATTGTACAAAACCTAAATGGCATGGCAATACTGAATTTTGGTACTGATTTTAAAGTAACCATTACGTACCTAGTTATATTAATATTAACTGACACTGGACTTATTGTAAATTAAAATCTTTAAATTATTTGTACTTCGTTGAAAATTACAGTTGAATATTTGTGCCCTATTATGTTGTGACAGAATGTATAAAATTTATGAATAAAATATTAACTTCAGACTATGTAGGTTATTGCTAATCCATTGCTTCAGACCTCTCCGTGCCTTGGAACGCACGCTGAGCTGTTGGTACAGGCTGTAATTTGTGGGTCTTTGAGAGTCGTTACGGTTCGTCAGAAGCCCGAAAGTCTGACAACCAGTCTTACCAAGGGGTAGCGTGTTATCCAGTGTCTGGGTTGTGGTGTTCAGATAGGCAGTCACTCCAGGTAAAATAGCGGTATTCAGCTGCATCCGGTTATACTGGACGCCGACCCCTACATAGTTACGAAAAGGTTGAAATAGTTACACTGTCCTTCAAGATACAGGATTCGCCTTGTTTGAAGGACAGGGGTCTTACTCATCTGTAATAACCATACCTTTATCTTACTGAAATAACATCGATGTTACCTAGGCTGTCTTTTTAAGCGACTTCAAAAAGGAGGAGGTTCTCAATTCGTCGGAACCTTTTTTAATGTATGTTCTCCGATTATTCGAAGATGGCTCGACCGATTTGGATTTTTTTGTTTTGTTTGAAAGGGTATACTTCCCAGGTGGTCCCATGATCATCAAGTCAGGATCTGATGATGGGATTCTGGAGATTTCTCCTATAAAATTTGAAGAGTTCTCTCTAAATAGAAACTTGAAGCGATTTGGGTAGTTTTTGGAAGAGTACTTTCTCGGAGTGGTTTTTTTTTCATTTCAATTTGGTGAAGATCTGATGAAGAACTTCGGAGTTAGGCAACGGAACTCCTCAATAAATGATAACAAATGGACTGGGATTGCTGAAATCTCATGTCTGTCTATTGTTCGTAACATAACATCACGCCGGTACGCTGTGAAATGGTAAGCACATGAGAACCACTAAAAAGTAAAAAATAGAAACTTAAAAAAAAAGCAACCGACTTTACTCACTTATTTTTCAGTTAGTAGTGTTTTTTTGGTCGGTTGTCGGTTGTTTTTTAAAAAGTTTTTGCTAAATAATTGATTAATATTTACTTACTATGATGATGATGAATGTGGTTGAACTGTCAAAATGAAAGCCATGCCCACTGTTAGTGCGTTACGCAAGTACCCCGCAGTTTCAGTAACCTTCTCACGTCCTCTAGTAATGTTATAAAGCCGTCATTTGTGTGAAAATTAAACAATATTTCAGCGACACTAGCTCACGTATATTCCAGCTATATTTTCACAAGTTTGTTTTATTAGGCCTCTGGAGCCCTTAAGAAGAAAGGTCTCAACGGTATGATGTTATTATCTTAGACATCCACGTGATATTACTTCATAGTCTACGTTTACGACGCTCAAGGGAGTGTTGCGTACACACGACGGCATATCAAGCTATACACATCCAGTGTAAGCTGACCTGGCATTGTACAATCAGGGAAATTAGGAGATTGCGGGATGAATAGGATAAACTCCGCCCAAACGGGAAGGAGTGGAGTGCAAAAAAAAATATGACTCCTTTAATTTGCCGTGTTGATATCCTTCTATTAATAATAATATCTGAAAGTTTGTATGTTTGGATTTTTATTACTCAACCACGCAAAAACGGGCTAACTGATTTGGATGAAATTTGGCATACAGATATAATAATAATAATATAATATTTATTTCAGACCATACAAAATCCATATTTATAAATAAAATAAAAAACATTTAAATTTTACATACACACAAACATACACAAAACAAAAGGCGACGCACAAAAAAATACACAGATACACAATAACACTTATTTTATATAAAAAAATGACAACATGGACTAACATATAGGACATTTTGTCCCGGTAGTATGTCCCCGTGGAATAATTTCCGACCTCCGCGCAGGCGAAACCGCTGGCAAAAGCTAGTACTGCATACAACTGTCAAATAATGACAGTTGTTATTTTAAATATATGGACAATTTATGTTGGTTGTCAATTTGCAAATACTAAGTTATCCGTACAATGAGAGGTCAGCTTATACTGGCATGACGCGTCTTTATGACTTTGTGACTGTGGTCTGCTCATTGTGCCCGCATTAGACTTGTCACTGGATTATTCTGTGCTTATGAGTATTTTACTCTTGATTTATTTCTCTCCAGTGATTTCTTTGCTTGGAAATGACTCTTGTTTTTCTGAGAGACAAAACAAACTTAACTCGTTTATTAAAATTGCTAAATATATAAGCAAAAAGATCTAAAATAATAATAAAAAATGTAAATATTCCTCTAAAAAAGTGGGAAAAGAATCATAGGGCATCAAAAACTTCATCCTCATCGCTGGCATTACTACGTTGTATGGCAATGCTGATTATTTGGCCAAAAAATAGGCCAGCATACTTGTCATGTGAAGAGTCGACCAACCGCTTGGTGATGTATCAGAAAAACCATCTGGACTCTCGTACCTCATGGCCCTAGTGTTTCAACATCGGGTCGGGTCGAACATATAACACCCAATAAGATTGGAATATAACTTGTTTGTATACATATACGAGTAACTTTGACTCATTAGTGCATATGGAAACCTTACCTCGGAAAATAAAGCTTGCCTTGGAGACTTAATTGGTAAAATCATAATCGAAATATGACTAAAATTAAATTTCAAAATTAAATGATAAATGATTTTATTTCTGTAAGTAGGTTTGTACAAACACTTTTACACGTCAATCATATTTTTTTTAAAACTAGATGAGGTCGGCGTTTCCTATCTGACTACTCTGAGAAGAAAGGCCGCAACAAACTCAGAGGTCACAGTCTCTTTTAAAGTCCAGACATAATCTTGGTCAGATCATGTGAAGACCATGTGGATTGGTGTCTGAAATGGTCTTTTGAGGAAAGAACCGCACAGATTGAGTGGACCTGTCCAATCAGTGCACGCATTTATCAGTAATCATGCAGCTCAACTCAGAACTTGAGGAGCTCAAAGATTTGACGAACAATACCGAAGAAAGGACATTTGGGTAGGCCGCATAAATTACTCAAACTGCCAGATTAACATTAAAACTAACTGAGAAAGAGATGAAACACAAAAAAAAAATGATGTTCTATTGGGTGGGAGGACATACGCGCGATGTTACCATGTATTTACTACATTACAAAATAATAAAAAAATGCTTTTCCATTCATTTTGACATTGTAGGTATTGCACTTTTCTATGTAACAGCTTTTTTTTTTATTACCGACGAAAATGTCCCTGCCACCCTGTGTGACTGGAGGAACTATTAAAAAATTTCATACAAACATTCAATCATTTGGCTTCCAGGATATCTAAACAGATGTTAGTATAAGCAGTCACCTAATTACTACGTAGTGTGGCAAATTTTATATTTGATGGATTAAGTTCATCATCATTTTTATCATCAATTTCACTTCGGGATATAGGCATGCTCCAAGCTCCGCCACTTCGACCGGTTGTGTGCTTCCTGCATCCAGCGGATTCCTGCGGCCTTTACAAGGTCATCGGTCCACCTTGTGGGAGGCACTCCAACTCCGCGTCTTCCGGTACGTGGTCGCCACTACAGAACCTTTCTGCCCCAACGGCTATCTGTTCTGTGAGCAATGTGGTACCGCTTAAGTTTGGCAATTTTTCGGGCTGTGTCGGTTCCCGTATTTCTCCTGCGGATCCCTTCATTTCCATTTCGATAACGTAGAGAAATTTCAAGCATAGCTAGCTTCTCCATTGCCCTTTGGGTGACTTTTTGACTTTTAATAAGGCTAATGAAGTTCATAAGTTGCTTAAGTTGTCATAATAGTTATTACTGTGTACATCCAAAACACATATATATATTTTGCAGACAGAATCATAAAGAAAGCCCGTTTGGACCAGACAACGTTACATGCTGAAGAAGAATAGAGAAGGTCCACTTTATCCTAATGTAGGAAACAAAGATATTTGGACGGGTATCACCAAATCACTCCTAGAATAAAGCGCCAGGGTAAACCGCGTAGTGGAAATTGTCTTACTTATGTTGAATAAAATACGATACGCGACCGTAACACGTATGTTTTTACACGTATGATTTCTTATTATTAAAATCATCAATACAAATCTCTGAGTGCTTTTAAGGTGAACCTAGTCCACATTTATTGCATACAAACTTCGGGAGTGTTTTACTCCAGTGTCTGACATGGCACATCCAAAGTAAAATATGATATCGTTTTGTCTCATTATTAATATTGTCTGTACGGAAATAGAATACCAAAATAAAAACCCATTAAAAAGTTAGGAGCCAACAAAGATTAGTTTTTCTTGATAATTTTACTTAACTTTGGGCGTGTTTAAGTAATAAAAGAAGTGTAAAATCTCCAAAACCAAGACGGTACCGACAAAGTTCAATTATTGAAAAGTTCAATAAACTTTATTGGTCATTGATTTATGCATTGGCTTTTTCATAAAACCCGATCTTCCAAAGGACTTTTCTTAATTTTTTCGCGATTTTTTTGCTATAAATGATCCTGCATCTCACTCAATAGCGTTGTGCATGTATACTAGAGTCTAACTGTTCATCACTGATACTATCTCTGTCGAGCACGAAGCCTGGTGAGACAGCGTAATTTTTAGCCAGGCCCACCACTGAGTTCGAGCCCGCGACTAGGTTCCCCTTAATCCCTTTGAATGACTTTTGCATGGAATAGTCATTCGCCTTAAAAGCGCGACGCGTAGGTATTACTTAATCTAGAATGAAGCTTCGTGAGTGGTTTTAGCCATCAGTCAATTTTAGAACATACTCGTATCAATCAATTAGAGGTTTTCAACTTCTTGGAACGACAACCTAATACAGGCTTAATAGCGTATTGGGCTTACAGGAATATTAAGTAGGTACCTACTTTTTTGTTGAAAAGTTTTAAGAAGTCCATAGTCGAATTAATATGCGCAAATTTTTTTTTGCTTCTTTGTTCTTGTAATCGCAAGTGTTATTGCTGAGCACGATGTCCTGGGTTGTATTTCCAGGACGGGCAAGGTGTTATTAAGTTTTCTCTCGGTAATTTTTCAGTTGCAGATGGGTTTGTATCCGGCGTAATCCCATAGGGAGAACTACTGTAGTAATCAAAATCTTCCCCGTCCACAGAATCTTTATTTATCAAGTTATCCATCAGCATTCAAAAAAAGCTCTGATTTTTTTATCATAATGGGTTGTTTAGATTTTTACAAAAAGTTTCGTAGCTACAGCTAAGGGCTAAGAGTTAAGGGTTATTTTCATGGTATTCCAACATTCATTTAAATTTAAATTTAAATGAATGTTGGAATACCATGAAAATAACAATAAACAAAAATTATATCTTTCTCGTCATAATTATAGGTATTTCTCAGGAATAGCGTATAGACGTGAATGAGATTTTAATGAGGACATGTATAATGTTTTTTATTTTTGATTATTTTTCTTCTACGAAATCTAGCGGGCTAACCACTTGTTTAGTTAAATAGCATAATTATTTCTACATCATTACACGTCAGTTTTTATGTTCAGGCGAGGAAGTATTGCTGTAGTACGTCTTAGGCGCTGGTGTGCCTAACGTAACTTTACCCTGCATGGGGCTTAAACATAACTGGTGAAACACGGGTGTATTAGGTAGGTACACCGCTATCCAGTTCTTCGGGGATTGCAGGCTCACAGATTCCCGCGGCCTTCACTAGATCATCTGTCCATTTTATAGGAGGCCTTACCAACGCTGGCTGTGTGAAAAAAAAAACGGTTAACAAAAATAATAACATAACATCACTGTTATGTTATTATTTTTGTTAACCCTTACTGTCCCACTCCTGGGCAAAGATCTCTCCTATACTCTTTCCTAAGAAAGGTAGGCGCAACGATCCAGACTCATTCTAGACAGATTGACTGGAAAAGATGGATGTTATGTTGTATATGTTTTTTTATACCTACCAGTGGTTTTTTTCACACAGCCAGTATTGGCAGAGGCCTCCTAAAAGATGCACCGATGACCTGGTGAAGGCCACAAAAATTTGCTGGATGTGAGAAGCACAGAACTGGTGAAGTGGTGGTGTTAGGGGAAAACCTATTTCCAGCAGTGGAGGTCCTTCAGCTGAAATAATGTTGATGATGATGATGAGATAGCTTTTTTAAAACTTGAGGGGCCTACCTTGTACGTTCGATTTGTATAGAGGTTACGTTCAGCCCCAAACCCATTCAGTTTCAGGAGTGAACCTTCTACACTTATCATTAGTACCAGCCCGTAGTTTCGGACATGTTTGTGCTTGTTTAATTAGTTACTCTCGCTTGCTTTACATTCGCAGTTAAATGGCCTTGCTCATGTTATGTGATAACATGTCTGGAGGGGATTCTGTAATGTTTGGAGAACAAAGGCGAAAAGTTTCATCTTCAAATCTTTTAAGCAGATTTGGGTGAGGGATAATTTTAATATATGTTTTTAAAACCTGGTGTAGTGTGGTAAAATATTGTAGCGTTGTGTGGCTTCTCAATGGTAAATAATCGAGTGATGCTAAACAATTCACCATTAGTAAGTTGCTACATCACTAGAATCATGGAACAATACTAATTTTCAACTTAATTCTCTACATTTCAACAACCGCTTGCTTACCTAGCAGAAGGTGACCCTGCATATTACAACTATTGTTTCTATGGTCAATAAACCTTGATTCTTACTTCAAGCACAACATCATCCAAAGAATGCCTGTTCATGATTTAAACTAGTAACATCATCGACTCAAACCATGTCCTGGTTTGAGTCTCAATCTTACAAGTGTGAAGAAAGTTTCAGGAAATCGAATGAACGCAGCGCTTTATGGCAGAAAACCGCGACGCAAGAAAACATATACGTACAACGAATCATACGTGAAAATAAACAAAATGCAATCTCACAAAAAGGCAAGTCAAAAACCTAATCAATAACCTCTTACATAAATCAGCCGTTTTGCTTACTAACTACAACAGCAAACTTCCTGAACTCTTGAAAACACTCGCTAATATGAGGACTCTCCATTCAAAACTAACTTGTAACCGAACTTGTCAAAACTACCCGCCCTGAGAGGTCCGAAGTCATAAAGTTTGTGGTCTGCCTAATAAATGACCCTTTTGAGGCCCTTTCGGCCTCTGAGAGGACCACAAAGGGCTAGAAGCTGGTTTTGATATTCATATGTGCGATCATATTTTTGCTAAAAGTCAATGTGGGGTTCCCTTTTGTATGCAGTTGAATCTTTTCATGAAAAATGCCCTTTGTTGGTGACCTCTGTTGATTGATGACAAAAGGTTTTTTGTCGAGTAGTTTTTTTATGAATAAGGTTATAAATGTTGAGCTAATGAGCGACTGTGCGTGGGTTCGAATTAAAAAGTAACCAAAGTCTTTACCAGAGTTTATTATATGTACATTCAATAGTGCTGTTGGTTCAATATCTTGTTTTTGAACAATCATGTGGCTTAATTGGGAAGAGCCAAAGTAGCTTGAGAAATAAAAAAAAACTAATGTTTTTTTGCAATTAGCAGATCAGTGGCAGTCAGCCTATATAATTTTAAAAATATATAATTTATTCCATAAAAAAACAGTACGTAGATTAAATTACATTACAGTTAAGTGCTATGATAAAAAAAGTACACAAAAGTTTTAGCATCTGAAACTGAACTACGAGGAATCTGTATTTCGGCTAACAGCGCCAATCCCCTCGAGTTACAATAGGATAGAGTTCTTAAATGCTAGCAGTTTAGAAAAAAAAAAAACAACTGACTTCCAAAAAAACACTACAAAGTGAAAAATAACTCCAATTTCGGAAGTCGGTGTCTTTGGAGCTGTATTTGAATTTTTTGTCACCGCCTTCCGAAATTGAAGTTATTTTTCACTTTGTAGTGTTTTTTTGGAAGTCGGTTGTTTTTTTTTGGAATTTTTTTTTATTTTTCACTTTTTAGTGGTTCACATGTGCTTACCCCTTCACAGCATACCGGCGTGATGTTATGTTATGAACTGGTGTAAGCAATAGACAGACATGAGATTTCAGCAATCCCAGTCCATTTGCTATCATTTATTGAGGAGTTCCGTTGCCTATCTCCAAAGTTCTTCATCAGATCTTCACCAAATTGAAATGAGACCACTCCGAGAAAGTACTCTTCCGAAAAATAGCTAAATCGCTTCGTGTGCCTATAAAATTTGAAGAGTTCTCTCTATTTCTCCAGGTTCCCATCATCAGATCCTGACTTGATGATCATGGGACCACCTGGACCCTGGGACCCTTTCAAACAAAAAAAACAAAATCCAAATCGGTCCAGCCATCTTCGAGTAATCGGGGAACATACATAAAAAAAAAAAAAAAAAAAAAAGGTTCCGACGAATTGATAACCTCCTCCTTTTTGAAGTCGGTTAAAAAAAGGAATAAATAGTAGTCTAAAGGTTGTATGGTTTGCACCTCTCTTTTTGTTATGTGATATATTATGATGAATGAGTGAGTGTGAGAGGGTGTGTCTGTTTGTGATATTAATTAGTGAACACATGAATTTGTGAGATACGCGGATATATTGGATATATATATATATATATTGTCTATAGTTAATGAATTTTTCCTCACATTAAACTTGATTACTGTCTATCGTTATACAGTAAGAAGTTGCTCAGTCTCATCATACGTGAGACCTTGTAGGTGTTCCGATACTTTTTTCTTGCAACGATCTGTGTTGAGTGGGTAAATATTAAGATTTTTATTAAGTTTATTGTAGATATAGGGGAATGTATGTTGAACAAAAAATTAGGCGCGACCTTAGCAAGTATGTTACAGAATTCTAATCATTTGAATCATCAGTGCAAACCTCTAAGTTCTTAATTATAATCCTATTGTTTGATATCGTCATTCAACCGAGAATTCACTCTGCAACAATTAACTAATAAGTCTATACTAACAGTAGCCAGCTGATCCGATTAAGTCCGATTGATGTGCTAATTAAATATCTATAATGTAATAAGCTTAATCAATTATCAGCAATAACGTATCCTCTGAGGTGAAGAAGGCTGTTCTATTCAGGTACATACCACTTTCGGTTCGCAGACAACAGATTTTTTTTTAAACAACGTATATTTTAACCAACGTATATTTTAACAAACGTATATTTTAACCAACGTATATTTTAACTGACGTATATTTTAACCAACGTATATTTTAATCAACATATATTTTAATGAACGTATATTTTAACCAACGTATATTTTAACCAACGTATATTTTAACCAACGTATATTTAAACCAACGTATATTTTAACCGACGTATATTTTAACCAAAATGTATTTTAACCAACGTATATTTTAACCGACGTATATTTTAACCAACGTATATTTTAGCGGACGTATATTTTCTGCTCTTCTAATGCTGGGCTGTGGTTTTCTACCTTATACTTCGTGATATTTCTGTTTCCACTCTGTTTTTTTTTCTGGCAACTCGATGACGATGCAAGTATTCTATGGACAATTAACCATTTTTCTAAGTCAAAACATCATCCAAAGAATGCCTGCGCATCATCTATGCTCGCTACATCATCGACTGAAACCATTTCTTGGTTTGAGTCTCAATCTTATATGTGAAGACAAAAATTTAGGAAATCAAACGAACGCAGCGCTTTATGTTGCAAAACCGCAACGCAAGAAAGTTTCCATCTTCCTCACAATTAACTTCCAAAGATTTCGCACGAAGTCATAAAATTCCACTTAAGGAAAGTTTGTTAAACTTGCAACAAGCGTAGAGCTGGCAACCTGTCACTTAAATAGATACTTTTATTTACTTTTATCAGCATTTTAGTGTAAAACAGTCTTACAACATTTTGTTGATATATATTGTCTATAGTTATTTATTCGAAAAAGCTATCAATTTATGGAAGTACGAAATTTAACATTGTATCATGTTTTTTGCATCTTGCAGGTTATTGTCAGGTTGTATGTCAAATAAAAAATGATTAGCGAGAATAGCAAGTATGAATTCACAGAATTAAAAAGTTAAATTAAGAATTTTTAAAAACCCCGACCCAAACCAAAATCTCTAAAAAGAAAATAATAATATTTATTGGCCTTTTAAGTTGTCGGTAATATTTTGATCAAAGCATTGTCACGTCGAGGGAAGGCTAATGAAAATGTTATCCTTTCTACAATAGCTTATAAAGTTACATTTATTATTGCTGGGCATCGTCTCCTTGGCGTTTTCATTGCTACTTTTTAGAGGTTTTTGTTTGTGTCGGGGGTTTTTTAAATTTAACTTTTATTTCCTGCTTTTTAACCTTAATATAGTAATAGTAACCACGCTACGATCGACACATGTCACGCTTAAATCTGCGCAGCTTTACGTATGTTTGCCACAGTGAAATTTGTTTCTAATTTATCATAATTTCTCGTCCTGATCACCATTTATCTATAACCTATTCATTGATACATTTTTAATGAGCCCAAACACGATACTTCTGCTGTTTGTTGGTAAATAATTTGAATATCCTGGAAATTCCAGGTGATGCTCCAGCATCAGTTCAAGGTTACTTTGTTTGTCTAATGTCAATAATACCGAATTTCGACTCTAGACCCGTGGTACATGCTCAAATCCCTTCAACTAAAAAAGAGCTAATAATTTTCAAACGGCTGAACCGATTTTGATGTAACATGTCTAAAAACCACCTGTTCAAAACTTAATTTTAAATGTAAAAATCCGCACCCAAAACGGTTCACCCGTTTAAGAGCTACGGTGCCACAGACAGACAGACACACATAGCGGTCAAACTTGTAACA
This sequence comes from Antitype chi, assembly GCA_947359405.1. Classification (NCBI taxonomy): domain Eukaryota; kingdom Metazoa; phylum Arthropoda; class Insecta; order Lepidoptera; family Noctuidae; genus Antitype; species Antitype chi. The sequence continues at coordinate 19,950,945 of OX375819.1, forward strand.
CCCCTCTTTTTGCGTCGGGGGTTAATAATCATCAATCCAATCCTCTTAGTTCATACAAGAGTCCACCTACTAATAAAAAAAAACATTATAATTTAATTTGGCATGACATTTCTACCACTCAACTAGTATTCGCATTTCGTTTTCCCTAAAAAAACGAACTGTCTGCCTCGTCGGTCTTCTGGTCGCTATTGCTGACCACGAGGTCTTAGATTCAATTCCCAGGTCCCAGGTCAATGTCTCAGTAGCAGCCCGGAGTTTGGATTTGTGCCCGGTTGATGGCAATAGGCTCGCCCCCTATTATATGGGACTTAAACATAACTGGCGACATGTGGGAGTACTATAAGTACACCTTTGCCCAACCCTTTGGAGGAACAAAGCTTGATGTTATATTTATTTACCAAAAAAAACTTTCAAATAATCAATAATGTACTTTGTCCCTTAAAATAGCTCCTAAAATGTATAAGCACCTCATTAAAACATCAGGAATACTCGACAATAAGAAACCCGCCTATGAATCTACAGCGAAATAAAGGTCTTTTCTAAGTTGATGCTCGGTTGGTTGTACCACAGAAGCACTATTCAACTAATGGGGGTAGAATTTCTTTTCCTATTAAGGCATAGTGGTCTTCGCTACCTGATAATGGTGGTTACCGGTGGAACTAACTACCGATTTAATGAACAGTAATTGTAGTTAAATCGGGTTTATGGAGTGGAACGGCTTTTTGCAATTAGGAATCAAATGGTAGCTATAGAGATGGTTGTTGATCCTAAATAAGAATGGCTATTGTTTTGGTTTCAATTCTTCAAAATAAATAGGTTGGCAGAAATATAATTACGCGCAAACTGCAGCTATGAATTCAGTACATAATTATAGAACGAGACATTTTTTGTTGGTTATAGAAAGTATCTGCTGTGTTTTAAAAAAGTGCCTACACCGCCAAAATGCATACATTTTGGCGGTGTAGTGTCTTCAGTTATTAAAAAATAAATGCTTTTTCATAAAAAAGCATTTATTTTTTAATAACTGAAGACAAATTTTAACGCAGAGGGATTCAGAATCTTGTACTGAATCCATAGTACTTAACAGGTTGCGCGTCCCTGCCATCCTGTATTTAATCAATTTATGGAGCATTTACACTCGATACACAGGACTAGCATTTTCTCAATTACTGTACGAATATTATGTCTACTGTGTAGGTAAATAAAAATAAAAGTAATTTAAGGTTCCTTTCCAGCCAAATAACTAGCTTGACACAAATTAGTTGAAACAAATCACTGCTAAAAGTGTTGTCAAATAATTAGTAAGTTAATGGTCAATATTAATGGTGTAACCAATATTTTATATATAAGGTTATTCGTGGAGTTTCTTTGTCCGTTCTTCTCCATAGGAACCTACTACGATTTGGAATGGGCAACCAGCTTCGTCGGGTCTGACAGAGCGATCCCTTAACTCGCTCACGAAGTTCACCAACTACGTGAGTTACTGCAACCAATTAAAACCTGTTATAAGTTTATCTAATCAAACATTTGCTCTGATTAAAGCCAAACCGGACGATGCACTAGCATCGGAAATGCCAAAGGAACTTGGTATTCCCATTTGACGATTTCACATTTGGAAATCGCAGTTGTACCTGTGTAACATTATATATACCTAACAGAGTTCCAGTGCTAATCCGGATCTCCTGAGGTTGGTGATTGGATCTTAACGAGGATAGGTACTGCGCGTTTGAGTGCAAAATGTTGGGTTCTACGTGGTTATATATCTAATGGAATGTTTGTAGGTTGTAAATTGTAGGTTTAATTCTCAGTAATAACTCTAATACTATCTCTAACTACCCGATTGATGGCAACCGGCGCGCCCTATGTTACATGGTACAAACAAAACCGGCGAAACGTATGTGTGCTACAGCTACACCTCCGCCTAACACCGCGGGGATTACAGGCGTGATTTATGTTATGTTTCTCAATACTCAATTCTTTATTGCATTCCATATGTATTAAATAGATGGTATAAACAGTGAGATCCATATGGCATCAGCAAAATTAGGAGAGAGGAAGAGATAAATTATTACATGTATTATTGGGTGTATTAATTATCTATACCTATATAGATATGTAAAATTATGTACCGGTATATATATCTTGAGGTTTGTGTAAACAGGTACAGTACATTTGTTATTTGAATTTTATGTATTGAACAATAATGATAATTGAGCAATGGTGCCCCAGTGGTAGTCGCCCCAACTTACGAGTGTAGCTCGTAGGTTCTAATTCAAGCAAACGTTTACTGCTGCTTTCAAAACGGTGAAGAAAAACATAATGAACAAACCGGCATATCCTAGAATCAAAAATTCAAAGACATATTGTGACATCTAACAACCCGCACTGGGCCAGCATGGCTCACTATGGCCGATTATGGCCCACTCCCTCTCACAGAGAGGAGGCCACGTTATAAGCTGATTATGCTAGTGTGAAAAGTATAAACTAGCTTCGTTACATGCAACTGTTTTTTTACTGTCCGACCTTAAAAGTCAAAACAGAACCATTATTGATCTCTTTTAACACAGAGGTTTTTTCTCAACGCAGATTTTACCTTAATTGAAGGTTAGCACCAAAACTATAAAACAGGCGACGCAAGTGAAAATTAAAGATTTAAATGATCCTACGATAGATTCAGTAGTGCTAAAATATCACTTTATTGGAACATTGTCGACGTGTGAATCCGTGATTATCTAATTAAAAACAAGTGAGTTCGATTTAGTACTGAGCTTGGTCAAGGTTCCGAATGAACTTTCCTGAATGCTACAACAGCTGTTGAAACTTCAACCATGAACATATGGGTGATGTTAGCTTCAACTGAGCTGTATTGAGCTGTAATACTCTTCCTAAAGCTAGGAATTAACAAAATTGACACTTGAAGCCCACTTGAAACTCAATTCACTTCAGTATTCACGATGAGATTTATTTTTACAGAATAGTTCGTCAGGTATTCTTATACACTGCTTTGTTCAAGGTTAAAATCTTTCCGGAGCAGTGTTCATGATATTCAATTATGCATTTCATCTGTCTGCACAGAAACACCAGTCTTCTAATCAGGATTCTCTTGAACTTCAGCAAAGGTTAAGGCTGATTGTTGTATCCATTTTTTATGATTTTCATTTTGAAATTGTTCTCTTATCCAATGTGCTTTCTTTCTTCGTTCAAGGTCTCTCTTTATATCCTGGATTACTTTTGTTTTGTACAGTTACAAGTTGTTATATCTTGGTAGACGGCTGTACCAATAGCAAGATGAGGCTGTAAAGTAGGTAATGAAGATGTAAAATAGAGAGACGAAATAATTACCTTTGAGAGTGGGAATTTATTTTTTCAAAAAATATTTCGATAAATGTTTTTCATGACATTATTTATAACAATATTCACTAACTTCTGGCGCCTATATTAAATAAAAAAGAGCGGCCTAGTGCGAATTGAACTCGCACACGAAGGATCCACTATACAATATTTAACACAACATATATATTTTTTTGAATACTTTGGTAAAATAAAAAACACCGAAGAAAACAAGTTTCTTGTATTGATTATGATGTTTTTTTCTGTCCACTGTTATTCATACCTACACTCTACAAAAAACGTCTTTCAAGTAAATAAAACCCAGAGTGTTTTGCAATTTATCATCATTATTAAACTGGCCTCTAAAAGCTCCCCTGGGTCACAGGATGGCATAATCTTACCAACCACGAAGTTTTATGTCCTGCTTTGTATATTCATAAAGCACTGCATTGTTGTGCAAATAAAAGAAAAGATGTAAAAAGACAAAGCTTTGAAAATGGAACGAAAAGATAAGGCCGCAAAAAACTGAATTCACATACAAATCTGTGTTTGACTAGGATATATGCGGCCAGACTTTTGAAATATAGAGAAGGAAAGATAATAACGAGAAAAGACAATTCTTTATCCGCGAAACTTTATTGTTTTAGGCCTTGGTAGTTGAATAGCACTCACAATCTATTTCATTTGGTAGTTGAACCGACAAGTTGATTCAGAAAGTTTTGAAGTATGAGATTCAATGAACAGTTTTGAAGTGTCACAGAGAAAGTGATTGAGATAGAACTGTGAACCGTGTTTTTTATTTACGTATGTAGGCACTGAATACTGATGCAACAGCTGTCTGTTTTTAAACAGGCAAGAGATTACATACTTAGTTTTGTGATTCAAAAGTTCAAATTAAATACAACAATGCTGCATTTGTTTAAATTAGAAATCAGGCGATCACACAATTAGTTCCATTACATTGAACATAACACGTATCTTCACAATAATAGGTAAAATGTTAGCAATATTCATTAACCAGAACATTAACTTCACTTCTTAACTAATGAGACTTTGTTAAATATTCAGGGAAACGCAGAGCTTTACATCTCTGTATACCCTTCTGATAATTTACTATTATTAATCGTTTATTTCAGGCATCCAGCATCCATAAAATTTAAATTGAAAACTTAACCTACAACAAAAGATAAACAAAACAAACGAACATAAAAACAAATAGTAAAGAAAAATAATAAAACAACCCACCATTTCACACAAAGAAAGCCAAAAAAAATGTGCAAAACGATAATATAGGCATGATTTAATGGTTTCGACTGAGTGGCTTCTTCGTTTAATTTCATCGATTTCGTTATCGAGATGCCAATCAAAACATTACGGTACAATCATGGCGCAATGAGCATTATTGTTCTGTCAAAATTGAAAGCTATAAAATAAATATGAAAATGCAGAAAGTCGCTGAGCAAAAATGAGCAAAATGCAAGCACACATAAACGCGCTTCACGTACAGCATGTTCAAGCTGCACTCACGCAGACGCCGGACGCGACTGCCATTCGTTTAAAATCGCCGTGTTTATGAGTGCGTGTGCCTATTTTTGCTTCGGCCTTCTGCACCTACTATTCTGTGTCACCAGAAAGATGTGATCGGTCGGGTATGATCGGCTATACTCGATTAGGCCTTTGAGAAAATAAATAGATGTTTTCACAAACCTCTATCAAGTTATTGTATAGGTGGCTTATCTAGATTCTAGACCCCTTAACTGTTCCTAGGCTTAGGATGTGGCTAACATTTCCTTAGCGTAAAAATGGTGGTATTCTGACCTCCTTACATATTTATGAGATTAGTGCTTTGATGTCTGTTGTGGGATTAAATTAGCTTGATTAAATATACCCTGAGATTCAGGTTGGTAATATTCTGTAAGAGATTTTCTGGTGAGTTATCTTTTATTCCTACCTTTTAATTTTGGAGTAACTTTGTTACTGCTAGTTAGAATTTTTTGAAGGATCATTTTAGCTATTTCATCTACAAATCTTTCATGCACACTTATTAAAACAATTTTCTACCTAACACTAATTTGAATCTTACGAATAGAATATTGCCTTAGAATTTACAAGCACCGCAGTCACAAGAGTATAATTTACATTATAGTATTTTTTATCTCACGAAGCGCGCTTTATTTGTGGTTACAAAGTGTAGAAACACACTGTAAATGAGTGTGTAAGCGCAGGTACCGTGCGAGACAATGGCGAAGTCGGAAGTGTGTGTGTGGTTTGTGCGTGTATGTGCTAAGTGCTGACGCTACCCGTCTTCATACACTCAATCACAGCGTGTTTATACTCTTGGTTATCATAAGTAAAGCGAGCAACGTTTCTTGCGTAAAAATACTGTAACGATCCATAATCTTTGTCTTTTCCAGTAAATCTATGTCTAGCAAGAATGCTTAATGAATAAATGGCCAGTAGGCCATGAACTGAATACACCAATACATGGGCCAAAACTATGACAAATGATGCAATTAATTTAGTTTCATAATCCGCTGTCTGCTAGATATCGGCCAGTTTATTAAGATTACTACGACATAGATAAAAGAGCGACAAATTTGCAAGTCTAAAAGTTTGTGAATAGATATGGAGCAAAAATATTACACCGGAAAAGTAAATGCAAAAAGGGTATCTCATTAACAATGTCGGAAAAAATTGTCAAATTTTCCCCAAAAACTGTGGAGTTAGTTCAAAAATAGACATAATTTACTGCCGAGAATAGATATAAAATGTAGATTCCAAAAAATATACCCAAAAGTTTTTATAAACATTTCGGCAAAATTCACAAACAAACCAGACACGATGACCTTGAATAAAAAATGTCCAGAACACGCTCTTAAAAAAAAATAACACAACAAAAATACCCTCAAATCCCTCACATTTGACTGACATTGTATTGGACAAGGCTGTGCGTAGACCTGAGTCAAAACAGTTTTATTTGACAGTTTTAAATTTATTTTATTGTATGTATGTTGATGCATACAATACACCAACTTTGGGCAGGCCGCCGCTTCAACAAGCGGCGGCCTGCCCAAAGTTGGTATAATGTGGCTATAATGTTCCCACTGCTGGGATACAGGCTTCCTCTCTGTGAGATGGAGTGGGTTATAATCGACCACGTGAGATAATTGCGGGTTGGTAGATATCACATCTTTGAATTTTTAGTTCGAGGACATGCCGGTTTCCTCACGATGTTTTCCTTCAGAACGATGATTAAATTAAAAGCTCAAAGTAAAGTATCTGCCTGGGTTCGAAATCACGATCTAGAACTCGTAAGCACTTGGCCACCACTGCTCCTAAGTGGTTACCGACACCCAATGAAATCTGCAATGCTTAATACTACGTAGATTTATCGTACGAGCTTTGAATTTCCAGAGACAATAGCTAAAATACTTCAAGTCCTTGTTATTACACTGGTTCTGTTCAAACTGGAACTCCGCTATGCTGCTTGGCGACAGAAATAAGAATGATACAACTTTTACAGCTTTTAAACCTCGTTGAATGGGATGTTTTTGTTGTTCTTGAGCCATCATTGTTTTCATAAATTGCTTAAGTGTCTTTAGGCCATCTTGACAGTCTACAACCAGCCTTACTTGGCAACGTTTACCCTTTTTTAAATAATACACGCCGTCGCCGGAGACCGGTAGCACCGTTCCTTTTCGAAGATAAACGGAATAAAATCGGATGAGCCCAGTGACTGTTCAAATATTTATAAGAGGTTTCGTACATTTTATAGATATTACGTTGATTTTTCTCCCTGATTTTATTTGCCTTTTTGGTTTCTGTATGGTAATTTTGTTAATGGAGGATAAACTTGTATTTTTTGGACGATTTATTTACTGTGGAAAAAACTGGGGGGAAGAAATCAAATAAAAAGGGCGGGTATTGTCAATGTAAATATAATATTATGTATATTTTTATATAACTAAAGATTGTTCATAAAAGAATAGGCATAGTTTTGTGAAATAGATGTGTAAAGTGTGTATAAAGTGTTCTGAAAAATGTCAGGTTTATAAAGCCACTGCTTTCTTGCGATTTCAGAACGCAAAATATATTTTCAAGTATTCAACAAAATTTCAAGGACCTACGTATTAATGTACGAAATATATAGAACTGTGACAAACAAATGGACAGACGGTTATGATGGATGCACTAAGGTAGCTCGTAAAAAAAAAAAAGTTTTTTTTTCTAAGTTGCATGTTGATTAACAAATGATTCGCGATCGTAACCTTAACACAATTATTAAATCATCAATAAAACCCTCTACGTACATTTAATCCCATTGAATGACTATTTCCTGAAAATATCATTAAATGAGATTAAATGAACTGCTGCCACTGACCAGCAAATTGTAAAAAAACTTGACAAAATTTGTGTTGGTTACCCTGGCACTTCCCCCTTAAATATATATATTGTTTGATGTACCGGGCGACGTCATTACGTCAAAGCCGGCTGTCGCTGAAAACTAGCGCTGGGGCTCTGTCTTGCATAGGGTCGCAGCATAATGCTGAGTGATAGCCGTTTTGCGTGGATGTGACGCATGTTTCCCTCAACCGTTTCTTATTTTTTTTTTGTGTACCTTTTCTTTTTGCGTCATGTTTACCGCAAATAGACGTTTTTACTTTCTTTCTTTCAAATATACTTTTAAAGACGTTCTGATTCATGATCTAGTACAATCGCAAGAAAGCAGTGAGCTATAGCGTACTGAATGTGTTCAATACTCGTAAGCTCGTATATTGAAAAATAAGAAATCGATATATGTATATGGTCCTAACGATGTGGTGCCTCTGACATTCGAATGTCAATACTAACGAATGTGAATATCTGCTTCAACCGATATTGTTGAATTTTATCCCGACTACGGCAAAGCCAGAAAGAAGGGTTATATTTTAGCAGTCTATGTATGTTTGTGATACGTACGAGTATGTTTCATCGTAACACCTAAACTACTCATACCATTTTTATAAATAAGGTCAATCGATGCATCATTATGGTCCGGATGACATAGGCTTCATTTTATATACGAACATAGTCAATATCACAGGTGTTACAAAGGACGGTGCGAACGTAACGCTCCACTGGACCATTGGCGTAGTGCATCTCGGGGGTAATTTAATGAACCTGACACCTTAAATCACTCATAAGTGACACAAAACCATATGATTGAACTAGGTGTCTTAGGTGTTCCAAACAGAGACACCACATTTTGCATAACACGTTTTAACTCATAATAAAAGTGTGGGTGTCCGTTTTTAAACACGCTTTTATTAGCTTCACCTGTATGTTTGTAAACATGTTTGTTTGTAACCGACTCCTTTGGACTTGATTTTGACCTACTTCAAACGGTCAGTTTTCATTTAAACTTTGTAGACTTATCGAGGACCGATGACAATTCAATAATTTTATAAATTTGTTCCATAATGTAAAAAAAAATGTAAAAAGAAACTGAATAATCACGCTTTTGTAGTTAGCAGAACTAAAAAAAATGAAAATAAATAATAGATAAAAAAAAACAAAAAAACACGGTTTAAAAACTAAACTAAAAAAGCGGAAAATAATTTAAAAAAGCGTGTGGTGCTTGATAATAATTGATTATAAAAATACTGCAAAAAGCACGCTTCTTAGAAATTATTTTCTGCTTTTTTAGTTTGGTTTTTAAAGCGTGTTTTTTAGGTTTTTTTTTGTTTTTGAATCGAGTGGGATGTCAAATCCGACTCCAGCTATTCGAAAACCGATGTTATGTTTATTTATTTATGTCTAATTTGTCTATCTGTTATAAGAACTGATGTCTTGTTTATACCTTTTTAGTTCCCATTTTTGTAGTTGTTGGGTTTCAGCTTTTTAATTTTCTACTTTTTTAAGATCATTATAATACGTTTATCAGTCCTTGTGTTTACATAAATATGATACATAACTTTAGGTTATAGTTATTTAAACGCGGCCTCATTAGTGTACGGCTTTGTTCAAGTAAAATTGAGGCTGAAATAGCAATGGATTCCACACACGAAAGCATTACATATATTCTACGTACTTTTGTTCTGTGAAAATAAACATCCATAGTTTTCTATTTTATAGATAATGATCCACTAAGAGTTTTATTCGAAATATAGGATTAAAAATTACCACAAATCGGTTTTCATTTCAATAAAAACTCTAGCAAAAGTCTTTTCGATGAAAATAAGTTAACTAAAAACCCAATACATTTTTTAGCTGGCTAACATAAAACTCAGACTCAAATAAAATGACAGACGTAAAAGTGATTGTGCCAAAAACCACTCGTGGGTACGTGATACAAAAATAGCCACTTTCAAACTGAAGAAATATTATTACCAATTTTTCGGATTGTATTTTTCGTTTTAGCAATTCTCCAGTCAGTTTTCTACGTACGAATAAAGTAAATAACAGTGACAAGAAGTTATTATAATAATCATCATCGACATGTAGATAATTAATGGAATAAATACGTATTATTGAAGCTAACTCAAAAATCACTTTTCAAAGACCTGCCAAATTTAAGGATGTGTTACAGATCAGCAGACTGGACAATATTCTCCATGGGACTAATATCGTAATAGCGAAAAAAAAATCTGTCATCCCATTCATTTAGGTCGAGTAGGTATTGAAGTTTTGTATGGCTCCTTTAATAAAGATTGGCCCTTGACAGTCCTGGATAAAGAGAGGTAGATACAGAGTAGGGACCTTAATGGCTAGTAAAAAATAAATAAAAACATGGCACAGTTGATACATTTTTCGCGATTTCAATATTGGTCTCTTGGAGAAAGTTGTTCAGTATAATAGTCTGTAACACACCATTAAATTTAGCCGGTCTTTGAAAACTAGCCCTGTATATCCACGTCAAAACCAAAACACAAACAACAACAAAAAGTGTACACATCGAAATAATTACATCGTAAATAAACAGGATTAAACCAATACTAAATTGCCATTTATATTCTTCAGCTAGTTTTTTACATGAGTACAGAAAAAAGCGGCCAAAGTGAGAGACGGACTCGCTCTTTGGGCCGAATGGGTACGTATCACCGTACAATATACATTTCTTTAACGCGTTTCCTATTCGAAGACTAGTGACATCCACCAACCCGCGCTGAGGCCGCGTGGTGGATTATGGCCCACTCTCTCACAGAGAGGCCTATGCCCCAGCTGTGGGATCACCGCTGCCGTGGGCTGCCTATGTACGTTTCTTGGAGCCCACCTTTATTTTTTACTTTAAATTATTTGCTATTATAGCGGCTACTTTCTGTAAAAATGACAAGTCTCTACCTATTACGTTTTAAAAGATACAAAATTGTGACAGACGGATGAACATTGTTGGCACCTTGTGTTAGGTACGGAACCCTAATAATGTACCCATGTCAAAACCGAAAATATGATACACTATTGCAAACAATTATTTATCAAAAATATGTATTTGGTTTCAAAGAAATATATCACTAAAAAAGACAGGACAATAATATTAACTCAAAAGAAAATCGCCATTTATAATAACTATAATAAATATCAGTATTTTTATAGTATCCATTTCTTCTAGCAGTGTCAATGTGGCCTAAGTTGGGTTGGAAGACCGTCGTAAATCAAATAGAAAGGGTGAAATAAGTAATCGAGTTTCTGTAGGTATTTCTACTATTACATGCTTTGTATCTTTTTAACCGGCTTCAAAAAAAGGTTGAGGTTCTCAATTCAGATGTTTTTTTAAATGTTTGTTACTTCTGAACTGCGTGATTTATAAACCAATTTGAAAGAATATTCTTTTGTCTGAAATGGTATACTTATAGAATGGTCCCATATCCTACTGGTCAAGTTATGATAAGTGGTTTTTGAGTTAGCTTTAATAACACGTATTTTTTCCACTTAGTGTATGTTGATGATGTTTTATTAAAATCTTGTCACCGTTATTTACTTAACAAATAAAGGTATACGAATTTGTATGAGGGTAGGTAATACAACTGAAACGAAAAAAAATAAAGTTGAAGCGGGATTTTTGACGTGAATACATCTTTAAATTTGCTACCATACGGGGCAATCCAAAAACCTAATGATAACAAAATCGGGGGATACAGTTTGGCATTGTAGTTCTAATCTATCTGAATGACTTAAATATTCTACAAGCTACTCTACAAAAGTCAAAGCATTTATTTCAAATCAGCACATGAAAGGCACATATAAGTACAAATTAATATTTGAAAATGAGACCACAATTTAAGAACAAAGAAACTTTTAAATCAATTAAGTGTTCTTCAATAGTTAAACTTTTATCCCTCAGAATGCAGATTACAGCTCAAGTCGCCGACTAGAAAGTACGTCTTTGGCACTGCCACCCATTCAGCCAATATTTAATCCACAATTCCAATAAATCCTTACCTTAAACTGGAATCAAGAATCCCCACCATTACTATTAAATTAAATCCAGCAGCTGCTTAAGTAATAATACCCCACAATAATTATGAGGCACAGAAGGGAAACTTGGTACAAATAAATTAAAGTTTTCCTGTTTAATGTTTTTCGATAGCTGTATTCTAAAATATATGACGAGGTGACTATAAGAGTAGGGGCTGGCCAAAGAAACGATGGATTGACTTTGTGAAAAATAAAATAAATAAAACCGAGATGACAACTAATAGAGAAGTATGGAGGAAAAAGAAATGTTTCGCCGACCCCAAATACTCGTAAACTGGAATGAGGGCAAAAGAATGATGATAATCTAAAATAAAATAACTAATTCAGGTTTTAGATTGATGAAAAATATGTGAAACATGACCAAATTGGTTCGAGATGTACAAATAAAAAGTTACGGCGACGACGTGCGTAGCATAAGTTTTTTTGCTACGGCGTAGCGCGCTACGAGCTACGGTGTAACACACGACGCGCTACGCATACGATTATGTAAACTTCATATTTTCCAAATGTTTGAAGGAAACTTTTTTCATATAAATTTATATATTAACACAGTTTATTTATTATAATTTATTAAGCCAAACGTGCACATAATTACACTGTGTGTTTTCATGTTTTACTAAATCCGAAATCTTTGCTTTCGACATTCATCGTTTAATCATGTTTATTTTCCATTCCTAAACCTTTTGCGCTACTACCCGCTTCATGATACCGAGATATACCCTTTTTGCTTCTCTCAGCTGAATAGAATCACTATTCTGATAGGATTATGAATGAATTGCATTCAAATTCTACGTCCTATTTATAAAAATCTGCTCGTAAGATCTTAGCATGTGCGCTTCGGAAACCGGCGGGATTTTATTTGATTGTACTCTTTAAATGCAAAGTTTCTGCCACAGTTTTTCTCGGTTATCGTAAGATTTAAGTCAACCGATATACGTTTTGGTATCTGAGGTATTTCTGTACCAAGATCGGTTGGTTGATAAGGGGTGAAACCAAAACAAATGACGACATTCATGGGATATTTGTGTTTTGTCTTTGGGATGGATCTGCGAATTTTATGGCATTGTAGGTAACATAGGCGACATCAATATCTTACGTCGTAAGGTAAGGTCGTGTTCTCTGTGCACTAACACCTGCACTATGGAAAACCTTTTGCGAGGCCAACGATAACGCTGTCGAAGTTTGTTTAAAACTAACAATTGGGATCATCAAATTGTATCTTGTTCAGTTCTGGTTCATGATAGCTTGTGTGTTGTGTCGCAACTTCGTCTGCGATGCAGGATAAAACTAACCTACTTGTACGTTTAGTTGATATTATTGTATACTTTTATATAAATCAGAAGAAAAAATCTAGACATCACGCTACGTCCCTCAGGAGGCGCGTAAAAAAAAAACAGAAAGAACGTGAAGCGAAAATGACGTATTACCACCAGTGAGCGATGCGATGCGACGCCGTGGGGTTGGGAAAACAAGGAAACTACTGTTAAGAGCAAGTGTATTATACACATAAACAGTCCAGAATTAATTCTCCAAATGATGGTGCAAGCCGCGTCAAAATCCGTTGAGTATTTTAGAAAAACGACGCAGTCAAACAGACAGACGCACACAAAAGCACTTAAATATATCCCTACTAATATTATAAATACAAAAGTGACTCTGTCTGTCCGTTACGATTCCATCCCTAAACCGCTGAACCGATCGTCACGAAATTTGGCAGAAATATAGCCTGGTTTAAGGAGAAGGACAGGTTAATTTTTTTACGCGATAACCAACATCGACGCGGGCGGAGCCGCGGGAAAAAGCTAATAATGTAAATATGGCCTCCACCTGTCCGTCTTATAAACGCGCATAGTATTATTAGATATATACGCTCATAAGTTGCCCTCTGAAAAAAAATAACAGTTACCAACAGCAATATTTCTGGAAACTAAAACCCTTCTAATTATAACAAGTCCGCTTTGGGGAGATTTGATGAAAATCTGGGAAATCTGTCGACTTGTTCCATAGTTCGTTTTGGCTTATATTATGTACCCACATACCTACTTATATACCTATACAAGTAGGTATCTAGTGCTTATTTCATACTATTTAACTTTGACCTTTTTTTGTAGTCTGTTGAAAAGAGGTGAGCTTCGAAATGTTCGAAATTCGATTTATATTTAGCAACACAGAACATAAATCGCCGGAAGCTGCATGCCATGACAGTGACAAGAAGGCTTCCACTCAGCATTATATTGTGCTATGGAACCCACAGCACAGGTCTGATTTTTCAGTGGTCAACCGAAAACGACGTACGAAAATCAAGTTATGATCTTTGCAGATTATACAAAATAAAAATAGAATCAGCAGTACTTAGAAAGAGACAAAACACACAGAGAGAGACATACATACATTAGACACATTAGTCATTCATTGGAATACACGTTAGAGAGGAGAATCATTCATCAAATCAAATGTCATTTATTCAAACTAGGCTGAGGCATCACGGTGGAGTCCGTGGAAGCGAGTGTTCGTTGGGCCGAGCCATGTGCCGAAGATGACGCGTTGATCACGCCGCCTGCGTGAGCAGACCGGACGCATGGTGTTATGTTACATTCGGTTCCTAACTAATTCTATTTACCTAAGAATTAAGAGATTGTATTATGTATTTCAGTGTCTAACTCGAATCGGAGTTTAGGTACGATTTCCTAGAAGCGGGGGCCACAGTGACGGCTATCGTGAAAATGATGCCAGCGGGGTTTGATTCCACGGTGACAAAAGACGCTCTCTAGGAAAACACACCAACTTATTTTCATAATTGAACTTTCAGTCAAAACCAAACCCAGAGCGGGAGAAGTTATTTCATGATTTCCTACAAAAAAAAAAAAAAAAAATTGTGCCACTGAAAAGCAGAAGCAGGAGATAGACAAACGGCACACCTGGAAATCTCTTAATCGACTAAGAAGCCAGGTGGGTCACTGCCGTCACAACTTAGTCAGGTACCGGTCCTCCGAAGAGTCACAGTGTGACTGTGGAGCCACATCGCGAACTATGCCTCATCTCTTGTCGTGCTCTCTGTGCACTAACACCTGCACTATGGAAGACCTCTACGAGGCCAATAACGCTGTCGAAGTGGCTGAATACTGGTAGAAAGTTATTTAAAACCAACAAAAGGAATCATCGATACGACGAAGAAGTGACGTCTTTCGGCGGTAAATTTCTTCAGTGATTGTGTCATTATTTGAGTAGAAAAAGTGTTGCTACTTAACAAAAACTTAATACACTCATTTGTGTTGGCAATTCTCTCGTATGTATTTTCTCATTCGAAGTTGACATTTAAATTGCTTTTTAATAAAAACTGTAATGTAAAGTAGTATTTTGACTAACCGTGAATCCTTATTAATATAATATGTTAAGTATGTTTTTTTTTTTTTTTTGTTGGCAGTTGGTATTCATAACGGATTAATTGTCAGCATACACGTATCATGATTCAATATTTATCTAAGCTCATCATTATCTGCCTAGTGTTTTTACAACTTTGTTGCGGTCGACTTCCAGTCACATGGGGTGCACCAGAATACCAGTATTTTACATACAGCGACTGCCTGTCTGACATCTACAGTCACAACCCAGTTATTGGTTGGTAGACTGACGGGATTCTGACCACCATGACTGTCAAAGATCCACGACTCACAGCCGAGACACATGGCTTAACGTGCTTTCCGAGGTACGGAGGGGTCTTGGTATGTAAAAATGGTCACCCATCCACAGACCAACCACGGCAAGCGTAGCTTAACCTAATCGGTCCCGTGTGGCTGTTATGACTTAGCTACAATATTCAATATTTATTTAAGCTAGTATAGTTAGAAGGAATAATAAAGTTAAGTGCCCATATTGCAAGTAATTATTAAAAACTGCCTTGCATGAGACCTTCGTAAAGATTCACTTTATGTCATAAAATGAATTCATAATAACTTCCAAAGCAGTTTGAAGATTTAAACTGTGGAGTTTGCAGTCACTATCTAGATTTGACTTCTTTTAATAAAACTATGAGAGCTTTGTCCGACAGTGTCTATGGTTTCCTTTCTGTATGAAATATTTCTGTGATTAAAATAACCACTTTGCTTGGTAAATACTGCTCTGCAATAAGAAAGGGCAAGGTAAATGAATGAATAAAGAATTGTCTCGTCCTCTTTATTTCAAAACATTGTCTAATAACAGCCGTTGATATCACCACAATTGCAGAAGATTTTTAACCGACTTCAAAATAAGGAGGAGGTTCTCAATTCAGTTGTATTTTTTTCTATCAGACAAATCACTGCTCCGATGAAGTACCCCTCAATATTTTATGTGAAATTTTGAAATGTAATTCTAGTTGTAATTCTGTAATGTAATTCAATTTTTTATGTAACTCTTGTATGCCCTAAGAGCGGGACGTAGGTGATCACAATTGACTATTTAAGACCTGTATTATGTACCTACGATCCACAATAAAGATATTGAATTACAACACAACAGATAAACCCTGAGAGGTTTTCGTTGTGTGGCTTAAATCACGATTGTAATACTCGAAAGTGTTTTGGAAAAAAAAAAAATGAATTTAATTGAACTTTGTAGTATTGAACAAATATGACTCACTGTACTCTCGTAATATTTTTTTATGGAAAATTCAAAGCAGGCTTTTATGTAAATCATACTGTTTACCGTATCCTTACAAAGATCATAACGCATAGATTAAAATTTAAGCGTGAGATTTTTGCGAATATTCGTGATTTTCGTACAGTCTTTATTTACCAAAAAAAGACAGACAAGTAAGGAAAAATACACCATAAACTATGTCATAGGAACTGCACGAAGCGCAAAATGAAAATAGTGCATCGTACCCAAAACTGTTCCTCTCAAGTTTCATATTTCCGTGTGTAACACGTCCATTATTTCACTCCTACACACATTCCCAGGGCCTTGCACTCAAAACTAATGCATTCAGCATCATCCATCTTCTTTCAGATGTAACCGAAGCGCTGCTGTGGCGTAGACATTGCAATGCAACGCTCGGATTTAAATTAAAGTTTCATTTAATACGCTTTCGTGAAGTTTTGCCAAGTAGTACGTTATTAAAGTGGTAGTGCGGTTTAATTTGGGAATTAAATGTTTAATTTATGAGTTGACAACCATTTCTAATTTCGGTGAATGGTGTGTAATGAACTTCTAAAGCTACTATAATATACATCCATACTCATACTATACTTATACGAGGTGGTAGACGACAGTACGACAGTAAATAAAACTGCGTATAACTAATGACATTCCCAGTCTGTATACAAACATTCAAACAAATAGTTTAGTCACTATAGCTAGTGAATGTTTGGCAAAATCCATGGTCAGCATCACTACAATTTTGTTTGTTTTAATAAAATCACTGTTTTAATTTCGATGCTAGGATTTATTTGATTGTTTTAAAATACTCCTACGCATAAATATTGCCAGTTTTTTCATTTATTATTATATTGTCGTCTCCACTTTTTACAACATATAAATACAAAAGTAACTCTGTCTGCCTGTCTGTTACCTTTTCGCAGCTGACCGGATTTTAACGAAATTTGGGCAGAGGATATAGGATGCTTTTTATCCCGTTAGTACCTTCTCGTGGGAAAATGTCTGACCTCCACGAGTACTAATGCAAAGTCGCAGGCAAATGCTGTCTGATAATAATATAATATATTATAATATTTTATACCTACAACTACATACATACATAAACACATGGCCTTCAGCTTCATATTGTTTAATAACATTGTTTATGTTAGCTGTAAGTTTCCCAAATAAAATAAAATAAAATAAATAAATAAATAAAATAAAAGGAAATTGACTTATCACGCAACAGCAATGGAGAAAAGACTCTTCGTCTTATTAAGCTCTTGAAGTAGGTTAAAAGAGTAAACTTCATAAGCATTCCAAAGGGCAATAAGGCAAAAGAGAGGGGTATGCTTTGAGTTTCCCTTCACGATCATATCAGAAATGAAGAGTTCCGTAGGAAAATCGAGGTAACCGACATAGCCCGTAGAATTCATGGCAAACTTAAGTGGCTATGGGCGGGGCAAATTGCTCGCAGAACAGATGGCTGATGGGGCCGAAAGGTTCTGGAGTGGAAGGCGTCCCGCAAGATAGACCGATGAACTGGTGAAGGCCGCAGGAGTCCGCTGGATGCGAGAAGCACGTAACTGGTCGAAGTTTTGTCCAGCAGCGGACATTTTTCGGCTGAAATGATGATGATGATGAAACCTTCCAAAAGTTTAAAAATGTGTATTATGTAGGTGCCCTTTCTAATAAATCAAACACTAACATCCCACATCATCATTTTATCGAAGCAGTATAAAACCGTTAAATGTCAAGATTCCCAGTCGTATTTCATTCTTCAATTGAATTCCCATAAAAAGGCAGTAAAATGCAAAGAGAATCGTAAGCAGGTGGTAATGCCCCCGTAAAATGGCGACTGTTGAGAGAAAGGTCATGTTTTGAAGACGAAATGTCTCGAGTTTATTTTTCTTTTGTTTGTTTTAGAGATTTGCTGGGATTTTGTTTATTTTTTAAGGGGCAGACTTTTCCCATCCGTACGCAAAATACGCGCATTAACCTGGAGTTGCGGACACCGGCCTGTATCACCTATTAAGCGACTGGACAGTACAGTTTAACGAGAAAAGGTATGCGCTTCGGTAAGCTTCGTGTTTCAGAATATTATAAACAAATTATTATGAACTAACTTTTGCCAACGGCTTCTACCTCATGGACGCCAGAGATTATCCCACGGGAATGTTTAACCGGGATAAAAAGTATCCAATGTGTTAGTGCCAAATGTCCTTCAAATCCGTTCGGCCATTTTTGCGTGGTTGAGTAATAAACATCCAAACCTCGAAACATTCAAACTTTCACATTTCTAATTTAAGTAAGATGTCGCGCCACAGAGTAACCCATCACAGAGGCAAAGCTTTTAAGTTTAGTACTGCCGGGCTCGTAGTAGTGCTGTGCTATACAGGAAAAGTTTTTATCCAGTGCGCAAATTTTGACAAAGTAAACATATACGAGTTTTATTAAACATAACTTTTGATTTTACGAGTAATATGTCTTAGTACAAAAAAATAAAGTTATCGTTAACGAAAGATGATTACATTAAAAGTGGTTGTATCGCCATACAACCACTTTTAAGGCTTAAAGCACTAAAAACACACACAATCTCATAAATCTCGCCATTAGTGTAGTCCGACATCGTGACCGGTAGGTACATGTACGATACACGTGCGGCGCGGGGCTTGTGCGGGAAAGCGATTAAACGCGACGTCACGACAGCGCGTGCGATGAGTGGACTGCCGTCGGCCACGTTGCCCTTCCTCCTGAGAGAGGTTTTCACGCCCGTGCAACACCGCCGCTTGCGCTGGCCACCGAGCGCGCCATTGATAATTATTACGAGTAGTTTGTGTCCATATTTTTTTTTAGATATAAAGTCGTATAAAATAAAAAGTATTGAAAAAATAATGGAAATGTGTTCTATGACTAAAACTGAACCACCAAAAAAAAAATTGCGCACTAGTTAAAACTTTTCCTGTATAGGTACGCGTTTGTATGAAACTTCCTCTCAGCTGGTTGGTACTCTGGTGGCACCTTCCTTCCACCATCTGTCACTCAAGAGTTGTGAAAAGTTTTTTGAATTGCATAGAGTAAGTACTTCCATGGTTGTAACAAAACTCTACAGGGCGCGCACAGGCCCTAGCGTAGAAATAATAAATAATAGTTTAAAAAACTAAAAAACACGCTTTAAAAACCAAACTAAAAAAGGAGAAAATAATTTAATTCAATTAAAAAGCGTGGGGTGCTTTTTGAGGTATTTTTATAATCAATTAATGTCAAGCACCCCACGCTTTTTAATTGAATTAAATTATTTTCTCCTTTTTTAGTTTGGTTTTTAAAGCGTGTTTTTTAGTTTTTTAAACTATTATTTATTTTCTATTTTTTAGTTCTGCTAACTACAAAACCTGTTTTTTTTCCCATTTTTTTTTAAAATTAGTACATTGTCATCGGTCCTCGACAAGTTTACAAAGTTTCAATGAAATCTGACCGTTTAAAGTGGGTCAAAATCGCGCTCAAAGATTCCGTTACATACATACATACATACAACCCGAGCTAATATAAAGCGTGTAAATTATTTATTAGTGAGAATAAAATAATTATTTATAAATATTATAAATACGGGGAATCAGAGTTCGATTTCGGAGAGGGAGCCTGAGAAACGGCTACCAGAACCAAGGAAGGCCGCAGGCGCGCAAATTACCCACGGAGAGTTACATACTGACATACAAGTGAAGCTAATATAAAGCGTGTAAAAACAAATTTGTTGTTCCATAAACGTTGACATTGACTGAATTCGTGCTTGATTGCGCGTTGATGTCCCTGCCATCCTGTATTTTAGATTTCGATAAACGATGATTTCCGAAGCGCAAACATTTTCTGGGAGATCTGTACTTCAAGTTAAATCATCACTTGTTATCAATCTAATGGACAATTTGGTGACCCAAGTCATTTTTATCACCTGGTTAATTAAAAAAAAAAGGTTTTAACTTGCTTACGTGTAACACAACATACCAACGTTTGCCTATTTTGATCGATATCACTTTACACTTGTTTTTTCCGAAGGGTGAGGCAAACATGAATGAAAACGAACTTTCAGCGGTCTGTTATTCTCGAAACTCCATAACAACCCTTTACATGACTAGCTGCGCTACACAAACAATTTATTATTAACGCACTCAGCTCCCAACAACTAGCCAACAACTAGAAGTCAACGCAACAATAGCAAAAACACATCCATTATAATATTTAAGTGCCCTAAACTGTATGTAAACAACTGTGTGTAACATTATTAGGGTATTGCTCTCCAGTCTACATGGGTTTATTGTAGGAAAATATTCTAGAGTAAGGAAAGGAATGGATTTTGTTGAAACATACATAAAATTACCTCGTTTTTCTAGTGGTCACAAGTCACCAGCGCTAACTGCTGAGCATGAGGCCCTTGGTTTAATTAATTAATATATCTGACTGTACCTTAATATAGGTATAATGTTGATACAAACCTTTAGTTCAGTCGTTGAATATTTTTTTAAAGAATGTTTACTACCTGTAAGTTCTTCTACCATGACCCTTAAGGGGAATCTAGTCGCGGGCTCGAACTCACTGGTGGGCCTGGCTAAAAATCATGCTGTGTGACCAGGTTTCGTGTCCGATAGAGATAGTATCAGTGATGAGCAGTTAGACGTTAGTCTAGACGCACAACGTTATTGAGTGAGATGCAGGATCATTTAAAGTAAGACAGGCGCGTAAAATATTAAGAAAAGTCCTTCGGAAGATCTTCCGAAGGACTTTCCTCAATTTTTGACGTGCCCGGTTTTTTCATAAAACCTGATCGGGTTTTATGAAAAAACCGCTGCACAAATCAATGACCAATAAAATTTATTGACCTTTTCGATAATTGAACTGTGGTGGTACCGACTTGGCTTTGAAGATTTTACACTTCTTTTATAGTACTTAAACACGCCAAAATTTAGGTTAAATTAGCAAGAAAAACGAATCTTTGTTGGCTTTATAACTGTTTAATGGCTTTTTATTTTAGTCTTCTGTTTCCACA
Organism: Antitype chi; assembly: GCA_947359405.1. Lineage (NCBI taxonomy): Eukaryota > Metazoa > Arthropoda > Insecta > Lepidoptera > Noctuidae > Antitype > Antitype chi. The sequence goes on from OX375819.1 coordinate 19,972,381, forward strand.
CAGAAAATATTATTAATAATGAGACAAAATCATACCATCTTTAATTTTTAATGTATATTGTCGAACAGTGGAGTAATACACTCCCGAAGTTCGTATGGAAAAAATGTCGACAAGATTCACCTTAAGTCGCCTTTTAAAACTCCCACGGGAAGAAAATACGATAGGAATTTCACGATATTGACACACATAAAACAATTTCTTTATTCAAGTAACACACAACACTGACACCGTGTTGTTTATATGTATTATTGTGAGACCTCGAGACAAATCGAACAGTCTATAAAAGGAGATTTTCCTAAGTCTAAAAGCATTATAAAATATTGTCACAAGAACCCATGTGCAATAAATACAGCCAACAAAAAACAGACATTAAAATACAAAACTTTAATTAACCGAATCGTATTTATGTTCAAAGTATTTTACATTTAAGAAATTACAGTTTTGTAAGTCACCACAACTTCTAAAGCTTGCCCAGGCGCATTTTAATCAGACAAAAACATTTTTATTGCTTTAGCTAGCTACTTTCAAATGTGATTTTATTGTTTGTTTTATTGGCTTCAGAAAGTTACTAAACCCGCTACAAAAGAGGCTAATAGCTAGATTTCAAAACTCGCAGTTCTAAATGAGTGACAGAACTTACCCTTGAGGTAATTCTGTCAACAATCTATTTTTTACTAAGAGCGTCTTGATAAAATTCTTGTTTTTATTACTCACAAAGACTATGATACCACTAAGACTTTCGTTCAGGCATTTCACATAGACTAAGTCTCCTGAAGTCTAGGATTCAACCCTTGGGTCGAGAAAAGATCATACTTTAACCAAGACCTCACAACTTATCCAGGATAACTCCTGGATATGTGTACGGTAGCTTAAAAATAAGCACGCTACTTATAATTAAACTTGAAAATGTACTTACCTTATTTTACATCTTTTATGGGCGGAATCAGGCCTTAACAGCAGTTATGGTCATTCGGTTGTGAAGATGAGATGGCAGGTTTATGATACTCAAGCACAGACGGTTAGACTGAAAGCTGAACCAGAAAATCTCTGGAGTAGTAGACTAGAATTTATCGAGACGTTCTGTGAATATTATGTTTCCTTTTTGCCTATATTCGTCCGCTGGGATTTCATAGTATACCTACCACCTGCCAGCCGTTTGAGTTGGTGCTATCATATTCAAACCAGAATGTCAGGTGTTCTTGTTTTCCAAATTGTCTCATAAATATATGAAAGACACCTGTATTTGTTACTATTGGGTATTGAAACAGGTGTCACATGTTTCTCAATGCTGCTGGCGGGTAGGGAAAAGGTAAATGTTATTCAATTCAGTCAGCTTGAATGTGATAAAATCGTTGATATCAAGAAACAATTTGTAAATTACGTTACCTACGAATTTTGTTGCGTTTTTTTGTGTCTTTAAACACTAAACTCGTTTTGTTTTATGAATGTTACACGCATACACATATACAGGGATTAAAGCTATCATTCCGCCAATATGCCGTGTTACAGTCATTTCATTCAACTGACTAAGAATGACAACTGCGATTCGATGCGAACAATTTAAGTTGGTGGTTAATATTATTAGGATAGATGCCATAACAGATAGCATTTTGTGTCATCATCTGACAGCCACACTATAAAAGGACCGTTCTGCGAGTAGACGACCTTTTTTCATCGGTTGGCTCTCGAACAGAAAGGTTGTCAGGTGATCATCGCTATTTGCTATTTGTCATTATTTTTGAATCTGTACATGTGTATTATTATTAACGGTTGTCTGCTAATGTGATTTGATGTGTTTATTTTAAAATTAATTAATGTTGAGAAGCTTATTATAATCTTCGTGGTTATTGTTTTTTTTTTATTTATCTCTACTTCTGGTTCCTAAAAATATGATAAACAATCAAGTCTTGCTGATTTTATATGCAGATGATACACAAAACAGGTGGTATAATAGTAAATATTAAACAAACAATAGACTGAAGACACCCATACATTGTAACCTATTTAATACTAACATGACTACAATGTCTTATAAAAATGAAAATTAACAACACTGCCCTATTTTTGTTATAAATCAAAGCACGTTGTTGCTTTGTTTTGAGGTTTAGTCATTGACTGGCAAATAGGGATATGAGGTGAAAGAAAAAAACAAAAAAGTATTTGGTAGTTGTTAGGCTAATACCTGGTTCTTTAATCATCATCATCATTTCAGCCGAAGGACGTCCACCGCTGGACATAAGCCTTCCCAAAAATAGGGGGTTTTGCGATAATCACCATGCTTGGCAAGTGTTGGCGATCGCAGTATGGTGGTAAAATGTATTCTCTAGTAAGCTTAGTCGCCTTCCAAGACCCCCACGGGAAGAAATGGGATGGTGCTATTCTTTACGTCCGGTACCACACGAAACCCGCCACCACACGGAATCGTACATAGTTATAAATCTTTAACCCATAAAACTTGCTCTGCCTAGCCTTTTCCCGACTATGCTGGGATTGGCTTTCGATCTCACCGAATGTTGCTGAAAACCAGTATTTAGATGGAGCGACTGCTTTTCTGAACTCTATCACCTGGATACTGGGTACAGAGATACCCCTTGGTAAGTTAGTACACCGTGAATATGATGATGACATTTAATCATTTAGAATAGACATTTAATACCTGTCTACCACCAGCTAGACTGGTATTAAATGCTTATGGCATTAAGTCCACCTTTCGGGCACCAGCGTGGGGTTTAGCTCCTGGGTCGGTCAGTTTTGAACAGCCTTGAGTTTGGAAGTTGGCGGTATGAAACCTGATGCCTCAGAAAGCACGTTAAGCTGTTGGTCCAGTGCCTGATCTCTCGCCGGTCGTGTCGGATTGCGTCCCGTCCCTTTGGACTAAGAGAGTGAAGGAATAGGGAGTGCATATGTCCCGAAAATCGGCGAAATACGGTCAGGAGGACTATTATTACGTGTGAATTTCTCAATAGCAGCTCAGATTAGTGCTCGGTTGAAGGCAATAGAGTTGCCCGCTAGTACATGGGACTTCATCATAACAATAACAATGGTTACACCTCTGCTCAAAACTTTGGGGATACAAGGCGTAAAGTTTTTATTAACACGCTTTTATTAGCTTCATATGTATGTTAGTATGGACCTATGGAACGGAAACTTTGAACATGATTTTGACCTCCTTCAAAATGTCGAAATTTTGCATACTTATCAAGGACCGATGACAGTTCAATCATTAAAAAAAAAACACGCTTTTGTAGTTAGCAGAACTAAAAAATAGAAAATAAATAATAGTTTAAAAACTAAAACAACATGCTTTAAAAACTAAACTAAAAACGCAGAAAATAATTTAATCCTGTTAAAAAGCGTGGGGTGCTTGATATTAATTGATTATAAAAAATCCTCAAAAAGCACCCCACGCTCATTAATAGAATAAAATTGTTTTCTACTTTTTTAGTTTGGTTTTTAAAGCGTGTTTTTTATTTTTAAATGGTATAATTATAGTGAATCGGTCAGCTTTAAGTAAAAATCTCAGCAACCATCAGGAATTTGGGAAGTGTCCTGAAAATGGATAAAACCTCACCAGTCGCCCCTTACAGAATTAATATCGTACTTGAGTAATTGTGAAGGACACTTCTGCTTACCACTCTATACGTATACACATAGCTACATTTGTATTGAAAAATATTTTTACCTGAAGTGTGCACTTGGCCATTTCGTTTGCAGTACAAAAAGCGCGCACCAGAACCAATTTATTTTTATCTAACAATGGCAACTGAAAAATGTTACTATTCGTTGCTGAAAAATGTTGAAATTGAAGAAAGATTTAAAAAAGATCTTTGTTTTTTTGCTTTGTCCAGGGCTTAGACTATAAGTAATTACTGTTAAAGATTTTGAGAGAACGTCGCTTTTATTAAACAACTTTGAAAAGTTTTAATACGCAAAGTTATGTGAATTGTTTTCTTTCTTTTAGTTTTTATTACAATTGCATTGGAAACATTTTTACTAGTTTCGAAATGTAATAAAAGTACAGCATCCGAAGACAACATTTTAAATGAATGCCGAGTTTGTTAAGACGTTTAATTAGATCATTATAGAATAGTGCTCTATTTTTACCTGATAATTGCTGTTATAGCACTAAGTAGATGATGGCCAATTTGTCCGCAGTTTAGTTTGGTCCTTTGTATGCGTTATTACATAGATTTCTATATGTTCTATCGTCGCAGACAAATTGTGTATCGTCTGCTTAGTACCTTTTTTTTAAGGTGGGAAATCATCAAATAAGTTCTCCCGCTTTGGGTGGAGCTATCGGCCCTTGCGGACTCCACCAGTTGGTACTGACATCTCTTTGAAGCGCGCGTGGAACACAACGCGCCGTCGACCCGGGCTTGGTCCTTACCGGACAGCGAGCTACGGAAAAATAAAAATAAAAAAGTCTTTAAATCACAAAGCATTGCATATTATGAAGGAAAACAATATTATAAATGCTGCATTGCCTTCAAGCTATCTCGTGTTCTATATTTTTCTTCCAAGATCCAAAAGCAAAATGTTTTAAAGATGAAGAGTGAATAGTAAAAAAAAAACAAAGAAAATATGAACGTTTAGAAATAGTTTGCACACTGAGTATATTGTTTGCACATTTATTTATTTTGTATAAATTCATGTAATTGCAAATGAAATATGACTTCATAGAGCACTTTTTGGTAACTTTTTTTTCTGATAGGTGCAGTCAGCCTCAAAAAGCCGTAGACATCGACAAGCATTAATTTGATTGACTACAATTTGTGTTTACTGTATCAATGTGTCATCATCATCTTCATCATTTCAGCCGAAAGACGTCCACCGCTGGACATAGACCTCCCACAGGCCCCTCCACTTAGACCGGTCTTGTGCTTCCCACAGGAGGCTTCGGAGGCGCTACACTCGAAGTTGTGGACGAGTACGTTTATCTAGGATAAACTGTCCAGTTAAGTAGGTCCAACTTCGAGAAAGAGGTCAATCGTCGAATCCGACTCGACTGGGCAGCGTTCGGGAGGCTTCGCAATATCTTCTCGTCCCACATACCGCAGTGTCTCAAGATGAAAGTCTTTGACCAGTGTGTGTGGCCAGTGATGACCTATGGCACAGAAACGTGGTCACTCACAATGGGCCTTATCAGAAGGCTTAAAGTCACCCACAGGGCAACGGAGAGTGCTATGCTCGGAGTTTCCCTACGTGATCAAATCAGGAATGAAGAGATTCGCAGGGGAATCAAGGCAACTGACATAGCCCGAAGAATTGCCAAACTTAAGTGGCAGTGGGCAGGGCACATTGCTCGCAGAACAGATGGCCAATGGGGCCGAAAGGTTCTGGAGTGGCGACCGCATACCCGAAGACGTAGAGTGGGAAGGCCTCTCACAAGGTGGACCGATGCGGGAATCCGTTATATGTGGGAAGCACAAGACCGGTATCAATGTGGAGCAAAAATTAATTATCCAATGTTTAATATGTTTTGTAGTTACATCTTGATACTATATTATGTAGCAAAGATTGAACGGCGCAGGATGGTCTTTACAAGAAAATTACCATTTCTTGTAAAGGTTTTTTTCGTTTAAGTGGTTCAGCAGCCTCAGTATCATCAGGATTGAGCCATAATATAGCAGTTCGTCCGTCGACTATCGTGGTCCCACGGTGGCTTCCTGGGAACATCTCTGTTATCAGAAGACATGCTTCACGCAATCATCGATACAATGCTCTGCTGGAGTGACTGCCAACAGCTAGGGTCACTTTTATTCGGATAAGAGTGACCCTGGCTCGAAAAGGTTGGCCTTTTCGGTATTTTCAGTAACTTCGTAACAAAACGAGGCGGCGCTATTTGCTGCGCCATCAAATCAATACATGTCAATGTATAAAAAAAATTGAGGTTTACTGTACACCGATGAAGGACGAGTTTTTATTGTTATGCCATAATGATGATTACATTATTATGGCATAACAATAAGAACTCGAGGTATCCTAATTGCCTTCTATTATAAATTTAAGCCTTTGCCCAAATCAAAAATATTCTAAGTCCTTCCTTAGGCTGACTTTAAGCTGTTCACCAAAATACATTGAAATTAGTCCTGAAGATAAAGTGTCAAAAGTAACAAATAGACAGACAGACACATTTTCAGATACAAAATATTAGTCTAGATTATGTTCATTCTCTGTTTAATAATACGCAACAAACAACAGCTCAAAATAAGTTCTACGTTTTGTCTATATTGTAGGTAGTGTATCATATTTCAGTTTTAAGTAATGACTAAGTGCTTTCCAAGCTGGGTGAAGGATGAGGGTCGTTAACACATGCTCCATTATGAAAACATGAGTCTGTGACGGTTCAGGGTACAGCCAGGGTAGGTTCTGCCCAGGGGACAGCAGGGTTAATGACCTTAGTGCTTATAGTATGGATAAGTATGTTACGGTAGTCGCTGGCTGGAATGTTAGGTTTGAGTTCTTTTGAATTTATATAAATTCACCAAAAATGCTACATAGTAAGTATAAAATGTTAGCACAGTTTTTTTTTTTTATAAAACTTATATATTAAATTATAAAACTTTATTTCAGACTAAGGTTCATATTTTTGTTAGTAACAATAGTGGTTAAGTAAATAAGTTAATTTTGTTAGTTCTCACAAATATTAGCCACCCAGTGTCCCAGTCCTCTCTAGCACCGATCATTAATTTTCAAAATGCTATTGTCACTTCCTTAGACTGTTGTGGCGCAGCTTGGGAGAGGCCTATGTCCAGCAGGGGACTGCGACAGGGTGAATTTATTGATTGTCACTTTCATCGCTATTGTTTCACCAAACATGAAATTTTGCACAAGAGTTTCTTACGTAACGAAAGTGAGCACTAAGAAAGGGTTTAAGAAAATTCATCTCCTAAACGAGTTAAATAGGGGATGAATGTTTGTATGGATGTGCGTAATTTTTGCCGATGGGAAATCCCATCGTACAGCATGTAAATAAGTATTTGGTTTCAGCAAAGCCCACTGTGAGAGTAACAAAAAAACCTAAAAAGTAACAACCAACAACAAGTAACAAAGCGGAAAGGCTCAGTCGAAAATGGCTGGCAACAGGTCGGTATTGCGTCGAGCAGGAGAAAATACGTCGGAAAAAGTGTGTTGGTTCTTTTAGGGTACGATTTTAGTGACAATAATAAAATTCTAAAAACATTATTTGGCTGATAAGATTTGCGTTAGGTGTTATTGAATATCTATGAATATTATTCTATCTATTTATTGTTATTATCTATGAATATTGTATATCGTAGTTTTAATTATTAAGTAAAGTCAAAGTCAAAGCATTTATTTCAAATAGGCACTCAAAAGGCACTTTTGAACGTCAACATTTACATTAAAATAGAATTGATTCTAGTCGCCCCTTCCAAAATGTAGTTTTGTATGGAGAAGAATGGGCAAGAAACTCCACCGTTACTCTTTTAAACTAGTACTTTTCTTTATGCGTTTGTATGAATATTTACTTCATAGTTATATTAAAAAAAACGCTAGACATTTTTGGTTTCATCCAGCTTATCATCCTTTAGTAATTTTCTCACCGTCGAAAAAAAATGAGGAGGTTTTCAAGCACACGCGCATATGTTTTTTTTATTTTTTTTACGTATTGCCACACATAACTTCTTACAGAGTCGTCTGATTTTGATAATTTCTTTTTATTGGAACTTGGTGCCTTTGTTTGTTTGGCACTGAGTTAAAATGAATAATTTACATTAATTTAGGAGCTTAGTTAGACTAAAGGGTATTTTTGTTTTGGTTTTCTGTTTAATTTTTTGTCAGTTAAATTTTTGTTAACAAGTTTTTTATTATTTTACCTATGTATAGTTTCTTCCCCTTTTATTAAGACCACTTTATAAAAACTTCGCCTCATATTTTTTCCGCTATTACTAAAATTAAACGATCCTCTAAAACACGCTTTTACTTTCAGACGCATAAAGTGATTCGCGAAAAACAGCTGGGAACAATAACTTACGGTACAGAAAGTACAAAAATGTAGAAAATTTTCGGATAAAATAACGTTATCGCAGTTCTGCAGAAAAATATACTGGAATCTGAAACAGCTTGTAGCAGAGCTGAAAGTTTCAACATTGATTTGCTGTGGTCCAAGTTACTAAGCCGCCACAGTGAAGACAGAATCAGTAGACCAACGCAGCGCGGAGAAAAAGAGGTTTTGGCGGAGGTGTACCTATATAACACCCACATTTCACCAGTTATGTTTAAGTCTCATATAAAAGAGGGCAAGCCTATTGTCATCAACCAGGCGGAAATCCAGACTCCGGGCTGCTACTGAGGTATTCCAGATAGGAAAACACAAAATAATTTTGCTCGACCTAAGCATCGAAACCAGGACAGGAGGCAGTCAGCTGTTCAATAGTATAAGGTATTTGGATGAGGAAAAATCTGTCAGCTTTTGCGCAACCCTTGGCCGTGATCGAAGCAATTGTTCAACTAAAGACGTTTGTTTATTGCTTCTGCTACCGATTCCGAAATCAAAATCCGTAAACGAAAATACATAAGCCTCTTCAATAGTCTTTATCTTTATTCACCCTTAATGAAATTCACGCTTCTCACTTTTATTGAGTTCACCTACTGTATATGTGTATACTGTGGTGTCTGTGCCACAATATATATCAGTTCATGTTCACTACGTGTAGCTATATGTAGTGTCGCTGAATTCACTTGCGAACCTCGCTCCATATGGTAATATTACTTGTTTGTCGACTTCTAGTTTTTGATATAAGCCATTTTCTCGTAAATTTGGAATAAGTGGCGTTATAGCAGAAAGTTTTACAAGCCAACAGCAACTTTCAATATGGAATCAGTTTTTAAACCTTTTCTCAACCATTTTGGGGTCGGCTTCCAGTCTAACCGGGTACAGGGGCATTTATTTTACATGGAGAAACTCCTCCACATCCCACCACCCAGCAACTTGGTAACAGGATAACCCTTCGAAAAACAAATGACACTATATTTTGTATCGTATTTTTTCCATACAATATCTAATACCATTGTATTGAATATTTTATGGTTAAAAACAGAACCTACTATGGCAGATTCTACGATACTCACCAATCGTTCGTTCAGAAAGACATAAAAATTTTACGACGAGGAAAACTATAAAGAAATAAGATCCTCTTAGAGTTCAATCTTGTGATTGAATTGTGATATTTTATAGCTGCGCCCACGGCGCCGTACCCGTGGTGGAAAATAATTACATGTACTTCTTCAAGGATAAAGAAATACATAGAATTATTATTAATACGATACAGAGGACCGAAAAGTATAATCTGCCTCTCTGTTTAGCCTTTGTGGACGACAAAGCCTTCGATAAAATATGGTTGCAGTGGTGACAACGGCTGTGACTTATGAATAGGTTCAAACCCTGATAGAATCTTTACTCTGTGTAAATTATTTCATCACCACTGCTCTTTTAAAGGTGAAGAAACCGGCGTCGTGAGGAAACCGGCATGTCCTATAAACAAAAATTCGAAGATTGTTTTAATCGGTGAAAAGATGACTCGCGTGTGCACGATCCGCTGTGAGCGAATGGTGTGGGTTCTTTAGGCGTATCGTAGACACGTCTTCCCATCATCCTAATGTATTATTATCGATGATATTATTGGGGCTACATCTATCTAACTACTAGGCTTGCGTGGTTGATTATGGCCTACTTCCCCTCACAAAGAGGAGGCCTGTGTTCCAGGAGTTGGATGTTTATGTACTGATTATGCTTCGATACGATCGAGACGTGGGCTAAGCTGCAGTCACTTCAACGGTGCCAGCAGTATTGACTATCGGTATCTTGCGGAAAACGTAGCGTTGGAAGGCCTCCTACGAGATAGACTTTGTTAGGACCACAGGGATTCGCAGGATGCCAGAAGCATAGAACCTGTCGGAGTAGCGAAGGTTGGTGTAGGCCTACATCCAACAGTAGACGTCTTTCGGCTGATATGATAGTGGTGATGTACGATACCATTAATTTTTCTACGATAATTGCTGGTGCAATTGTCGTCTTTGACAAATGAATCGTATCATGGCTTATATCCACACGGTAGGAGCTCGTACAAAACACAACTTTTTAATCTGCATCTAAATGAGATTACAGATTTACGGTGCACACACATTAGACATATTAAAACTCTACTGTTCCACGCGGGAAAATCACAAAGAGAAAATTCCTTTAAAAATTTATAACACACTTACATACGTTACCGTACGGAACACTGTGTACCATCAACACAAAAAGTTGATTAAAACATTTTTTTATCAACAATGTCTGACCGAATTTTAACATTACGGTGCAAAATGAACGAAGTTTGTTTTCCAAACGAGTTTCGATAAAAAAATGGCGATCGCTTTATTTAATCCTCTATCTGTTTACGATACGATTAGGATTTGTGTCCGTGGTCAGATTTACTAATAAATCTTGTTTTCGGATTGAGTTTTGTGTCGCACAATTTGTACGGAATAATAAATTGTGTTGGAATGAATTATTTATTTGTTTCTCTGTGAGAAAGAAAAATAAAGGCGGAAGCACTTTTTGTGTCCCCTCATGTTTTTAATACAGGAATTTTAAATTACGATTTTAAGGATTGCTTTGAAAATGAATAACAGTTGATCTTAAGTATATCACCTTCATTAAGCTCCACTCTAATTTAGAGAAAGTTTCAAACCAACCACGACACAGCCTAAAGATACAACAGAACAAAATCCTTTACAAAAAACAATAGTTTAAAAAACTAAAAAACACGCGTGGGGTGCTTGACATTAATTGATTATAAAAATACCTCAAAAAGCACCCCACGCTTGTTAATTGAATTAAATTATTTTCTCCTTTTTTAGTTTGGTTTTTAAAGCGTGTTTTTTAGTTTTTTAAACTATTATTTATTTTCTATTTTTTAGTTCTGCTAACTACAAAAACGTGTTTTTTTTTCTCATTTTTTTTTTAAAATTATTGAATTGTCATCGGTCCTCAACAAGTTTACAAAGTTTCAATGAAATCTGACCGTTTAAAGTGGGTCAAAATCGCGCTCAAAGGAGTCGGTTACATACAAACATACAAACAAACAAACAAACTAACAAACAAACAAGTGAAGCTAATATAAAGCGTGTAAAAAAACCGGCACGAGGCATTAAAAAGAATTCCTATGCTAACGTTACAAAAGGGAATTTTTGCTTTCAGAACAAAAAAGTTGGTTGGTACGGGAGGGCTGAAGTTCGTCGCACGTACAAAGGCGTTACAGTACGTTGTTGGTGCTGTACCCCTATGTCTGTGCGTTTGTGTCGCTTTCTGAATGGGCATGTAACGAGAACGGAAAGTATTGTTTGTCATACTGCGTTAAATACTAGGTCAGGCCACAATTCATTTCATAAAATAGTAGCGACTTCGCCTGCTTCGCACGGTTTTGAGTTAGCAAAACATAGTTTTTTTTTAATAATATTAAAACGTTAGTGTGATAAGAAAAGGTAACCGGTGGTGCTAATACTGACAAATAAATGCACTGACTGGATAGGTCCTTTCAATCTGTGTAGTTCTTTCCACATAAGACCATTTCAGACATGGTCTTCACATAAACAGACCAAAATTATTATGTCTGGACTTTAAAAGAGACTGAGTGTGACGTCTGAGTTTGTTTCGGCCTTTTTTCTCAGAGTAGTCAGATAGGAAACGCCGACCTCATCTAGTTTTTAAAATTGACGTGTAAAAGTATTTGAACAATCTTACTGAAACAAAATCATTTGTCATTTGATATTCAGCTGCATCCGGTTGGACAGATATAAAAAAAAACAAAATTATAAATTTACTCCTAAGGCCAAACCCATTCTGATTAAGGTGATCCTAAAGCCTGTTGGGAGAGTTTGTTGGGAGAATTTCTTGGACTACCCTGGCGCTTCCCCCTTAATTAATGCATAAGTAGATTTTGACAAATTATCAACTTAAAATTCACAAACTAGGTAGGTGTAATGTAACATAGGTACCAAGATTAAGCTCAGAAAAAATATCTCCGAGCTCCTTGCCTCCGATTTGTCTGGCTCAATAATACTAGCTTACGTAGTTAAGTACCTTCTTCGTCCCGGTTTTATCGGAACCCAATAACAGACAAACAAGGGTTTTTGGAAGCCTAGCCTTGGGACAAAACCGCCACAAAATAAAAAGGAATCTATGGCCGATCATGGTTCATGGTCGACGTTCTTCGTTACAGCGATTTTCTTTTGTTTTTTTCTATGATGTTCGCACAGAGAACAAGATTACTACATCTATTGGAAAAATAATTTGCAAAAGATGTTTGTATAATTTTTAGCCGACAAAAAACGGAGGAGGTTCTCAAGTCGACGCGTATATTTTTTTATATTTATGACCACGCATACATTTGTACAGAGTAGTCCGGTTTTGATCATTCTTTTTTTATTTGGATATAGGGTATACCCCAAAATTGGTTCCATATAAATTTGAAAAAAAAAATATCCAACCGTAAGGGTAGGCAAACAGTGGATGGTTGATTGATTGATTGACACTCACAGATTTTAATGCTGCTTTATGTATTATAATAAGTAATCAAAAATTAAGCATGTAGTAATTAGTAGATTATAGCCACAAAAAATTATAAAATAAAAACTTTTTAACAAAAAACATAAACCGCCGAAAAATTTAAATTGCTTTTCAGTTTTTCGGCGGTTAAATATTTTTGTTAAAAAGTTTTTAATCAAAACTTTATTCACAAGTAACAAATATTGACTAAATGCCGTAGGCATTTTCTAGCAGTCTATCTTAGGATGTTGCAGAGACAAAACATTACAGTTTTAATATAGCGTGAGGAATACGGGCCGCTTTCTAAAACTCCTCTTTTCTGCCTTGCTTTTTCCCAAATATGTTGGGGCCGGTTTCCAGTCAAACCTTACGTAAGTTTTACATGAAGCAACTGCCTATCTGACCATCACAACCCAGTTACTGGGTAACACGATAGCCCTTGGCGAGACTGGTTGTCTGGTTGTGACTGGCTTTCTAAATCTACGATCATAAAACTACCTACATTGATGATCGTTATGGTAAATCGGGGATTATTTGGCAGTTCATCTTCAGATCACTGGTCGAGTTGGCTGCACACCTACAAACTTATGACACGTACCTGAAACTATCCTACTACCAGCCAAATGCCCTTGGTTTTATACAAAAGGTTTCAAAGTAAGATATAATTGGTGTGCAGATTATTTAAACCCATCGAACACCCATCGAACAAAATTGGCTGCAAAGCCTTCAGATCCCAGTCACTTACGAATAAGCTTTGGTTAAAGGGACTTTGAACTGATGAAGTGAGCGAAGTGACTGTTGTGAGTCAAATTCACTTAGGTATGTAAAGAAAATTCATATATTTATTTTATTTATTTTTATCTGTGGAGCATAGATTATGCGCACTCTATAAATGGCTGTCAAAGACGATTAAAAAAGCTTATTGAAAACCACGTGAATATTGGATTCGTCATAAAAATTATATAAAAAGGGAATTGACAATTTAAATAATAACTTTAATGGTCGTTTCTTTGTTTTTCAGGTAAGATAGTATAGTTTGTGTAAAATGGATTGACTATGATTGGGTGTGATTTTAAAAATAAACTTTGTTTTTCAGAGCAACAATTGTGTATTTGCAATTTCTAAAAGTATTTTAATTTGTCTTATATCCACACACATAAACTCACGCCTTCTTTCCAAGAGGGTGGGCAGAAATACAAAAGCCTTGTAGACAGTAGATTTGTAGACCATTTTCTATTTTTTTATGTACCTGTAACTTGTTGACAGGCCTACACTGTCCTCCCAAACCTATTAACCTTGTAATTTGAAAACATTATAAAAGCCAATTATTTTTAAAAGAGTTACCGTGGTATTTCCGGCTCTTCTCCATAGAAAATGACCAAATGGAACCGTGCTTCTGACGTTTCATAAGTGTCCATGTAGGTTTATGTGAAATAAAATATTTTGATTTTGAATAAAGAAAAGACTAGCTCTTGCCTAGTTTGGGATGTGCCATCTCCGCCTAAGTAACTAAGTTTTCGTCTGTTACAAGAAAATACTGACTATCATTAGTAACGAAATACAATTAAAAGTACAAACTGCGAAGATTTTCAACAGCTGTCTCATTTACGGTAATTTTCAACAAAATGTTCACAATAACGTACCGATTATTTCGCCCGTTCTTGCAAACTATCTAGCTCCTACAAAAATGTCGAAACATTCCTTTGACGTACAACCGGTAACATTTAAAACCTTTTGTCTTTGCCATAATTAGACAGAGAATGCAGAGAAATACTAGAGCGTGTATTTATTATCATGCCAATATATCTGAACAGAGTCGAAAAATATAGGGGATTTGAAGAGAAAAAATGTGTGAAGGGATAAAGTTGGACCACAATTAGGAACAAGAGTAATTATGGTGATGTCCCATAGTAGTTTTTTTTTTTAATTTTTGGGCTGCATAATGTTTGGCCGAAATGTGTGAAGTTAAAAAGTCTTGTTATCTAGATAGGCAGTCTTTTCCAAACTTGGCTTGGCACACTGCCTTCAGACCACGCCCAAATAGGCGTAGGAGGTCTAACTCATAGAGATACGGTCAGCATTTTGTGAAATTCTTATGCCCCTTAACTACGTTGGTATAACGATTTATGAAGCGATGAAAAAAACTAAACTTCTATTTATGAGTGATCAAAAGTCAATTAATTCCCTGCTATTTACTCAAAATAAAATATTAAACATACATAAATATTACCTCCAGTTGAAGCTCATGAATGACCTACATCAATATCACACAAAAACATTCGAATACTCACGATTTTCCGTGAGACGCATATCTAATACCGAATGTTTACAGCCTGTAATGGAAGCTAAACAATTTGTCGGTAAAGTATGTAGATAAAAATTCCAAGAGTCAATAAGCCTCGAGCCGAACGTTCCTACGTGCCCGTTCGATCAACAGCATGCCAAATGTTCTGCGCTCCTGGTTAACTATGGCGTAGGGATGGGGTAGCTTGGGATCTGCGGATATTAGTTTTCGGTACTTATACTTATGGTTTTTTTATAGTATTTGACGTAAGTAGTTGTGGGTTTTTATGTGGGCATAACGAACGATACAATTATAGGAATTTAATAGGCAACTGAAAAAGCTCTGTTTTCATTTCAAACGGATAAAATTATTCATGCTTTCTACCTCCTTCCTTCCTCACCATAAACAAAATACAACATTATTATCATCTTCTGCTTGGCCTTTTCCCAACTTTGTTGGGGTTGGCTTACAGTCTAACCGGCTGCAGCTGAATACCGGTGATTTAATTAGAGCGAGTGTCTATCTCACCTCTACAACTCAGTTATTGGTTAATATGATACCCCTTGGTAAGCCTGGTTGTCAGACTTTCGGGCTTCTGGCCCGTAACGACTACCAAAGATGCACGAATGACACCCGGGACTTACGAGCTTTCCGAGGCACGTAGGGGTCTTTAATTACTCAAGACTGTCACCCATCCACGGACCAATTGCGGCAAACGTAGCTTGACCTGATCGATCAATGTTATTACTTCGCCACCTCAAAGTAAAATTTTAATATACCTACTATATAAATATATTCAATACCATTCTATATCCTGAAATCATAAACCCCGGGCTTGCGGACGGCGAATAATGGTAGCTCGCTGTCCGGTAAAGACCAAGCCCGGGTCGACGGCGCGTTGTGTACCACGCGCGCCTCAAAGAGATGTCAGCACCACATGGTGGGGTCGCAAGGGCCGATACCTGCCAGAGGTACAAGGTTGTTCGAAATAGATACCGTGGCCCCTGGCACACGTGGCCACTGACACTGATGGAACACGTGTGGGTTTTAGTCAGTAAAAGTCTGACACGCCCTCCTGTTCCACCCAGGGTAGGAGAAGTTATTTGATGATTTCCAAACCTAGAGGTATTTTTATAATCAATTAATGTCAAGCACCCCACGCTTTTTAATTGAATTAAATTATTTTCTCCTTTTTTAGTTTGGTTTTTAAAGCGTGTTTTTTAGTTTTTTAAACTATTATTTATTTTCTATTTTTTAGTTCTGCTAACTACAAAAACGTGATTTTTTTTCTAATTTTTTTTTAAATTATTGAATTGTCATCGGTCCTCGACAAGTTTACAAAGTTTCAATGAAATCTGACTGTTTAAAGTGGGTCAAAATCGCGCTCAAAGGAGTCGGTTACATACAAACATACAAGTGAAGCTAATATAAAGCGTGTAAAAACGGCTCAAGACAAAGGCACATCCAATCTAAGACTCTGGTTTTCAGTTAAGATCCAAAATGTTGGGTTTTAGTTAACATGACGGATAAGTAAACCACCTTACATCAGCCCATCTCTATTAAACAGCAGAAATGTTAATACCAAATATGGATGTTAGCTTTAGTATTCCTCGATTAAATACAGAGTACCTAGTTACGTAAATGTTTATGTTTATTTTCAATTCAAACAGCCCATAGATTTCTCCAGGGATCTAAAGTATGAAGTTTATTCCCAATTCTATATACAATTTATTTTTTCGTTTATTAAGTAACATAACATAGAATTGTACACACATGTTGAAGTTTTTTTTTTTTGTAATAAAAAAAAACATTTATAAGCTTAACGTTTTTATAAATCTGTTGATGGCAGTCGTCGTTCAGCCGTAATGAATACGTTAAAATTTATTTCTCATCAACTTTAACAGGAATACAGTGAAAACACTATAAAAAAGTTTTTACGAACACTGAAAAATTTGAATTTTTACGCCGTTTTGCATTTATACTGACACAAAGAGTATTCTGGGACAACAGATAGAGTAATATAAATACATCGGATATCTTATCATTTACGAACATGCATTTGGTATTGTATTGAAAGTTAGCTGTTAGTTTGTTGTAGGTAACCTAAATATGAACAAATTTCTCGACATGCCGACCGTGAACCGCCCAGACTACTGCCCCTATAAGATTCCCTTCGCAGATCGGTCGGATTCCCAAATGTTGCGAAGAATGGCTGAATTTTAAGTTTTTAATAGTAATTGTATCTGTACCTACTAACACTAGAGGATAAGCAAAATTGTTACTAACCCTATGGATTTTGTCTGAAATAAAAATATTTCTATTCTATTCGTAGAAAACAATGATTTCAATTTTACTACTACAGAAAAACCTCGGCATCCAAAATACTCTTCTCAAAAGATTCCGTAATGTTCAGCATTCACGTGAAAAACATCGAATAAATAAAGATCTTGAAACAGAACGTTCCATATTACGGGAAACGTAAAGAGCCTTTTATACTCCATCTAATGGATTCGCTTGTAGAAGGTAAAAATGTGGGAGCGAGCGAATGAGAGCTTCTGAGATGGTATATGAGGATATTCCAAGGAAGTGGTGGCGGGAATTGGAGAGTTTATTCAAGTTGGCCAGAAAATCTTGGAACTGTGAATTTGAAGCAGACAGCAGACAAAGTCGTGATCAGTTGCTAATTGAGTCTAAATTAAGATATAGTATACAATTTTGGGGCAACAGCTATCATTATAACTGTCTAAGAGCTTTTGTCCTTCAGAAAAGAGCTATACGTACTATTGTCCATTTCTTAGATTTAAAAATACTTACTGTACCCAGTCTCTACGTTCTAATACTCCTGACTAATCTTAAAAAGTACTTACATGAATATGAGACACATGAAGAAAGACTGGTTAGGGAAAGCACACGTAGGAAGGATTTGAGAAATAAGATAAGTCCTCACTTCAACATTGTGAAACGCAGCTCACAATATCAAGCAGTGCAATTTTTTAACAAGTTACCACTACATTTAAAAAGCTTGATTTATACATCTGCCTTTAAAACAAATGTTCAAGCATTCCCATTAGATAAGTGTCTCTACTCCGTTAACGATATGTGATATTAAAATATGACCACGCGATTTTTTTTTTTTTCCTGTCATCTTAAGTAACTGTCTGAAATATTTTTTTTGTGACAACTGTATTATTATTCCTTTTATTTATTGACGTTGACATCAAACTATTTTTTTGGTACTCATTTAGTGTTTAAATGATTTACTGTTTTTAATCTTAGTGAGTTGACATCGAATAATATTATTGTATGTGACTTATGTTTTTAATGTTGCTGTTAAGTGTTTTTATTAGTGTTTATTTTAATTTTTATTATGTAGTAGTATTTCAAACCCAATGTAAGTTGTTAATGAATAAATTGAATTGAATTGTTTGAAACAGTTTGCTATTCAGAAGAAAAGACTAAGAGCCCATCAATACGTAAAGGTCGACCAATAAATGAATAAAATAAAAGAATTTGTTTATTTGTAAACAAGATATCAATCACAAGATATCAATATTCAAAGTCGGTGACTTTGAATATGTATTTTATTTTATGTCACCGATTTCCGAAAATAAAGTTATTTTTCAGCTTGTAGTGTTTTTCCGGAAGTCAGTTGTTTTTTTTTTGGAAAAACGTTTTTATTTTTCACTTTTTAGTTCTAGTACCTACCTACCCCGCACCAATTCGAAATTTCATCATCCTTGGGGTCAAAACAATGCATATTTATGCGATAGCAGCAATCGCAGTTGATTTGCTGTGATTTTTTGAAGAGTTCCGTTGTCTGTCTCCGAAACTCATCATCAGATCTATACGAAATTTATATGGGAACATTTCGGAATAAACCCCTTTCGAACAAAAACAATTTTTGCAAATCTGTCTATATATGACGGACTTATGCCCGAACATAAAAAAATAAATAAATATTTTAACATGTCGAATTGATAACCAGCTTCTTTTTGAAGTCGGTTAAAAATAAAATAAGCCAGATGGAGTCGACCTTTCCTATCTGACTACCCCTGAGAAGTAATGGCGAAACAAACTCAATTCTCAAAGTAAAGGAAGATTGATGTGAAAATAATCTCACGTTAAACTCTATTAAAATAACATAAGATTGTCTTGATCAAGATCTGACCAAGGTCAGTTCATGCGAAGATTTAGTATCTGAAATGGTCTTGAGGAAAAAGCCACACAGATTTGAGTGGACCAGTCCAGAACGAACCATGCTTTACCGGAACTTATGCAAAAATGGTTAAATTCATAACATTGAAGCCATTTTCATCTAGCTTAATTTTTTCATTGCGATACTTCTATTGGTAACTTACATTTAATTACCAAGTAAGCTATAAAAAATACCGAAAAATAAAAACAAAACGATACATAACGTAGCGTTTTTGCCCATTGTCTTAACGGTCACGTTTAATTTCACGACATCCACAGGAAGCCAAACAAAACTGTTTGCTTTTGTCAACTAGTATTTTATATACTAGTTTTGCCCGATATATCCGATGACAGAAACGGATACAATCTACGGTACCTTTTTACTTTTGGTTGAAAGAAACATGTATTTTGGCGTTCAGCCCATCTGGGTTGTTCTCGAGCCCCGTTTTCGGGTTCCCCTTCTTTTTATTTATTTTTAACCAGCGTTTGCCCACGACTTGCCCCCGTGGAGGTCGAAAATTATCCCAAGAGAGCGTAATATTGCGATGAAAAGTATCCTATGTGTTGATCCAGGTTACAAACTATTTCCCCCTTATTCATAAACGTTGCTTAAACTTAAGTAATGATTAGCGTCTGTTTAACCATAATTATATATGTTTAACATATTTTTGACGTTTAAACATCATTTAACTTTAATCATCGTTTATGAATATACCTCTTTATGTGCCAAATTTCATCCAAATCTGTTTAGCCATTTTTGCGTGATTGAGTAATAAACGTCCAAACATCCAAACTTTCACGTTTTTAATATTAGTTGGATTAAAAAAATAGCGGGCCAAGCTGAGGGCGACGAGCTAATTGTTCGGTCCGTATGTTTGTTTTGTGTTTAAAAATTGATGAATTTTTGTCCGGCTTTCCGGCTCGAATGTGACCTAGCTGTATTCGATATTATTGTTTTATTTGCTGTAACGATGACTCTGTAAGCGGATTGTCATTTGTTCATGACGTTAATGTTTATTAAGCTCACAGAACAGTGTGGAATAAAAGTTGTGCCAGTGAAGAAGGAAACCCCTATATTTTTAAATAGGTAAGTATTCGGATACGAGTATGTTAAGCAATCAGATGATTGCAATGGGTACAAGATCCATGCAGTGTTTGTGGTACGGTCAGCAAGAAAAGTCTGTCAAGACTTCAGTTGTTTAAATCATTTTTATTGAGAATTTTATGAACAAGAAGAGTATTAACTTTAGCAATGTATCGAATAATTTGATAGCAATTACGTAAAAGTAATCAGTGTTAATCGACTTTCGTTCCGACTAGACAATAATCGCTGTACATCTTATCGAATATTAAATGTTTTCCACGTTCAACAGTGTTCGTTCCCAGTCTGATAATGTTAAAAGCAGTCTGTGTTTTAGAAAATAGTTTGGTGGACGCACTATTAATCAAACAGTACCCACTAAAAGCCTGCTCTAATTTAAACCCACATTTCATTTGCGTCGTTATAGAGATCCATTTCGAAAATAGTCTCTAAAAGCAACGCAAACACGTTACAGTAACATTACATTTTCAAATGATGCTGCTCTTGAGTCGCTATTTTCACCATTCAAACCATTTAGAACTCTTTTTTCTTAGCAGTAAAAACGCCTTTTACGAGTCCTATAGATAAGAGTTACGACTTACTAACAAAGAACAAACCACCTACGCTGTTTATACGTTTTTTTAAGGCCTCCTGCTCAGGTCTTAAAGAATCACGTTTTATGTCACTGTCACAGGGTAGACTGAGTATTTTAAATCTGGTACTAAAACCAGTGTCTGCCAGGGGTGCGGGTTGTTCGAAAGAGATACCGCGGCCCCTGGCACACAGTCAACTGGGGTAACACGGGTGGGTTTTAGTCAGTAAAAGTATGTCACGCCCTCCTGCTCCACCGAGAGCGGGAGAAGTTATTTGATGATTTCCCACCCAAAATAAACCAGTGTAATAAAATGCATGTTTTCAAAAGAAATTCACCATTATTGTTTATTTTAATACCTTTCCAACTTATCTTAGAATTGTTTAATTGGCAATTGACTTTCATGAAATTTTAATATAGGTGGACGCTTTTTTGTTGTTAGCATATCAGCTGCTGCTGACTAAGTAGGCTGAGCGCGTCCATCATCATCTGTCTAGCCTTCTTCCAATTAGTTGGTAACGACTTTCAGTCCAACTGGATGTAGTTGAATACCAGTATTTTACATGAAGCAACTGCCTATTTGACCTCTTTAACCCAGTTACTGGGTAATACGGTACCCCTTGGTATGATTGGTTATCAGATTTTCGGGCAAAAAACCCGTACCTAACTACCGTCAAAGGTCCACGAATGACAGCCGAGACCGAAAGCCTAACGTTCTTTTGAAGCATAGAGAGTCTTGGTATGTAGATGGCCAACCATCCATGAAACAACCGCGGATATCGCAGCTTAACCTGTTCGATTAACTCATGCGTCTGTTATTCTTAGCCACAAGCCACAAAGTCAGAATGTACATATGAATTGAACGAGTCATTGGTACTCACTCGGATTTGAACCTACAACCTCATGTATTAGAGGCGATGCCTTAATCACTAGACCATCTGCCGGGGGGTGCGGGTTGTTCGAAAGAGATACCGCGGCCCCTGGCACACAGGCAACTTAGGGAACGCGGATGGGTTTTAGTCAGTAAAAGTCTGACACGCCCTGCTGCTCCACCCAGAGCGGGTGAAGTTATTTGATGATTTCACACCCAGAAAAAAAAAACCAATAGACCATCACGGCACACATCACCAGTGACAGCTTTTCTCTTAGAATTCTGAATAACCAAAACTCAAGGAATAAGAAATATGTCAATTTATGAGACAGGCTTTATTTAGCTTTGGAGTTACGTGATATGACTTCTAATGAAGACGACTATTTTCAGATGAATCCAGATTCCTATCCAGCCTTTTTACACAACAAGGTTTTCGTTTTAACATGGTTTAATTAAACCATGTTAAACATTCATCTAGTTTCTGGAATTGAATTGTAAAATACGGTAATTTTTTTACAAACTAAAAAACCTAGTCCGGTGCTAAGTTGAACGTTCTGTATTAAGAGCTTTACGAAATTTCAAAATTGATCTATGGTTTGAATCTGGGTCTGACGATAAACCGTGCGTAACCCACCATCGGTATGTTATTGTCCTTTGGTCCCAGCTGTCATTTGTAGATCTTTGACAGTCGTAACGGCTAGTCAGACGCCTTAAAGTCTGACAACCAGTATTTACCCTGTATCTGAATCGTGGAGGTCAGATAGGCAGTCGCTCTATGTAAAATACTGGTATTCTACTGCATCCGGTTATACAAGAAGCCTTTTTTTCCAACATAGTTAAGAAAAGACTGGGCAGATTGATACATTCATATAGTAAGAAATCATAACCTAGGAAATCTGCCTTTTTCCGATCATGTTTGGGTCGGCTTCTAATCTAACCAAATGCTAACGACAACCAGTATTTTACATGAAGGGACTGCCTATCTGACCTCTACAATCCACTAACTGGGTAATACGATACCCCTTGGTAAGTTCATTAACCCGTGAATATGAATGGTGATTAGCAGAAGTTGATGGTGACGTAGGTTGTTGCCAATTCAATGGAATTCGTAAGCTCCAAAATTAAAACCGCTTTTCGTGTCTGCCTGTGTGGCAGCGATGTTCTTCTAAACTTCGCAACGGACTAAGATGCGGTTTTTATCATCGTTTAGCAAACTTACTCTGGAAGTTTATGTGTATATTAAATTACGAAAATGTAAAAAATCGCGATGTTCGCGGTGTTTAGCAAACTCGTACAAATCGTTCGAAACGGGCTCGCCATTTCAATAGGGTAAAGGCGAGATAGATGCCCCAGTGGGATAGTTGCCTCATTTTCAAAAAACCTAACTTCCCAAACTCGCGACTAAGAAATAATAGTAAAACTAAGAGCCGCAGGCACCCCGCACCTAATTTAGCCACAGGCCATCGTGCGGTGAGGACGTGTTTCGTTCGTGTGTGCATTCATCTCCACGGCGAACTTTACAAACACGTCAAAGTTTTAAAGGTTAGTATTTGCTGTTGTATAACTTTATAAGTAGACATTAATTCCATTATATTATTTATTACGTCAATAAACTGATTCATCAAGTATGCATCTAGATGTAAATAGTTGCTCTTTTTGTATTTTATTTATTTAAAAAATACTTGGGCATCTATTCCTATCAAAAAGGATAGTTGCCCTGATTTTTCGAGGTATAGGTGCCCCTAGGAGCATCTATTCCTCCATACACCATGTATACCCATTTGTGGTTTTAGGATATATTTTGAACATATTTTTGTGTTCTGTTATATTTTTTATGTGTTTACATCTATTTGTATTTGGACTTTTTAGTGATTGTAGCAGAACCATGCCACGAAAATACAAAAGAAAGGAAGGCGTTCGAGCTCGAGCATGTTCTTGGACTACAGAACAATTGCAGTCAGCTTTCGACGAAATGTTTAGAAAAACCATAGGGATAAACGAAATATCCAGACAGTTTGGGATTCCATCAAGAACATTGCGAAGACGTTATGCTGCTAAAAATACAACAAAGCAGACACTTGGTCATGTTATACAGGATTTTAAAAACTTTTATTAAACTTATTGCTGTATGTTTCTACTGCTAAAACACCAATTGTCCTCAAAACCTCATAAAAGTTTGTTTGAGTTTTTCGTTTAAGTATAGGTAGGTACCTACAGTATGAAGGGCATCTATCCCGCGCCAAAGGCATCTATCCTGCTTAATATTTTCATGGTGGGGCAACTATACGGGTAGGCATCTATCCCCAAAAAAGGAGTTCCACAAAAACCAAAAATTTGCAAAATCTGTAATTTGTAGGGCCAAAAATACAAATCACAGTTAAACATAAAGGATTAAACTAGCTAAATTCATAGACATTATTTATATAAAATTGTTTTTTTTTTAATTATGAGGATATTTCAAAAAGTGGGGCATCTATCCCGCCTTTACCCTATACCATCATGATTTTAAGAAAGAGGATTTTTTTTAAAATGGAAGATTTCTTGAGCAAGGTTTGATATTGTTTTTTAAAAGGTCGATTGCAGCGTCGCTAATGTTTGATGAAAATAAAGCGTTGGCAAATGATTTTTTAAGTGATTATGTCTGTTTATAATGAATGTTGGTGATTTTTCGTTTTCGCTGATTTATAATTTGTTTTACCAAAGTAAATTCTGTTTCATTTATAATAACATTGTCAGGCTGTAACTATCTCACTGCAACCAAAGGCTTCTTCGCATACAGAGAAGGCACTAGCATTGATCACCACGCTTGCTCACGACGGGTTGGCGATTTCAGCTTCGGTTCGCTGCACCGAACCTTTCACGCCTAAACTGCTGAGTTTAGGCGTGAAAGCGTAACAGACAGACGAACAGAGTTACTTTCTTATTCATTTCTTAATTTAGTAGGGAAGTAGGGATTAGTAGAATTATACATCTTTTTAACCGACTTCAAAAAGGAGGAGGTTATCAATTCGTCGGAACCTTTTTTTTTCTTTTTTTTATGCATGTTTTAGGGTTCCGTACCTCAAACTCAAATATAAATTAATATCAAATACGTAGTTATACGGCTTCTCGAAGCTCTAAAAAATCAAGCTTCTAAGTTAACGCAACAAAAAATACGGTCATGGGGGGTTCCGATATACATTTGGCCAGTTTTTTTAATGATAATTTCAATGTACGCAATATCGAAAACAAAACAGTCACACTCTGTTCTGGTTTCGATTTTGCGTAGATTTTGCGTTCATTCTTAGAAATTATTAAGATGTCCTTTTACATTTAACAAAACCCACAGGAATGATTTATTTTAATCCGGTAATCGCTCAAAGAAATTCACAAAAAATAAACGGTTTCCATAATCTCTAAACATAAATAAACCAAGACAATTTATCATCAGTCTTTTCCCCTCACAAATAACATGGAGGCAGATGGAGTCTCCTAAAAAACATTTACGTAACGTGACAGGACCGGTTTCAAAATGGACACAAAACCTCACCTGGCGTGGTTTACGTTTCGGTACGAACATCCGAAGTACGGATTCAGGTACCTTTGCTGCTAACCTGTATTGTTTTCTGTTCCGCCTCTGAAATTGTGTTATCGTTATTTATTTGAGGCGCTAGATGTTTTAGAAAATTGGTTTTAGGGTGAAAATGTTCTAGAGAGGTAAGGTCTAGATAGGCAATGGTATCAGGTAGTGGTTGGTGGCGTTATTTTCGATCGATAACCTTGTTGGTCTATGGTCACAAGCGTTACTGCTTAGCATGAGGTCCTAGGTTTGATTCCCAGGTCGGGCAAGATGTTATTTCGTATTTATTTCTGAATTTTCTCAATAGCAGCCTGGATCCTGGATTTGGGCCCAGTTGATGGCAATAGGCTCCCCCCTATTACATAGGACTTAAATATAACTGGCGAAATGTGGCTGTACACAGCGTACACCTCTGCCCAACCCTTTGGAGAAATAAGGAATTATGTTAGTTAGTTAGAATACCCTTAGTTCTACATAAAAATAACGATGTTTAATGATGTTTCCTACCAGTAGATAACTACCGACAATGGACTATTAAGACAATTTTGAAAGAATTACAACAACAATTAGAAGTAGAACAGGCTTCCTTAATTGATCACCACTTAGGTTGAAACTCGATTCATGCTCAGTTTTTCCCCCACTTAAATGGAACGATTAAAAAATCCCGTAGAAGATATTTTTGAACAAAAATCAAAATCGTTCAGAATCTACCGGAATCGACAAAGAGGACGTAGAGAGACGTAGGATACATTCGAGGATGCACGTAAAGTAACAAAATCCATGTTCCTTTGATACTTGCGATCCAAACTTGTTTTGACGATGCCATGAAATAGAATTTTGGGAAAGCAAGCGGAGACTGTGTTAAGAACAACAAAACTTTGATTTACCTCGATCAGGGCTTTTGATAACTTTATAGTATGTAATCACATGCCTATCCACCTCCACTTTTGATCAGAGGCACAGAGTATGGAATCACTGCACTGGCAACGACTAGGCGCGGCAGTAACAATGAAATTCGTGGTGCCGAAAGTGCGTTGAGCGGACAACTTCTGTCGCGTATGTCTGTTAGTTGGGATTTGACTTCAGTTCATGGTAGAAAACAGGCTAGATCCCTGTATCAAAACATTTTTGAACAATCTGCGTATACGAGGAATAAAGATGCGAAATATTGTGTACCAATAAAATGATTAACATGGAGTTTATAAGAAAGAATAAGGAAAGAAACCCGTCACATTCCACCGGTACGCCACTCAATAAGTGTTTACTCACATTTATTCGCTTTTCCTCTTGACTCTGCGTATTTTTCCTATTATTTGCCATTATTAATAAAGTTCCGTTAAGGGTTGCCATTATCAGCATCGGAAGAATACTTTATTGCAAAACTTGTAAATCGACGACGGTACGTTCAAATTGCCGGTGAGGGAAACAAGTTAATTACTCTAAACGATACAGGTGGAGTTCAAGAAGTAGCGCAGGGGAATGGGTATAATGACCGAGAAATGAGCTAAGATAGAAAACAAAAAAGTTAACTCATTTTACGTACTTACATAGATATTAAGTGATTAATGTGGTCGCTTGTAGTTGTACCACCCACTTGTATTTGTCCGTGCTTGTTAACATGCAAGTCATTGCATGCCTCTGTTGGAGATCCAATTAATACGTACGCAAATGAATAAAAATTCGAAAGAGGAAATAAGCTAGAAAAGGCTTTAAAACAGTTGGTTACTAAATTAAATCATCTTCAGACAGACCAAACTTAAGTCTTAATACTTTTAAATGTAGTGTTTTCAGACGTTTCATAAAGATTATGCTTCACGATATAACCTCATTGATGAAGGTAAAATAACATTAAGTGGTGCGGTCTTTTTGGTTTTGGTCCTAGGCCTTTGCAGAACAGGGCAAAACGCAATATCATTTTATTTTTCACACTACTATTTACTAGATATGTGTAAGGAGCAAATTTTTCAACGTATTATGATGACCTTCACTACTCTAACCAAAATAAGTGCTTTGGTAGGCGCACAATGCGAATTTATGAAGAAATGGGTCCGGCTATACCCCTTACCTAAACAAAACTACATTAATATAAACCAATAAAAGTTGGTCTACAAAATAAATTAGATAAGCTCTGTCACCATTTCAGCTACTTTGATGACAAGATTAGATTAAGTTCTGATTACAAGTCTATTCCTGATTACATGTAGTACAGTTACTTGGAATTAGATTTCGTGACTTCCAGATCCTAAAAAAAGGTAAGAATAGGACTGTCAAGAAAAGTTATTTCACCAAGGAACTACATACTCGTATCTTAGGGCCGGTTCATTATTAGTTCCAGTGAGAATTAGCAAGACCTGAGATATTAAGTAGGTACTTACATTAGAAAGATGTTATGATTTTAAGAACTCTCCTGTACCTGCAAAAAGAAAAAGGATTTGTATAAATAATTGGGGTTTGACGCAAAATACGCACTTCGCAAAATGAGTGTTAATTTTATCAGTGGGTTAAAAAAAAGGACAAAAATTATAAAAAAAAAACAACACGTTTTTGTATTTAGCAGAACTAAAAAATAGAAAATTAATAATAGTTAAAAAAACTAAAAAACACGCTTTAAAAACCAAACTATAAAGGAGAAAATAATTTAATTCAATTAAAAAGCGTGGGGTACTTTTTGAGGTATTTTTATAATCAATTAATGTCAAGCATCCCACGCTTTTTAATTGAATTAAATTATTTTCTCCTTTTTTAGTTTGGTTTTTAAAGCGTGTTTTTTAGTTTTTTTAAACTATTATTTTTTTCTATTTTTTAGTTCTGCTAACTACAAAAACGTGTTTTTTTTTTTTAATTATTGAATTGTCATCGGTCCTCGTTAAGTTTACAAAGTTTCAATGAAATCTGACCGTTTAAAGTGGGTCAAAATCACGCTCTAAGGAGTCGGTTACATACAAACATACAAGTGATGCTAATATAAAGCGTGTAAAAACCGTTGGCTTGTGTGCTGTATATCTAGAGCTAGTTTACACGTATACGTAATACGTTTATGTATTTAAGTACAATAAAACACGACCACGATACACACAACCGAACCAACGCAACACTAGTACTAATTCGATAAGTTACTCGTAATACTGTCAGTTTGAAAAAAAAATAATCACTTCTTCCCTCCAAAAAACTGTTTCTTCGAATTAACTAAGTAATAATAATAGTTGGTTAAGTATAAATAAAATACATTTAATTGGAACAGTGGTGTCATATGTATGTACTATGATTATTTAAGTGTTGTTATTTTAGAAGATTTTTACATTCCTGTTGGTGTGGGACTAAATAATAAAAAAAACATACTGGAGGCAAACAGTTTTTATTTTTAAGACTATTGTGATAAAATTCACACTCATTTTGAGACGTGCTCATTTATACAAAACTTAGAAAGAAAAGATAAAAATGAGATTGAGGAAATGTATAATGCATGCATAATCATCTATAATGTTCCCATACTTAAGACACAGGCTTCCTCACTGTGGGTTTTAGGACATGTCGTTTTAATCACGATGTTTTCTTTAATCGGTTTGAGAGCAGTGGGCGATGAAACAACTTACACAAAGTAGCCTGCCTGCCTATAACTCGTAAGTCGAAGTCGTTATCAATGAGCCACCACTGCTACTGATTGAGGAAATAATGTTAAAAAAAAAAAAAATTGGAAAGCATTTTCGAATCTTAGATTAAATTTTATTTTTGTTCTGTTACAAATATTAACGCATTTTTTTTTCAGGAAAATACAGCTAGTTAATTTATATCAATGGGTGACAAACATTAATTAAGGAGGTCAGTAGCCCACGTAATTCAAATTTGCTGTCAAATTTCAAAAATAAAACGCTTCTCACTTAAGTTCTGATGAAAACGTTCTCGCTACTTTTCTAACATATGTTGCCAAACCAACAACTAATCCAAATATATCCAGTTTCAAGCCCAAAATATTTGGTTCCGGAGCTAAGCGAGCTATAATTCAGCTCGACTCAGCTCAGTTTACGTTACTTCGCTCCCAACTTTAACGGTTTAATTAAACAACAAGCGATTACTTGCAAAGTTTTACTGATTTACATAATGTTTACGTGGCCACCAGACGTTGTAATCATTTCAGGTCTGCTTTCTGTTTGTTAAGCTCGATTGTTTGGTAGGCTGGAACTGTATGAGAGAGTTTAAGTGGAATTTTATTTGTCTAAACTAAAGTAAGAGAAAGTAACTAAGATGACTTGATAATTTTTTGACGAAAATGGTAGTAGAATTAACGGCTATAGAATTTTTATATCATTGGTTGTAGGGTCATTTAAAATTGTATGTACTGTTTATTATAATTATTTTATTTTGTTGCTTGTTTTGTCTAAATTGTAAAATCCTGGCTTGATTTTCGTACGTTGTGTTCGGGTGACACTCAGCATTATGCTGAGTGGAAGCCTTCTTGTCACAGTCACGGTGTGCAGCTGCCGACTATTTATGTTCTATATGCCTATGTAAAAATATCTTTGTTGTTATCATGTTTTTTTTTAAATGTTATGACATCTTTTTATATGCACGTGTTTCTGTGACAAATAAAAGTATTTTTCTTTCTTTCTATCAAATTGATGGGTTTTCCAATTGGAGCATCTGCTTGATAGGGAAGTAGTAGGGTATCCCGCGAAATATATCGATTCGCAATCTTAGCTTAATCAACATAGAACCTGCCAATGACCTGGAAATTGCTTAAGACAATTAGAATTTCGGGGACTATCTTAAAAAGAAACTTTATCCAAAAAAAAACAGCCGACTTCCGAAAAAAACGCTACAAAGTGAAAAATAACTTACAAATAAATAATAATAAAGTTATTTTTCACTTTATAAGTTCTTATTTTTTTTGGGAATTCGGTTGTTAAATTTTTTGGAAAATGTTTTTATTTTTCAGTTTTTAGAAAAATTTCATCATACTTGGGGTATTCTCAAACTCAATCAAATCACAACAATGCATTTTTATGCAATAGCATCAATCACGGTTGATTTGTTGTCATTTTTTGAAGAGTTCCGTTGTCTGTCTGCGAAACTCATCATCTGGGACCATTTAGAAATAAACCCCTTTCGAACAAAAAAAGAATTTTGCAAATCCGTCTATATATGACGGAGTTATGTGCGAACATACATAAAAAA
Organism: Antitype chi; assembly: GCA_947359405.1. Classification (NCBI taxonomy): domain Eukaryota; kingdom Metazoa; phylum Arthropoda; class Insecta; order Lepidoptera; family Noctuidae; genus Antitype; species Antitype chi. The sequence continues at coordinate 20,002,687 of OX375819.1, forward strand.
AATGTATATATATATTATGTTAACGGAAGAGTGTGTAATCCGTCATTGTATACAATTCCTAGGAAATGTGTACAATTCCTAAAATAGATAGGAAATCTATGATATATTTTGTAACATACACTTTTCCTAGGAAATCTATGCATTTCCTAAATAGCAATCGGAAATGTATTAACAGTTAGTGACAGAAACGAATCGCTGCAAAACCGACTCCACCTAGTCTTGTCTGCCCTACCCCTAGAGTGTTATTTAAATCCGCGTAGGTGCGGAGAGGCGAGGCGGGCCGCGAGCTGAGGAGCAAGTGGTATTAGCGGTCGCCGTCGCGGCTGAGGCTGGCCAGCACAGCCGGCCAGCAAGCCGAAGCTGCGGTGGTGAGCGCGAATACCATCTGCGACTATAAGCTCGCGTGGGACCGCCGGAGACCCGCAGCGCCGGAGCCGTGACAGAAACCATGCGAGCAGTTCTAGAAAGCATTACTTTTTATATATTTCCTAGTATGTTCTCGGAATTGCATAAAATTCCTAGGAAATACATACATTTCACAGGAAAAGTGTGTATTAAAGAATCTTTGAAACATTATTTTACACATTTCCTAAGTAGGCTCGGAAGTGCATATATTTCCTAGGAATTGTGTACAATTCCTAGGTTTCATACATTTCCGGTAACATATATAAACGTCGCGTTGATAACCTCCTCCTTTTTTAAGTCGGTTAAAAAACAAGAAAGACCAAACCTAATTACGTCGAAAGACGTCGCGATACGTAGATACGAAATCAACCAAAACACATTATAAGAAAAACATTTCTTAAAACTTCAAGCCCTGTAGCCTTACAGCGTAATTCACTATTTTACAATTCAACAGTATTCATTGCGTTATTTACGTTGTCGAGCACAAGAATGTTTCGAAAATTTTAAACAATGGAAAATGAATTTCCTTAAAAATCGTTTGAATATTGATTGTCAGTATGACCCTGAAGAATAACCTTGTCAAGGTCACGAAATATAAACTTATTGATACCAAGATTTATTTTACGCTAAAATTAAAGGCCGTTCGTGGATTAATCGTCAACATTTTTATATTTTTATAGACACTAACTGTAATAAAGTTTCTGAAATAGGTTTCATTTTTTTTCAGCGCTATGATGAGTTTCATTTCGTTTGTAAAATGTTTAATGTTTATTAACGGGTTTGTAATAAAAATATATTCCTAAATTGTTGTGGCAGGTGCCATTGACGGGTTAAGGACGGTAGATTTTTTTATGCAGGCGATAGGGATAATTGACTGAATCAAAACCGCGAATCGGCAAACGTAGTGTGGGACGCCCCCCAGCTATATGGACCGACGACCTTAAAAAGGTGGTTGGGACAGACTAGATGCGGAACGTGGAAGATAGAGTTTTGTGACGCAGCCTGGGAGAGGTCTATGTCCAGCAGTGGACTGCGTTTGGCTGTGTTGATTGATAAAGATAAAGGGTTAGTTGGCCAAACTTGTGTGTAAATATTTCACTGCGGTTTTTGGCATATGAGAAACGCCGATGTTATGAACATGCGTTTGTGTATGAGAGATTTGTCTTTACGGCAGGAAATCTATACTTATACATTTTATAACCAGGTAAAATTTGTTAATTTTCAAAGAAGAATACTCTTCTCTCCTCCTTCTTTTTGAAGTCGGTTAAAAATAGCCTGTATAGGCTATTTTTAACCGACTTCAAAAAGAAGGAGGTTCTCAATTCGAAATAAAAATATATAAAAAAAAAATGTTTGTTCGGGCATAACTCCGTCATTTATAAACGGATTTGCAAAATATATTTTTTTGTTCAAAAGGGGTTTATGCCGAAATAGTCCCATTCTAATTTCATATAGATCTGGTGATGCGTTTCGGACACAGACAACGGAACTCTTCAAAAAATTACAGCAAATCAACCGCGATTGCTGCTATCGCATAGATATTCATTGTTTAAACCAAGGGTGATGAAATTTCGAATTGGCGTGGGGTAGCTACTATAACTAAAGAGTGTTAAATAAAAACTTTAAAAAAAAAACAACCGACTTCCGGAAAAATACTTCAAAGTGAAATATAACTTTAATTGTGGAAGGCGGTGGCAAAAAATTTAAAAACATATCCAAAATCACCGACTTCCGAAACTAAAGTTATTTTTCACTTAGTAGTGTTTTTCCGGAAGTCGGTTGTTTTTTTTTTTGAAAAAAGTTTTTTAAATATCACGCTACGATCCATAGGATCCGATCACAAAGAAAAAAATCAGAAAGAACGCTATGTGAAAACGAAGTAATCGCCCGGCTGAAAACGAAGTAACTGGTTTGACCATGGCGTTTTTCATGATGTAGAATTTGTGGCCAGATTTCATGGTTAATATTTGAATGTATCCAGTGACGATAGCTTAGCTGAATTGTAAGCACAACACACACAATATTACGCCTGTAATCCTCAAAGGGTTCACCAACATAGCAATTCACCACCATGCTATACGATTCCGTAACAAATCAAACCTCAATCAAAGTTATCGTAGCAGTCTTATAAACGCTGTTCGCAAATCCAAAACTTTGTCAGTTTAAATCAAATAGACGACCGCTATTCTTCCGATAGCTGTGTGTTTTCGGGGGTAAGGCAAATCAGGTTATCGACATGTGTCATTTTCGATACCATAGCCTGTCGAATACTTGTGAATAGGGTCCCGTGTCGTGCCGGACGTAAAAGAATAGCACCATCCCATTTCTTCCCGTGGGTGTCGTAGAAGGCGAGTAAGGAACAACCCTTAAATAAAAATGTACTCTATGGGACTAACTAAAGAATGGGCAGCAGCGTTCTCTACGCATTTTACCACCATACTGCAATCTTCAACCCGCCTGCCAAGCGTGGCGATTATGGAAAAATCCCCCTTTTGGGGGAGGCTTATGTCCAGCAGTGGACATCTTTCGGCTGAAATTATGATGATAATGAAGGTACTTCTAGTGTAACTATATTATAAATACTCCGTTTCATTTTTAAAGTTACAATTTTTAATTTTGACTTGAAAAGAAGACACCTTTTTAATTATCCATATAAAAACACTAGGTATCACAAAAAAATTCCTTAAGTACATCCATCACAAAACTTCGAAGTGACAGACTCATAAAACGACACACGCGACCCCCTCCCCCCACCACATGATGCTCCATTACCCCGACACAAACTGTCAGTCACATCGTAACCATTCCAGTCGACTGTAAATCCTTGTCATTTGCGTGGGCGTGCGCCTAAATACCATATAAACGTGTGCCGAAATTAAGCAGAGAGCTTTCTGTCTTTAATTTTAAGGAATGATGTTGATGTACAAGTTTTTAATGGAGGGTGAACGTCAAGCTTGGAAAAGGGAAGTTATAATGTGGTGGCGTAACAAAACAGAAATCTACATACAATACAAATAAATAACTGTCTGCTTTGAATGTCAAAATAACAGGTATAATTACTAAATGCAGAAGAAGTATCTGTTTCTAATGTCAAAATAACAGATTTTTACTAAATGCATATGAAATATTGTTTAGTACTTATTAAAAAAAAAAATGTCTGTCTGTCTGTTCCAGCTAGTCTCCGAAACGGCTGGGCCAATTTTGCGGGACTGTCAATGGCATATGGCTGAAGTTATAAGGAGTAACATAGGGTACATTTTCCCCGTGATCTACGTGGGCGAAGCCGCGGGCACAGCTAGTTCTGAATAAAAACAACTTACGCCTTTTGTGTATCGGGATTTTGGGAATGTTTTTAGGAAATTCCGTGCTCCCATGACTACTCTTGATTTAGGTTATATCGATATTAGTTTCGAGTCTCCATAAATAAAGAATGGGCAGCTAGCTACCCACCAGATAACTGTGGTTGGCAATACGTCATGACTCCCTTATTGCCGCTATGAGAGGTTTTCCAGTAGGCAAGAAAATCAAATTTATGTTATTGTTGATAATGTTACTAACCAGCAAGACGAAGAAATAATTTGATGCACAATTCGTAAATAGGTTGGCAGGGACATCAAAGCACTAACTGTTACCATAGATTTAGTACACGATTCTTAATACCGCCGCTGCGTTGAAATTTTGTGTCAGTGATTTAATAAAATAATTGCTGTTCCATACATTTTGACCGCGTAGGTATTGCACCTTTCTATAAAATAGCTGGTTTTTATTTTGATCACCGACGACAAATTTCTACGTCTCGCAGTTCGTCTCGAGTTCTTGGGCGTCTAGAATCATAATTATGCTGAATTCATGGTTTCAGATTGCGTGCTTCCCTGAATACAGTGAAAAACAAAATGTTCTTTGTTTAAACAGGGATTTTTTCCTCAACTTTACAACTCCACAACGTTATCTCGATTCGTCATCCTCCACTTAACTTCCATCTTGCGAAAGATAAGCCGATAACTCATTTCATCTTTCTTTCATTCCCGAACAAAGCTAAATCAAATAAAAGTAATCATAATACTTTTAAAGGAAATTTACGTTTTATTTTGAATTCTCTTTCTGAATCCGTCCGATGTAATATATATTTGATTTACGACTGAAAAATTATTTATTTGGGAAGGGAAGAGCTGTTGATTTCTTCTTATCTTTAATTTATTGTCACACATTAATTTCCTTTTTTTTAATAAAAATATTGTACGAATTGTTCTATATTATATTCCTATTTACTTACCTAAGTAATTAATCCGGAATCATATTAGCAGATATAAAGACATCAAAAGCCTTGGCAATGTAATAATAGGTAACGTAACTTGTTGGTATGGGGTGATTAGCAATTCGATGAATTCCTAGAAAGGGGATACTAGAGCTATTTAGTTTGCAAGAAATGCCCCGAAAAGTTGTGGTTGAAACTGGGTGGTTTTTGAGTTGTGGCACTTTTTCGCCTCTCAATCAAAAACTAGGATTTTCCTTTTCTTATGAAGACTTTTTCCCATAATAAACTTTTGGAGATTTGCAAAATTACCCCAAGTGATAGTATGTGGTAATTTTGCACCGTGCTCCGGAAAGCATGTTAAGCCCAATGGCAAAGGTCCCAGCTGCATTGGTGCCAGCATTCGTGGATTTTTGACAGTCGGTACGGGTCGTCAGAAGCCTTAAAGTCTGGCAACCAGAATTACCAAGGGTTTTCGTGCTACCCAGTAACTGGGTTGTAGAGGTCAGATAGGCAGTCGCTAAATACTGGTTTTCAGATGCATCCGGTTAGATCGGAAGGAATGATGACGATGGTACGGGGTAAGTTTACGTATAGTACCTAAACAAAATTAGGTACAATGTTAGCCCATTAGTACTTAATATTTTACGAATCTTAGGAAAGTGTGAGAGAACTTGGTGCTAAGTTAATGACAGGCCAATTTTGAATCGAACGTATTATGTGGAGTATTGGCGTTCCTTCTTACCATGTGTACTAACTACAGCCTAGTTCAGAAGTATTTTCGCGAAATTCGTAAGAACGAGATTTTAAAACTGAAAGAAAATGGCTCCTTAGGTACTTGAATTCTGTCAGACCTTTTTCAAATCAAATGATATTGAAAGTCTCGTTTATTTGTAAGATGTTCGCGTCATACCGTTGTCATTGTCTGTATTTAATAAAAGGGTCTGCTTGATTTTTGAGATTTCTAAGCAATCTGTTTTGTGTTATTTGTTGTTATTTCTAACAATACGAAATAAGGTATCTAATTAGGTAAAGTGCTGTCAGTGGATTTTAGAATGTTTTACAGTAAGTATTGCTGTTTAATGCTATTTCATTTTAAATTCAATTAAAGTTTAAAATTTTGCTGAGGTCGATTTTTCATTGTTCTGTTATTTAATGCCAAAGTAATAAATAATGACAGAAGATTTAAAAGCCAAAACCTTTATCAGTCGCTATACCTATAAACGAAATTGAGAGAACAAGAAACAACTTGACATGAGACATGACAAAATTACTCACAACTAAACACCAAATGTAAACTCTTTAGTACAAAACCTCTTTACATACTTTTTGGAAAAAAAAGGGAAACCTCAGTCCTTAATCCAAACAATTATTCCAGCTCCACCAGACGATCTAAAACTCAACTTGTGCTTCTGAAACGTAAGTGAAGTGAGCTTTAAGTGAGCTGTCAATAGTTTCAATGATTTCTCTAGGTTTGTACACACACTTTTACACGTCAATCATATCTTTTAAACTAGATGAGGTCGGCGATTCCTACCTGATTACTCTGAGAAGAAAGGCCGAAACAAAGATAGAGGTTACAGTCTCTTTTAAAATCCAGACATATAATCTTGGTCAGATCATGTGAAGACCTCTGAAATGGTATTTGAGGAAAGAACCACAATGATTGAGTACACCTGTCCAGTCAGTGCATGTATTTATCAGTAATTGTTCAGCTCAACTCAGAGCTTAAAGAGCTCATCAATCCCTAGCATCATCATCATCATTCGGTCGGCTTCCAGTCTAACCGGATTCATCAATCATTCTCATCAATCACTAGCATCGGGTGGAATGTTAGCTCACTTTACCTCCGTTTTCACGGTGAGATTTTATAGAATAGATCGGCTGAACTAGCCCTTAGTCTACAATCAAACTCCACTAGGTACATCACTACCCTTGGCATCCAATATCCCAGAACAAGCATTCCCTAGGAACGGTCCAATAAAGGCGGTATTACCAGCATACTAAAGATCGACAACATCGTTTAGTTTCAGCTCAACGCTGCACTTTATTTCACAGGAATTGCATTTAGTTTGCGATGTTAAACAAGCCAGTCAGGTCTTGTCTTGCCTTTGTAGTTAATTCTGTGAGGGTGTTACCCTTTAATGGTGCTAAAGAGTGAGTGCTTTCTACATTTTGTATATGTATATAAACACTCTAAAGTAGTGTAGATGCTACTATTTAAAGTTGAATAATCTTTGGCAACATGTAGCAAATTAAGCATAAAATTAGTCATAAAGATCTAACTAAGGTAAGCTACATCCACAATTAAAAAAATATACAGAGATGAAAAGTATTCACGGCAGAGAAACTAATAAACGAAAGAGTGTAATTGGGTTTTTCAGTACGCAATTTCTCAGTAACAGCTCGAAGTCTGGATGTGGGCCCTGTAAAATATAATAATATAATAATAGGTCTTTACCTATGAAATTGCCGTTTTGTATGAAAAAATTTAAACGAATTTTTTTAATGTATTTTTTATTTGTATTAATCGAAGTAATCACCCATGCAATCAATGCATCTTTGCCATCGCAGTGGCAGTTTATTGATGCCCTTCTTAAAGAAATCAGCTGGACAACAAATTCTTCAAAGGCATTTTGTACTGCCTCTCGGGTATTGAATTTTTTTCCCGCCAAGAAGTTATCCAAATTCTGGAAAAAGTAGTAGTCTGTAGGCGCAAGGTCTGGTGAGTAGGGCGGATGACGGAGAGCTTCCAACCCCAGTTCTTGCAACTTGGAGACCGTCTGCTGTGCAGTATGAGGTCGCGCGTTGTCGTGCAGGAGCAGCGGAGACGAGCGATTGACCAATGCTGGTTGGAGATGTGCCAGCTTCTCCATCATTGTGTTCAGTTCTTCACAGTACACATCTGCAGTAATGCTCACCCCGTTTGGTAAGAAGCTGTGATGAATCACACCGGCGCTAGACCACCAAACAGTGACCATCACTTTTCTAGGGGTAAGTTTTCGTTTAGGGCATTGTTTAGGTGCTGAACCAGGATCCAACCAACTTGCTGAGCGCTTGCGGTTATCAAACAGAATCCATTTTTCATCGCAGGTAACAATGCGGTTCAAAATTCCTTCATTTGTGTGTCTGTTGAGCAGTGCAAGGCACGTCTCGACGCGTACTTCGCGCTGACGATCATTGAGTTCGTGGGGCACCCATTTGTCAAGCTTTTTTACCTTGCCAATTTGACGCAAATGGATCAATATTGTTTTGACGCTAACGTCGAAAGCTGCTGCTAATTCAGCCGTAGATTGTGTATCATCAGCTTCCACAATCGCCTTTAATTCGTCATTGTCGACCAAAGTCTTCGGACGACCGCGAGGTTCATTTTTCAGGTCGAGATTTCCAGAACGGAAGCGAGCAAACCAATAACAGGTGGTGCGTTGGTTTGTAGTGTTAGCCCCGTAAACGTCGTTGATGTTGCGTGCCGCTTGTGCCGCGTTGCTGCCACGACGGTACTCATATTCCATAATTACTCGAATTTTTAACGTATCCATGATGACGAAAAAGATTGAAATGCGATGAAAATGTAACACTAATCAATAAACAAATGACTACTTTTGGAAAAAAAAACCATGTTTTTAAAATAAAATTAATTTGAAATTAGAATTCTTACCCAAACAAAAATTATTTTGATTTGAAATGGCCAGTACTGCAAAACGGCAATTTCATAGGTAAAGACCTAATATAATTACGTTCTTTAAACGAAACCAAACCACTGGTTTCAAGGATTCCGGTGTTTACCCTTACAGCCTGTATATCATAGCAATTATAAAATGGCCAGTGAGAGCAGTGTTGGCCCAGTGGTAACTGACGCGACTTACGCAATGTAGGTCGTAGGTTTGAACCCAGAAATGCGCTTTACTAAAGCACTAGGAAGTGGTGAAGGGCGGGCGTTTTTGGGGGGACTGTCTTATGTAATTTTATTTTGACGTTCAAAAAGAGCTGACTCTCAGCCTAGTTTGAATAAATGACTTTTGATTTTGATTTTTTGACTTTGTGTAAATTATTTCATCACTACTGCTGTCAAAACGGTGAAGGAAAACATCGTGAGGAAATTGGCTGTCCTAGAACCAAAAATTCGAAGATATGTGATATCTACCAACCCGCACTGGGCCCGCGTAATGGACTACGGCCCACTCCCTCTCATAGAGAGGAGGCTTGGGTCCCAGCAGTGGGAACCAGCAGTGGGGAATATAGACTGATTAATTATCCCTTTATTCCATGAAATACATATAAATTACATTTTTAAATATTAGGTCTTTACCTATGAAATTGCCGTTTTGCAGTACTGGCCATTTCAAATCAAAATAATTTTTGATTGGGTAAGAATTCTAATTTCAAATTAATTTTATTTTAAAAACATGGATTTTTTTTTCCAAAAGTAGTCATTTGTTTATTGATTAGTGTTACATTTTCATCGCATTTCAATCTTTTTCGTCATCATGGATACGTTAAAAATTCGAGTAATTATGGAATATGAGTACCGTCGTGGCAGCAACGCGGCACAAGCGGCACGCAACATCAACGACGTTTACGGAGCTAACACTACAAACCAACGCACCACCTGTTATTGGTTTGCTCGCTTCCGTTCTGGAAATTTCGACCTGAAAAATGAACCTCGCGGTCGTCCGAAGACTTTGGTCGACAATGACGAATTAAAGGCGATTGTGGAAGCTGATGATACACAATCTACGGCTGAATTAGCAGCAGCTTTCGACGTTAGCGTCAAAACAATATTGGTCCATTTGCGTCAAATTGGCAAGGTAAAAAAGCTTGACAAATGGGTGCCCCACGAACTCAATGATCGTCAGCGCGAAGTACGCGTCGAGACGTGCCTTGCACTGCTCAACAGACACACAAATGAAGGAATTTTGAACCGCATTGTTACCTGCGATGAAAAATGGATTCTGTTTGATAACCGCAAGCGCTCAGCAAGTTGGTTGGATCCTGGTTCAGCACCTAAACAATCCCCTAAACGAAAACTTACCCCTAGAAAAGTGATGGTCACTGTTTGGTGGTCTAGCGCCGGTGTGATACATCACAGCTTCTTACCAAACGGGGTGAGCATTACTGCAGATGTGTACTGTGAAGAACTGAACACAATGATGGAGAAGCTGGCACATCTCCAACCAGCATTGGTCAATCGCTCGTCTCCGCTGCTCCTGCACGACAACGCGCGACCTCATACTGTACAGCAGACGGTCTCCAAGTTGCAAGAACTGGGGTTGGAAGCTCTCCGTCATCCGCCCTACTCACCAGACCTTGCGCCTACAGACTACTACTTTTTCCAGAATTTGGATAACTTCTTGGCGGGAAAAAAATACAATACCCGAGAGGCAGTACAAAATGCCTTTGAAAAATTTGTTGCCTCCCGTTCAGCTGATTTCTTTAAGAAGGGCATCAATAAACTGCCACTGCGATGGCAAAGATGCATTGATTGCATGGGTGATTACTTCGATTAATACAAATAAAAAATACATGAAAAAAATTCGTTTAAATTTTTTCATACAAAACGGCAATTTCATAGGTAAAGACCTATTATTAGAATATAAAATATATCAAAACATTTAAAAATAAAAAAAATTGTAGCCCACCGGTATTGGGAACAGGGTCTAAGCTACCGGTGGTCAGGGCTGCTGAGAGAGGAACCTCCTTACTATACGCGCCGCGTCCAGTAGTACCGCTCTCTGGATTAAGCCCTTGATCCAGCTGCCTAACTAGAGCCTCCTGAGGTGTTGGTCGAGGCTCTTAGCTATAAAACCATTGGCCGTCACGACTATCGGCACCATGACTGCTGTATCCACATCCCACATGTCGACAACCTCGCGTGCCAGGTCAAGATACTTGATCTGCTTATCTTTTTCGGCTTTCACGAGGTTCTCTCTTTTTCGGCTTTCACAAGATTCTCTAGACTGATTATTATTATTATGATGATTATAATATTGCTTCTGACAAAAAGGATTTTCCCAAGATTAACTTCACAAACAAAAAAGTAACTGTCAAGAATCAAATACATCAAAACAAAACCTTAGGCAGCCTTCATTAAACTTTAATTTGATGCGAACATTATTCTTCTAAAGTCACCAAAGTAATCTGCAAAGAGATTAATAAAAAACTCTCTAAGTGTTGGAAGTAGGAGTTTACAGCCCACAGAATCCGCAAAGTGTCTCTTTGTGAATTAATTGACAAAATTTCAGCTTCAACCATGTCTTGGGATGAGGAGGCGGTAATTAGAGTCTCTTTATAGCTATTGCAGATGGCTTTATTGTTGAGGCTACGTTGTATCTTTGAAGTTTATGTGTTTTATGAGTTGAGTAAGGAGACTGTTTTGTCGGGATTATGGAATGAAAAGTACGGAACGGTGTTAGAGTTGCTTCCACAGAGCACGACATTGCCACGATGGCTGCGTCTAGAGAAGGCACTTATTAAATCCGTGGCGGCGCCGGCGACAATTTCTATACGATTGTTTCTTCTGTAAGGTGAGTAAACGGTAACACGCTTGGATTGTATGGAAAGTATTGACTATGTCGCTTCTAGCTGCAGACACAGAGGCTTCTCCATGCTCTTCAATTGTGAGAACATTTGGATTTGTTCCAAGCACTAACAAAGGTAAGCAACCTTTAAAATAGGCTGGGAGCATGGTGTCAGGGAAATATTCCACGGCAACGTACTACTAGGAACAAAGAATCTTATGTGTTAATCCAGGTAAACAATGTATTAATTTTGTAATACATTGTTTTTATATTATTCCATTGGTTTACGGGGCACTTGCCAGTAAAGAACCCAGTCGGTATGATTTTTCCGACATCTATCATCGTCAGATTTCACCGAATTTACACAAAACCCTAGTGAATTGTGCACCTAAACCTTTCTCATGGATAATTTCGTCCATTGCTGAAAACCTTATGAAAATCCGTTGGGTAGATTTTGAGTTTGTTTCATTTGGTTTTCCTAAATAATATAATTACCAGCCATTTTTAAATGGCTTATTATATTATTTAAGTATCCTGCTGACCTTCCTAATATAAAGATTTATAAGGTTAGCTTGAATTTCAACTAAGTGAGACCTTCCTAAATAATATTCTGCTAAGTTACCCTCGAAAACACAAAAAAAGCGTCCATAAATATTTCAAAAAAAAGCAGAGGCGATTACGTTCCGTTTTACGAAACCATTTCCTTACCGTCTTAAGACAAAATGGTTCACAATTTATGCTAAGATAATTTACCCGCTGTATCGTACTGAGTTCTTTTCTCTGAAGATGGGATTCATTCATATCTTAAGATTGATCGTATGATAATGAGAAGTTAAGGATGGTGGATTTTTTAAAGAAGTAAGAATATTTTCTGGTAGCTTTACTTATGCAGAAAATCCTTTTGATGGAAATGATGTTACATTTTAGGTAAGATTAGATTTAGGTTATTTAGACTTAGATTTAGGTGCAAAAGTTTGAACGAACCAAAAAGTTTTCATGTAGGTACTTACCACATACGCACCTTCACAAAAAAATAAAAACGACTAATGATAAATGATTTTATATCTGTAAGTTTGTACAAAAATTCTTTTACATTTCAATCATATTTTTAAAACTAGATGAGGTCGGCGTTTCCTATCTGAATACTCTGAGAAGAAAAGCCGGAACCAACTTTCAGTTATTAGTCTCTTTTTGAGTCCAGACATAATCTTGGTCAGATCATGTGAATATCATGTAGATTGGTGTGTGAAATGGTCATTAGAGGAAAAAGCCACACAAACTGAGTGGACCTGTCCAGGTCAGTGCACGAATTTGTCAGTACCTAATAGTGCAACTCAACTCAGAATTTAAGAAGCACAACGATTCAACGAACAATACCATATAAGGGACATTTAGATTTTTAAAACCGTCTCTGAAAGCTTGAAACTGTGTGTGAAAACAAATTGTAATGAAAACATTTGTGGTAGGATAATCAAGTTATAAAAAATCCCTACTCATCATCATCTGCCTAGTTTTTCCCAACTATAATGGGGTCGGCTTCCAGTCTAACTGGACTTTCTGACCGGTGACTGCCTATCTGACCTCCACAACCCAGTAACTGGGTAACACGATGTCCCTTGGAAAGACTGGTCGTTAGACTTTCAGGCTTCTCACTACTCGTAAAACCCTACTAAATTAGTTTAAATCAAGCCTCTTCATCTTTGTCTCTCTAAAAGGCACAACTCTACCAGCATCCGACTAAATTGATCACACAACGGCAAATCTAGTGAAACTCCTACAAAGTTTGCGATTGGTGTTCACTAGCTCAGCACGGAGTTTCATCTCAGCGAATATATGGAGCAGAAGCAAAGTGTAAATATGCATGGATAGACTTGTGTATGGAAGCTGTATGTATTTATTTAGCAGCTAATAAACGCAAGAATAAACTGGTTATTGCTAATTGTGTTGTCTAGTTTGCATATTTCATTTTGCTCAGTACTTTTTCTAATGTTAAGTAGTTCAAATACATGATCTGGACCATACCCTGAAAGGGTATGGTCCAGATCATGTATTTGAACCACTTTCTCCATAGTACCAATATCGTAAACGCGAAAAATGTATCCACTGTCCCATATAAAACTTCAATACCTAGTCGACCTAAGTGTATGGATCGGCATATTTTTTTTCCCGATTATGCTGGTCCTATGGAGAAAATTGTTCAGTCTGATGGTCTGTTCCACATCCGTAAATTTGGCCAGTCTTTGAAAAGTAACCCTGTATGTTAAAACGACCACAATCATCATTTCAGCCGAAAGACGTCCACTGCTGGACATAGGCCTCCCCAAGCTCCCCCATTTCGACCGGTTCTGCGCTTCTCGCATCCAGCGGATTCCTGCGGCCTTCACAAGGTCATCAGTCCATCTTGTGTGAGGCCTTCCAATGCTACGTCTTCCGGTACGCGGTCGCCACTCCAGAACCTTTCGGCCCCATCAGCCATCTGTTCTGCAAGCAATGTGCTCTGCTCCTATGTCGGTTGCCTTGGTTCTCCCGCGGATCTCTTCATTCCTGATTCGATCACGCAAGAAAACTCCGAGCATAGCCCTCTCCATTGCCTTTTGGGTGACTTTAAGCCTTCTGATAAGGCCCATTGTGAGCTACCACGTTTCAGTACCATATGTCATCACTGGCAACAAGCACTGGTCAAAGACTTACGTCTTGAGACATTGCGGGATGTGGGACACATAATAATTTGCTTAGCCTCTGGGCATGGTAAAACCAACCCTGTTTAGATACTTAATATTAATTACGGGATAGAAATAGCAATCGAGTCTTAGATACAATAGGTACTCTTTGTTTGAAACTCTTTTGTATTTTTTCCCAACAGAATTAAATAATATTCAATCGTTTTCCAATAAAAGGTACAATAAGGTTCAAAGTTTTTTCTCGGTACTCATTAAGAATTACATTATTTTACTAAATTATTTAAAAATCAGTGATTCAAACACATTATAATTAGGAGTGTTGAAGGCAGATAAACAAAAGGAGTACTTTTTTACTAGGTACTAAGATTTATTTTTCTATAGATAGGTATATAACTCCGAAGCTAACATTTATTCGTATAGAATAGATAACGTGAGGCAAGAATAAAATATCGCGAGCATACAAATATGATGATAATAATTTACCCAAGCCGCAGGGATTTCACATAAATCTTATATCTTGTACAGAGTTTCTGTTTTCCTTTAATTTCGTCTTCGAGATAAATTATATTCTCCAAGGTATATGTTCAGGATATCTTGTTCTTATTTTTAAAGGAGTTGATATCCTACAGTATTTATAATTTATATGAAAATATGAAGGAGGATTTTTCAGAATTCTGTAAGAAATTTCGAGGAAAATTTTAGATAGAAGATGCTTAGAAAACTATTTATTTTCTACTCCATAAAAAAACAATATACTCATCTGAGAAGAATTAGGTTTTAGTAAAAAAAATCAACTGGCAATACCGTGGGTTAACTTCTAGATACTCTACGCTTTTTTACATTATTCAGAAAATTACATTTGATTAATTAAAATGTATTTCACGAAATTGCTTCACTTTTCTACTTTGAACCGGGTGTCGGTTGGAACGAAGGTCCTTTTGCTTTCATTTATATACCTAATCCTAAAATTAATAACTGAAAACGAGACAAAGATAATGTGATGTGTGTGACCTCAGGGGGCCGATTCTACTAACAAATTTGTTAAAAAAACGCAATAGAACCGCAACCGAATCACCACTTTTAAGCGTTTTCGCATTCTACTAAAATGAACAACGGTCCAGCTGCGACACAGCTGCGGTTACGTTTTAGTTACGCCAACGATCGATTGAAACAATGTCAAAACCTATTCTACTAACAAAATCGAACATGAGCGTGACGTTTACTATAGGACAAAGTTAATGATAAAATTATGATCATTATGTCTTTTAATTATAGAAAATACTTTTAGTGCCACATATTCGTGTTTAGTAACATTTTTAGATTCAACTTTTTTCTTTTTGGTATTAATAAAACATATTATTTTGGAATGTTGGTAACGCGGGTTACCCGCTGTGTTCCCGCTACAGTTCAGTTTCAATTCGTTTTAAGTTTAGTTTCCATTTTGCTTATAAAATAGTAGAATGACTTTTTATGTAACTATCGAACGGCGATCGAAATCGAACTGTTGTGGAAACACAGTTTAACGTGTAACGTTGCAAATTAGTAGAATCGGCCCCCTGGTCCAGTTGAAAACCGGCGTCAGGCACTAGTTGTCTGGCATTTATGCTGAACTGGGCCTTTTTGGTGCAACCGTGAGGCACACTTTGACGCACTTTATACTTTTTGTTGGTTTGCTTATTTTTTTATTATTTTGCTGTATATTGTGTGCCTTTTTTAGTCTGTGCTAAATAAATGTATTTTCTTTCTTCTTTCTTTCTTTCTTGATTGTCTAGAAATATAGGCCGAATATTATCTAGAGGTATTTCATATTTATTATTCTCTGAATGGGATTCTAACTACAAATTTCAGCAATTAATTATACTGCACAGCCGTTTTAATTAAAGCCGAGATAAGTAAGTAAATAAGGAAGTTACTATGAAGTTAAAATATGGACAGAGTATAAAATATTCGAAATAGCCTGACTTATGTGACTGCGGTACATATCGTTGCTAAGTTCGGCAATTTGTATCGGTTACATACGAATTTATTGAGTTCTCCTACATTTAGTTGCTAGTTTAGTATTTTGGGTAATTTCAGAATGCTACCAATGATCCAGTGGCGTGCACAGAGATTTTAGACAGAGTAGGCAAAAAAAAAAAAAAAACAGAATAACTGATTGCTGTAGCTACACAGCATACAACCTGTGAGGTAATTAAATGAATCATATTGTTTTATATTGACTTTACCTTTACTTTGTATTAATTGCAAATCCGGTGTACAACTACTTTTCACGATCACTTGTCGAAGAGGGAGGAGGCACACGTGAGGGAGAGGCAATATATGCGCCCTCACGGCCCTAGTCACCGCAGGAGACGCCCTGGGCGTCGGGAATCCCAGGCGTATTCCCGGCCACCGTAGGCGCGGGCTTGCGGATGGAGAGTAATGGGTAGCTCGCTGTCCGGTAAGGACCAAGCCCGGGTTAACGGCGCGTTGTGTTCCACGCGTGCCTCAAAGAGATGTCAGCACCAACTGGTGGGGTCCGCAAGGGCCGATGCCTGCCAGGGGTGTGGGTTGTTCAAAAGAAATACCGTGGCCCCTGGCACACAGGCAACTGAGGGAACACGGGCGGGTTTTAGTCAGTAAAAGTCTGACACGCCCTCCCGCTCCGCCCAGAGCGGGAGAAGTTATATAATGATGTCCCATGCAAAAAAAAAAACGCCAATTCATGATAGTTTGGTTTGTTTGATAAATTGTCAAATTTAATATCAGTAACTAGATCATAACAGTGTTTTACCCGACAGCGGCGAACCCTCAAAGGAGGGTAATGATTCTGGTTTGCATGGATGTAATTTCTTTGTTCTCCTAGAGGTAAAACCAATAGTAACAAATGAGATGTTCTTAGAAATAAGAAGGTAAAATAAAGAGAATATGTTTAATTGTAGTAAAACAAGACGCAAAGCAAAAACAGAAACACAAGTCAGGGGAAATTTGCGTAACATCCACTTAAAACGGCCATCGCTGAGCATAATGCTGTGACCCTATGCGAGACAAAGCCACAAGCGCTGTGTATCTGTCGGTTTTCAGCGACAGCTAGCGTTGACGTGACGACGTCAACCGGTGCAATAACCTAAGATAGGATACAAAATAATATAAACAATTTATCGTCCAAATCTTTATTTAAATTCCGTTCCGTTGGCTTAGGTGCACGCGCGGCCGCACCGCCACTGCGCTGACTTAAGTTTCTGAACGCGCAGCTGTCATAGACTTATTTGTTTTATGTTCTCACATAGCTAGTGTTTATAAAATAATTGTACCGCCGCAATAGGTAATGCATGTTATGTCGGAATATACCTAATAATAACACAGGATCAATAATCCTTGCTAGATGCGTCTTTTTGTTGACTTTCTTCTTCACGTTTTTTTTGCCATCAATTTAATCAATGAATTCATTTAATACTAGGTATATTATAATGCAAAGGTCAGTCTTTTTTTAAATCCTTTAATCGTTTAGATCACTGAACTGGTCGAATTAAATTATGTCTGGCAGAAAGCTATATATCTGCCTAGCTAAAGTTATGAGTTCTTACATGAAAGTTTAAAACATTATTTTCGGCCGATTAAACTTAATAGTAGCTACGCCAATCTTGGCTCAACAATACCTATATATCTTGTGTGCAGGTGCTCGAGATGTTATAACCAATTTTAAAACAAAAGGTTTTCTCTAACCGGTTATTTAGAGAGAATGCAGGATATTTGAAACACCTGTTTGAGCGAAATGTTTTCCGATAAGAACTGTGCTTGTTACAAATTGTGCTGTTACAACTTTAAGTTTCGCAATGGAACGCTCGTACTTTGTAGAAGTAGTGTGGGTACAATGCGGTTTGCTTTTAAAAAGTATCTTGTTTGTCAGTAGCTGGGATCATCACTATCAGAATTTTCCTAATGAAATGAAATGTTTATTTCTTTGACACTTTTACACGACATACATATTTAGTTGATCAATATTTAAAAAAGATGGCGCTGGTTTTCCTAACTGGGTGATGACCCCTGAGAACAAACAAGCCAAAACAAACTCAGAGGTCATGATCTCCATCATCCTCAGAGAATAGCACCATCCTATTTCTTCCCGTGGATGTCGTAGAAGGCAACTAAGGGACTTAGTAGAGAATGGGCAGCAGCGTTCTCTATGCATTGTACCACCATACTGCGATCGCCAACCCGCCTGCCAAGCGTGGCGATTATGGCAAAACCCCTCTTTTGGGGGAGACCTATGTCCAACAGTGGACGTCTTTCGGCTGAAATGATGATGATGATGATGATGAACAATGCAGAGCTTTGCCTGGAAGGGCTTTTTGAAGCAAGAGCTGAGAGAAAGAGAGAAATAAGTATTGCAGCTTTGAGCTAACCTGTCCCACAACGGCATGCAATTAATTCGCTTCCTAAGAATTTAATTAAAAGAGAATTAATAAATACATATAATTGGATTACTGATTGAACTTGTGTCTCCTCAAAGATATAGTGTGCAGACTTAAGTTGAGTAGGTTTTGATCGAACTGGTACGGCACCCTCATATTCACAAACATTTTGGTAGTATGCGTTAGTCTAACGTATTACTTTTTATACTGCTCACATGAAAAGAACAAGGTTATATCGTATTAATGAAACATTATACCTAAATGTCCAGTTTTATGCATAATTCCTAGACTTTATTTCTCCTATCCCTCAGATAGACATAAACTTAAACATAATATACCTATAACAATAATAACTTTATTGTCTCCTAAAGTAAACAAAATGGTTTATTAGCGCATAGAAGTGTCCTAAACACATGACACTGGGTATAAATCGTGAACTATAGTAAAAGCTTTCGTTATATAAGATTTATTTATCGCGAAACTTGGGTTATCACTGTTTTTATATCGGCGATAGAAAGGCGGAATTTATGTCTGAGGGTAGGAGAGATATTCACGTCACTACCCTTTTAGGTAGGTACAGATATAGTGAGTGGGATTATAAATCTGGAGAAACTACATTTTCCTACATTGTCACTGAATCTTTTTGGTGTCTTTTTTAGGTGGAATCTGGTCTAGACGGTTATTCAGTGACCAGTAATCACTATCGATTATCTACACAGAATACAGCTTGGGTAAGCTGCATTTAGCAACGTCCAATTTGCTACCTTCTGATCTGAATGAATCAGCCGAAATTCTAAGTTTCTGAAGTCCCGCCTATTGTTATAACCAGTGTGTTCTACCCATCATAACGTACGGTACTGAGACGTGGATGCTCATGCAGTAGGCTATATGCAGGGTAAAAGTTGCACAGACAGCCATGTAGCGTTCCATGCTTGGCACAGGGCTTATAGACCGAGTCCCAAACGTCGACATCGGTAGACGAGTTATGGAACTCAAATGGAGATGAGCAGGACACCACGCAAGGCGCAGTGATGACAAGCAGAGTAAGGTAGTGACCGAGTGGCGTCAAAGGACTGGGAACTGGGAGACAAAACATCGGTCGTCCAGCGGTGACATGGACGGATGACATTGTTACCATATTGGGTAGAACCTAAATGAGACTGGCATAGGACCCTGGGGATTGGCACATGAAAACAGACGTCTATGCTCAGCAGAGGGTGAAGTCGGGCTGTCGAGGATGGCGATGATGTTATGATATTTGGTGTCATTATTAAATTATACGAATGAAATTCGTTTTTTAGAGGCACAATTTCAAATTCTTAGGATGGAATTTTAAGGAAGCAAGCCCGCATGCTGCAGCCTCTAAAAAAAGAGCTAAAAAAACTACGCTTTCTATCATCAGCAGTTTTAAATAAACTATTACACGTGTTATTTTTTTGTATGATTAGTCATGTGGTTTATGACCTTAGCTAAATGGTCAGTGTAAAATTATTTTTACTTCTTTTACACATTGCCACGCTGTAAACCCTGCTCCTGCTAACACACAGTATTTTTTTAAAGTTATTTTGTTGGAAGACAGGTAGCTACATAGCTGGTGGAATATAGTTCCCGTTGCTGAAACCCAGCAACATCAAAGGGATAATCCTTTTCACGTCGCAGCGTGTGTTGTATTTTCCAGAAAACTTTTACTTCCCGTTGACCTAGAATCACAAAATTTGGCGAGAAGCAAGTTCTTACAACACAAGTGAAGAAAAAAAAATTGACAATCATTATTTGTAGATACTTTTATCGCACAACTTCGGCGGCTTCTCCCGCGTGGAGGTCGAAAATGATCCCAGGGAAACGTAGTAACGACCGGGATAAAAAAGTATCCTATGTGTGGATCTAGGTTATAAAACTATCTCTGTGCAAAATTTCATACAATTCTGTTCTGTAGTTTTTACGTGAAAGAGTAGCAAACATCCATATATCTATCCTCCCAAACTTTCACATTTATAATATTAGTCGCATTAGTAGGATAAAGAAGGAGCATTTTTTTTGCGATAACAAACGACCATGTGCAGTAGGAAAATAAATTTTCCGTGACAAATTACATAGATTAATGAAAAAAAATTGTTAATTACGAGGTTATGTTTGTTCTTGGGATTAAGTCATCTCAACTACGGAACCCTTCAACACGCGTGGTTCGACACGCGCTGGGCCGGTATTTTTCTTCCCGAAAGTTTTCGTCTCTTACTGTATATGATTGCTTGGTATTTATTTAAGAGTGTTCAAAGGTAACTTGTGGCGTCTGATAAAGGTACGATTTAACTTAATTACGAATTAAATAGCAGAAACCTACTAATTTCTCACTAAGTCTTATTTCAATTATCTCTCAGTCCAATAGCACATTAGGATAAAAGATCGCTGCAGGATTCGCATTAAGACGATGTGTGGGCAATCAATTAGTTGCTGAAGTAATAACTTACTTCAGCAACTAATTGACCATTGGTCCTAATGACCGTATTGCACTAACATTGCAATGCGGTCATTAGGACCAATGGTCAATACATTACTGACCATATTTATTGCTTCTACTGTACGGAATGCGCCTCCCCCTTTAAAGACGGATTTATCTAATGTTCAATTGCATAAAACGAGTGGATTAAATCCAATAAGAACGTAGTTTAACGTTAAACTCACTTAAGGCGAGTAGAAGAATTTATGTAACAATAAATTTAATGGTGATGAAGCCATGCAAATGGTGATCAAATAACAATTTTATGGAAAAAACCGGCCAAGTGCGAGTCGGACTCGCACACGTAGGGTTCCGTACCACAAGACAAAAAACGTTTCTTGTATTGAAACCTCCTTTAATTTTTACTTTATTTTATTTCTTTATTTTTTGTTATAGCAGCAACAGAAATACACATTCTGTGAAAATGTCAACTTTCTACTTATTACGAATCATGAGATACAGCTCGCTGACAGACAGACAGACGGACAGCGGAGGCTTAGTACTAGAGTCCCGTTGGTTACCCTTCGGGCACAGAACTCTAAAAAGAAAACGTCACATTCTATACTTTTTTGTATGAAAACGCAAGAACAAAATAGACACGAGATAACTAATGAAAACTTTATCCAATTTCCATTAGACCAATTACCTTTGTAAAATGAAGGTTCCTAAACTAACCTAATACATAATACAGCTAGATACCTATACATGAAAGATCCCCCAAGAGAAATTTCACATAATTAGTAAAGAATGAGCTAGCTTAGGACAGTGTCCCCTTACCTTTTAATTAAATTCATTTAATACAGGACCTTGGTGATCGAATTAATTTCGTAGTTCAAACGAAGACTGAAATACGTATCTAGTGACATTTATTTTGGGTCTACCCTTTATAGAAGAACTTTTTATGTCAAAATATAATTTTGCATAACAGCGAATAGCATACATTTCATTTCGCAGAAAATCGTTTGGCATACACTCATACCTACTCATTAAAAACTCATTAATTTTGTAAGTTGAATCATCTTTAGGCATAAATTTAATATCCATAATATTTAAAAAGTAGAACATCTCACAAAGAAATCACATCTCAGAAAGTTCACAGTCAGAATCGTCTTTTGGCATAAGTAAAATAGGTAGAATTCAGTTCTTGCACTCGCCGGCCGTTCCCGCGGCACCGCTCGCTCCGCTCGCTCGGGTCGTGCGCAGGGGCTTGCAGGTCTAACCTAACCTAACCTAATCTTTTACTGCGAGTAATTTAACCTAATCTAAATAATTCGGTTCCGGGTAGCCTACTAAAATATATTCGCTCTAAATAAAAGTTATGTTAAACGAAATTATGCGGAATGTTATCTTTGCCAAAGGTAATTAATTATGCCAAATAAAATTCAGAATTCTTAAAAGTATGTCATTTTAAATTCAGACATATAAAAATTCGGCCAAACAATAATTATATTCAAATATTTTTATGCCTTAAAAATAAAGAATCGTTTGAAGAAGATTATGCCAAGTTTGTTATGCCAAATACATTCCGGAGCATCGAGATTCTGCCAGATAGAGGAAACCCGTTTATTTTATATTATAAGGGAAAACAAACAGTTGTTAATAATACGAGTACATACATAAACTCATGACATCTTCCCATGGGGTATGCAGAAATTAATAGACGCCACCGACTACGATCCTTACATAACAAACAGATGATAAATATGAATGGAAATAACTTAACAAAAATACTACCCACTAAATATTCTACAGATAAACACTTCGTCTTAGTTGTAATCGTTTACTAACTAATGGCAAACGTAACATAACACTGGACTCAAGATACCAACGAATAATTAAAAATTAAAAAGTATTTTATTCGAATTAGACCGAAAATTATAATGTTTTGAAAGTCAAAATCAAAACTACAAAGGAGGGCCTCTGACCACCATTCACGGCAAAGACACGTTAATGGCGTTTTTTGAAAAACAGTCAAAAATCATCAGCACATCCTCAAACGATTGATATTAATATGGAGATTATACATAAGTTATGATCATAAATATATGTTGACTCCGTACCCAGGTAGACCGAAGTAAGGAAAACATGCTCAGGTGGAGATTCACAGATGACTCCGCCCTGGAGTCTACTCAAATGTGGTGCTGTGCCAGAAACAATGGAGTAGTGATATCGTGTCCTACGTGTTCTGTCGTCAGCACGCTACAGAAACAGATGGACGCTACTGAGGTGCCAAACTCGATGCCAATTTCTGGGCTGACTCTATTTTAACTTGTCTTCGCCACACTAAGAAGGTTACTAAATCAGAAGTTAAAATACACATGTGCCAGTAAGTAGTTTCATCCTGAAATGAAAAAGTAAGGATACTTGTATAATGGCGAGTAATAATACAGCCAGACGGGTCGATCAAAGGTTAAGCTACAAATGCCGCGGCCAGTTCTTGATTGGGGACCATCTATAACATCGAGATTCCACCGTGCCCTTTGGTTTTTTTTTGAGGGTGGGAAATCATCAAATAACTTCTCTGGGTGGAGCAGGAGGGCGTGTCCGACTTTTACTGACTAAAATCCACCCGTGCTTCTTTAGTTGCCTGTGTACCAGGGGCCACGGTATCTCTTTCGAATAACCCGCACCCCTGGCAGGCTTCAGCCCTTGCGGACCCCACCAGTTGGTGCTGACATCTCTTTGAGGCGCGCGTGGCACACAACACGCCGTCGACCCGGGCTTGGTCATTACCGGACAGCGAGCTACTCATTACTCGCCGTCCACAAGCCCGCGCCTACGGTGGCTGGAAATCAGCCTGGGATTCGTTAAGCTGTTGGTCCTGGCTGTGGTACTTCTTTGAAAGCCGTTACGGGTAGTCAGAAGCCCGAAAGTCTGATAACCAGTCTTACCAAGTTACTAGGTTGTTGAGGTAAGATAGACAGTCGCTTCATGTAAAATACTGGTATTCAGCTGCATTCCGTTAGACTGAAAGCCGACCCTAACATATTTGGAAAAAGACTATAAGCTTGATTAAGTTGGAAACAAGTATACTTTTCTGAAGGAACTATTTCATATGAAGCTTTATTCAGTCAATATTCTGTTAGCCATGACCTTTATACAGTTAGACCTTAACAAATCTGGATGTTGTACAGTTTCCTTTAGCACCCTTTTTCAGTACAACACTTCATGTTTTTCTTTATCCCTATTTTGTACCCAAAGACCTTTTGGAAGAGCGAATTTTGTTTAAATTTTAACTCTCCCGACATTTGTCCCGGTTTATCTTTCCTTTTTTCCTTTATCTTTCAGCCTCATGATCACAAATAGACTTTTTCTTTTAACAAAAGCATTTTGCAAATTACTTTTGGGAGATTGAGCAAAATCCTTTATTTGCAAGGTTTATTAGAAGTAAATAATTATTATGTTAATCCCGATTTAAATGGACTTAATTAAAATAAGGATTTAGGCATTATAGTAACGAGTTTATTTCATTTGGTAGATTGCACAACCAATGTCAAAATTAAATACGTAGTTTTAGGCTATGATTTACTTAGACTGCTTTGCTGATTTGTCTTCACAAGTGCGATTTCTGAGCGTGGAAATCAGGCAGAGTTATGTGTTTATTTATTTTGTTAAGGAAAACAAACAACTATATAATGGGAATTCGGTAAATGTACAATCCACGATGTTTCCATATATTACCTAGGTTAAGGATACAATGAAGACACAATATTCAAGTTACAAAAATGCAAAGCAGAAGACAGGAAGAGAAAAAAGAGGATGTACTTCTCCGAAACTAAAACAAATAGGGATTAATTACATAAAAAAATACTTGATAGTATCACTACAGACAATATTACAAAAACAAACAAAAGAAAAAACTACACATCACGCAAATGATATTCACGAAATATTTCCTAAATTTTTGCCGATCTAAAGCGAATATATTATGCAAATTCACAAAATGTTTGTTATACATTTTGGCTATTCTATAGAATTATTGAGTTTTTCCATTAGGAACTTCATAGTAGCTGCCCAGAGTACCTATAGAGTCCTGCCTAGTGTATGACAAAAGGGTCACCCTCTTAGTGGTACTTGAAAACATAATTGGCGAAATGTTTGTGGAGTATTAACCTCTGCTCCTTCCTTAGAGTAATACAAGCATGTTGCTTATAAAATAGAAAAACGTTCCCATTCATGAACCGTCTAAATTCATACGCTACGCCTCAACCATTAGAAGGCCTCCTCAAGGGAGCTATTCAGCTATTCTTAGAATGTTCAGTATGTTGTGTGTCCCCTAGGATTACTCGGCGTTAAACGAGCGTGGCAACATTTAACTAGTGGCTTCGCCATTATAGTTAAGTGTCATTCGCCCTTGCCCTGGTGCCGTATATCTTCATTTGCACATCATTTGTTTAAAATTCACTATTTTGCCCCATAATTGCGTAACACACTTTCAATCACAATCTGAATCATTTTAAAAGATACTGCTGATCCATTCTCCTTCTTAGCGTTGCGATAACAATTTTAAAACAGTCAGCCCAGAATTTGGCAACCAGCTTCGCACTTTCAGCAGCGTCTATCAGCTCCTGTAGAGTCACAACAAGACACGCTGGACAAGATATTAAGTGCCCCATTGTTTGTGGGACAACACCACATTTACACGTCAGGGTGGAGTTATCTGTATCTTTTTTGGGTGGTAAATCATCAAATAACTTCTTCCGCTCTGGGTGGAGCGGGAGGGCGTCTCAGACTTTTACTGACTAAAGCCCACCCGCGTTCCTTCAGTTGCCTGTGTGCCAGGGGCCACGGTATCTCTTTCGAACAACCCGCACCCTTGGCAAGGTCTGTGAATCTCCAACTGAGTAGGTTTTCTTTGCTACGGCCTGCCTGAGTACCAAGTCTGTTTAAAGACTTACAGAAAAGCCAAGGCAACTCATGTTCAGGTACAAGATTTCCTATTCCATCCAAAAATTGGTCTGCTTAACAACGTAAATAACGCAATGAATGTCGCTGAACTGTCAAAATGACAGCCATTGCTACTGTCAGTGTGTTACGGAATCACCACGCTACTTGTGGTCTCGAGAGATGCGACTTGTGTCAAGCGACACGCGCGTGCTTCCCCTGTTCCTGTCGGTAGTGTCTCGGTGATTCGTGACACGTTCAAAATAACTTCTTGCATTTGTTTTATTCGCAGGGACTGTCGCAAGACGCATGTTGCTTAAGCGAGCAGTACTTGGTCTGGTCACGGGGTAAGGATCGGAAAATAGGAAAAAAATACACGATAGAGGTGAAAAGATACGACCGGAGCCGAGTATACGATATTTAGCGCAGAGTATATGCAATTCAGCGTCACTAACCCAAGCATAACGGTTTTTCACTTCTTTCGGTTTCGTTCACTGTTCACAGAAAAAACGCAAAGTACGCCTGAAGAAATTTTCGCTTCAAAACATACACACATTCTAAGCCAGTGTGTTGAGCTAGTCATAGTTGCATTTTTCGGTCTGATAATCCTCATCCTGATATTTAGGACTCATTATTCACCGTCTGAACTCTAACTCAAACAATCAGAAATGACAATGACTCAATCCTCCGAGTTGTGACGTACGAATATTTCACACGTCATGATAACCCGGACCTTGTACATAAAATCAAAAACCTAATCATCGGGAAAAACACTGGTTTCTGATGAAATATTGGTATTTTTACCTAGAACACGAGTCAGGGTTTTATTTTGTTTGAACATATTTTTTATGCCAATTAAGTATTTATTTTTAATTGTATGGTTGGTAGATGAGTAAAAAATTGTATAAGTACCTTTACCTACCTATGTACCTTAGAATTAAGATGTATTTCAAACACTATAGATCTACTATCTTCTACCTTTCGCCACTATCTTTCGGCTATGAGCTGGAAATGCCATTTTTTTAAGTACTTGAGAGTTATTGGGCCATGGTAAATATGAATAATATTTATTTCATTTTATTGCATAAGACCTTATAATGATTACAGCGACAATATACCCCTGTTCACGACTACAGCGCCATCTACTGGGGCAAATAATACCATCGATGTGACGTAGGCGGCGCGCGAGGATGGAGCGATGACAACGGCGCGACAATAGCGACGCGCAGCGGATTTTCACTGTCTTTGTGACACGCCAACGAACACACGCAAATTTGTAACCGCTATTTATGAGAAGATAAAACTACTGTAAAAACAACGATATTACACGTAACCATCATACGAAGCCTTGTGTCTAATTTCTAACCCACGACGCTGACACGACGACCTGACAAAGAAAACCCCAACATATTGGTACTTCGAGCCGAACGTTCATCCGAAGCAGCAAGCACCATCTTCAGCAACGGTCAGGTCAATCCACCCAATTTCCTTCCTAAGTCCTGTGCTCAGTTTGTGCTAATATCGTTATTTTCGCAAAATTCCAGTATCCACGGTGCGAAATTGTGCGTCTACCTACATCGCTCGGGCGCACGCCGGTCAACTGTAAGTACTTGATCTTTCTCTCTTGCAAGCCACCAAAATGACCAACAATAAGAGGCATTCCATAGTAGACATAGAAAGTAGTGAAGATATCATTCGCGAGTTAGTGAAAAAAAGAGGTACTATTAAACGGAAATTAACTTTGTTCTCAAAGTATGCGCAGTCGTTAGATGTTTTGCAAATAACGGATGCTCAGAAAGCAGAGTTAGAAGAGCGTTTTCAAGCCTTTAAACCGCTAATCGATCAATTTTCTAATATACAAGATGAATTAGATTCCACTGTGTCAGATAGTCAGTTGGATGCAGAACTGCTAGAGAGAGAAACGTTTCAAAATCAGTTTTATGCTATTGTGGGCAAGGCTAAATGTATTTTAAAAGACAATTCCAATCAAAATGTCGGCGGTCAAATTTGCACTTTTAATTGCATGAAGCTACCTACAATTTCATTACCGAAATTCGACGGTTCGTACGATCAATGGCTCGAGTTTCGCGATACTTACTTATCTATGATACACAACAGTAACAATCTAGATCATGTTCAGAAGTTCCACTACCTACGTTCAGTTCTTACAGGTGATGCACTACAAGTGGTTAAGGCACTGGAGTTTTCTTCCGACAACTATTTAGTTGCTTGGAGTCTCCTAGAGAATAGATACAACAATGACAATTTGCTAGTTAGTAATCACGTCAAAGCTTTATTCTATGCTCAATCAATGAATAAAGAATCAGCTTCTCAAATTCGCAAATTGATAGATACAGTTTTAAGAAACATTCGGGCTCTAAAAACGCTAGAGGAACCTACAGAGACGTGGGATACTTTAATTATCCACATAGTAACTTCCAAGTTAGATTCCTTGACCGATCGCGAGTGGGAAAGTCACAAAAGTACCCTCCCGAAAATAGGAAAATTAAAGCTGTCACAGTTAATGACATTTCTCAAGGATCGTGCTGATTTTTTAGAATCGATTGGGCCTCAAAGCAAACAATCAGTAGACCTTCAAACAAAGAAACAGTCGGTCACAAAATCACACAGTCATGTTATTACACGCAAAGATAACAATAACAAAAAATCATCAAATTCACCTCGTTACAAATGCGCTCAGTGCGGTTCTAATCACCCGGTTTACTCGTGTGAAGATTTCCTTAATTTATCTCTTAAAGATAAATTAAATTTCATTAATGAGAAAAAGTTATGTCGTAATTGTTTACGATCAGATCACGCAGTAAACGAGTGTTGGTATGGGCCGTGCAGACATTGTAACAAAAAACACAACACGCTAATTCACACAGATGCTGTTGAAGACGCTCGCACATCATCAGCTGTTGCTCAAATCACGCAAATAGTGCCACAGTCTGAATCAAATGATACGAGTGCGCCACACACACAGATGCCGCTCACCACTTCTCACACATCTCACACAACGTATACGGAAGATAGTAATACCAAAGCGCACGGTTTTTTAAATCCGGTATTACTATCGACCGCGTTAGTGGAAATAGCGGACAAACATCATAAATATCACACAACGCGAGCTCTCCTCGATAATGGGAGCCAACATTGCTTCATATCCGAAAAGCTTTGTAAAACACTTAATCTTCCATTGATACAGTCCACTGTTCAAGTTATAGGGGTAGGTAATACCATATCCCAATCCACGCAATCATGTCGTATCCAATTGCGATCCAAAACGAACACTTATAGCACGCATTTTAGTTGTTTGATTTTGCCTCGTATCACGGCACAACTACCTTCACTAGGAGGTAATTATCATATAGAAATACCAGGCAATGTTCAACTTGCCGATCCAGAATTCTATCTGTCTGGTGAAATAAATTTATTGTTAGGGGCAGATAAGTTCTGGGACCTGCTTAGTGAAGGTCTGATACGGTTGCCGAACGGCCCATACTTACAAAACACACAACTTGGTTGGGTCATATCGGGAACTGTTCATAAAAAGGTTTCATACGTTAACCTTACTCATTGTAATCTTACACAAACCTTAGATTCAGAACTCAAACGATTTTGGGAACTGGAAGAAATATCGTCAGCGCATAACAATCTCACGAAAGATGAAAGTGCATGCGAAAATTTATTTAATGATACGACTTTACGCGACGTTAAAGGTCGTTTTTCTGTGCGCATTCCACTCAGTCAATCAGCTGATGTTTTGCATGACACATTTTCTATGGCAAAAAACAGGTTTCTCGCACTCGAACGCAAACTAATTAGGAGCGCACCTAGCTATAGAAAAATGTATAACGATTTTATGACTGAATACTTAGGTCTGGGTCACATGAGTCGCATCACAGAATACTCTTCACCTTGTTATTTTCTACCACATCATGGTGTTTACAGGGAACATAGCTCAACAACAAAGCTTCGAGTTGTCTTTGATGCGAGTGCAAAGTCCACTTCGGGCAAATCATTAAACGATATACAACACATTGGACCTATGTTACAAAATGATTTGTTTACAATTTTGCTCCGTTTTAGACAATTTAAGTATGTAGCATGTGCCGACGTTGAGAAAATGTACCGTCAAATATTAGTTCAGCCTGATCAGAGAAATCTGCAACTAATACTTTGGAGGGAAGATCCATCTGAGCCGCTCGGTGTATTTCAACTTAACACCGTCACGTACGGGACGGCGCACAGTGGGCTGAAACGGGCCGGTAAAGGACTTTGCATTTAAAAAAAAAAAGTTTCTTTTTCTGAAATTTTAAATATTGTGTTGGATTTATCTATCGATTATAAGTAATTATTTCTATGAGGGTCGTTCAGATAACTTAGTATTTTTGGAGTTATAAATATCCAAAGTAATTTTTGTATGAAGCAAAAGAAAAAAATGTGAAAATCTCGAAATTCTCAAATTTTCTCAAAGAATTGACTCTACGTATGCATAGTACGTATATTTGTCCTATTTTAGCGCCTATTCTCGGGTTGCGATTTTCTGCGATTTGGTCGCAATTTCAAATTTTGTTCTCTATTCCACACCACCATAGAGGTTAAGAACTAGGCGCGTTTTTTTTTATGAAGTGGTCTCCCCTTTAGGCCTAATCCACTAAGGACTAATAAAATAAATAAATAAATAAGTAAAAATCACAATTACTACTGGCCACTGCACTGTTTTAATTTAATCACTGTCAAGGGTATCCACATTAACGAATGCAAAATTTTCGTATTCGTCATCATCAAATGTTTCCGCTTGTTCAATTACTAATAAACTTTTTGCTTCTACTGACAAAGTTTTATGTTTTCTGCGAAGTTCGTGACGTTTCGCTGAGATGAGTGGATCAGAGCTGGTCAATAAATTATTTAAAATGTCTTCATTTGTAGTTTTTCTACTGCATTTCCTGGAATGGTGTTGGCGGTACCTACGAAAGTCTTTATTTCTAGCTTCAGCAGCTTCTTCAGATAGCTGTCCAATTGGTATTAGACCAAAACTTTCAATAATAGCTGCACCATGCATAAGAACTTTATGAACACTTGAAGGCATATAATACCAGCTATATAATTCCAAATACAGTTGCATGGTCACTTGAGCATATTCGTGAAATTTCGCTGTGTCAATGTGGTAACCTGATGAAATTGCCTCTAAAATGATTGCAAATCGCCTTATTAATTCTTCACTAACACCAGTTATCTCAGCAGTCATGTTTGGATTTGCAAAAAATCTTCTAGCAGTATTTCCGTCATTCGTGGAGCCGTGCCCTTGTTTAACAACATCAATCAGAAGTCCCATTCTATTTTTAAAAGCGTCTTGTATGTCTTTCTTTCTTCTTTCCATGATGCACTTGTTGTCTCCCTTTACTGTCCATGTCTGTATCGTTAATCTGTAGGCTATATGCAGAATGCATTCCATCATTCGTATCCAGGTATGCAATGATGACAATCCGTATTTACAGAGATCTGGATCAGTCGGTTTTGATACAATTAAGGGCAAATTATTCATCTCTGTTGGAGTGGCTTTACAAATGTCGCATCTCTGAGATGAAGTATCACACTACACAAACTGTCATTATTTTTAATACTGCCACTGTTTTTTAAAATAATGAAAAGATCAAGGTTTGTCACTAAATTTTCAAACATTTTCACAAATACAAAATAACAAATAAGTAAGTAATGAATGTGTGGGGGTAGTGCGTCTATTATGGTGGGTAATAGAACACTGAAGTACGTTTGAATGCAACCGAACATTCCGTAGCTACCCTATCGTTGCACCAATCACGTTACGACACGTCATAACTTGTTGTTGCGCTCGCGCACTCTTATCCCTTGATTCCCGGAAATAAGTCTCAAAACAAATTACGTCTTACCTATCTATGGTGGTGGAAAATGTCGAACATTGTTTTTTTTTTAAAGAACTAAGTAGGTATTGAGGTTTTCAGGCCGTTTAGTATACCTACATTATTTTCAATTTCAATTTAATTGGAATAAATTGCTTAACTAAAATAACATGACTCTTCATACAAATTTGATATGGCTATATCTCCGAAAGTACTCGTTAAATTAAAAAAAGTCAAAGAATAAAAACGTTTTAAATTTATGCCTAGATACCAAAAAAATACATTTGATCTCTTAAGACCCAACCTTGTAATCCCAGCCCACTGTGCGGCGTCCGCGCCGTATCTCAGTATTAGATGTTTGAAACAGCTCGCGTTAGAATGCAACGATGACGTCATTGCACAAGTAATTAATGATGACTTCTACGTTGATGATTTAATAACGGGACATCAGGATCAACAAAAGTTACAACAAATATGCAAAGATGTTTCTGATGTATTAGAATCAGGGTGTTTCTCCCTTAGAAAATGGATATTCAACTCATCAATTACACAAACAGAGTTACCGTCTACATCTAAGGAATTCTCACTAGGAGAAAATTGTCACACCAAAACACTGGGTATGGGATGGTTTTATTCAACGGATGAATTGTATTTCAGCACAAAATGTGATCATGACGTAACTCACACAACAAAACGTAATATTCTTTCAGTCATCGCGCAGATATATGATCCTTTAGGTTTACTTACACCTAATATTATTATAGCTAAAATTCTATTACAAAAGATGTGGCTATGTAAGATAGGGTGGGATGA
Source organism: Antitype chi (assembly GCA_947359405.1). Classification (NCBI taxonomy): domain Eukaryota; kingdom Metazoa; phylum Arthropoda; class Insecta; order Lepidoptera; family Noctuidae; genus Antitype; species Antitype chi. The sequence continues at coordinate 20,035,016 of OX375819.1, forward strand.
CGCAGTTCCTAACCATATACTTGTAGAATGGCAAAACTTCATTAAAAAGTTACCCAATTTACAAGACATACGCATTCCGCGTTATGTCCTTGGAAACAATACACACATTATTGAGTTACATATATTTTGTGACGCCTCGCAAGACGCATATGGCGCCTGCGCATATATACGCAGCTATACAGACGCACAGGTGTTATCAGTGACGTTATTGTGTGCGAAAAGTAAAGTAGCTCCCGTAAAACCGGTTAGCGTACCGCGCTTAGAACTGTGTGGCGCGCTAGTAGCAGCAAAGTTGTTTACGAAAATTAGTAACTCATTAAGATTAACCTTCAATAACGTCTACTTTTGGTCAGACTCAACAATCGTTTTAGGATGGCTTAAAATGTCACCTAATTTATTAAAAACATTTGTGCAGAACCGTGTTGTACAAATTAATGAACTCACGGGCGACAAGCCGTGGCTTCATGTAGCCGGTAAACAAAATCCAGCTGATTTGTTATCGCGCGGTGTGCATCTAGATATACTTAAAACTTGTGAATTATGGTGGCGCGGACCGCCATTCCTACAGGTTCCTAACACACAATGGGAACATGAATTTAATTGTAATAGTAATGTGAATCACGATGAATTACCTGAATTAAAATCACTTAAAACTTCATTGCTCGTTCAAGTAAGTTCAGATTCTTTTCTATTTGATAAGTACTCATGTTTTAATCATTTGCGACGCGTAGTGGCGTACATTATGCGTTTCATTCACAATAGCCGCACTAAACTAAAGGCAGAACGCCTCACAGGTTGCCTATCGATGGATGAATTGGATATTTCTATCAGAACTTTAACCCGTATAGCACAACAACAATCTTTCTTAGATGTTTATCAAACATTAAAACAAAATCTTCAATTAAAAGGCCCACGCAGTATATCTAGTTTAAATGTTTTCTTAGATGAACATGATTTAGTGAGAGTAGGAGGCAGATTGTCATATTCAGACTCATTCTCATATGACAAAAAACATCCTCTGTTGTTGTGTGGTAAACACAGACTGACTCGCCTCATATTTGAGCATCAACATAAATCACTATTACACGCAGGGGCTCAGTTATTACTGGCCACTATTCGTGACACTTGGTGGCCTATTAGAGGACGTAACTTGGCTAAACAAGTGGTGCACACCTGTATGACTTGCAAACGTATGCGACCTAAACCATTAAACATACAAATGGGTAACTTACCTACCGAACGATTGGAGCCAGCGTATCCATTCATACGTAGTGGCGTGGACTATGCTGGGCCCTTGTTCATGCTGAACCGTGCCGGAAGGGGGGCGAAGTTAACGAAATGTTATATTTGTCTCTTTGTATGTTTTACTACGCGCGCAATACATTTAGAATTGGTCACAAGTCTCACTACCAAAGCATATCTGCTGGCGTTGAAACGTTTCATCTCTCGACGTGGCAAACCATTGCAGATTTTTTCCGACAATGGCACGACTTTTGTTGGAGCTTTAAAAGAATTTTCAAAATTTTTAGATTCTTCAAAATCAACTATCACACATTTCTCAACTAACAACTCCATAGAGTTCACATTTATTCCACCGTACTCGCCTCATTTTGGTGGTTTGTGGGAGGCGGGGGTCAAGTCTTGTAAATTTCATTTATGCCGCATTATCGGAAATGCAAATTTAACATACGAGGAGTTAAGTACGGTATTGGCACAAATTGAAGCTGTCCTCAACTCCCGACCTATGTACCCAATGTCCACAGACCCAAACGACCTGCAACCCTTGTGTCCTGCTCACTTCCTGATTGGCCGACCGCTCACTGCACCTGCTGGCCGGGACCTCACTGCGACGGCTACACAGCGCCTGCCGCGATACGATCGTGTGGAACAAATGAGACAGAACTTCTGGAAACGCTGGTCAACAGAGTACATATCTGAGCTCCAGAAGAGGACGAAGTGGCAACTCAATCAGGACACACTTACCCCTGACACCCTCGTCCTAATCAAAGACGACAACTTACCACCTCTGAAATGGCGCCTCGGACGAGTGCTGCAGACATTCACTGGCAAGGATGGCATCGCACGCGTGGCAACCATCAAAACAGAGACGGGCATTATTCGACGGTCATACCCGAAAATCTGCCCGCTCCTACATCCGGATGACGATCTAACCAGCAGCATCTCAGCTTCATTGGAACCTGGTGCTTCCAAGGCCGGGGGCATGTTCACGACTACAGCGCCATCTACTGGGGCAAATAATACCATCGATGTGACGTAGGCGGCGCGCGAGGATGGAGCGATGACAACGGCGCGACAATAGCGACGCGCAGCGGATTTTCACTGTCTTTGTGACACGCCAACGAACACACGCAAATTTGTAACCGCTATTTATGAGAAGATAAAACTACTGTAAAAACAACGATATTACACGTAACCATCATACGAAGCCTTGTGTCTAATTTCTAACCCACGACGCTGACACGACGACCTGACAAAGAAAACCCCAACAACCCCCGAGAGCATTTCCTTTAAATGTTCAAGTATCAGATTCAAAATAATTTTAAAAGTTATCAATTTAAAAGTTTAAAAACGTAAGTCTTAGATCAAGATATGGCCCATAAATCTTGCACCTTACACCACGAGCCCCCTCACCTTAAAAGCCCCTTACGGATTAACTCACGTCACTAGAACATGAAAGCCCAATGGAAAGTCGACGCAAGATTACAATCAAAACAATAAAGTAACTCAAATACCTTGAACTTTACTACAATGAATACCTTAATCGTGTTTGTAAATCTATTAGACTTATTAATGTTTGGTGGTTACCCTTTGTTTTACGTAGGGCATAGTGTACTATTGTATTATTATACAAGGTCAAATTAGATTAGTTGGCGAAACTTTAAATCGTGATGGGATACCTAATGATGATATAATAAAAATATTTTAAACTCTAGAAACAACTACATTACCAGAAAAGATATTTTGACCTTGTCATCAGCTGTATCTAGTTACTTGAAATAATGTTTTTTGAAGTGAACACTACTTTAGCTGCATTGAGCGATTTATTTTAGGGACAAAACTTATGGGTTCGCGTCACCAACATCGTATTTAAAGTTCCTAAGTTTTAAGTTTTCACTTCTGTTGGCAGTCCCCATGACTGCCTATGTTTTCTGTTTGTAAAGTTTCGACTGCTAGTTCTATCTGAACTTTTTATTTTGATTCTATTCACTTCTGCCTATCTCTAGCCGAATAGAGTGCCTTGTATACTATTGCCGACTGAAGTTTATCAATGTACAAATGAAAACAAAAATGTATAACTGTCTGGAAGAAAGGAAGCACGAATGGTGATAATCCTTTACCTGTGTAAAAAGTAATGGCCAAGCGGAAATCGTAAAAATAAATTGTAATAGAGTACAATAATATTTTTATCATTTGTGAAAATCTCTAAGATGACGCTATTCACAGTCTTTAGCTTTTATAATTTTTTTTATAAGAACACGTAACGATTCTATAATATTTTGGCTTTTGGCTAAACGACCGCCAAATTGAAATGGAAGTAGGCGGGAAACATCTGTCGTATTATGGGCCAACATATTGACAAATTGGAATGTCACAAGTAGGAAACAGCACCACGATAGACTACATTAAAGTTGGCACAGATGAAATAGTTAATAACATCAGCTGAAGCTGAAGGCTTTTGGGGCGAAATTTGGCGTATCATACGCCCCGAAATCCGAAGTTCGAAATCTAGTATTACCAAGGGGTATCGTATTATCCAGTAACTGGGTTGTGGAGGTCAGATAGGCAGTCGCTTCAACTTTACACCAGTAAAGACGAAGCGACTGGACGCAGCTGAATATCAATTCAGCTGCGTCCGGTTACACTGGAATTCAACCCCAACACGGTTGAGAAAAGGCCAAGCATATTGATTGATACGCCCCGAAATTGTTGGCTTACAGCAAGATTTCGACTTCACCATCGAAACGGAAGTGTCAATACGAAGTTTTATTTCTTTTTCCAAAGTGTACGAAAGAATATATTACAATTCAAAAACTTATCTAGGCATAATAGCTTACACATTTAGCCTTCAACTTAATACTAACTATCAACGAAATCGTTTGTATAAATCAGACAGATTTATTACATCGTCTTGTTAACTTTATAACCTATTTTACGGCGAAAGAATAAACTTTTTATGCCTTACTATCATCAATAGTTTAACGATAACTGTTTTTTTTTGGTTGTGGATAATTTGGCAATAGCTTTATGCTCACAGGGCTGGACAGGTTCAAACCTAGTCAGGCGTTTTACTTTACATATGTAAATGATTTCATCACCACTGCTCCAAAACTTGTAAAGGAAAACCAAGTGGGGAAACCAGCATATCTTAGAACCATAAATGAAGGAACGTAACATCTACCAACCGGCACTGGCCCGCATGGTGGATTGTTGCCCACTCTCTCTTTCTGAAAGGGGGCCTATGTTCCAGCAGTGATTATGTTTTATGGTAATGTGGTGTTAAAGAAAAAAGGAACCATAAATAAAAGTAATTTACTTATTCAAACTAGGCTGAGAGTCAGCTCTTTTTGACAGTCAAAATTACATAAGAAAGTCCCGCAAAACGCCCAGCCTTCAGTATTTCCTAGTGCAACTCTTCTATAAAACTGTTGGTGTCTCATCATCATCATCCGACTCCACCTACTGCTAGACATGGCCTCCCTTTGATTCTTGCTATCTCTACGTTTCTGTGTCAGTTTCATCCAAGTTTGACAAAGTTGGCGGTTTCACCGCGCCTTAACCTAAAAAGCGATCGTCACTCATTTATTTTTGTCGGTAAACAGGAACGCTTTTGTAAACAAAAGCATCATAAATGAACGCGACGATATTCAGGAGATAATCGCTTTGGTTAAGATGAGGTCTAAATGATGATTTTCAAATTCAGATCCGTAAAGGTGACTTAGTGTATCAGTTACTCATAAAACCTAATCATTAATCCCACTTATTAAGTCACTGCATGGAACCACCAAGGACTCGCTTCGATAGAACCCTTAAGTTTTATGTCCACCACATTTCCCAAATTGGTACAAATGTTTTCAACGTGATGTAATAATGATGGTATCCCTCGAGCCGTGTGGTCCGAGTCCTCATGGTCTATTTAAGCAAATCTCGCAACGGCTGGTTGACACTTCCCGTGATCCAAGGGCTGGTTTAAACTGTGGCCAGCGGCTAAGCATTGGCATACAACGTGGTAATGCCGCCAGTCTCTTGGGAACACTACAAGTCGACAGTGATGCTGATGAATTTTTTGATGCTATATTTTAATTTATAAATAGTTTTAGATAAGTTAGGATTTAATTTTGTCATTTTTATCAGTTAATTAGAGTACAAGATATAACTCTACCTATTTATTTTGATCAGCGTAGGTAGTTTCCAACATAGATGCTGATTTGCAGCTGGTCTCAGTACCTACTCGGGAAATGGGCTAAAAATGTCATCCGACGCCCGGTTCTTTAATAATCATAACTTTGGTTTTCGTAACCAAAATAGAGCGATAAATCTGTCTGGAGCCTATATAGATATTTATGAGTCTTCAAAGTTTCCAACTACTTTAACTTGTTGCTTCGTGCGGTATTAATAACTCCAATAATTTTATATTAAGTGTCATTTTAAGTTCCATTTATTCTTATCTTATTTTTTTATTTTAATGGATAAAGTGTATGTATATGGGGAAGTTTGAAAGTGGTCCCAATGTCAGAGAAGTTGGAAGGAAATCGTTTTGCTTCGTATGGGTGTGTATTGTAATAAATACTTTTTATTTCTTTCTTTTCTTTATATAAAAGTGATGAATATAAATGTAGGATGGAGAGGGAGAGGAAAGCCAAAGAAAACATTAATGGATTCGTGTGAGCAATGATATGATAGATCTAGGAGGAAATTATGGCGTGACGATTGACATGGGAAAGTGGATAAAAAGACGTGCTCCGCCGACCACAAGTAACACGGGATAAGGTAGGTAGGTGATATTTATACAAGGTGTAACAGAATAAACGCAAGACCTAAAAGTAGTTTGTTCCTAATTGACTACTGAATTGATTTCAGTAACTTTTATTACAAGTATTTTTTTTAATTATGTATTTTGTCATGCCTACCACTGATTGAGCCAAAGAAAATTCAATCTTATGCTAGAAAAAATAAGACTCAATTTTGAATGCATAAAATAATGCTTGGGTCGACACGTTTTTGTTAATAGTATCAGTTAGCTTTTAAAGAAAAATGTTTTGGTCATCGTATTATGCTTTTAACTCAATAATCTAATTGGGGTGTATGAGGTCTTGCGTTAATTATGTTACTCGTTGTATTTATTTAAAGATCACCGCCTTAATGCATCAGTGCATTACTTGTTAGCTTAAAGTGCCATTACTGCGGAGAGCAGGGCTATATAGAAAACAATAGGGTATTTTACTCTATATGAAAAAAAAATCTAAAAATATATTATTGAGATAGCTTAGGCAAAATGCAGTCGGAAAATGTTAGTTTTAGTTCATGAAATAACAAAATTCCATTCAAAGATTTCAGTTTATTTAATCTGTTATTGAACACCATGAAATAGTAGCCGCCATGTTATGACGTCATACGGTCTGCTGTTATGTCTCATGTGTTGTAAATCCACATAACAGACATAATCGTGCCTACACATTTTACCAAAAACTAATATTAATCATTACACAACTCAAGTTCAAACGCTTCCTCTAAAACTGAAATCGGACCAACATTCAAATTGATTACTTACTGTAATGAATACCTCCCATCTCTATTACTTCTGGATGTTCAAATTTTTCACCCCAATAACATTTGTAAATGTCGCTTTAACATCCGTATTCAAAGGTACGAAAAGGAATTAAATTCTTGATCAAAATTCCCAGAATTTACTAGAAATATTTTGTTATTAAAACCAGTTTCCGACTGCTTTGAAATGTTTTGCTCTGGACTATGATTTCGTTTTGAGTAAGCTGCTTGCTTCGGGAAGAGGATAGCTTCCTGAAGCAAGCAGCTTAAATTCTAGGAATGCATTAATGCGCTAGTAGTGGTTTAAGTCTTATTACTTGACCAGCACGTGAATTTTAATGATTCATAATTTTCTAAATAGACGCGATATTTTTGGAGATATTATTCAAGCAACTATTTTAATTTTTCTTAAATTTTGAATCTCTATCTATAAAGACAGAAAAATAGATTACCTATATTAAAATAATTGCATCAATCTTAAGAAACTATTTGGTTTACTCAAGAATTATGCTGGTCATTAATAACAAAATAAGCAAAATCAATAAAGACCAAGTTCTCAAAATAAAAATAAAACACATTATTTGTCCCACCGTTGAGCAAAGGCATCCCTACTCTCTTTCCATCTCTCTCTGTCCAGAGCTGACAAAAACAATCTGTAAAAAAAAATCCAAAAATAAATACCAACTCCTTATTTTATTTTTAAACATTATTTAATTTACCCACGGACGCGTTTACCACCTTTTCCTATTGTGAAACATTATAATCCCGTATCTAGTCAAACATGCCATAAGAACAGACCACTAAGACGCTCTTGAGGTCACCTCTCAACTGCATAATCCATCTCATCTCTTTGTAAGAGTCTTGAGAGCTGTTTGTGGGATTATATTTGACTATACTCCATTTACAGAAGACAGAAGTTAAAAAAGGTTCTTTTTAATGTACACTTCGTAACAAAATTACATTAAATGGGTTGCAGTTGCGATTAATGCCAAAAAAATTAAAGTGTCAATGCTAAAAACCTAAAAGAAGCAGGAGTGAACAACACCGAGTAACTAAATTAGCTGATGACGACAAAGTTTTACCAATGTATTGTTTGGTCGTAAGTTGTTATTTAAAATAAAGTGTTGTAAAAAAAGAAAAAAAATCCTTTTAATCTTAATTAGGTTTAAACAATCATGTGATTGTTTGTTTCATTCATTCGTTTTGTTTTAGGTTTGTATTGTGTGATGAAGATGTTATTATAAATAGAATATTATTTAAAATAAAAATTACTTTTACTTTGTTTATCTCAGTATTTAGTACTGTCTTAAATCTACCTAAAAAAGTTAGAACTTAACTTAGAAATAAAATGTTTTGCATTCCTGCTTCTACGAGCTTCTTTTTTCTAAAGCTATAATAATTTTTTTTTTTTTTGAGGATGGGAAATTATCAAATAACTTCTCCCGCTCTGGGTGGAGCAGGAGGGCGTGTCAGACTTTTACTGACTAAAACCCAACCGTGTTCCCTCAGTTGCCTGTGTGCCAGGGGCGACGGTAGATGAGCTGTAAATTTTAATTAGTAGATAGTGTTGGAGGGTTTTGTACACGTATAGCTAGTTGTTTACCGGAAGCTGGTTAACTGGTTACAACATTACGCCTGTGTTAATTAAGTAAGTAGGTCTACTTTAGATTTGTACTGTTAAGTTTTGAAAGATGATTATCCTACTAATATTTTATATGTACAAGGTTTGTACGTTTGATACTCAATCACGCAAAAACGGTGAAAGGGATTTCGATGAAATTTTGGCATGGATATACATCGTTTATAAACGGACTAACACATAGTTATACTTTTTATCCCTGTAATACGTTCCCATGGAAAATTGCAAAGATGTATTTACAAAGACGATGGATTACTTTGAGTAAGTAGAGGAGCTGTTGATATTAAAATGATAGTACTCACACCGTTTTGTAAGATGATGTAAGTACCTACTGTTTTTCTATAGTTATTGACATAATCAAAACTTACATAATTATCTGAGAAGGGCTTGTGGCTAAGTAATAACAGCCGGTCGGGTCGATCGATTAGGTTAAGCTACGCTTGCCGCGGTTGGTCCGTAGATGGGTGACCAGATGGTCTCCGTGACTCGTAAAACACAATAAGCCGTTGGTTCCGGCTGTCATTCCTGAATCTTTCGTTAGATACCCGTTTCGTCGGTCGTCAGAAGCCCGAACCAAGGGCTATCGCTATTACCTAGTAAGTAAGTAATAGAGTTGTGAAGGTCAGATAGGCAGTCGCTCCATGTAAAATACGGGTACTCTGCTGCATTCGGTTAGACTGGAAGCTGACTCCAGCATAGTTGGGAAAAGGCTAGGCAGATGATGATGAGATGTGGGATGGTGGGTGTGTGGGGGGTGTGGGGTGTCGTTGTTGACTGTCGTTTTTATCATCACTGCTCTCAATACGGTGAAGGAAAACATCGTGAGGAAACCGCGGCATGTCCTAGAACCAAAAACTCAAAGACATGTGACATCTACCAACCCGCACTGTGCCCGTGTGGTGGATTACGGCCCACTCCCTTTTTTAGAGAGGAGGCCTATGTCCCAACAGTGGGAACATTATAAGCTGGTTATAATGAAGGTACATCAAACACATAATCAGGTGATTAATAGATTACTCTTCTTAGAATATTGTTTAACGAGTTGCATAAGTACGAAAAAAATTATGAAAAAACGCAAAAGTACCTAATCAATACGGCCATCAATATCTAAATGACGTACAAATTGACCATCAATAAGGAAACCAAACAGGGTTGGCAGATCACTTATTGAAACAATGGTTTTGATACAGAAGAATAGGAATACAGAACTATTCTTTTCCAAAACGAATAGACTTCGGTTTGATTCCCGCCTGTGACGGACACAAAGACAAACGAGCTACTCAAAGGAACGGAACAGTGAATCCTGAGCGAAATATCTAAGCTTAGCTTTGTTCTATTTCTAGAAAAAGAGACTCATTTTTACGCCTAGAAACACGAGAACCCTTTTTTGTTGAGTTTTTCCAAGATGTTTTTTTTTTTTTTTTTTTTTTTTTTTTTTTTTTTTTTTTTTTTTTTTTTTTCAGGGTGGGAAATCATCAAATGACTTCTCCCGCTCTGGGTGGAGCAGGAGGGCGTGTCAGACTTTTACTGACTAAAACCCACCCGTGTTCCCTCAGTTGCCTGTGTGCCAGGGGCGACGGTATCTCTTTCGAACAACCCGCACCCCTGGCAGGCATCGGCCCTTGCGGACCCCACCAGTCCGGCGCACCAGGACACATGGCACGCCGTGACACACCCCAGGAACCAAGTAGCACAAGGGCCCTAGACTACCCTGGCACCCTTGGCACCCTTGGTCCCCCTGCGACGGGTCAGCGCAGTGGCCCCGCCGCCTACCACTTCTCGGCCGCAGAGGATAGGGAGAGCGGCCAACGCTATACCGACACTCCTCTTCCCCTGCGGCCCCACCGCGTCCGCCATCAAACGGTGGCGGCCCCGTCCAGGCCACGGAAGGGAAGAGCGCTACTCAAAAGTACCGGCACTCCTCCTCCGCCGCAGCCTGTAACCCTCAGCCGCGATGCCTCCCATTCGACATCGCGGCCCGCCTTAGTTGCGGTGCACCTCACCGCAACCTACTTTTTGGCCGCTACGTCGTCGGCTTGGAGACCAAAGCCCTGACGAGCGGCCCCACCTTGGGGTTCCTCTTCGCTTCACCGTGGGAGCGGACCACGGCTACTGAGCCCCCCCGCAACGACAATGCGGGAACCCACTGGGGGGGTTTTCCAAGATGTTTGGGTAAACTTTTTGCTAATGATTCAATCATGAGTTCTAAAAAAGGTTCAATTGTAAACATTTGAATTATTTTTATAGCAAGTGGGGTTAAATTGGAGTATAAAATTAGGTTTTTAGAGAATATGACTATCTTTTTAGATATTGGCTTGAATACCACTATAAATACCTCCGTTGGGTCTTTTGCATCTAGTAGTTGTTTTTCTATTATACCTAGCACACACAATAAGTTAAATACACATGAATATAGGGGCGGTTTAGAACAGCCTTGCCCCTGACCACTGTCTTACTGTCTAGGAATGGAGCGAAGTGGTGAAGGGCGGGCGTTTTGGGGACTGTCTTAAGTAATTTTGATGTTTAAAAAAAGCTGACTCTCAGCCTAGTTTGAATAAATGACTTTTGATTTTATTTCCCATATTAACAAGTCACATATTCTCTGTAATTTGTTAGTTAAATAATAAATAAAATCTATAATATTTATACACCACTTTATTCTCATTTTGAAGAGGAAGAAATTCCGAGAGCAACTATGAGTAGATGCCCAATTCAATTTCATAACAAACACAATATTGAAGGCAAAATTTTGACCTCATTGTCCGAAATATTTCATTTATACCCTCCGTACCCTTTGCATTAAGCTGCCCCACATTATGCACAGCCGTTGTGGGCAAGATAACCGAGGTCAGGTCAAGTTATCATTGCTTGCTGAGGTCATAGGTCACGCCAGGGGCCACAAACCACCCAAAGCTATAAATTACTAAAAGATAAATTAAAATTAATGCGCTTTAATTTCAAAATTGACCTCAAACTTTTCAAGAACCGAATTCTTGCTTCAAAATGTGGAATTCAGATTTATGGTTGGAGTATGAATCAATTACATTGAGTTCGGTTCGCTACGGAATGAATTGAAATTAAATCAATTGGTGAGTTTGCACTTTTGTTTGCAAAATGTGGTTTAAAATTAATTGAATATTTACTTTTGTGTGCTGTGGCTCGCTTTGATAAATTTAATAGCAGCGTGTTCTGGTGGTCACCTGCTGTTTCCCTGAAAACAAAAATCGAATTCGAGATCATAAATGTAAAAAAATGTCATTGTCAAAGTTACAGTTCAGGGGTAGTAAACATTTCCCTAGTAATTTAAATTAAGTTTTATTTTTATAAATTTAGTGTTTTTGGAAGAACGCTAAAGCAGCGTGTCAAAATTAAAAAAAAATAGCCTAGGTAAGTCCTAATATTATAGGTAAGGTAAACGAAATGAAAATAAAAGATTTATATTATTATGAACAAGTTGCTCATGTTTATTTGAAATTAGGATTTATATAATATTATGATTGAATATAATACTATGCCGAATGACCAAAACCAAAAATGGCGAACTGATTATGCCAATCCATGCCTAACTTGAATCGATTATTAGGATAACGCAACATTATTTATGTCGAAAGTCCAAATATTTATAGCTTCTGCTATATTGCTGCTAGCTATGCTGCTGGGGAGTTTGTTGTGCCACTTCTTCTTCCCAGCTAAAACACTAGGAAGTGGTGACGGGTGAATGTTTTTGGGGGACTGTCTTATATATTTTGACGTTCGAAAAGTGCTGATTCTCAGCCTAATTTGAATAAATGACGTTTGTTTTTTTTTTTTGATTGCCAGTATTATAAAAAAATTATTGCACGATTATATTTCAAACAGTTATATTTTATTCTTGGATTGAAGTTTACGTCACTTTAAAGTTGAAAACTGTGTGCAATATTACTTAAATTATAACTGTTTAAAATATGCCTATAATTTTAGCACTATGTTATAGTACTTTGGTAAACTGCACCATTGAGGTTATTATTTAAAATTGCCAACACCTTTGTTTACATTTTTGATCTCGAATTTGTGTACTGGGTTTTAGTTTATTTTGTTTTACAACTTGCTCAGCAAAAGGCAAGTGATGACTTTGTCTTGTACCTACGTGTTCTTTTACTCTTGGAACGATGCAGAAGACTGATCCACGTAGCATTCTTCTGTTTTATTTTTGGTAAGTAATTACTCCTAACTCTGCAAACTTCACTTATAAACACAATCTTGATATTACTATGATCTGGTTGAAACATTATAATAAATTGTATTTCGATCACAAAGTATAACTAAAAACTCAATCTATAAAGTAAAACTAATTAGGGTGTAAGGTAACATGTAGTTATGCTATTGTTACCATTACCATACCATTTTTTATGCCCGTTTCAGTTTTCAGGGTCTAAGCTTCTTCTCTCCTAAATTTAGTTCAGCAGATAAACAAACTAAAGATATATGTTTACGGTAAACAAAACATTGGTTGCATTTAACAGGCATACAAATAAACAGCGAACCATTTGTTTTGTGGAAATGCTTTAACACACCACAAAAGTGGCTGTGGAAATTGGGCTCTACCTACTTATCGCAAACATCTCATTTTAGCCACATGCAGCATCCCATTACTGTTTATTTTAAAGTTTCTGTATACTGAGAATTGCTTGTGTATTCTTTTGCATACTTTAAACCCCCATTTGAACCACACTTAATAGCGTTTAAATCTTGTGAGACTCCACGTATATTTTTAGAAATGAGCACTTTACATAGCCGCGCCTAATAAAAGAGATTATATTTTCATCCGGAACAAACCCTATCCTATTCTATTTGAAGGATAGAATCTTAGAGCCATCATCTTGACAGACGGCACGATTGGCGCAGTGGTTAAGCGATTGACTGCTGCGCTGCGTGTCGCGGGTTCGATTCTATTATTAAATATTTGTATGACCTAGTAGTACTTGTTCCGGATCTGGCTGTTTGTTTATGTGATGTTAAATGTTTGTAAACGCACCCACAATGCAGGAGAAATTCCTAGAGCGGGGAAATGTAAAAAAAATAAAATAACAAAAGCTCAAACGTGGCAAAGCCATTTCATTACCTGCCTGTATTAACAAAAAGGTCGCATTCGATAAGCAACAAACCTTTATAGTACCTACTATGATAGAGTGGACTGGTAAAAAAAGCTTTAGGCACGACCTTGTATAGTATTTTTTTAAATTGTGCATAAAGTTTTCATAAATTAATACAGTTAGCTACAGCTATAGCTAACTCAATAAATAACCTAAATCATGATTATCATGCACAATTATGATTACCTTAAGCTCAAAACGATCAAAAGTCAAGTGAAACAAATAATATTAACACACATACATACGCACGTCTTCTCCCCAGGTAGGCGGAAACTACAAAGCGGCTCCTGCAACTACGTTCCTTACTATAATACTATTATACTTTTTCCTTCTCCTTTTACTTTGTGTACGTATACACCAGGTCATACACGCACGTTTAGAGAACTACGCACCATACCTTTCTGAAGGACATTATAAACTAATATGTATCCTCAATTTATATTGATATCCATTACAATCAACTTGTCCCAAAAGTTCCTGCTATTATTATACAAAACCATAGCGTGATCGTTCAATATTTTAATACAATGAGGAAATGACACCTAATAGCACCACTTGACAGGATCGTCCCCTCTACGCACGCGATATTAATGTCATAGAATTGGCATGTAGAAGGGACATAATATGTTTTTAAACGGTTTTTTTACGCCTGCAATCCGCAAAGGGTTAGGCAGAGGTGTGCATTTGGAATACTCACATTTTGGTTGTGTTTCGAAATAATAATTTTTCATTAAAAAAAAATCAGATCCATAAAAAAACAAAAAAAATAATGGAATTCTGCACACCCCTCGCTCGTTAAAATATTTCGTAGGTTATTAAAAAAAAAAATGTTGCTTCCATATATTTTGACTGCAAGTTCTAGGTACCAACAATCACTTTACGATGAAACAACAGTTTTTTTTTATTCGGATAACCAACTAAAATTTCTACGTTAGGGGGGATCTGGAATCATATTCTGTTGAATTCATGGTTTAAATTTGCGCGTTGATGTCCTCCATGTCACTATGTAACAAAAACCACAAAAATTGTTCGGGGTTCCCAAAGCTAAACTGGAATGGTATTCAAATTATGTTTTAGTGATACTCACCTCCGAAAAAACCACAACAGATAGAGCAATGGGTGACCTTAACCCCCACGAGCTATGTAAAAACAAATCGACATACAAACAACCATCTAAGTCACATTTATAATGCTAACTACTTAACAACACCTACTTAAATACTAGCGAAAAACCAGCATCACATTATTCAAATCAACATTCACTAACTTATGACGCTTAATAAACAACAAAAAGCGGCCAAGTGCCAGTAGGGCTCGCACACGAAGGATTCCGTACCACCGTACAATATTAAACACTACATATTTTTGTCAGAACTTTAGTAAAACAAAAGCCGCCGAAAAAAAACACGGTTCTGGTATGAGGGAGGGTCCCCAAATTTTTAACTTAATTTTATTTTTTATTTTTAGTACTTGTTCTTATAGTGGCCGTAGAGGTAAGTAGGTACACACTCGGTAAAAATTTCAGGTGTCCGCCTATAACGTTTTTAAAGATATAGCCCTATGACACGGAGACGGTCGGACGGATGTACAGTGGAGCCTTAGTAATATACAACCGTTTGGGTAGGGAACCCTAAAAGCTTACACGAACATCAAATTCACATATTCCCTGCCAAAACACAGGGATTTATCGCGTGTTTTCTCACAAAAACACATTATTACCATCGTGTAGGCAATAAAGTATTGTGAGATAAAATCTCATCTCATTTTGTTCTATAATCTTTGCCTACCTCGGTAATGGGCGTTTGTGATTGAACTGAATTACGCCTTGAGTCCATACAAATTGGAGTATGGTCGGTAATGCGTTTAGATCTAAATCTTTTACTTTGTGGATATGTCACGCTATTGTTTGGTGTGGGTATAAGCAGGATTATAAGTTCTGCAGTGTGTGCGTTAGAGTAACATACCTATGGTCTATTCAAATCCTTGTTTATAATGATCTTTTTTCTCAGTTTAACTAAATATTAACTTTATGAAAGTGTTAATAAAATATTTTAAATAATAAAGTAGTGGCGCTCAAAATTTTTGTTTTATGTGTAAGTATTTAAGTTATTTTGCCTAAAAAGTCATTTCTTTACAGGTTTGTAAACTAATTTACGAACACAAATTAGTTTCCTTACTTCCTAAAATAGGAGACTAATACAAATAGATAAGTACTTTTTTTGAGCTTGAAATCTAGATAGTTTTCATCGTATCTTATTTCATACTATTATTTCTATTATCGAAATAACATATTTTCATAAAACATTTCCATGCATCGTGGCATCTTCTTGCAGATTTATAATATCAGAGATAAGGGTAGTGGAACCGGGTCAAATGAACCATAACTCCGCTGAGAGTTCCGGGTTTCCTTCCTAATAATATACATCTCGAGTACCTACCTATATTATATCGTTTATGATGATATTTCCAAATGGGACTGCAGCATTAGCAAGGCTAAAACTTAATACACATAAAATAGAAAGCCATCAAAGAGCCTTCTTTGACGGCTTTCTATTTCATTTGTTTTAAGTACAAGGTTATATGGTTTCAAAAACAAACTCCCTGGCTCACTGGCCTCCTCTCTGTGAGCGGGAGCAGGCCATCATCCACCTTGCGGGCCCAGCGCGGGTTGGTGATTGTCACATGTCTTCGATTTTTGGGAGGAAATGTCCTTTTCCTCACGATGTTTTCCCTCACCGTTTTAAGAGCAGTGTCCAATGAACAAGTACTAAATAAAACTTACGATGAAAAGTATTAAATAAAACTTACGTAGGTAAGTAACCATAGAACTTTAGTATTGTCTTAAAAGCTTGAGGTTTATCATTATGTAAAGAAACACCAGCATAAATATTTATGCATTTAAACTCTTACCCACATACAAACCTGGTTTATAGCAATACATAACTATTTAATTAGGTATTCAACATAATAAGAAAACAGACTTGAGACAACCTTCTAATTTTAAAGCTCGGAGAGAACTAACTTAGAAAACTTAACCAATCCCCCAACGTGATTTTATTTCCATTCCGTTCCCTTAAATATCCAGTAGGTACTTTTTCGATAACTGTCAAATGAGATACTTTTTGAACGTCATTACACTGATTCAAAATCATTTGAGGCAAATTAGAGACTTTCAACTTGAAAAATATTATTTAAAATGACTACAAATCTTATTAATATTTAGAAAACACAACAATTAAGTATACGAAAGACGTTCACGCCTCAAACTTTTCCATTCAGGCAAAATTTCAGCTCAATCGGAAATCGGGAAGTGGATCAAATTTAACTTTCTAGAATTGATTACAGATCCAGAGATACCATCGGACAGATAAAACTAAAGAAAAGCTTGTGAAAACTCCATCCTCCATGTCTCATACTTAACTCAAAACAGCGCCCCAAGTCCCAAGTCTGTCCCGACTTCCGTTACATGTAGTTCGAAGTCTCGAAGTCTGGAAGGTTGACCACCAGTCTAGCTTCAAGTATAATACTCACTAATTAATTAGCAGAGGTCAGGTTGTAGTTCGATGTAATGCTACAATTTAGGTGCATTACTCTGAAACTCGACGGTCGAGTCCAACGTAGTTAGGGGAAAGTTTATTAATACGTGTACGGTCGACAGAAAATGTCGAAGGATATTAATACGTGTACGGTCGACAGAAAATGTCGAAGGATATTTCGTTTTGGTAGGTACAATGTTTAATGCACCACCGAAAGGATAAGTTACATAGACATTTGACTGGAAGTTCATATTTTGTAGGTAACAATAAATAAATGTATTCACATAAAATGCTTTGTTCTGAATGACTGATGGATCAACGCACAGCCTAAACCGCTGATCGTAGAGACCTGAAACTTGGAGGGTGTGTTCTTTGTATGACGTAGGCATCCGATAAAAAAGTATAAGGGGGTGAAAAATGGGGGCAAAGTTTGTATGGGACTGTGAAAGTTTGGATGTTTGTTACTCAATCACGCTAAAACAGCTGAACGGATTTGAATGAAATTTGGCAAACAGATAGTTTATACCCTGGATTAACATATAGGATACTTTTTATCCCGGTATTACGTTACCGCGGGATAATTTTCGACATCTACGCGGGCGAAGCCGCTGGCAAAAGCTATTAGTAAATAATTTAAGACTTAGCTTACAATTTTTACGAGATTTTTTCTAAAAGTTTTTTAGTTAGGTACAGCAGTATCGTATATCGACCACCACAAACTTATTTCGGGACAAAATAAAAATGTTTTGAGACTAATCTAAGAATGTTGAGTATTTAGCTCTTCTAAGAGCCTTAACTCAGCACGCTAATTTGGCGAATACAACCCGTCTAACGTCTAGCCTTTTCCCAGCTATGTCGGAGTCAGCTTTCAGGTTAACCGGGCGCATCTGATTAACATTATATAACAAGGAGCAACTATCTGACCGCCCCAATCCAGCTACTGGGTACGACGGTACCCCTTAGTAAGACTGGTTGTCAGACATGGGCTTCTGACTACTGGCAACGACTGTCAAAGGTTTATTGATGACAGCTGGGACTAAAGGATTTTTTTTTTTGGGTAGGATATCATCAAATAACTTCTCCCGCTCTGGGTGGAGCGGGAGGGCGTGTCACACTTTTACTGACTAAAACCCACCCGTGTTCCCTCAGTTGCCGGTGTGCCAGGGGCCGCGGTATCTCTTTCGAACAACCCGCACCCCTGGCAGGCATCGGCCCTTGCGGACCCATTTGGTGCTGACATCTCTTTGAGGCGCGCGTGGAACACAACGCGCCGTCGACCCGGGCTTGGTCCTTACCGGACAGCGAGCTACCCATTACTCGCCGTCCGCAAGCCCGCGCCTACGGTGGCTGGGAATCAGCCTGGGATTCGTGACGCCCAGGGCGTCTCCCGCAGCGACTACGGCCGTGAGGGCGCATATACTGCCTCTCCCTCACGTGCGCCGCCTCCCTCTTCGCCAGCATTACTGCTTCGCAGAAGGAGGTGACGGCTAACCATTCACTCTCGCTCCGTACCATGGCCTGCACCAGGGCCGGACGCGACAGATCGCCGCCACCGATCGCCTCCACGAGGACACGGCGGTGCTCCGCCCAAGCCGGGCAGACCGCCACCGTATGCTCCATCGTGTCCTCAGGGCGACCTTCACAATGGAAACACCCGGGCGTTTCCTCCCGCCTTATGCGAAATAGGAACCTCCCAAAACAACCGTGTCCGGTGAGGACCTGCGTCAGGCGGAAGGTGAGGCCGCCATGCCGCCTCTCAAGCCACTCCTCAAAGAGGGGACTTACCGCCGCTATCGTGGCGTGCCCAGGGACTAAAGGCTTTACGTGCATTCGGAGCTATAGAGGGGTCTCAATATGTAATGTTTGGTCACCCATCCAAGAACCGACCGCGGCTAGCATAGCTTAACAGTAATAATGGTATATTATTTGTAAGTATATAGTAAGTTTTTATTCATACGGTTATGGACTTACGTAAACCCACCTAGCCAGTGGCCAACTATGTTGTGGGTGGTTTTAAGTGTAACCGGATGTGGCTGAATACCAGTATTTTACACGAGCGAATGCCGATCTGACCGCTTCAACCCTGATACTGGGTATTACGATAGCATTTAGTAAGGTAAGACGGGTTGTCAGACTTTCGGGCTTCTGACGACCCGTAACGACTCGATCCACAAATGACAGGTTATATACTAACATACATATGCACTGTTTTAACGACTTGACAAAATTCAAGATTTTTTATTATGTTTAGTTTAATATTAATGTAAGTATTATGTACATAAAATTTTCGGAATAAATAAATTTAAAGATCGCATCAAAATCCCTTGTATCGTTTAGATTAGACAAACAACGCGGAATCACAGACAGATGCGGAAAGCGACTTTAATTTTTAATATGTATAGATAGTCAAATACCTATTTTATTTGGCTATCTTTGTTATAATTACCTACCTGTTTATTTATTTTACGTCGATGGTCCTAGGTTATCATTTGTGGCCTCGAGTTGTAACTCGGGTTGTAACAGATTTTAGGTATGAATTCGTGTCCAGTTCAGGTACGCGAACAATTTTTTAATGAAACTCCAGTTTGATTAAAAGTTAAAAATTCAATTAGGCAGACTGCTGACGGCCATGCTGTCTCTATTGCCGCTTTTTTAACTCAACGATGAAAAAAGTGCTGATTCATTCAGCAGATTAATAATTCAGTTCTGTATAACGATTTCATTTTACGGCGCCGGTACCATGAGCCTGTTTCAGTCTACTGCTGGACATTGGACTCTATAATGAGCTCGGTTATCTAATCTTACCAAGGGGTTTTGAGTTGCCCTGTAGCTAACTGGGTTGCGGAGGTAAGTTGGCAGTCTTAGTGACCAAATAATGGTAATCAGTTGCACCTGGTTAGACGTAAAGTCAAACAAATGCTGGGTAGATTGATTTTCAGCCATCTAACTAAGATTATTTTTCATCCTAATTGCGTATTTCCCTGTTTGGGTGAGCCTATTGGTGACAGCCTCTAACTTCAAGATAAGAATATTTTCTATCATTAATTATATACCTAGTGATTTTAGCATTAAAACCTTGACCCAGATAGTCATCAACCTATGTTCAACAGAGAATTTTTATAGGCAGTTAAACAAAAGAAGATTTAAGCAAACTCACAACGAAATATCCCTAGACCTACATTTGAATACTTCAGCACACAACACAGATTAATTTCCTTAAACAAATTAAATCTAGAATAATGACTAAACTTAGTCATTCCACACTTAAGGAAGCTAACAAGAATGTTTCACCAATATTTGGAACATTTGGACGAAAGTTTGGAACAAGTTTCGTAAACATTTTGTTTGGTATTGCAATAAACAAAACGTTCAGCACAAGTTATCTCATGTGGATGTTGTAAGTATTTGTAAGTTTGACAGGCATTAGAGGATGTTTATGAATGTTTGCAAATGTTTGTCTTGGGCATGAAAATAATGTGTGATATTTGTTATTTCTTGTCTGACCATTGATTTTATAGAGGGAAATATTTAATTGATCTTGTTACAACCTTCTAACGATGTGCGCTTTTTAAAATAAATGGTTCTTAGAAACTGAATCGGCTTCTAGATGTTGGTTCCCAACCCAACTATGTTGGGCTCAGCTTCCAGTGTAAGCGGATGCAGCGGAGTACTACGACTGTACTGAGTAACACGAAACATTGTAGAAAGACTGTCTTTCAGACTTTCGGGCTTCTGACTACCCGTAAAGACTTCCAAAGGTCTGCCGCGACTATCGGTAAAAAGCGCTTTCCTCGCAAAACACTTTTAACGCACAAAGCACTTTGAGAGCACAGAAGGGGTCTCGATATGTAATGGATGGTCACCCATCCACGAACCGACCTGGGCAAGCGTAGCTTAACTTTACATCAACCTGTACGGCTGTTATTATTTAACCACGAGTCCCTCATTCATTATAATAGATTGCCCATTTATTTTTATGGTACCTTAACTTGTAATTATTTCGGGTTTGATTAAATACAATGCCTTTTATAATCAAGAATAACAATCATTGCACATTTATTTGATGTATACTCATGTTTTACAATAAATATATTCTATTCTATTCTAAGACTAGCTTACTTCATATTTATTTATTTATTGAGAAGGCACTTCAACGACTTATTCACTACGACAAACACAAGCAGGAATCACAAACAGTTTAAGGAATTGTGAAATTAGTCACTTACAGAAGTGCACAGCGCTAGCAGAGTAATTAAAAAAACACACAAGATATCGTTAGTTAGATCACTTACATGAAAGTAATAAAAAATATAGTTAAAAAAAGAAATGAGCTATGTTCACAACTGAGATTGGAATACAAAAAACAAAAAATATTCTGACAAACAAGCAGTGGAAGTTAATTAGGAGGCGGATCGTGTCGTACTGACGACTCGAGTCTCCGAGCTGGTTAGAAGTTTCGATCGGAATTGTCGTAAAGGGTTAGAGAAGATGTCGATGCTATTGGTTCGTGTGGCAATTTTATTGTAATTTCCCATTAGACGGTTCATGGGTGCGGTGCTACCAAGGTTAGTACGACTTGCAGTGGTGGCAAAGGTAATAGTTTCACGACTAGATCTAATAGCTTTCTGTCGGGGTACAGCTATACTTAATTGCATCAGAAGATCGGGAACATTTAGAAAGCCGTTTACAATTTTATAAAGAAGGATTTGGTCCGTCACGTCTCTTCGGTGTTCAAGAGAACACATTTTAAAATGACTGAGCCTTTGAATATAAGAAGAATCCCGTGGGCAGCTAGGGCTTCTAAAACGAAGGTATCTAGTGAAGCTTCTTTGGATACGTTCAATCCTGTCAACGTGAACGCGGTAAGTAGGGTTCCAGACTGGAGATGCATAGTCGAGTACACTTCTTACTAGAGTATTGTAGAGCACCTTTAGGGTAGAGATCGACTGGAAATCCCGGCATATTCTTTTTATAAAGCCAGACATTTTTGCAGCTTTGGCAATAATATTGTCAATGTGACTAATAAATGTGAGTTTCGAGTCGAGGAGGACTCCCAGGTCACGAATCGTGTCCACTGTTTGTAGCGTTTCCCCATTCATTGAGTAGGACGTAGGTAAAATTTTCCGTTTTCTGGTAAATGTTATGTGGTAGCATTTTTTGACATTGAGAGTCATGCGGTTTTTAAGCACCAATCGAGAACTGCGTTGAGGTCAGCCTGGAGTAAATGGACGTCAACGGATGAGTTTATCTCTTTATAGATCTTTAAGTCATCAGCGAAAATAGAGCAGATGCTGTGTTTTATTGACAGGACTATGTCATTGATAAATATTAGAAAGAGCATTGGGCCTAGGTGTGAACCTTGGGGGACTCCAGATAAAGAAAAATAAACTGGTGACTCATACCCCTTTACAACCACTCTTTGTTTTCTTTCTGTGAGATATGATTTAAACCAAAGGAGTAACTGACCAAATATGCCAAAACCCTCAAGCTTCGTCACGAGGATTTTATGGTCCACCTTGTCGAACGCACTACTGAAATCAGTATAAATTGAGTCGACTTGGGCGCGAGAGTCCATCAATCTACTTACTTCATTGACGTAGTTGACCAAATTAGTAGTCGTAGATTTACGAACACAGAAACCATGTTGTTGGGGTACTAACTGTGGATAGATGTGTGATGTAAGTATAGGACGCAACAGGGATTCGAAAAGTTTAGCAAAGACTGAAAGAAGTGAAATAGGACGGTAGTTCTGCACGTCACTAGAATCTCCTTTCTTAAAAATTGGTACCACATTAGCCATTTTCCATTCATATGATTTTGATACCAAGCAGCATCGTACTGTCTGAGTTTGAAGAGTAGCATAATGAGCCTATAACGTTCCCACCGCTCGGACACCTGCCTCGTCTCATTGAGAGAGAGTGGGCCTTAATTCACTACGCGGGCCTAATGCGGGTTGGTAGATATCACATGCCTTCCAATCTTTAGTTCTAGAACATGCCGGTTTCATCACGATATTTTCCTTCACCGTTTGGGAGTAGTAGAGCGCCTGACTGGGTTCGAACCTGCGATCTACGGCTCGTAAGTCGCGCCTGTTACCACTAGGCCACCACTGCTCAGAATGAATGAAAAGTAATAAGAAATATAGGCACGTAATTCATTCAACTTTTTACGCGAGTTTGGTTGTGTTTTTCATATTACTAAAAGTACCAAACTTATTTTGTCTAATTATAAATAAAAATATACCTACCAACTATTTTTATTTACATTTCACACAGCAATTTCGCCAAACTTTTGCAATTTCGGGTAGTTAAATGTATTGAAAAGTTTCAGTTCAACTCCAGAGCACCTGAGTTTGATACATAATGTGTCGCGCCAAATTGCTATTGTGAACAATTAAAACTTTGACACTCACCGTCCGTTAGTATTTCGTGGTCTAGACTTTATAGACAAGCACTAATAGAAGTGTAGAACAAACTACACAAACAACGCCATAACATCATGCCTTGAACACACGGCCACACACCAAGCTATACATTTCCAGTTTACGCTGATCTCGCACTGTACGGAAATCGGGGTACCCTTGTTTCATCAATGTTTTTATACAAATTATGACTTCCCAAACAATTTTCCGCATAATTTCATTTGCCAAATTATTACTTAGCAAATAAACTCTTCACAAATAATTGTAACGCAAACCTAATATTTGGCAAGTGAACGTTTTTAAACAATAACTTGTTTACCAACTAGTACTTTTACCAATTTTTTTTAATGTAGTCAAATATTTCAGTTGGTATAACCTATTTTACGCAAAATAAAATAAGCCAAATATATATTTAGTACCGTCAGTTTTCAATTTACTATTTCTTCTCAGTCAACTACGATTTAAGGGTGTTTTTTCCCCTTGGGACAAATTCTAAACAGGTGATAATAATATTAAGATTCTGGTAGTAGTTTCTGGTTTTACATTCAAAAATATGTTTCTAGCACTCGCCGGTCGCTGCCGTGGGATGCTCACTTCGCTAGCTCGGCTCGTGCGTTGTGTGGTCACAGTTCTAACCTATTTTTTTTTTTTTTGATGACGGGGGGAAATCCTCATGGATGTCCTCCGCCCTGGGGTGGGCGGAGGGGTCTGTCAGACTCTTACTGACTAAAACCACCCCGGTGTTCCGCCTCACACTTGCACCGGAGATCACGGGAACAAAAGTGACTTCCGCGATCCCCGGCTAGTGCCGGCCCGCCTGTGCGGGCCACCTCGCGTTAGGGGGGGAGTGAGGTGTTAAACTCCCCCCTTACATCACATAGAGGCGCGCGTGGAACACTACGCCTCGCCATCTCGGGTCCTAAGAAGTAGGGGGCGACGGATTTCCCCAGATCCGTCGCCCCTGGACCCATTTAGGGGGGCCGGAAGAGGGCGTTATCCGCCCTCCGCCGACGCCCGGTGCGTCTGCTGCGAATCGGGTTAGCGGAAGCAATCTCCCGCTCCCTCTCCGCAGCCTCCTTCTGCGAGATGACTGATTCGCAGAAGGATACCACCGCGTCCCAGGACTCCTCGCTGCCGACCATCGAGTCGACAACGGCCGGCAGCGACAGGTCACTGCCGACTCCTGAGATGAGGGCACGGCGCGGCTCCTCCCAAGCAGCACACTCTGCAAGCGTGTGCCACGCCGTGTCCTCCCGACAGTCGACGCAGTGGTGACACCGAGCGTCCGGCTCCCTGTTTATGCGACACAGGTACTTCCCGAAGCAACCATGCCCCGAGAGCACCTGTGTCACCCGAAACGTCAGGGAGCCGTGCCTCCTCCCGAGCCAGCGCTCGAGTACCGGCCGGACCGCCCCGATGGTGGCGGGGCCGGCGGTAGGGCGTGAAAGCCTGTCCTGCCATTCCGCCACCAGGGCTGCGCGAAGCTGTGACCGACGCAACTCCAAATGTCGCGGCGTCAGCCACTCGCCCCGCGCCCTCGAGTCCTCGCGCCACCGATACAATGACGCGAGTACCTTCGCCTCGAGGTCCCACGGCGGGGATCCGGCCAGTACGCAAGCCGCCTCGTAGGAGATCGTGCGATATCCCCTAATTACTCTGACGGCCATCGCTCGCTGTGGCCTTCGCAGGACAGCGATGCTGCCGGCCGTCAGGTCAGCCGCCCAGGTCGGGGCCCCATACAGGGCCATCGATCGCACGATCCCCACGTAGAGCCGCCTACAGGCGGGTCACAGTTCTAACCTAACCTAACCTAGCTGTTTCATAACAAATAATTTGACTACATGTTTATTGTCTAAATATTGTTTGCTATAATGTTTTTTTTATTTTTTTACTCCCAAGAATATCCGTCGGGGGCTGTCATTAAATGAACTAGTTTTGCAGTTTTATAGTAACGTGAATAATTTGAGATTTTTTTTGCACTATACTATTACACCCTTATTGGATAGGCCGTGCCCCTACAGTGGCCTTTAGAAGTTGATGATGATACATATTTTTATTTAGTGAAATTTAAAATAGTGACGGCAGCCCCCGACGGATATTCTTGGGTTTTTTATTCAGTTTATAAGTAGTTGAATATGTTATTGCCACATCTATAATCATCGAGAATTAAATAGGTAGGTATGTAGGGAAATGCTATGAAAACTGATACTGTATTGTTTACTTAGATGACAGACTCCGCGAGAGGTCAATTCTACTTATTAAATCTTTTTACGTTTATTATCTCGCGTTACATTTATTTTTTAAGTCGGGGGTTTTTTAATTATTTTATCCTTATTCAATAACTTTTTAACCGTCGTGGGTTATTTCAAAATTTTTAATTTTACTTTTTATGTTAAACTTTTTAGAGAGCATAGTTATTATGTACATAACGCGCCGCCCCGGGCGTTCGCCCGAATGACCTTATGGAAGATACGCCTCTGCTACAGTAATTTGTATATTAGATAAGTATTTGCAAATAAACTTTGCCCGGGGCTTTCTTGTAACTCAAGTCGATATGGTTGAACTAGTCGTTTTGGAGAAAAATGGCAACATGGATTTGCACGAACAATGTTTGCTGCAGCGCTCCCTGGTGAGTTATCACCGTAACACCTATATAAGAACATGCACCAATTAAACCCAAACCCATAACGGAAAATTGCATCAAAATCGGACAAGTAGTTTTGGAGAAAAATGGCAACATGGATTTGCACAAACAAACATCCTCTCACCACAAACGCGTTCCGTCGTGGGTAAAAAAGGTTGCTATTTGTTTGAATAATGAATTGTGGTCAATAATTCCAAAATTATTGACCACAATTCATTGCCATTTGCCAACAAAACGGCAGGATCCTACGGAAATCCTATACAATGCGAGATCAGATTATACTGGAAATGTATAACTTTTTCATAGTATAAATACTACATAATAGAATCTGACTATCCGAATATTATTTTAAATGTGAGAGTTTATATGTTTAGACCTTTGTTACTTAATCAATCAAAAACGGTCGAACGGATTTCGGTGTTAGGCACACAGATAGCTAACCAGGATTAACAGATAGGATACTTTTTATCCAGGTAGTACGTTCCCATGGGATAATTTTTGAACTTTAGGCAGGCGAAGATCCTTGTGAAAGCTAGTGACATAATAAATTAATCACCCACTATGTAGTGAAGAATCAAACAGCATCAAAAAGAAAGTTAAAACAAATTATCTGCAAAAGTTGCCCTATTCCATGGAATCAATCATCTATTTACATGTTTGTTTTTAGGACGCCGTTATGTAGATATATGAAGGGAATAATGCTCTAATAAACAGAATTGATCTTTTTTGCGAATGTTTTGAAGTGACGGCATAAAATGCTTTTGTGATACTAAAATGGCTTGACAAACATCAGTAGGTTTATAACTCCCGGCTGGTTTACGATGTATTATCATAGCTTCTGGATTTCTTACCACGTATTAATTCACACCAAAACTCATTATTGTAAGTACTGGTAAAACTAATAGGTGCCATAACTTAATGTTACTTTGTTCTCTTTCCCGAATCAGTCAAAAATATTTATCGACCTACCATTTCAAGCCTCATTACACAAGCCAGGATTAAATTACTCGGAAGATTCCCTAAGGTTTATCCACATAATTTAAGGTCCAATAGTCATCGCTCATAAGGCTAGCCCAAGTGCCGTTATCGAGACAATCTTAATAGCATCACGTTTGTGAAGAAAATGTGTGGGAATTGGCTTTGTGACAGAAACTGTACGTGCTGGAGTTGAGATAGTGTTTAGAGATAGAAAGGTATTAAAAAAAAACTAAATAGCGGTACTTAGATGGCAAAGTTTTAAAGAAGGATAAAGTCGTTCAGGGATTCGTCTGTAAGAGACTAATTTTGGGTAGAAGACCTCTTTTAGAGCAGTCTTGTGTGTGTTGTCGAGCCCTTCTGATTTCTCTAGCTCGGGATTGTTAAATTTTATTTGTGTTTCTTGTCGTTGTCGTGGACAAAAAAGAGAGGAATGCGTATAAAAGAAATGAGTTTATTCATAGAAATACTCAAACATGCAGAATAGCTCCTTATTTTTGGTATTTGTAAACAAAATTATAACACTTTTTCACATATTCACTCATTCCTTAAATGATACAGAAACAGACATACAAGTTTTTTCAAACATTCTCTACAGAAGCTTTGACAAAACATATTAAAGCGGTAGTCTATAGGTATGTATTTTATTTTTAAAAGAACTAAGTAAGTTATACAGGTGCATGGTACACTGCGTAACTAATATTATATCGACATCAGTTACCCAGCCTAGTTACAGCCTCCTTAGGCTTACTACTACTACTCCTAACTACGGACTTTGTGCTTAGAGAGTAGACCCCTGGTCTATATAGCCCACGGTATGGGCGTTTCCTACTCCGTATCACCTACGGACATTAGCAGAATTCGGGGCCCGAACTAAGAATGTATGACAACACGATTTGACAGTTGTCCATACTCTCGATGTTTTTGTAATCGTCCGGTAAAGTTAAATAAGTAAATCGGGAGTAAGGTCAATTTCGACGTATCGAACTTCGTTCCGTGTGGTGTCGGACGTAAAGAATAGCACCAGCCCATTTCTTTCCGTGGGTGTCGTAGAAGGCGACAAAGGGACTTACTAGAGAATGGGCAGCAGCGTTCTCTCTGTATTTTACACCATACTGCGATCGCCAACCCGCCTGCCAAGCGTGGCGATTATGACGAAACCCCCCTTTTAGGGAGGCCTATGTCCAGCAGTGGACGTCTTTCGGCTGAAATGATGATAATGATGAACTACTTTCGGAAGAACCCTTATCTTCGTCGACGGACTTAAAGAGTCGGCCCCTGGTCACCGGCATTAGGCTGTAGTAGGAACAACAAAGAGTTGTAGCCAGTAGGAATCCGATATAACTCCTGATCTTCACTTAGAGAGTCGTTAAACAGGAATCTTTAAGTTCGAAACGTGCACATAATAATGTAAACGTACACACAAAAAAGAACGATCAAAACAAACTAGAAAGTAACCTCAAAGGAACCTCCGATTATAACCCTTCAATAAAAAGAAAGTAAGAATCCCCGAAAAGAATCAGTCTGTACATGGAAACTTTCAGAACTATCGGATGTAGAGCAAACTTTATTAAGGGCACGTACACAAACCTTTAGTAATACACGTTATAGGGTTGTAGGTGTGGCCAGCAGTGGAAACAGCCGCGACTTACAAGTTGTAGGGCGTACATTCATTCCCAGACAGGCGGTTTACTTTGAGTAAATTACTTAATCATTACTGCTCTCAAAACGGTGAAGGAATACATCGTGAGGAAACCGGTATTTTCTATGTAGAACTAAAATTCGAAGACTTATGTGGATATCGGCTCACTCCCTCTCACAGATAGAATGCCTGTGTCTCAGCTGTGGGAACATTATAGGCCGATCATGCGTGTGCGCGTATTATTGGGTTGTGCGTTGTTCCACTACTTTTGGTGTAATTTGGAAATCATTTTTGGTTTCAAGAAACCTTGTGGTTGAGCAGTTAATTATTGAATGACAAGCCATGCGCTAGAGAGAATTTCCCATCGGCAAATATCGGCCATAAACAATCACCCTTTTAAAGATTAATTTTCAAAAATACTTTATGAGTGCTCATCTTTTTTAAGGTTAGGGAACTCTTGTGCAAAATTTCGTGCTTCTAGATCTAGCCGTTTATTCTGTGCAGGATCAGTCAGAGAATTAATGAATTCAAGTGTTTTATTAAGTAGAATCAAATTCCGAGGTCAATAAACACGCGACGGTAGTGTGCGATGCCAGGCAAAACGTTAAACACAATAATAGCATTAGCATAAAGCCTATACCGTTTCGACTGCTGGGACACAGGCCTCCTCCCTGTGGGAGGAAGTGGGAAAACGATAATAAGGACAAATAATATTGATTATGACAGTTATGTTATAGTGTAGTATTCTTAATTCTTGGAGAACATATCAGAACTGACATAGTATTTCCTATATTTTTCCCTTCCATGACCCCAATACCCTTTAGGTATTAGGAACTAAACAACTAAGTAAGTTCCCAAAACTATTCGATGTAGGTAGCTACTCGTAGGAGTAGAACTAACTGTATTAGTGCTGTCACGTTCAGCAACATACCGAAGTACTCACCTACCTAGGCAGGTACGTGTTTCGAGAAATTCGGGAATTACTCGGTTCCGAGGAGGCTGTGGTTAGCACGTTACACAAGCATGTGGTAGGTACGAAGTTGTGTCTTAAGTCTGTATAAAGTTTGCGGTTTCAAATTCTGGCATTTGTAACTACCTACGTTCTAAGTTAATAGACGATACCATTGGCTAAGGCTATCTTAAGACAACTTGAAATTGTAATCCTACATGGATACAATTTAAATAAGTCGTTTGCAAACTGCTAGAGGAGGCCTTCGCCTAGAGGTATGCTTAATTGAGAGACATTCTTTACCAACAGTAGTGAGCAGCAGAGAGCAGTGGAGGCCCAGTGGTATCGGCTCCGACTGAGTCTTACGGTCGTTGGTTCGAACTCAGGCACGCAATTTACTTTGTGTAAATAACTTCATCACCACTGCTTTCAAAACGGTGAAGGAAAACATCGTGAGGAAACCGGCATGTCCTTGAACCGAAAATTCTAACACATCATGTGGTTATGACCCACTCCCTCACAGAGCGGAACCTTTTTCCCAGCAATGAAACGTTATAGGTTGACAAAATCTGCAATCTATTTGTCCCAGACAATTACTGTCGTGGCAGAAAACACTGCTTACTGGCTGTTCTAACTTGCCGTACTGTTGCACACTCCAAGTCACCTATTCCTCGGACATTAGCCGCTATTAACGCTCTCCTGAACTCAAATACAGATCTCGATATGTTTGCGAATGAATGGAAGATGATGCTGTCAGAATATTTGAATTTTTGTGAGAAGAATGCATGACTGTGTGAAATAGATTGTAATGTTTTTATTGATGTGTTTAAATAGTGTTATTGGCTTCTGCCGTTCTATTTAAAATAAATAAATAAAAATAAATACTTAAATAGGTTTCTATGTAAGTAAGCAAGTAAACTTGTTTCACTCACTTACAAAGAAACGGAAAAACAATTGATCAAACAAGAAAAGTCTTCCTACCTAATGTATTGCCCAACAACTTTAGATAAAAAAATAACAAAGTGACAATTTACCCAAAAACTATCAATACATGGAAAGTTCCAAACTATCGGCTGAGCTAAGAGAACTTTGTTAGGGGTGTCACGCGCGCGATCCTTTCCAAGTACGTGCTTGAGTCGGGAATAATTCGGTACAACTGTGGCTGTTTAGTATCAGCTGTAGTTACAGTTGTGTTGTGTTGGAGATGGTGACAAGCCTTCTACCTACAGTTAAATAAAAAATAATTTAGGCAAGATTCCAACAATACAATCGGTGTATTCACCCGATTACGATTAGGGCAAAAACAAAAGGAATGCTATAAGAAGCTATGAACCTTCCAAGCTAGGTTTTTAGTGTGTCACAGAATATTTGGAAAAGTGTTCCATATTTTTTTTTTTCGAATAATACGAGCTAATACCAGGATATGACCAAAAAAACCGTCTGTTCAGGTCAACACTGGAAACTTAATTCCTGATTGGCTAATCTAAAAACCAATTCTTAACTTCTTTATTCTGGTTGGTCATATCAGAACATGGTTTGAGTGTAGCTCATCCGTCAGTGCGTAATGTCCATTTCAGCCAATAAACATTCATTCTCTGTGTCGTTGTTCGCAAATTAGGTAAAAGAAGCTAGTTCCTGTATGAATAATATCAGCCGCACTGGTAGGGCGAAGGATTAAGCTGAAAGGTAGAAGCTATTCTACACATTTTTTTAAATCCAGTGTGGCTCTGGTTATAAAATCATACAAGATTAGAATGATGATAGCGATAGTTTCATATTATACTAACAATAAACTATTATTTATATTATCCCATTTGCTTCTAATAAAAACATTTTATCTCACCCACATCCAACACGACAAAAAACATAAATCCCTCGCTTATAAAAGTTACATCACACAGTTGCAGCGTCGTAAAGCGATTTAGGTAAGCGCGATATTTTTCAGCTTTTCTCCGTCCCATTCACAAAGGGATTGTATTTCCTCGTAAGGCTTGTGGGACCGACAGCCGCATTGTATGGCTGTGCATAGGATTCCTTTTAGGCTGAACATTCTTGGAGATAGCGAAGTTATTAAATCATTTTTTGGATTATCTTTTCTCTTTGAAACGAAAGGAATTATGTCAACAACACAATAATAACTTCGTTTTAAAGCTGGTTTTCGTAAGAAGATTTTGTTCTATTGTGATCGAAAATTCATTAGAAGCTTGTTTAGTTTAATTAATTGGTAAATAAGTACCCTCTTTAAATAACTATTCTGCTTTATTCAAAAGCCAAATAAACATGTTTATTTTACTTTTATTTGTATATAAAAAAGAAGGAAACGAATCACAGCATTGCCACGTTGGAAGACGATGCTGATTCTTTGGCCTTTATTTTAATTTACTCTCTTTAAGTTTTTTTTTTTTTCCTTCGTTATTTATAGACGGGTAGAAAATCAAATAAAACCCGAATAGCGGTCAGAAAGGTAGATCGAATTTAAAGGAATGGACGAACATTCTGTGTGAATTTTAAACCGAAAGACGGGTCATATCCGCGGTCTCCTTTGTTTGAAAAACTCTTTAGAACAAAGGAAAACCATGTGGAAATCTGTTGACTAGGGTCAGGAGTTTCAGCCAAAGATTTGCAAACATGTAAGTACATATATCTTTTATAATATAAAGCTTGTATTAATTTTAACTTGATACTTAGGGACAAGACTACTGAGTTGTTTTGGATTGAAATATTGTGGATTTTCCATGATATTTTTTTCACAATTAAATTCATTATTTGACTTTTTGATTGTCGATCCATACATGCAACATGTAGATCAATTACTCATTTTTTTTTGCAAAATCCATTTCATCTATCTAAGTTTGAAACAACTATATATTTCTCGCAAACTATCCTAAAATACTATCTATTTCAAAAACCCAGTTGGCATTAGCTTACCGAGTGGGTAACCACCATTTCTTTTCAGTCGGGCTTTCAGAACAGCGATCTGTGTGCAAATGCATATCAGTAAAATCTACCTCTCTGGGAGGTGGGTGCTTGTTCCGTGTTGTTTTATTTGAATTCCATCTCTTCCTATATTTGCATCCGTTGTTTGGTTCAGATATCAAGCTTCTGGTGCAAATTTATGAGAATGTAGATATGAATAAATAATAATGTAAAATAAACTTATTTCCGTGGTAATAAAACATTGTATAGCTAAGAAGCTATACACTGTTTTATAACCACGGAAATAAGTTTATTTTTCGTCAAAACTGTCTATTACCTTTTATCAATGTCATTTTCTATGGATACGAGAAACACAAAAACCGGTCCAAGTGGCGGTGCTTGTAGACATAGTTCTCTGCTGGACATAGGCGAAAGACGTCCACTTATTGGCAGTGGACGTTTTTCGATTAAAATGATGATGATATCATCATTTCCATGTAATGTTCTTAGGAGCACATATTATATTGTTTATTAAGTTACTAGCCTTGCAGGATCTTAAAAGTCAATTTAGATAAAAACCGACAGTTATCTTAAACTGACCAAAATGTTTTTCGGCCGAACTAAACAATCGGTAGAATAAATTATTTTCTTCACAACTTCTTTTACAAAACTTTCATGCCTTTCCAGAAATAACCAGCATAATAGACCCATTTTTTACCCAAGACCCCATCTCGACCTGAGCCCAAAATGTACGGACAATAGGCCTACAAAATATATTTCTGTACCTACACAATCTTTGTAGCAGGTAGCCTTACCTTTGTTAAGAGCCTTAAGTAGGTCATTTATTGACCCTAATTAGTTGGTAAAATGAACAAGGGTTGAGGTTGCGCATAACCTTGCTCATATCTTGTTTAATTGGATTGTACTTTTGGCTTAATGTAGATGTAAGATGTAGGGGATGGAAATGAATGTATTTGTACATATAATGACGCAAGATAGTGCTGTAATGATGATTTAGAATGAAACCATTGTTATTTACTTTTATACCCAACTTCGGCGGAGCCAAAGAAAGGGTTAGGCTTGTTTTTACTGAATGCAGTTGTCTTTACAATTACGTTACATAACTATATACCTTTTCTCCGGTGAGGCGGCGGGCCTCCTTTCCGGATTGCCGCCATGGGATCTGGAGGCGAAGGTCCTCGCGCACATCTGGGAGTGGCGCGAGGAGGCCAACGCCGGGCGTTACTCCGCTGCCACGAGAAATCGCGGCACAGCGGACAGAGCTCCGGCGGGATCTCATGGCCACGGCAATAAATTTTATTAATGATATATTCATTTATTTTTGACATAATCTACCCATTAAAAGGTTTTTATTGAGATGTATTGCAACATGTGGTTAGCTAGCGACCTCGGTAATTGTTCATATTATACTTGCCTGAGCAACCAGCAGCAAGTTCGTCATACTCCCTTAGATGTCACCGCTTGCGGTAGCGTCGGGGTCGGGTTGCCTCCTTCCCTCAAATATGGCAAAGCGGGCAATGGCTGACCCTTGCGTTATGCTCGTGAACGGGTGCTGCTTGTGGTGACTGGTCGTCTTGCTGACCATGGTTTTGTCACTGATAATAGTAGTTAACTGTTTATTTATTTTATTCCGAAGGTCCTAGCTTAACATTTATTACTTCAAGTTAAATCTAAATGAACATAATGCAGTATTGCATATGTAAGCACGCACATCCTTTGTGCCTGGAGGCTTTTATGTGGGTATTGAGTTCTGTCTACGTTTATGGTTTTGTTTTATTTTTTATATCTACTTGAGTTTAATTACTTTGTTTTGTTGGTATATTGATGTGTGCTATTTGACATATGACAAATAATTTAATTTTATATTTTGTGTTTAGGAATGTTAATTACCTTCCTATTATTGTACAGAATCAAATTCTTCTAACTTAACATACAGCTGTGCTGCTGGAGAGTTTGTTGCGCCACTTCTTCCTCCCAGCTAAATCACTAGAAAGTGGTAAAGGGCGGGCGTTTTGGGGGACTATCTTATGTTATTTTGACATCAAAGCGTGTTGACTCTCAGCCTAGTTTGAATAAATAACTTTTGATTTTGATTTACTAAAAAACAGTTCAAATGTAGGGAGCCGTGAAAGCTACGCTAAAGAAAATGCGCTACTAAACGTAGCATGTCCGTAGCCAAGGGTTCACCTACTTTTTGACTAATTACTCTATACTTAAACAAACAAGTTTTAGTTTAATTTAACAAAATCAACTGGTGTTGATAACGAATATACTATGAATTCACTTTCCCATTAAATTATATCGCCAATAAAATATACAGTCATGTGATCGAAGCTGCGGGTACAGCTAGTACCTAATAAAAATGTAAATACACAGTTATTATTTTATTGACACAAACGTAGTGTTGTAATGACGCATTGATTTAAAATGCCTAGTTTTATGTACTGTTAACCGTCCAAAAAATATTTATTTGTTACATCTAGTGAATTAATTTACAGTTCCACTACATCTAAAATCCCAATGCATCACTGCCAACAACTAAACCATTAACAGGCTAACACAGTAGTTTACCCTCGTTGTCCAAACGCCCATTGTGGACACACGAACAGCCAGCTAATCCCATCGCTGAGTGTCGTGCAAATAGGCCTCGTTTGATCGGCAGGAACACTCGCCATGGATTATTCAGAACTGTAATCAAAGGCTATTGTGCAGTTGAAAAATTAGTGTTAATTAGGTATTGGTATTAATTTTATTACGAATTCACAGAAAAGTGATGGCCCCTGTAGGAGCTTTACTATATGTAAATAATTTCTTGACCACTGCTCTCAAAACAGTGAAAGAAAACATCGTGTGGAAACCGGAATGTCGTAGAATCAAACCTCCTAAGACATGATGTGACATCTACTAACCCGCACTGGGCCCGCGTGGTGGCTACAGCCCACTCTTATCATAGAGGAGACCTTTGTCTCAGCAGTGGGAACATTATAGAATGATTTTGCTATGAATTATTATACCTAATAATTCATCTGAGAATATATTACAGAACTTATTCCGTTCAGCGTGCAGATTAGACGAAGACTGGACGTAGATTACGGTTGATACAAAGCTCCTAGGTATACGAAGCATATTTTTAGTTAAAAAATATGTCCTTAATTATGATTCCTTGGCGTTTGCTCGCGGCTTCGTCCGCTTGGATTGGAGGTCGGAAATTATCTTTACGAGAACGTACTACCGGGATAAAAAGTATTCTTTGTCTTAACCCAGGTCATGGTCTACCGGTGTGCAAAATTTTATACAAAGCCGTTGAGAAGTAAAGGTTAGAAAAGCCGAGAGACGGACAGACAGACTTAGTTACTTTCGCATTTAAAATAATAAGTTAGTATGGATACATAAATCTACATATTTATTTTTTCTATCATTATTTGAGCATAAATAAATAATAAGGTAAAGTTACCTACTTGATATTTTACTCGTTTGAGACCTAAAAGATTCGTGGAAAAATAATTCCATCATACTGTAACAGTTTGTAGAAGGTACTGAATTTGTAAAATACTATGCTATGTTTGTTATACTATGTATACTATTACTTTGTTTATACTATGTATAGTATAAGTATATAATGTAGTCGCAATCTACATGCTTGATGTTGTACTGAATAATAAAGGAATAATTAACGTGGTGCAAGGTGGTTACTGCTACATAAATATTTAATTATGAACCTACCCTGCATTACCTGTTCCTACTGTATTACTCCAGGGTAACCCACGAAATTCAAATTTTGCAGGTAACGACTATTTCGTGAAAAAAAAAACATTCAATGGGATTAATTAAATGTACTTAGAGAGTTGTATCGATGATTCTAAGAATCGTAATTAAGTAAAACCATATTTGCTTCGGTTTTTTTTAAGGATGGGAAATCATCAAGTAACTTCTCACGCTCTGGATGGAGCGGGAGGGCGTGTCAGTCTTTTACTGATTAAAACCCACCCGTGTTCCTTCAGTTACCTCTGTGCCAGGGGCCGCGGTACCTCTTTCGAACAACCCGCACCCCTGGCAGGCATCGGCCCTTGCGGACCCCACCAGTTGATGCTGACATCTCTTTGAGGTTCGCGTGGAACACAACGCGCCATCGACCTGGGCTTGGTCCTTACCGGACAGCGAGCTACCCATTACTGGCCGGGAATTGCGGCAACTAGGGCCGTGAGGTCGCATAGATTACCTCTCCCACACGTGCGCCGCCTCCCTCTTCGCGAGCATTACTGCTTCACAGAAGGAGGTGACGGCTTCCCATGCACTTTCGCTCCATACTATAGCCTGGACCAGGGCCGGATGCGAGACATCGCCGCCGCCGATCGCCTCTACCAGGACATGGCGCCGGCGGTGCTCCATTCAGCAGTTTTAGTGTGAAAGCGTACAAAATAGACATACAAATATACAAAAAAAAAAAACAATATTTTTATATATAATATTAGTAATACAAAGAGCTTCTATAGGAGATAAAACATTTTACACAATCATTAAAAAAACGGCTCTACAGCTCCTCATAATTTCGCATAAAATAAAGATACATTATTACCAAAGCTTGAACATCGACCGTCTATAAGCTCCTTAGTAAATTGTGTTACAAACGTTACCAAAGATTCATGTCAGGTGTTTGTCGGTAAATCTAATTTATAGCCTATTAATTCATATTAAAAGATATTGGTTTTGGATCGAGGTAATAGAGATATTCCGATGGCAAGCACTGACATGGCAAGCATTGGCATGGCTGGCTGACATGTGTATGCCTAATTATTTAATTAATGTTCTGGGTCTCGTAATGTTTATATTACTTTGTCTATGTATGTATAGAATCAAGTCTATCCGACTAAACAGACAGCTGTGCTGCTGGGAAGTGGTGACTGGTGGGCGTTTTTGGGGGACTGTCATAGGTATTTTGACGTTCGAAAAGTGCTGATTTTCACCCTAATTTGAATAAATGACTTTTGATTTTGACTATTTCGACTCTGTTTACGCAGGCAGGGTACTGCCCTGGTATGCCGGGTGCGGGCAAGCCCCAATGCAATACTGTCAATGATCGCAGACAGGTTGGCTGCGTTGTGGAGGTCAGATAGGCAGTCGCTTCATGTAAAATATTGGTATTCAGCTGCATCCGGTCAGACTGGAAGCCAACCCCAACATAGTTAGGCCAAGGCTAGGCAGACGACGACGATCGCAGACAGATTGGACTGCCCTTATGTCTGGCAAGGATGTAGCAGGCATGTTGCTGTTCCAATACCGATTAGAATAGTATAATTATTGTTTTCTATTTATTTTTTTATTATTTTACTTTGTGATTAACAGTAGTATGATTTAATTTTAATTCAAAGTTATTTAATTAATTCTTCTTATATTTGTTTGTGTATTGTATGCCTTATTATGAGACTGAATTAGGGAAAGTTACATGAATAGGTTGCCCTATTTTTGTAACTTGCTCTTTTTAAAATTAATATTTATTCATCAACATCGAGCAACTATAATCTCATTATTTTACACTTAACTTTTCCATTTAATAAAATATGGCCTTCCTTAAAATAATAGGGCGTTTCATAAAAATATGCTTAAAGTTGCGAAAATCTCAACCAAGAAAATTATTCGCGTTTCCTCGACTTTATAATAATTTACAGACACAGCGTGTAGTCGGTAAACCTGATTTATTGTTTGAAATTAATTAAATTATATCGGGATTTGGATTCAGTACGCAGAACTTGTTCGTTATAACTCAAAGCGTTATGTTGGCTTCCAATGAGGATTGTAAACAAAGCCATTTATGTAGTTTATTTACTGTTTGTTTTCCTTTTGGAACAAGTCTGCGATTTTTGGGGTACTTTTTATTGTAATAGAATGTTTGTCTGTTTGTTGACAAGTCAAGCAAAAAATTCAAATGTTCTAACTTTTATTGCTATTTGGAGGTCAGTTGCAAGCCGTATGTTGAACAAAATAACCGTAAATAAGTATTTTTTTAAGTTATATAGAGAACAGAGACACCATAAATATTATAAACCGGTGGTAACTATGAAACGATGTCACTGAAAACTTTAACCAGATTTTCTAGAATAACTTCATTATGTAACCTCGTCCCCACAGCCTCATTTTTAATTAATCTACGTCCTACATGAGTGGGCTCTGTTAACTTGTGTCATGGCAACTTTACCCGCCGTAAGCGGTATTACCCGCTAACTTTCAAGCTCTACGCGAAATTTCCGAATTAGTTGCAACACCGCCAAATATGCGTCGCGTTCCATTTAAACTGGAATTAGATGTGTCAAAGTTACCATATGAGAGCATTTGTTTTAATTTTTATTTGTGGTTAGTAGGTACTAACAGGCCATTATTATTTTAAACTAATATTTCTTTATGTTTGCAAATATGAAAGTTCAGTAGTCATTATGATACATCTTTTGTGGAGCTTAAAAAAAAAAAATTCAAAGCAAATTCTCTGCATACCTCTTATAATCTTTCAGGGAACCTTTTAATCATTAGTTGCTATTGTAAACGCTTAACAATAACTCCCCTGAAAGCATCGGAATCTACACAATGCATTGCACAGCAGGTCATGAAACAGCACAAAGTAGCTTTAAGTATTTCACAGTATTGGTATAATAAAATAGTCGAAAATAATCGAGGCCTAAAAGTGCAAACCTTGAGGGCAGCGCGTTGTGCAATCTCAACATTACTGGAGATGTGCCCCAAAAATGGTTTTAAGAACTAGCTGTTGCGCACGTTTTCGCTTGCGTACATGTCGGAAATTATCCCGCGGGAACGTGCTATCGAGACAAAAGTACAAAAGTTAAAATATAAATTATCTCCCATTAAAATCGGTGCAGCCGTTTCGGATATTAGCAGAAGCAAACAGACAGCCAGACAGACAAGATTTGTTTTTTAAATGTTAAGTACCGTAGAAATCATAGGCCTTTAATAAAAAGCTGTTATTTTGATATTATAAACAGAAACTACCTATTTATGTATAGATATATATTAAAACTTTATGCACAAGTGACTCAATTCAATGAAATTAATTTTATTTATAGGATTGAGAAGCTGAAAGGTATATTTAAATCAGGATGTCCCCGTACTTTAACGGAAAGCCGTAACGAAACTTTTCATCGCGCAATGAATGAATGAATGCGGGCTAAAGTTTCCCGAACGAATGAATGAATAAATGCGGGTTGAACTGACAGATAGAGAAATATCGAGTAACCATTGTGACTTGTGAGCGCACGCTCATTGGTTTTTAAAACTACTTATTGATTGGCAGCCTGATGCGACAGATATTTTTCGCCGAGTTTATTAATCAACATATCGTGTATGTATCCCCTATAGGGGTAGACAGAGGTGTAAAGCGCACCCAATCAGTCAATTGAGTCAGCCTCTCGTAGGCCACTGCTGGAAATAGGCCTCTCCAAAGCTGTGCCACAACATCCACTCCTCTCCGCCTTCCGCATCCAGCCTGTCACAGCCTCGTCGGTTCATCTAGCTGGGGGACGTCCCACGCTACTCTTGTTGATACGCGGTGTCCACTCCAAGATTCGTCTGCTACCATCATGCCTCCGGTGTCCACTCCAAGACTCGTCTGCTACCATCATGCCTCCGGTCATCGGTCCTTTGACAAAAATGGCGAGCCCACTGCCACTATAGTTTGCTCACTTAAGCTATGTCGGTAACTCCGGTTCTATTCCGGATAATTTAACTTCTGATTTTATCCTTCAAAGAAACTCCAACCAAAGCCTTTGTATCTGCCAGGGGTGTGGGTTGTTCGAAAGACATACCGTGGCCTCTGGCATGCAGGAAACTGAAGGAACACGGGAGGGTTTTTGTCAGTAAAAGTCTCACACGCTCTCCTGCTTCACTCAGAGCAGGAGAAATTATTTGATGATTACCACACTCAAAAAATAAACCCGCTTCATAGCGTATATTTGTTGCCGAAACGGGGACACTGACAGTTGGGTTAGCATATCATAACGAGCAGGTCGCACTGAATAAAAATCTTTCTTCAACATTGCGGGATATACGACGAGAAGACTTGAAGATGTTTCCCAAACGCTTCCCAACCCAACTGGATCCTTCTGTCGGCTTCTTTCTCAATTTTTTGTCTACCGAGCTGGATGACTAACCCTATTTAGACTTATATATCCCTTACAACTTGGAGAACTGACCCTTCGATGTGGATCGGACACGGCAAGACGTGTGAATTGTACATGACTTTCGTCTTGTCCAAATTCATGCCGAGGCTAACCCGCCAAGAGGCTATGCAGCATCTGGTTTAACTATTCCAGCGTCTCTGCCATTATGACCATGTCAGCGGCAAAACGAAGGTGTAAATGTTGTATGTTGTAATAATAATAAACCCACATTTCGCCAATCATGTGTACGATAAAAACATTTTTCACCTCACAACCTCGAAAAGATTCTGTTTGTCATTCGAAATCTGCGTGCAAAAGTGCATATTACCCGCTAGCGTGGAAAGAGTTTTTGAAATTCGAACCTTTCTATTCAATAATTTTCTGTACGGCTAGTTCATTGAAAATGCATTAATCCTTATTTCATGTCAGTGCGATAACACATTTTTAGAATAATCGCACTGGCCAGCAGGACGAGTGCATGAAAAAAAAAGTAAAAAAAAATCGTCTCTATTCAATTCGCTTTCCATAATTTTGGTTTATTTTTTTGATAAAATCGTAAAAAATCATGAGGTATGATCGAGTCCAGCAGCGAAGATATAAATTTAACACCTGCAGAGTTAGTGCAAGCGGTACATAATGCCGAATTGAGTTATATTCCGGAAAAATCGCGTGAAAATTACATACAAGCGTACAATTTGTTCAATACATGGAGACATTCTCAAGGCGTGAAAACGTTTCCGAAGACTACAATGTAATGCTATCATACTTCATTAAACTAAGTACACTCATTTAATTTATTATTTAGGCTGTTTTTCTTGCACACCTAGAATTTTCCACGCTGTAGTGAGGTGAAAAATTGTGTGTTTAGCTCGGCAGCAGAGTTATTCTGCGTCTCGCACCTTTGAAAGCCTCGCTACGCTTAGGATTCTATATTTGAACCATTCGCTTCGCTTGCTCAGATTTCAATACAAGTACTCGCGCCAAAAAACAACTTTGCAGCCTTGCATAACAAATAACTATGTATTCATGTGTACGGCAACGTCTAAGATAAAAAGAAATTTCCAGTTCCTAATCTCAGTAGGAAATTTTCAGTAGAATGGAGTCTGGATTCATGCCCGGTTAGTGAGCTAGTTCCGTGTAACAGAGGATTTATATCATAACTAGTTAAATATGGGTGAAATCAGTATTCCTCCTATTTATGACCATGGACCCGTTTTGGAGAAAATCACCATATTGGAAAATTACCACTATTTAAGCTTTCTGCAGATCTTTCTGCGATGCCCAATTTGAATTGTTTTAGTAACTAGATAACAGTACACTGCTGTCATGGTCCATGACTTTAAATTATACACTTTACTGACAGTCCATCTGCCTGCCTTTTCCAAGCTTCGTTGGTGTCATCTTCTAGTCTAACCGGATGTAGCTGAATACCAGTGTTTTACATGGAGCAATTGCCTTTCTGACCGCCACTACCCAGTTATTGGGTAACATGATACCCATCGGTAGCACTCCGTCACCTTACAGACAATATTCATGTATCCACAGGTCAGACTGTCGACGCATACCTTAAGATGAGAACGAAGATATAAATCCAGAACAAGAAAAAGAGCATTCTTTTCTTGATATTCTTGACATTTTGGTACCTCTGGATAGTTCATCACCTGCCTAGCCTAATCCCAACTATGTTGGAGTAAATCAGTTAGAGTCAGTTTCCAGTCTAACTAGATGCAGCTGAATGTCAGTATTTTACATGGAGCGACTGCCTATCTGACCTCCACAACCTAGTTATCGGGTACAACAATACGAAGACTGGTTGTCAAAACTTTCGGGCTTCTGACGAGCCGTCACGACTATCAAAGGTCCAGAAATGACAGCCGGGACCAACGATTTAATATGTTTACCGAGGCACGGAGAGGTCTGGGTAGGTATTTAAAGATGGTCACCCATCCAGGGACTAACCGCGGCAAGCATAGCTTAACCTGATCGATCGATCCCTGCGGCTGATAATACTTAGCCATAGGAACCTAGCTGTGGATAGATCGACGAGTGAATGCCGGTCGGGTGAGTGATGCGAGTGAGCGAGTGAACTGTCAGCAGTTCGAAAAAATCCGATACGGACTCAATATGCAAACAAACTATGCCAAGTGAAATGTAAAACCGCACTTATGCAGAAAAGTTTTTTTGGTATTGCCCCACGTATTTATAATAAAGTACCTGATCTGATAAAAAATATTGACTGTAATACAATTTAAAAGGGCACTAAACCAAATATTAATTGAGAAAAGCTATTACACAATTGACGACTTCCTTAATGATAAATCTCTGCACTGATTGTTAAACTATTATTATGATTGACATACATGTTCCTATTCTGACACTTTTTATTCAGATTTACACTTTGACATACAATTTTTTTTTTTTTGACATATTACTGTAGAAATGTCACTAATGATATTAATCTGTTTTTTGTTTCTTCTTTTATTTATTTTTTGGAATTCTAATGATTTGACATTTATAATTATTCAATAGAATTTCTGTATAATTTTGGAAAGGAATATTATTTGCATGCCCATGAGACGGTAGAATATGGAGGACTAATTTTTTAAGAAAACATCTATGTACCAATTACCCATGTTTGCAAAAATAAATGATTTGATTTGATTTTGATTTGATTTGAATGCTCTGTGCTTGTTAACACAAAGAATATGGTCGAGTGGAGATAAAATGTTTGTGTCTTTTGTTCTAATCTAAACCAACCAGTAGCCGTCATTCACGTTTATTCTTTACCAAAAAGGTACATTTTGACCCTATTTTACATACCCTTCCTGGAACCACAAGTTTAACAACCTCTTTGGTACAT
The DNA here is from genome assembly GCA_947359405.1 of Antitype chi. Lineage (NCBI taxonomy): Eukaryota > Metazoa > Arthropoda > Insecta > Lepidoptera > Noctuidae > Antitype > Antitype chi. Next base: position 20,078,699 of record OX375819.1, read on the forward strand.
TACGTGTAAATCACAGGATCAGGATAGTATATGGGGCAGTTAATGTGCGCACGGAACAGCCTGATTTATTATTTTCTTTTGATGCGTTTAAGTTATTGGCTGGGGAGGTAAGTGGCTGTAGGTTACGGATATTGAGCACCTGGACGTGAGATTTAGATTGGGTTAGATATCTTGCGTGTTTGAATTAGATAGTAAACAGATGGAAATATATAAGTTTCAAGTACCCGTGAAACTACCCTCATTAAAGTTATTGTGAAGAGTGACTACTTTTCTTAACCATACCATATTATCGTATGATAAATTGCGTAAATTACTTTGTCTAAAATCAAGATGCACTCTCCTAGAGACGGTATTTTTGTTTGATTTGTGTAGCAATGTATAAGATTGTATGGATATCCGTAACAAAATAAGTTACTTCGTTCATGGAACGACAATATGCCGCGGAGTGCGCACACGGCTGCTGTTTGCAGTTACGTCTTGTCGCAATAACGCAAGTATGCGGGCCTAACCTCTGTGTCGACTAACTAATTAAATAGTTACAATTAGCTATTCCATCATATTATTATGTTTGCTCGGACTGCTAGTAGATTCAAAAATATGGTACGCAAAACGCTTAATCACAGTCATTTTACACAAAAATGTTGTCTTAACTTAAAGTATTTTAGTTTGTAGGTTTTAGTTTAAATAGCATGGGTTTTTTTGTTTTTAGGGGCTTTTACGCATAGCGTATGTCAATCCCATCGTATCCTAAACAATTATAGTTTCACAAGACGTGGGCATGGTTTGATTAAAGATTATTTTTATGTGTATTTTGTGGAAAATGTCGTTGGTTACACATTTGGCCGTATTTTTTTGTATTTCTTCCTATAAATGTAATGTGTCACTGTTTTTTTTCCCCTAATAAATAAAATAAAAAATACCATACATATTAAAAGCTACATAACACGTCACGCCTGTATTCCCCCAAAAGCAGAGGCTAAATCTAACAGAGGGCGTCTTTGCCTTCTGCCATCAACCAGGAACAAATCCTGACTGTGGGCTGCTATTGAGAAATTCCATAAGTAAAAACTCAAACACTTTGTCCGACATGGAAATCGAATCCAAAACCTCATGCTTAGCAGTAGCGCTTGGGTCCACTACACCTACAAGGCAGTTTTTATTACACTAAATTATTTATTTTCATTATTTCACATTATATTTATAATGATGTCCTTCAGCTCCCAAATGGTTGTTGTCAGCAAAAAATACATTAAAATCTTTTCGACATTTAGATTTAACGATCAAGCAATATGGCGATCTCTAAAGGCTGCTATATTTAGGTATACCAATTCGTATAATTTGACTCTCATCGCTTTTACAAAGCCCTAATATTTTCGAGAGCCCCTACAAATAAACAAAACGTGACTTCTAATACGAAATACGAATTTTAATTGAATATTGAGCTGTGAGGCCGCTTAGGATTAGTTACACAGTGCAAAATGTTTCGCAAACTTAGCTTACTGCATGTACATCATTCCAAGTCCGCGTACAGGCAGAATTCATTTCTTATTCATGCAAGCAGAATTTTTAATAAACTGTCTTTTGAACATGATTTGGATAATTATATTCAATACCAGTGTTTCTCGGCTTAAGCGTTTGTTGGTGGAAAGCTTCTTTACGGAAAAGTAATTGTTTGTATAAACCTACATACCAAGGGCACGGCTTCTTTGGATGATATCAAACGATATTGGAAGGGTTTTTTAATCCTATCTCTACATGTTCGAAAGTTATGAGAATTTTTAATATATTGATACCAGAAACCGAACTTTACAAATTGAAATAAACACATCACTCGGAAGAGATTTATCGTGATATTGGCAAGTAACGTGGAAATTATTGACCTACGTAGTACAGTGACACATTTGTTATGATTTGAATTTAAGAAACGTAAAACCGAATATTTGGTATCGAATTTTAGAGTATTTTATTTTGAGCTGTAACTATGTGTAGTGATTCTATACCAGGTGTTATATTTAGTGCTTAGGATAGCAATAGGGTTTCTGTTACACTCAGTATATGATTTGTTATTTGTAGATATTAGTTGATCGTCTATTATTTATTTCCTAACTTATGTGATATGTCATTTATACCGCCATTTTCTTTGTTGTTTCCGAGTTAAGTATTTATCAATGGAAACTTATAAATGGCCTTTAGTTTCACATTGTTTAATAACGATGTTTATAAATGTTAGCTGTAAGTTTCTCGAATAAAAATAAAATAAATACACCTATACAATTTGCTGAACAGTTGCAACTATGGAAAAGGTCTAAAAGGTTTAAGTACATGTCACGTTATTGGATAAATTGAAATCGTAAAAAGCCCTTTATAAAATGGTTTATCTCTTCAACAAACCCCGCATCAATATTGTCAAATTACCATATCGAAGTTAGTTTTGACCACAAAATTCGATGCATTGTTGGATAAATGAAAATTGAAATGTAGTTTCGTTATAAGTGACTTCTATGCTACACAAGTTTGATTTTTGCGCTGCATAAATATTTGTATGGCTTACAGAATGCACGGAACTGTGTTTCCAGTTGTGAAATGAAGTGTGTGTGAGTTTATAGACATACAACCTTTTACACCCGGAAACAACCAACCCGGAACAACCATGAAGTTATTGTTGTTAAAAAAAATGTTTTCACTTTTTTATTTGTTGCGTTTTTCACGAACTGTATCCAAATAAACGTTATTATTTATTACACAATACGGGGAAATTAATGGTATTCTGGAGACATTATTCTCAGTTTATCAATTAGGTCCGAAACCAACGAAAACTTTGAGAGTTTGAACAAATCTCGATAATTTTCCTGTCTAGACTTGTTTGAAACTTTGACACAACCTATTAATTAAATCAACGGACTACATCACTGGAAAACAAACCACATCCACCTTCAAATAGAGATAAAATTAGATAAGCAAGAAAATCCCTAGTATACCTACAGGAAGAGTAATTGTACTTTATTTTTATGACCCAATGAAATAGTACTTCCTATTCTTGAATGATAGTTCGATATGTGGTTTCGATTCTCGTAAATTTTGATTTAGTTTGTTTGTCGTAAATTTTGATTTAGTTTGTTTGTCGTAAATTTTGATTCAATTTGAATAAACTCCGATTCTTGTAAATTCTTGTTAGGTTGTGTAAAAACGGAAGTTGTATTTAATGTACATTCCATGCATCACATGGAAATACGATCTCTGAAAATGAGGTTGTAAATTATTGAGGACGGTAGTTTATTTCTGTTTGGTTTTCATATCTTTGTTATCGTCTTGTTTTGCAAAATTTATGGATCTTTGTTCAAGGGGTATCTTTCCACAGTTGCACATTGATATATTTTCATAAAACTTTCCAGGATAGTATTCTGAAATAGTTTGTTATGCATTTGACAACTTTAGGGAGCTTTAGGTAGGTATAGTACGCAGTAAGATTTTCTGACTGACCGACTCCTTGACAATTCAAAAGCGTCCGAGTGGTTTAATTGAAATTAATACTATGAGTTTGAGTTTGGGCCTGCATAGCGGTGGTTCAGCGGTTCAGGCGTGAAAAATTAATTAATAAACAGAATTATTTTGCATTTATAGTATGGATGGAGCAATAATAGATCATTTAATTAACTTCGCTGCTACAGCAACAATCGACTCTCAATCAACCCGCCCAGAGTTTTCTCAACTACATTAGAGTCGGCTTCCAGTCTCTCCGGATGTAGCTGAACACCAGTATTTTACAAGTAGCAACTGCCTATCTGACCTCCACAACCCAGTTCCTGTGCTAGACGATACCCTTTAGTAAGATAAGACTGGTTGTCAGACTTTCGGGCAACAATCGACTCTATACCCTTGAAATTATGTAACAATGCCTCTAGGCCTTACAGCGAAAATAAACTTAACACCGATTATATTTCGTCCATGACTAGATACGAAAACTCTACATGAATCAGAAATTATCAATCATAATGAAGATAAATGTTATACAAACTAAGCTCATAAAACAACAATGTAGAAATAAAAAAAACCGAGTACAATCAGCCATTGAACTACAAAAACCACCCTTAATGCAACGAAATAAAGGCGATGTCAATATCAAAATTGTAACCATAGCCGAACAGCCTGTATTTTAGGATCAAGTTTTCAACTTATCAAAGGCGTTAACCAAATTAAGTAAACAGCACAACTTAACTTAACTTTTAACCCTTAACTATGACAATGTTGGTAAGTAACTTCTTCATAATTTAGCCGACGGCGCAGAGAGAGGTTGTGTCAAACTTCTGTATTATCGTGTTATGATGATGATTAACGAGTTTGGTTTTAAACTTTTGTGACACGATTAGGAAGGGAAGGATGAAATGAGGTGGAAGTAAAGAAGGCTTTTGTGTTGTCTTTGGAACTTGCTCGTGGATAATTAAGCTTTTTTTTGTGTCTATAGAACTAACTTGAATACCATGATTCTCTAGAGTTTTCCCTATTATGTTGGGGTCAGTTTCCAGTCAAACCAGACGCGGCTGAAAACCAGTTTTCTACATGCAGCGACTGCCTATCTAACGTCCACATTTCAGTTTCTGGGTAACACGGTACGCTTTGGTAAGACTGGTTGTCTAGACTTTCAGGATTCTGACGACCTGTAACGACAGTCAAAGATCCACGAATGACACCCGGGACCAGAGGCATGGACGGGTATGTAAATATGGCGAGGGGGGTAGTGGCTGATCTTTGCGTTATGCATGGGTGCTGCTCGTGGTGACTGGTCGTCTTGCTGACCATGGTTTTGTTATTGTTAATTGTATTAAGCTTTTATTAATTTTAGTCCAAGGGTCCTATTTTAACTTTTGATACTTCAAGTTATAACTTGAAGTATCAAAAGTTAAAATGAAAAAAAAAAAAAAAATGTAAAATTGCATATGTAAGCGGGCATGCCCTTTATGCCTGGAAGCTTTCATTTAGATTGTAAGTTCTGTTTACGTTTTATATTTATTATTTATTTCTACTTGAGTACCTATAGTTTTCAATGTTTTGATGGTATATTGGTATTGGTATATACCCACTCACGGACCAACAGCGGCAAGCGTAGCTTAACCTGATTATCGACCCGTACGCCTGTTGTGCAACATTCCATTACCAACGTATAAAAATACGATGCACCTGTGTGCTCATTAGCAAACGGTATGTTCTATAATGTTATTGCACGTCCTTTGAACGCTCAGTTGCACCGATTGCCTGCTGAGTATTGGTATAACAAAATACACGTTGTGTCCTGTGCTTTATAAAAGATATATTTTATTTTACGCGTGGAGTGTTCTATTTAAATAAACACTGGCTTCATTCACTTCTAATATTAAAATTGGCGTGTGCTAGCTGACATTATAATAATTTAGTTTAACGTTTTGTGTCTCTTACTCATCGTCATCTACCTAGACGTTTCCCAACTATATTGGGGTCAGTTTCCTATCTGACCTCAATACTTTATTACATTCCATAATGTGTACATATAACAGTAGGTATGTTAAACGTAAAGTTGGAAGGCCTCCCACAAGGTGGACCGATGACCTTGTGAGGGGCGCAGGAGTCCGCTGGATGCGGGAAGCACAGAACCGGTCTAAGTGGCGGAGCTTGGGGAGGCCTATGTCCAGCAGTGGACGTCTTTCGGCTGAAATGATGATGATGATGATGTTAAAACATCGAATCAATTATGGACCCTATCGGGCACAGCAAAGTTAATTTTTAATAGGAGAGACCTCCACAACCCATTTACTGGGTAATACGATATACCCCTTGATAAGACTGGTTGTCAGACTTTCGGGCTTGTGACGACTCGTAGCTACTGACAAAGATCCACGAATGACAATGTTAATTACCTACTTACTACATGCAACTTGCGCCATCCCATCTTCCTAGTACGGCGGGTTGTGCTGGGGCGGCTGCTGCAGGTGCGGGAAACCTTAAACGGCGCAAATATTCCAACCTTATTGGAACCTATATGTGCGAGTCGTTTGGGGATGAAAATCTAGGGTCATGGGTTCCGAGTGCCCGCGTTGTTTTCCGAAACATTGCCAAATGGTTGGTCGACTCTTCATGTGATCAATGGGCTGGCCTAATTATCGGACAAAGAATCAGTATTGCCATATAACGTGGCAATGCTGCCAGCCTTCTGGGCACTATTCCGGTTCAAAACGATGCGGATGAACTTTTTGATGCCTTTTGATTATTTCTATACTTGTATTATTATCTTACTATTATATAGAATCAAGTTCTTTTAACTGAAAAGACAGCTGTGCTGCTGGGGAGTTTGTTCCGCCACTTCTTCTTCTTAGCTAAAGCACTAGGAAGTGAGGGTGGGCGTTTCTGGGAACTGCCTTATGTAATTTAGTAGTTCAAAAGTGCTGACTCTCAGCCTAGTTTGAATACTTTTGACCTACCTACCTATATTATTTCTAAAATGTATACTGTATTTTACCAGTTTTTTTTTAATAAATTTGGTTACCTATTTATTTATTTATTTTGGATTTTCAACTTTAACGAAATGATTTAACTTGGCAAGTACCTAAAGTTACAAATGTCATTCTGTAATGACAGCCAAAGACAACCTATATTTTTCTAATATCGATATGTTCTCTTGAAGAAAGTTATAATTTATGTTCTTTTGAACTAACGAAGCTATTTAGTTTCCTTGTGATGTTTTCTCGCTGTATAAATCGATATTGGGATGATTCTGTTGTGCATCAACTAAATTTAATTGGGGGTATTGCTATCTTTTTTCTTCTTATAAATAAATAAATAAAAATAAAATAAAAATATTTATTGCATCAATTCAAATAACTTAATCTAGTTACAATGGGGAGAATCCTGTTAAGCAAATAGTTTGCTTGTGTTAGGATACTCCGCCCTTCCCCTGGTTATTTATTTTCTCTTATGAAACAGGAAAGAGACGGAAATAAATTAGAGTTGTCAAATTTAGTTACTAAAATATGTTTTTTTCCGACGCAACTACGACGAATTAAATTCATCATGCTTTAAATCACGCCACATTCAAAGCAATCGAAACGTGATTTAGTTTGACAGTTGTAAAACATCACTTTTCTTTTTCTTTGGCGGTCTGTTAGCAGAGGTAGTAATACTCTTATTTTAGTTTAGGTGGTGAACAAAAGAATCGGCTTCAATGTTTAACTATAAAAACTACAGTTGTCAAATTTAACGAAAATAATGGCCGAGTGCCCAAGAATATTTCCAAAGGAAAAATAAATTTCCTTTTAATTAAAAAACCAGCTGTTCCAAACTAAACTTTCTCACAATTATAACAAAACCAATCTCAGTGTCTGTCTGGCTATGGGCGGAAGAAATTAATAATTATAGCAGGGTGTGCCAAAAGTTCCCAGTTCTTCTGCCATTTTGGTTATCAACATTCATAGGACTAACTACACCGAATCGACTCGTCCAATCATGAATATTTAATGGTCATTATCGAGTTGGAAGCAAAATTAAAATCGATTCCGATAACGTTTTTAATGAAAATCGTGACTTTTAATTAAAAGCAACTCACTATGTAGTCTGAACTGAAGGCTCCCGCAGACAAGCCAAACGCGGTTGCAGTAGAAAAACTTCCATGAAGTTTTCGTAGAAATCGGTTTCGCGTTGGGCCTGTCTGCGGAAGCTTTTATTCATAAAGAAACGTTTTAAGTAATGTGTTTTTCTAGCTTATGTTTTCCCTGAGGGAAGTAGCTTTTGTTAGTTGCAATAATTGTTTTAATTATCTAAAGATTGTTTTTGGGGTATATTTTGAAAAGATTTAAGAAACATTACATAATCCTTTTTTTGTGGTTACAGACAAAGAATACCTTTTTGCCAGGCGTGGGTTTGCTGAACAAGACTAAAATACTAGGACCGTGTACAGTGAACCGCACATTAACGGTAACGGCATCATTGCGAATATCAGTCTTATTGCTACGAAATAAAGGCGCTCTCAACTTTAAATACTAGGCGATGTCCTTGTTACATAAAAAAAGCAATTTATTACGGTAGGTAAGGTACTGCTATGATTTCCTCATATAATTCTTACCACAAAAACCCATTTAACTAAGCTACCTGTCTTCCGAAGTTCCCCCATCAAAATGGCCGCAAATCTTGAGTCCTATTTGCATCAAATTTTCCGTAAAAAGGGAGAGATTATGCTGAAATTTTGCTCAATCGGTTTAGTAATTTTCGTTCCGAACCGGAGACGGGACAGATGGACCGGATTGCTTCGTCAAAACGGTTTCCGTTTTCCATGGTAACTTTAGAACTGATTAAATAAATTCGGTGTTGAGTTTACGGATTCGGTTTCAGCATTTTGACTTTATATAAGTATAATTTGTGAATATTGTAAAAACGAGGTATCTTGGAAATATGATACTGTGATTACGAGACCCTTAGCTGAGTTGAATAACTTTCGAGGTAAACATTGGCTTATAAAGATGTCAATTTCTAGGTACGTACCAAATGAGGACAGGTTGAGACTTTCGAGTAAGCAAAATCAAAACAGAGGGTCGTTCGTAGGTTAAGCTATGGTTGCCGTGGTTGGTTCGTGGATGGGTGACCATCCAATACACACCAAGACACCTCCGTGCCTCGGAAAGCACGTTAAGCCGTTGGTCCTGACTGTGATTTGCGGATCTTTGACAGTCGTTAGGTACCTACGGGCAGCTAGACGCCTAAAATTCTTACAGCCAGTCTTACCAAGGGACTATAATTTTACCCAGTAACTGGGTTGTGGAGATCAGATAGGCAATCATTCCATGTAAAATAGCGATTGGGACATGGTATATAGCTGTGTCCGAGATAGTAGGGAAAAGGCGAGGTAGGTTAAACATAATATCTAATTATGTAGATGTCGGACATCGAATTGGAAAGGCCTCTCCTAAATCTGCTTAAAGATAATAGGCCTAGTTTTAAGGGTAAATTGGCTTTCGAGATGAGAATCAGAACAACAAAACTCCTTAAAATGATAAAACACTTTTGATTACAAACGAAACAATAATATCTTGCGAAATGGTCCGCCGAGCTAAAAGAAACATCGCAACATATCATAATATGTCTCGAGCACAAATTAATGTGATGATTAATGAGGACCGATGGGAAAGACGCCATGATTCCGTAGGTAATCGATGTTATTTGTTCCGGCATTCGATCAAAATCGATCATGGACGAAAGTTTTGGACAAAAACTAGGACGGAATAGATGGGAAAGTCCGTCCATATGGAAAGGAATTCAATTTCGTTTGATTAGATATATTACAAGGCCAAAGTGAGTGCAAACGCCGGAAAGAGACGCCCTTTAAAGTGATCTTATTTGTGAGGTTCTTCAGAAAGGCCCGGTGCGTAGTACGCAACCAGCGCACGTGCGCGTATGAACGTAAACGAGCCAAAAAGAGTATGTAGGGATCGTAGCAAGTGGCTTTCTGTAGTTTCTGCCTTTGAAAAAGGCGTGAGTATATTTATGTATGAATGTAATCTATATCTATACTATCCAATCTAATATTATAAATGTGAAAGCCATCTGTATCATGGAGAGTGCGATTGTCGCAACCCAGTGCAGGGCACGCCACGATTGCGGCGGTAAGTCCCCTCTTTAAGGAATGGCTTGAGAGGCGCCACGTCGTCCTCACCTTCTGCTTGAGCCAGGTCCTTCCTGTTTCGTATGGCCATCGTAGGCGCGGGCTTGTGGACGGCGAGTAATAGGTAGCTCGTTGTCTGGTAAGAACCAAGCCCGGGTGGACGGTGTGTTGTGTTCCACGCGAGCCTCAAAAAGATGTCAGCACCATCTGGTGGGGCCAGCAAGCGCCGATGCCTGCTAGGGGTGCGGGTTGTTCAAAAGAGATACCGTGGCCCTTGGCACACAGGCAACTGAGGAAACACGGCTGGGTTTTATTCAGTAAAAGTCTGACACGCCCTCCTGCTCCACGCAAAGTGGAAGAAGTTATTTAATGATTTCCCACCCACAAAAAAAAAGAAGAAACCCCGTCTCTCTATCTGTCTACCTGATGCCTTTTCACACCTTTCCGGCTGGACAGGTTTGGATGAAATTTGGCACTCAGGTAATGAAACACAGGCCATTTTATCTTGGCAATACGATTCCATAGGTTTTTCAACCTTCACGTAGGCGAATCCGCGGTCAAAAGCAAGTGTCAGAGAAGGGTACAGTTATTTTGTTGCATTCTTCGGAAAAAAAGTTATTTGTGATTTCAGCCGAACGTATAAGAGTCGAAAGTAAGCCTTGTAGTAACCTACAATTATTTTGTAATTTATAATACATCTTGCAAAACTTAGACAGCAAACAAGCTAGTCTAGAAAATAAACCGACTAATAGCATAATGAGCTATAATGTTTCCACTACTGGGACACAGAATGGGACATAATCCACCACGCCGGCCCATTGCGGGTTGTTAGATATCACATGTCTTCGAATTTTTGGTTCGAGTACTTGCCAGTTTCCACACGATATTTTCCGTCACCGTTTTGAGTGCAGCAGGCTTAACACAAGCACCGATTTGTGGATGGAAGAATAGACATAACTATTAACTAAATGATGTACAATAGGAGAAGATAGCTACGTTTTTCTATATTAATTATCACAGTTATGCCTTCTAAACGAATCATAATTTTGTAGGTAATCGTATATACTTTGTGGCAGTCGAGCAGAAAGTTTGATGTCAGTGTGATTTTGACAGTTTGGGAAGAAATACTCTTCTGAAATAGTCTACATTTATAAGGACCTAGACAAAGACCGTAAGAAAAGAAAGACAAAATGACAGATTGTAGAAGGATATCTACGGTGCGATGTTAAAGATGGAGAAACAAAATGTCACTTTGTATTGAAAAAGCACTGTCTATTCTTCGTAGAATTAGAAACCGTCGTACAAAGCCTGCTGTGGTGATGAAATTAAATACACATCACAAACTCACGACCTACAACTCGATGTCGAGGTCGGTACCATTGGGCCACCGCTGCTCGCAAACGATGAATGCTCAACTTTTTAAAAAAAAATTATTTAAATTGCAGCCGCACGGGTTGATTCATTAGGTTAAGTTACGATTGCTGGGGTTGGTCCGTGGATGAGTGACCATCTTTACATACCGAGACTCCTTCGTGCCTCGAAAAGCACACTAAGCCGTTAGTTCCGGCTGTCATTCGTTTATCTTTGGCAGTCTTTACGGGTCGTCAGAAGAACAAAAGTCTGACTATCAGTTCTACCAAGGGGTGTCGTATTACTTAATTTACGATTGTATACCTTACTTATTGAACGGATCACTTTCTATTACATACCCTATTTAGGCAGAAATAATACCAAAAGCAGAAAAGCTAATAAGGCGTAAAATCCAGGTTTCGCTCTAACAGCTTAAGTCATTATGCAACTGCCGTTTTTCGCAGTCAACTAACTTAGCCAACTGCAAACAGATTAACAGCAAGACTGTGTTTACTTTGAACACACAAAGACAAATCCTCTCTTTTACAAACAATGGTATTCCGGAATTGATCGGAATGTAATTACAGATTAAAAGGATTTGTTGCAGGGATGCAAATTGGTATTCCGTAGTCGAGGTGGTTAAACGGAACTGTAGAAGAAAAGAAAGATAAATAATTGATTTATTTGCAGTAAACGTGATGAAAAGATAAAAAGTACACATACTCACAAATAAAATCACGCCTGTAATCCCCGAATGGTTAGGCAAAAGTGTACCCATATTTCGCCAGTCAATTGGGGCGGGCCAATTGCCATCAACCGGGCACGAATACAGCCTCCAGGCTGCTGCTGAGAACTACCTTGGTTAAAAAAAAAACCAGTATCACTTAGTTCGGCCTGGGAATCGAACCCAGGACCTCATGCTCAGCAGTAGCGCTTGCGGCCACTAGACCAACGAAGCAGTCAAAGAAACAACAAAACCGTTAAAAAGGTAGCGTGCGTAGGGGAAAATATGCGTAACATCCACGCAAAACGGCCATCGCTCAGCATAATGCTGTAACACTATGCGAGATCAGACAGTCAGATGTAAATAATTGCCGTATTAAATAATAATTATAACAAAATCATTGCAAAAAATACAGGGTATTGGACAATCTTAAATGAATCCCTATTTTCCTTGGTCACGGCATCACACGTGAACGGTTGGACCAATTTTGCTAATTATTTTTTTGTTGTGTTTGTTATCGTCAGGAGAAGGTTCTTATGAAAGAAAAAAATAAGAAATAAGCGCGTAACATTAGAAAATATAAGAAAACTTAACGACCATAGTAACTTGCGAATTCAATGTTCGTAGTTAAGACAGGACAACGTCTGTCGGGTCTGCTAGGTTTTTAGTGACAATATTGGTTAAACAAATTGGCCCTGTAGATAGAACACGTGCCTTCAATAGGTCTTGGTAAACTTTTGTAACCTAGCCCAAACTTCGAAGCTAGTGGTATTAGGTCTCTAAGGACCTATTAGTAAGGTTTATATTTGATTTTTTAAGATCATATAATCGATAATGCTAAAGATTTTTATTCAAAATTATTTCGAAGAGAATGTGTAGGTAAATACCTACTTACAATGATCGATGGACTCTGAAATAATGTTAAGAGGTTACGTCTGTCACTGACGTGCGGATTAAAAAATAATAATTTACAAAATCCAAAAACCCAACATCCTTTTAAAACAAGTTTCTTGTTCCATCTTTTTTAATTAAATTTAACTTTTTAGGCAGTCTGGTTTTTTAATTTTGTAAATATATATTTTTTTTACAGTTTTTGGGCGATATAATTGTTTTTGACGTTAATGAGACCTATTTATGAAACCGTGTATTTTGATACCCCACACAACAGGTTTCAGAAAAAAAAATTGTACACAGTATGGCGCCAAAAATTGGGCATTTTTTAGTTTCACCAGTGTCACTCTCACAATTAAGACGAATCTAACGGCACCTCTCAAGCTGAAATCGATCAAACCGTTTTGGCTACAGAGCGTGCAAATATACATAAATACATACACTCGAAAAATATAACCCTCCTTCTGGCGCAATCAGGTAAAAAATAATGTTTAGTTTTATTTTTACGTAATATCTATTTTATTGAATATTTGTTATCTTGTAACTGCCCGTTATTTTTAAATGTCGCTGCTTTTTGCTGCTGCTGTCTTTAACTTTTTTTAGATGATTTTGTTTCTATATTTTATGATTGTTTTTAGTTTAGTTTGTCATCACAATAAATCCTTCTTCTTTTCTAAATGGCTCCAAAGGGGTTAAATACTAAGATGATGGCTGATATACAATGTGTAACGGAAAGGGTATATACATACCAAGGGCACGGCTTCTTTGGATGATATCAAACGATATTAGAAGGGTTTTTAAATCCTATCTCTACATGTTCGGAAGTTAGAAACCACATCATCAAAATTTAAATAAACACATCACTCGGAAGAGATTTATCGTGGGATTGGCAAGTCACGTGGAAAGTTATTGACCTACGTAGTGAGGTGACACGTTTGTTTTGATTTGAATTTAAGAAACATATGAAACCGACAATTTGGTACCAATTCTTAGAGTATTTTATTTTGAGCTGAAACTATGTATGGTGATTCTTTAGTGCTTAAATATAGCAATAGGGTTTCTGTTACACCCTGTATAGAGATGTCTAGAAAAAGACGTGCTGTGTCGACTCCGAATGAGGTGAAAAAAGGCAAAAGCCTGATGATAATTCATAAATGGTGAAGATGACACGGCTACCCCAGGAGGTAGGCAGAAAATGCATTATTTTGTTTTTCAAATGATCATTCGGAGTTGATTCGCTCCTTGTTGTTAAATTGAATGAATAATGTAGTCGAGCATATCGGGGTGTTAGGAAATCATAACATCTGGTTTAAATAGGTTCTTTTTTTGTATTATTTTATCTAAATTCTTTTATTTGTATATGTATTGTGTGGCTTGTAGATTCGTAGACCATTTTGTATTTCATACTTGTTGACAGGCTACACTGTTCTCCCGTACCTATTAACACTGTAATTTGAAAACATTGTAAAAGCCAATTATTAAGAGTAACCGTGGAGTTTCTTGCCGGCTCTTCTCCATAGAAATTGCCCAATTGGAACCGTGCACCTAGCGTCTGACGTTTCATAAGTGCCCGTGTATGTTTATGTGATCCGAGGAACGGATAAAAAAAGAACATTGCTATTTGTAAAAGGAGTATGTATCTAAGGATTCACTTAGTCTCACTTCTTTTACAAATCACAATTTCATCAAAGTTTTTATCTCACGCTGTGCTGTTAATTTAACAGTTAGGTACTACGGAACACTTATTATGCAAGCCTGGCTTGTATTAACGGTTTTTGTATTGGAAGCTTGTCGGCAAAAGAACAGCAAAAGCTCTTTGCATTGCGCAGAAAATTGTAGCCTTTGCTAAAGTCTTTGCTACGGAAGACGGCGGCGGAATGAACGCAGCGGTATTTTAGATACAAAATGTGAAGGAAACTGTGTTTAAACACAAAAAGCTTTAATAAAGAACAGCAGGAATAGAACATAGAGTTTGTAGAGTGGCTACACAAGTACACAGTTTGCATAACTATTTTAAATTGGATTTTCAATGCTCGGCTCAGCGCTGAAACTTGAAAATCCAACGGCACGCATTCATACAGGTGTTGCCTCATCATCATCATTTCAGCCGAAAGACGTCCACTGCTGGACATAGGCCTCCCCCAAGCTCCGCCACTTCGACCGGTTCTGTGCTTCCCGCACCCAGCGGACTCCTGCGGCCCTCACAAGGTCATCGGTCCACCTTGTGGGAGGCCTTCCAACTTTACTTTCCTTTAGGTGTCGCCTAGTGTTGGTGAAAATTGGCATCATTCAACTAGGTAAAATTGTAAAGTATACGTGGAGTCCTCAAAGAAAGTTAGATAAAAGAGAGACGAAAAATACTGGAACATAGCAACACTGCAGTTACATACCATAAAATGGGTCCAAGAGCCAAGTGCTTGCTTTTAGTAGGTAACCTAACAAACAAGTGAAAAGTTACCAAGTGCGAGTCAGACTCGCACTTGAAGGGTTCCGTACCACTGTACGTACAAAATCCTACATATTTCCGTTTTTTGTTTGGGCCTCCTTTAATTTCTTACTTTACTTTTATTATTGGAACGAAGTTCTTGCAGCTTGCGGTAAGAGTAAAATTTTAGAAATCACCACGTAACGAAAAAGTTGCTGGTCTTATTGTATATAAAGTGACAGGGAGAGACTGAGATAGTTTTCATGGTTTTCGAGGGCGCTGAAGCCAATAACAGTGGGATCAAAATATAAATTTAAGATGGCGGGCGCAAACATTTCTAAGTTTTTCGTCATGGGTATCGTTTTCATGGTTTTCGAGGTTGGTGAAACCAAAAAGGAGGTCGAAAAAAGTTTGAGTATTTTAAAGATAAAGTTAACGACGTTGATTCAAGGTTGAAGAAAACGCGGTTAGGTCGGGGCACCCCCATTTTTTGTTGTTATAGCGGCCATAGTAATACGCAATCTGTAAAAAATTCAAGGGCCTATCTATTAAGGTTCAAAAGATTCAGCCATGTGGCAGACGGACAGACAACGGAGCCATATTAATAGGGTCCCTCTTTCTCTCTTTGGTTACGGAAACCTAAACATTCCAAGACCCCTTTGCTTGCTTTGAGGAACTTAAAAAAAAACAACTAAGAATAATACCTTCGTCTACTTGTAGTGCAAGTAACTAAGATATTGCAAACAATTGTTTTGACAGTTATTTCACTTTATTCTAGACGATTTCAGTCACAACAGTATTACTCCATTTCTTTTGATTGAACCTCACCATTATCATCATAATCATAATCAGCCTATTATATTCCCACTGTTGGGACACAGGCCTCCTCTCGGTGAGAGGGAGTGGGCCGTAATCAATCACAATCAAAATATTTTATTCCACGTAAACCTGCATGGGCACTTATGAAACGTCAGAAGCTAGGTGCACGGTTCCAATTTGTCGTTTCCTATGGAGAAGAGCCGGCAAGAAACTCCACGGTTACTCTTTTAAAAATAATTGGCTTTTACAATGTTTTCAAATTACAGTGATAATAGAGACTCTGCCTAGTTTAAATAAATGATTTTTGATTTTGATTTTATGGGAGGCCAGTGCAGGCCTGTCAATAAGTACCAGGTACTTAGAGGAATGAAAATACAGAATAGAAAATCGTCTACAAATCTACAGTCTGTAAGGCTTACAACGTTCTATCATTCACAATATGTAAAAGAATCTACATAAATATTGAAACCAAGTGACATGATTTCCACGACAATCTCTAATCCACCACGCGGGCCCAGTGCGGGTTGGTAGATGTCACATATCTTCAAATTTTAGGTTCTAGGACATGCCGGTTTTCTCACGATGTTTTTCTTCACTGTTCTGAGAGCAGTGATGTTGAAATAATTTACACACAGTAAAGCGCCTGTCTGGGTTCGAACCGATGACCTACAATGCGTAAGTCGCGGTTGTTACCACTGGTACTTGATGTATATGATAATCAAATGAATTCTTGTAGATGTATCTTTTGAAGGTTGACTGTGTGTTGTACTATTCATTCCAAGTCTAGGAAAACTATATTCAGTTCACTGCACGAACATAACAATTCCTCAGGAATTAATTTGTACGAAACACGTTGAGAGCCAAACTTGCTTCTAATAGGACCCAAACTCCAGAACATCGGCTAAGTTCGACGAACTTCGACAAACTTCGTAAAATGCCTGATGTATGGGAAGCAGACCTCGCTTTTGTGGAAAACTCTTTTGTCAGTCTTGAATTTATGACGGTAGAGTTGAAATTCAATTGGAGATTGATATGTCTGGATTAAGGTGATGTATGGCACTGAACAGGGTAATGTATTGGAAGGAATTCCGAAGTTTTTGGTACAATTATGGTTTGAAGATTTTTGTAGAGAAATAAGAATTCCGGTACATAATGCATAAATAAAATCAGCCAATAATGTTCCCACTGCTGGGACACAGGCCTCCTCTCGATGAGAGGGAGTGGGCCGTAATCCACCACGCGGGCCCAGTTCGGGTTGGTATACTTATGTCACATGTCTTTGAATTTTGTGGTTCTAGGACATGTCAGTTTCCTCACGATGATTTCCTTAACCATTTTGAGAGCAGTAATGATTAAGAGCAGTGTTGCTCAAATGATTTAGACAACAGGTCAGGGTATCGAACCTACGATCTGCTGCTCATAAGTTGCGGCTGATTGCACTCACTGGGCCACCACTGCTCTTAGATTTCATTTTCTGTGGCCTCATTTTATTTTTCACTTCTGATTCATAATTTATTATATACTAGCTTTTGCAAGCAGCTTCACCCGCGCGCAGGTCGAAAATTTTCCCCCGGGAACGTATTACTGGGATAAAAACTATCTTATGTATTAATCCACGTTATAATCTATCTGTTTGCCAAATTTCATTCAAATCTGTTCAGCCGTTGTTGCGTGATTGAGTAACATACATCCAAACTTTCACATTTATAATATTAGTAAGATGAAAGTTTTGTAACAAGACAAAGATCGTTGGAAATTATATTTAGATCTTGTTTATATGTAAATCCTACTATTGACGAAAGCATCGTTCATGAACGTGAAGCCTTTTGTGTGCCTAGTCGAAGAGGTTTCGACGCAAAATGGTGATGCAAATATCCAATATTCCAGCCCTATTATTATCAAAGCTTTGTGACAATGTCACCGGCTTGAATATGCTTGGCGTTACTTAATTGTTTTCTCAGGAGTGGGCTACTAAGGCTGCGATATATATATGGCCGTATATGCATGTATTCCGTTGTGGACAACCGATTACCATGTACTGAGTTCATGGTTCTGAACCCCCTGTGTTGAAATGATTTGTCGGTTATTTTAGCTGTGATATACATTTTGACCGCGTAGGCATTGCACTTTTTTATGAAACTACTTATTTATTTATTTTTACTTACGAAAAATATATACGCTAGGCTGTCTAGAATCATGTGCTGAATTGGTGATGGTTTCAATTTGCGAGCCCCTGCTACTCTGTAGTTATTATCTATTTAGTAATACGTGAAGCAAAAGCTTTGTGGTAATGCTCGCGATAAGGGAGGCGGTGCACGTGAGGGAGAAGCAATATTTGCGTCCTCACGGCCCTAGTCACCGCAGGAGACGTCCTGGGCGTTGTGAATCCCAGGCCGATTCCCGGCCACCTAGGCGTCGGCTTGCGGACGGCAAGTAATGGGTAGCTGGTCGTCCGGTAAGGACCAAGCCCGGGTCGACGGCGCGTTGTGTGCCACGCGCGCCTCAAAGAGATGTCAGCACCAACTGGTGGGGTCCACAAGGGCCGATGCCTGCCAGGGGTGCGGGTTGTTCGAAAGAGATACCGTGGTCCCTAGCACATAAGCAGCTGAAGGAACACGGGTGGGTTTTGTTCAGCAAAAGTCTGACACGCTCTCCAGCTCTGGGCAGAGCGGGAGAAGTTATTTGATGATTTCCCATGTTAAAAAAAAAACCCTTTTTACGAAAATTACGCTGATGGAGTTTTACGAAATGGTGCCCAACTATTCTGCCTATCTGACCTCCACAATTTAGAAAACTGGGTAATACGATACCCCTTGACTGGTTGTCAGACATTTTGGGCTTCTGAATACTCCTAACGACTGTCAAAGATCTACGAAATGACAGCTGAGACCGACGGCTGAACAAGCTTTTCAAGGCACGGAGGGGTCTCGATATGTACCTAATGGATGATCACCCATCGATGGCTCACCCCGGCAAACGTAGCGTTAATATTTTGCCACGAGCCTTTTACACAACACATTGTACCACAGAATATTTTTTTAACATTTTCATAACACCGCCGCCATCTTGGATCTTCTAACTTAAAACCCATTCATCATACGCTCCAAGTGTTTTACAAAAAGACGTTATTATTTTAAACATTAAGCTCACTTTTTGTTCGTTCAACCGTAAAGTTATTGATAACGTAAATATTCAAGCTTTTTTTGAGGTAATATAAGAAGAACAAGCTTGCCAAAGTGGTGTTGTAATTTACCTAGGTACGTAGTTGTGACGATCTCACGAATTCCAGCTGTTTAGCATGTTCGAAAATGCTAATTCTCCGTATTTTTTAAAATTAATCTTTCTTGAATAAATGAGTAACGATTTTTATTTATCAATTTGTGCGATATACATAATATATGTAGCTCTGTAGCTACGTTTCCGACGTAGGATTCAGTGTACATTTGAAATATTTTACGTGTTTCTTATTTTTTGCTCCCAGACCGAAAAGAACACTTAACCAGGGGCCTTAGTCTGCTATTTTTATAAATTCGTCATTCCAACACGATCCCATTGTCATTCATTTGTCATTTTGCTAAAAGTTCGTAATCTGCTAAATTCATAATGGTCGATCATTGGTCGGTCAATGGTCTCGTAATAGAATTCTGTCATAATGGCATTTTCGTATTGCCATTATTATAAAACTCGTTAGTAGAAATGTTTTTCGAAAAACTACTACTATATTTGAACATTTATTCATGCCAGATTTCATTTATATTTATTTTTACATATTATGTATTAGGGTTATAAGCAATCTAAAGTAGTAGGAAGTTCGTAAATTAAGTCAGTCATTCATTTGTCATGATGTACGAGATTACCAATAAATGCCATTTCTTTCAATGGAGTGTCAGTGGCTGACCATTGGAAAGTCATAATGACGCCATTATATTAGTAGATTACCAAACTTGGCAAAATCAACAATTATGAAATCAATGATAGACCATTCTGCCACTATTGTAATAGCAGACTTGAGGCCCTGTTTTATAAATATTTGTCAATTATTTCTCAGTAGTTTGAAAAAAAAAATACTTTTCAAAATCTCGTACCTATTTCTTGAAAGTTAGTAACTTAACTTTATTAAACTCGTATTCCTGGAAAAAACACAGTA
The DNA here is from genome assembly GCA_947359405.1 of Antitype chi. NCBI lineage: Eukaryota > Metazoa > Arthropoda > Insecta > Lepidoptera > Noctuidae > Antitype > Antitype chi. The sequence continues at coordinate 20,098,674 of OX375819.1, forward strand.
AACTGAGTTTAGCCAAACTCAGAACCTAATAAATTGATTGCTGAAAATTGAAAATCATCAAACTTTACGAAATATTATAAAATTTATATTTTCATAAAGTCTTACAGTTAAAGTTCCAGTTTGTGTCTGAACATCAATCAAATAGAGTGATTGATTATCCTGAAATTCGGTACACAAATCCTTTTTATTAAGTGGGTAGGTATACAGTTTAAATAAATATTGGAAAGTCATCTTCATCTGGAGTTGAGGAGATTTATCACTGAGATTCAATTGTTTTTTTTCTGATCTTTTGTATTGTCAGTCTACTGAATATTCTGATTACAAGAAATGTTTTTATCCTTGTTCTAGACAACCTGATATTATGTATTTGTCATGAATGTGAATAGGTTTTTTTCGCTGTAGGTAAGTATTGCAATTTATGTTTACCCGACTGAAAAGAAAGTGTACGAGCACACTCGACCAATTATGCTGACGCCCGCGATCACATGTATATACACGCTATACAATATTTCATGCGCATTACTGTAATAACTTGAGTTCAATAAAGCTGCTTGGTGAATACACACGTCGGTGTTTTCTTCCACATTTTACATAGAATTCCCGGCACACATCACACCTCTGCAGTAGGACTCCACATATTTTTGGGTGCCATACTTTGGAATGTTTTACAAGAAACCAATATGTGGTCCGACTTGCATAACGGACATTTTATTTCAGATCGAGCATGATAAACCTTTGCCCTGTTGTTGAACTTCTTAGGTAGGTATTTGTTTGAAAATTCCTTGACCTTACTGTCGTTCTTGTCCTTGGTCTCATGCTTCATGAAACCAGTCTTGTTGTCTTCTCTGTTGACTGGCTCGAGAGCTGTAAATTTGTTCTCCAAAAATGTCATAAGCTCGTCGAATGATGGTAGATTTCGTCGAGCTTTTCGGCACTCCATGTACGAACTGTAGGTTTCTGCATCCATTTTTTCTGTGAGTATGTGCACTAATAACGGATCCCACGTAGTAGTATCGACTCCGAGATTATGTATGGCGTGAATCGTTTCCAAGGTCGTGTCGTGGAGGCTTTTTAATTCTTGTGCAGAATGTTTGTGCACTGTCGGCTGGCTTAAGAATACTTGTATTTGCTTTGTAAACAGCAGCTGTATGTTATTGTACCTTCGTGTAAGTATATCCCAGAATGCGTCGTAGTTTTCTGCTGAGACGTGGAGATGCTGCACTAGACGCTCTACCTCACCTTTCAGTTTGCCCTTATGTTTTAATGGAAATAACTGAAAATATTATGTTGCTTGTATTGAAATTTATTTACATCGTACCATATTATTACATATATTTTGTTGTATTTGTTTGTTACAATGTAAATAAGTAATAAGTATGAATAGTTAATAGCGCAAAGGCAAATAGTAAAAAAAATATATAACAATTTTGCATTATTACATCCGTTTTGGTGTGACTATTTGAGACACGTTGTAAAATTCCGCAAATTGTCTGTGGTCACGAATGGCGGACGCAATAATTAGCTGTAAATTGTTTTAAAACCGTTAATTTAATTAGTTACAAACACGGTAATTGAATTTTCATCAATTTGTAGAGATACCTAGATTTAATAATAGTTTATAGGTTTATTATGTATGTGTTGCAATACAATATTTCGGGACTATGTACCTAATAAAAAGTTTTTGATCGCTTTCTGATGTTTGCCAGAACTCCGAATTTTTGCCTACATATTGTGTAATTACGATGCAGAAGTATTCTTACTGTCTAGGGCTAGACCTTATTAGTGTGTCGGGTAAGTGTGCGGAGCTGAAAATAAACTCTGGATGCCAAATACTATTCTTTTAATAACTTTTAAATTTACAAGATTAAGTTTGTTCTATATACGGAATGAATATAAACTAGTTGTCGTTCGCGTGGTTTGTTTTGGTTTGCGTCCTCAAATGATTTTTTTTTTTTTTTTTTTTGTTGGGCATCTCGCAGTTGGCCTTGAGAGGCCGTGACTGCTCAACCGGGCTTTCCTGGGGCTGCCATTAAGAAGTTAATCTTAACGCCTCCAGCCAGGGCTTACAAACTAAAATTTACAAACTAAGCGACTGCACGCTGAGGGCACCCCCTGTGGGGTACGGACCTCGGCTCAGGGCGTCACTGATAGGGGGACAGCTATCACTATTGGGGACAGGCTGGATCGAAATATTGGCATTATTATTATTAGGGGAATTTAAAGCTACTGGCTCAGCTGCGGCGCGGGCTGGCGCTTCAACGAGCAAGGGTCGGTCGGGGACCCTCAAATGATCCGGTGCACACGTTTATATAGGCTCAGGTTCGTGGAGTAGGGGCCGAGCAGATCCCCCGCGCAGCGCAGGGCTAGGCGTCAACACTTACCAAATCTTCTTTAGGTAAATAATTTATTTTCATAATAGTAGGTACATCATTTTTACCTCCAACTTATCAGCTTTGGTGGCACAAGTTTTACTTGGTTCGTAAGTCCTAACGATACTAGAAAATGTGATGACTTACTAGACGATTCGCACGAATTTAATTTATTATTTTGTGACTGAATTGACAACTCTGGAAATACGTATGAGGCAATTGGCACGTTTTGAATTTTATACAATACTATCTTTTGCCAACGGCTTCGCCCGCGCGGATGTTTCAACCCCTGTTTAACTCCGTTAGGGGTAGAATTTCGAAAAATCCTTCCTTATTCCTTGTCTACATTATAAAGGGAACCTCTGTTCAAAATTTCAGCTTTCTTGGTCCAAATCTGGGCGTTGATGAGTCAATCAGTCAGTCAGGACTTTTCTTTTTGTTTATATAAATAGATAGTTAAGAAATTATAGTATATTTTATAACGAGGGACTAAACGAAGCCATAATATACCCGAGGTGGTTTGACTCCCGAGCGTGCGAGGGAGTCAATGAAACCGAGGGTATATTAAGTTGGCGTTTAGTCTCGAGGTGCAAACTGTACTTTTCACTTCGAGTGCGAGAAAAATAGTCAATTTAGTACAAAAACATGTACTTAACAAAAAAACAGTACAAAGTGAAAAATAACTTTAATTTCGGAAGTCGGTGTCTTTGGAGCTGAATTTGAATTTGTTGTCACCGCCTTCCGAAATTAAAGTTATTTTTCACTTTGTAGTGTTTTTTTGGAAGTCGGTTGTTTTTTTTTTTTGGAAAAAGTTTTTTTTTTACTTTTTAGTGGTTCACATGTGCTTACCCCTTCACAGCGTACCGGCGTGATGTTATGTTATGAACTGGTGTAAACAATAGACAGACATGAGATTTCAGCAATCCCAGTCCATTTGCTATCATTTATTGAGGAGTTCCGTTGCCTATCTCCAAAGTTCTTCATCAGATCTTCACCAAATTGAAACGAGACCACTCCGAGAAAGTACTCTTCCAAAAAATACCTAAATCGCTTCGCGTGCCTATAAAATTTGAAGAGTTCTCTCTATTTCTCCAGAATCCCATCATCAGATCCTGACTTGATGATCATAGGACCACCTGGGAAGTATACCCTTTCAAACAAAAAAAAATCCAAATCGGTCCAGCCATCTTCGAGTAATCGGGGAACATGCATAAAAAAAAAATTAAAAAAGGTTCCGACGAATTGAGAACCTCCTCCTTTTTGAAGTCGGTTAATAAAATAAAAATCACAATATCTATTAGGTATGTCTTTTGCTCTTTGCTTGACGTCAAACTCTTCACCAAGGAACATAATATATAGGAACATAATATTTGTCACTGGACATTCTTAATAAATTTATTTAAAGCCGAACAAATTTACACTCGACAAAAATTCTGAAATTTTCGCGGTCTTTTTTTTCTTCTAAACCAGTAACAGATTAACAATTTAAAACACATGGCGCCACCTTGGCAAAAACCATGGAACTAAAACTCTCAACATTTTCGCAATGAAGATAGTCCACACTCCACAGATAATAGTATATTTACTGGCTGTTTGAGTTTGTCTATGTCACATGAAGGAAATTAAAAAACGAATTACTTTTTACTCCCTAGGGACTAAAGTGGTCACTTTAGTCCCGCTTCGTAGGGCTATAATGATGTCTTTTTAGAGCATGAGAAGTGAAAAATGTATTTATACTAGATAATAAGAGAACATCGAACTAATGTTCTTACATTGCATAACATTTTCAATGTATGGTGTCTGTGATTGTGTGTGTTTCATCTCCCAAAAAAGCTAGGTAGAACGTAAAGTTAACTCATTCAAATGAACAACCCTGCAGCTTATAAATAATTATACATTCCAGTGTACAGGATTCTAATGGCGTTCCTAATCAAATATGCATTAGGTCCACTTTGTCGCGCGAACGTGCGGTTTGCTCCGGTCGCTCTAAAATTTATAGAGTGCGTGAGTCCAGTGTAAGCTCTGTAGTATCTATAACGTATCGTCACGTCTGTATTTCTCAAAGGGGTAGGCAGAGTTACATTACATCCAGATTACCTCAGCTGTAACTTAAGTCCCAAGTAATAAGGTGGAAGGAAAACGCGCTCAAGGCAGAGCACCGGCAAGCTTGTCAGCTGCGATCAAAAGGGGCTGTTGGAGGCAGCATCAACCGAGCGGTCCGCACTGCAGAATACTGCTTAACAATGAAGACGCATCATATTTGGTCACGATCCTCAGCGTAGAGGGCACGACGAAGAAGAAGAAGAATAGGGGGCGAGCCTATTGGCTAGTATTCATAAACGCAATGCACAAATCCAGAATCCGTATTGTTACTGAGTTTGTAATGGAAGCATGAAAGAAAGACTCATTAATACTTTGTTCGTTCTGAAGGAACACGTACTTGACTGTCACAGAAGTTCTTTTTCACTATGAATTTCTGTATTTGTAACTCAATCCTGCATACATATTCAGCCTATAACACTCCCACTGCTGGGACACAGGCCTCCTCTTCGTGAGAGGGAGTGGGCCGCAATCCACCACGCGGGCCCAGTGCGGGTTGGTAGATGTCACATGTCTTCGAGTTTTTGGTTCTAGGACATGCCGGTTTCCTCCCGATGTTTTTCTTCACCGTTTGAGAGCAGTGGTGATGAAATTATTTACACAAAGTAATGCGCCTGGCTGGGTTTGAACGCACGACCTACAACTCCTGAGTCGCGGCCGTTACCACTGGGTCACCACTGCTCTCGCACGAACGAACTGTGTAACGAACTATGTATTCACCAGCATTACGCAATCCTACGTAATGCTGGTGAATACATAGTTCAAAGCATGGAAATATTAAGGTTGAGAAGTAAGTTAAGCAACGCTGCTCAGGAAGAAGACACTGGGTAAACATTTTCTACCGCTCTTTATTTTAGCGATCTTTCTTAAACAACTCAGTGCACTATTTTGTAGCTGACATTTTCGTTAAAATGTCCTCCGCCGTGGAAAACAACACCTGCTTTCAACTGAAGGACAAAATGTAGAGACAAAAGATGGCTAGAAATAGCAGAACGTATTAAAACTTTTTTTTTAATTTAAGAGGTTTTAAATTTTTGTGTAGGCGACTAGTTATTCAACACTGTAACTACTGTGTTACTATAGTATTGTCTCTCATCGACATCAAACCTTGAAACATTAATCATGTTGTAATGATAAGTCAATCAAATAGTGTATCGAACCTTTTGCTTGTTTAAAGGTCTGCCCGCGGCATTGCCCGCGTGGATATCGGAAATTATTTCACGGGAACTTCTTATCGGGACAAAAAGTAGCCTTTTTTCTTCCCCAGGATACCATCTTACCCCTTGCCAAATTTTATCGAAATACGTTCAGTGGTTAGGCGTGAAAAAGTAAAATATATGAAAAGTTACTTTTGAATTTATAATATTAGTGTGGATTCGGAGCACTACAGATCATACGTAGCATCATGATTTATTTCCCCAAAAAGTGTTGGCAAAAATGAACAACAAACACGTTTGTAATAATAATATATCTTTATTCAGCAAGTAACATGACTCAACTGCAAGCCGTCACTGAGTGGAGTACCTACCTCGCGTGATGAAAAGGATATACGGACCTAACAGAAAAAATATCCGTTTACATTGTAATAATTGGGAATAGAACCCAAGACTATACAACTACAGCAGCGTACTTACGTCATTAGATCAACAATATGTAGTAGTAAATATTATTTTCAATCCTAACTAAATTATAAATGCGAAATTAAGTTTCATTGATTGTTATGCTTTCACGCTCCAACGGCTGAACGGATTGGGATGAAATTTTGGCACACAGATATACCATGATCTGGGTAAGGAAATAAGCTACTTTTCATCCTGGATCGCAGACATAGTCATGGGCAACAGCTAGATTCCTACAAAATACAGCACACCATCCAAAACAATGCACAGTTGAGAAACATGTGATTTAATATCAGTATAGGTACAATAAAACAAAGTCAATGACCTATTAAAACCTAACGCAGCTGTAGGTACCTACTAACATCCACCAGTCTCGTCTAACCTATTGTTTCAAAGTACCCATCAATTTGAACTGCTATGATACACCAAACAGGAGTACATGTACAGTCAAGGGCAATTTTGACGCGCAAAATACAAAAGTGATTTTGTTGAAATGTGATAAGAAAGAACCCGCTTCGAACGCTTTGCTTTGTGTAAATTATTTCATCACTAGCTTTTGTCAGTGGCTTTGCCTGCGCGGAGGTCTAAAATTATCACAGGGGAACGTATTACCCTGGATAAAAAAAAATCAGCTCAATCGGTCAAAGATATCTGCTTCAAAATTGAGTTGCAAGAGTCCACCTGGACAGTCATACATACATTGCAAATTAAATAAAAGCTTGTCAAAAAGTATCCTATGTGTTAATCCAGTTTACAATCTATCTGTGTGTAAAATTTCATCCAAATTCCGTTCAGCCATTGTTTCGTGATTGAGTAACAAATACCCAAACATCGAAATATACAAACATACAATCTTTCACTTCTATAATATTAATAGGATTGTAGGATCACTGCTCTCAAAATGGTGAAGGACACCATTGTAAAGAAATCGGCATGTCCTATAACAAATATTCGAAGACTAGTGAAACATCTACCAACCCGCACTGGGGCTGCGTGGCATATTACGGCCCAATCCTTCTCACAGAAAGCAGACCTGTGTCCCGACAGTGTTGCAGCAGGAACAATATAGGCTGATTTTGTGATAAGAACAATGTTAATACAAACGGTGGGACACTAAATATCATGTCCTTCGCGTTCTATTGTCAGCACGTTACAGGAAGTGATGGACGCTACTGATTGCGACAAAATAGTAGCCGGATTCTAAACCGACTATGACGAATGACCATTTAGATAGACCAGAATTATGATTAAATATCATACCTTTCATTCATAAATATTGCATAAACTAAAGAAACGTTTGGACGTCAAAAATTAATCGTTAATCAGTCGCAAATAATAACATAACTTTAAAAAAAAAACGTTTATTAATAAACCCCTCTGTGCCCGACATCTCGTAATTTAAATAAATACTAAAGCGGAAAACCTTTGTTTAATTTCACATAAGTTTTGCCCTCCACTGTACCTATACAGGTGTGAATGTGGTGTATTCGTTGGTGGCACATAACCGTTTGAGCTGATGATAGTGAGAGCAGCCATTTGAGCTGAATCGGTGCGTATTAAACTGGCTTTATGTGCCGTATTCAATCTATCGTTATGTTGGCGGAATTGTTACATATATTTTTCATTGCATGAACGTAAACCCGCATGAACATAATTTTCTAAGCGTGTCTGTTTGTCAAGTAAAACATTCTACCGAAACAAGGAAGATAAACCCATAAGTTATGAAAACCAGTCGTATGCCCGCTTTTTCCATCGAGAAAAGTTCTATATAAACTGTCACCTATAAAAAACTTTTGGGGAAATATTTTTCAAAAATCCTATTTTAGAGTTCATTTTCGTTACTTAAGGGGAATCTAGTCGCTGCGCTGGCTCGAACTCACTGGTGGCCCTGGCTAAAAAGCACGCTGTCTCACCAGGTTTCGTGTCCGAGTGATGTAGTATAAGTAATGAGCAGTTAGAGGTAAGTCTACACGCAAAACGTTATTGAGTGAGATGCAGGATCATTTAAGGTAAAACAGGCGCGTAAAAAAAAAAGATAAGTTCTTCGGAAAATCGTGTTTGATGAAAAAACCACTGCATAAATGAATTACTAATGAAGTTTATTGAACTTATCGATAATTGAACTTTGTCGGTACCGACTTGGTTTTGGAGATTTTACAATACTTTTATTACTTAAACACGCCCAAATTTGGGTTAAATTAGCAAGAAAAATTTATCTTTGTTGGCTCATAACTTTTTAATAGATTTTTATTTTAGTATTCTGTTTCCGTACAGATAATACTAATAATAAGAAAAACCATAACATGTTTAATTTTTGATGTACGAGTACATTGTCGAATAGTGGAGTAATACGCTCCCGAAGTTAGTATGGAAAAAATGTCGACAAGATTCACCTCTGTCAGTGAATTTATTTATTATGTGGAATATAAATAGTTAAATCATTCAATTATGTTCCTTGTCTATATGTTGTTTGTATGTGTCAAACATTATATAAAAGGAATTGGTAAAATGTACGTGTACTATAACAAACATAGACCTCTGCCCAACCCTTTGTGGAAACAAGGCGTAATATTATGTTATGTTTGTTTTTGAATCTTTAAAATTTCCAAATTAGTGAAATTAAAGTCCAGTTTAGTCCAATACTAAAAACAAACAAATAACATAGTGTGCAAAACAGCCTCCATAAAAATATAATCAGCTGATCATTTACAATGGTCTGAAAGCATTAACCTATTTATCGTTTTCAGCCAAAACGAGAATCGTAACCACTTCATTCCGGATATATGCGGTTTATTTCGGCGTAGGCCGGTTTCAGAATGCATTGACACATCACTATTAGTTACCCACCTATACTAGATAGTGCTGTACTCGAGAATGTAGCGGGAGTTGTGGTTAGCCGCAAATTTAAGTAATCCAACACGGGAACCGGTATTGTATTAGAATTTCCAATACCTAGTACAGTGTTGTAGTAATATAGTTTAATTAGAGCCCACTTACGCTACAATGACTATATATAATTAATGCTGAACATCATTGTATTCCCGAAAATCCGGAATTGATACAGAGTGGTTTATGTTTCAGTTAAGCTTAGAGCTAATTTTATTGGCTTTTGAACGGAATAATAGAGCATAAATCTCATAGGTAATTATATTAAACTATCTTTTGCCAGCGGCTTCAACCGCGTGAGTCGGTGTATTATACATAAAAAATCTTCCTCTTGAATCAGTCTGTCTATTGATGAAAACCGTATTCAAATCCATTGCGGAGAAAGTAGACAAAACTAGGCAGGTATGCCAACCTATTGTAGAGCCATCGGTTCTACTACTACACATCATCAGCATCTACTACTATAATAAATACATGACAATGACGTCACGCAAAATTCTGCATCGCGTAAGCCGAGTTTACCGCGCGACTATACATACACCATCCTGGTCTATCGTCGGGAAAGCCCTGGCTGGAGGCCTTAAGTTACTTGCCTGCCGGTTGACGGCTACTTAGCGGTCAAAAAAAAAACAATCGTCGTGCAGTTGGATGATGAACGAGGATGAGTGAACTTTACACCATGTTCGTCATACCTCAGTAATTTAATATGGATACCTTGACTTTCAACTGTACCACTTTCAAATATTCGCCAAGCATCAAACCCCTACTACAAAATCATGATGCCCCGAACCATTAATATTAACTTCAATAAATTCGACAACGCATTGTTTGGGTAAATATCCGGAATATAATTAATCGGATGTAAAACCGGAATCGAACTCAAATAGAACTCGTGTGGTTTTTGTGCCCGGCAGGCTAAATGTAAACCACATTTACAAACAAACACACAACGCCGAACCTACCAGTAAACAGAAAATGGTATTCTGGATAAGATTTCTTCAGAAATAAGCATCACCTTTGTACGCATAAGTGTGTACATAAACTGTTAAATAATAAATACAATTTCGAGAGCAACACTGAACAGGCTTCGGGATGCTATTCCCAATCCTTTCCTTTTCCTCCCTGTTTAAATTCACCGCCACTCGCACTCGCCTATCACTGTGAGTGCGAGAAGGACAACGCATCGCTCCCGCCATCTGCCGGCGTGGAGAGAAAATACGAGTTCAAAAAACTAAACGAAGATTGCCGGCCGGCGACAACGCGTGCGTTGAAAAAACACCAAAATATCGCGAAATACGACTGCTAGTGATACAGTGTGGTGATCTCCTGGCTCCCAGCATCCCGTGAGTACCTGACCTCTTCAATTTACCATCTTTTAGCCTGTTTACCTGAGTAGGAAACTTCAAAAGCGTCCTTGGCAATACGCGATACTCATTCATATTTGTGGTCCATTTCGAGCGCGAATACCTGTAGATTACAGTTTTTTCAGGCATTCTCAGGTTCAATTTCAATAAAAAACTCTGAGAATTGCTAGATTTTCGCATTTTAAAAAGTATTATCCTACAAAATTGTGTTGTCACACTCGCAGTATGCGACTATGCGGATTCAGAGGTCGTCTTAATTTTAGTCGGGTTATATCACAATAATTCACGTAATTTACGTGACTAATTGCTGGTAATCTTATTATCTATAACTATTCACGATATTTATACACTAACAAACATTATTACAATTTAACCTAACCTAATAAATCTCAACTTAGGTTCGTATTTTCATAATCATTATTTTACATACGAAACATAATGGAGGAGGGTAAACTTAAACTTCTTCAATCTCAACGCGAATATGTTTATCGTGATATCGAAATCCTTTACGACTTATCAAAAACTATGATTCAAGATCGTTCAAAGGTATCGTCGTTCAAGGCGAGATATACTCGAATACATTCAATTCGCGAAGAATTTGTTGCGTTATGTAGTAAAATACAAACTGTGGAGTTAGCCATGAAACCTGATGCACAAGTGTGTCAAAAGTCTTTGAGTTCGTTTGATGATTTGTACTATGCCGTAATCAGTGCAGCGGCTGACTTGCAGATCGCTGATAAGAGCGACTCCATGCAAACGGGACGTAACGCGCGGCTACCGAAACTTGAGTTACCTAAATTCGATAGTAACATAGAAAACTGGCAAACATTTTATGATATTTACAAAACTTTAATTCACGATAATAATTCGATTTCGCAAATAGAAAAATTTCATTATTTAGCGTCTTGTTTACAAGGCCCGGCTTTGTCCATTATCAAAGGAGTTCCGATGACCGCCGATAATTACGAAGTAGTTTTTAATAGTTTGATCGAGCGTTATCAAAACAAGCGTATTATAGCTTTAACATATCTAGACAAATTCTTTAACCAGCCAGTTTTAAAATCGGGTAACTTCCAAGATCTACAAACTTTAACAAACGTAATTTATGAGGCATACCATGCACTCCAAGCTTTAAAAATTGAAAATTTGGGTGATTTTATCTTATTTTGTTTAACTTCGCGCGCGTTGGACTCGGACTCGCGTAATCGTTTCGAATCTCAGAGAAACATTTCACAATTACCTACTTTTTGTGAATTGTTAAAGTTTCTTCAAGATTATGTTAAAATCTTAGAAACTAGTCATTTATCTTCTAAATCTCATCTCAATAACAATCCTAACTCTCGTAACCTTGAAGGGAAAAAACCTTCGCCCGCTACTAGTAGGCAAAATAGCAGCGGATCCAAACGCTCATCTTATCTCGCAAAATCTATCTCACCTGCAAATGTGACTTGTGCTCATTGCAGTGATGCGCACTTGATTTATCGGTGCCCTACCTTTCAATCCTTAGATTCTCGTGCTAGACTCGCGTTAGTACAAGGTAAAAACAATATGTGTACAAATTGTTTACGTACAAATCACGTCATAGAAAAATGCATATCTAAAATGTCTTGTACGGTGTGTGGATTACGTCATCATACCTTATTGCATATTGACCCAGCGCCATCCAGCGCCGGCGCAACTACTGGAGCGAACGTTACAGCTCATTCTCACGCCGCCGTTCCCAACCGCGATATGGTTTTACTAGGGACATGTCAGGCGCGCGTGTTCAACACCGCCGCCGGCACTCAATGTACCGTGCGTGCACTCGTGGACAGTGGGGCGCAGGATTGTTTTATCACCGCTGCGTGCGCGCGAACACTCGGGTTAAAACTCCGCCGCTGTAATCTTAGCATAGCCGGACTAGGACAAAACTCAGTCACACAAGTAAAGGGGGTGACGGAATGTACTATACGACCTGTACATGGTGATGCTCCACACTTTAATATCAAGCCAGTCGTATTAGATAACATTACTGCTCTAATACCTAGCGTTAAAGTACCATCAGTCGTTCGAGAACGTTGCAAACATCTAGTGTTAGCCGATCGCGACTATGATGTTCCCGCCAAAATCGATTTATTAATTGGGGCGGAGCTATTCCACGAAATCTATGACGGTCAACGAATCAATCTGGGGTCCGGTTTACCTACCGCTCTGCATAGCGTTTTCGGGTGGATTCTGTCAGGGGCAGTAAACTCCAATTCTGCACCTTTAAACACCGCGTGCTCTTTAGTGGCCACCACATTTAAATTAGATGAGCAAATTCAAAAATTTTGGGAAGTGGAGGAACCACCGCGCGCTGTTATCACCGTACCCGAGAATAATACCTGTGAACGCATGTACACTGATTTAACCTATCGCGAACCTAACGGACGATACGTCGTACCTATCCTCTTAAAGGATGGCGATCGTTCTTTGGGTGAATCTTACAATAGTACCTTGTCGCGTTTAACTCATCTTGAAAAGAAACTTAATCGTCAGACTGAACTTAAATCCGATTATGTTAATTTTATGCGCGAGTACGAGAATCTAAATCATATGTATCCCGTACCTAACCCTGAGGTACCTACTCTCAATCGTTATCTTATCCCTCATAGTTGCGTCGTTCGCCCAGAGAGCACGACCACTAAATTGAGAGTAGTTTTCGATGCTAGTTCTAGAACTACTAACGGTCTATCTTTAAATGATATTGTATTCACTGGCCCTAAGCTTCAAGTGGATATTGTAGACATCATAACCGGTTTCAGATTACACACAGTAGTTTTAACTTGTGACATCTCAAAGATGTATAGAGGAATCTTGCTTAGACCGGAGGATCGGAACTTTCAACACATACTATGGCGAGAATCTCCTAGTGATCCAGTTAAAGAGTACGAACTTGCGACTGTCACCTACGGAGTTAGAAGTTCACCTTATCTGGCCATCCGCACCCTCCATCAATTAGCAGCCGATCATGGCGCCGCGTATCCCCGTGCAGCTGAAGCTCTTCTTCACGAGACATATGTCGATGATATTACGACCGGCGCGCCATCTGTACGCGAAGCCATAGAACTAAAAGATCAACTTATCAATTTATTAGGTTGTGCTCAACTTGAGCTCCGAAAATGGAGTAGCAATTCACAATCCTTTCTTAAAACTTTGCCTGTAGATCATTGTCAATCACCTAAACTTTTCTCTGAAGAAAGTGATAAATCAACGTTAAAAATCTTAGGAGTCCAATATGATCCTGTGAGTGACAATTTCAGTTACTCACAGTCCCCAATCGAGGACAATAAATGTACCAAGCGTTCCATCTTATCTAGCATCGCGCGTATTTACGATCCTCTTGGGTGGCTCACACCTTTTATTTTAAAAGCCAAATTGCTCCTTCAAGATTTGTGGCGTCTTAATCTTTCATGGGACGAACCTGTGCCCAGAGACATAGCTCTAGAATGGCAGGGTTTTATAGCGGATCTTCATAATTTAAAATTAATAGAAATCCCTCGTAGGATTATACCTTCTCAGTCTAAGGAATCTCAACTCATCGGATTTTGTGATGGATCTACTAAAGCATATGGATGTTGTGTTTATCTTCGTGTCGTTACCTCTCACGATGTACAAGTTTATCTGTTAATTGCCAAGTCCAAAGTAGCACCTCTAAAAGTGTTGACTGTCAACCGCTTAGAGCTTTGCAGTGCTGTATTACTGTCCAAAGTAATAAATCGCATTCATTCCTTGCTTAGTTCAAAAATCATATTGAATCAATCTATCTTGTTCACAGACAGCTCGACTGTATTGTCATGGTTGAATACTGAGCCACACAAGCTTAAGACATTCGTTGCCCACAGAGTGGTCCTAATTAACGACAGTCCTGTGCCAACTGAGTGGCGACATGTGTCCACTCATGACAACCCAGCCGACATCTGTAGTCGTGGCTTATCATGCTTATCTTTATCTTCTTCTCAAATCTGGTGGTCTGGTCCTCAGTGGCTGTCCAACGAACCATTCAACTGGCCTGTTTCAGCAGTTGAAGTGTCCGATAACGTGCCAGAACTTAAGCCCGCATCACGCGCGGGTCATACGGGTGTGACACGTGACGCTGACTTGCTTGATTCCATCCTGGAACGCCACTCCTCTCTTTCCCGAGTGGAAAGAGTAGTTGCATGGATCTACCGTTTCATCAACAACGCGAAAACTAAACGTTCTGACCGTAACTTATTATCTTATCTGACAGCCACTGAATTAATCCAATCTTTAGATCATTTAACAAAACATGTTCAACATCAAAGTTTTAATGATGTCATATCTTTAATAGCATCCAAGAAACCTTTACCCAAACATTTATCTAAACTCTCTCCTTTTCTTGACACTCGCGGAATCTTGCGAGTGGGGGGACGTCTCAAGCACGCGTCATTACCAGGTCGCGTCAAACATCCATACCTCTTACCTAAGATTTCTCAATTGAGTACTCTTCTTATTGACCACTATCATACAACTTATCTTCATTGTGGGCCTCGCCTACTCCAATCTTTAATTATGCGTCGATTTTGGATACTCGGCATTAGAAATCTTATCAGATCGCGGTTATCTAAATGCGTGACCTGTTTTAAAATCAAACCTATTCCACTTCAACCTTTACAAGGTGACCTTCCATCTTCTCGATTACAACCGGGTCATTGTTTTAAAACAATCGGGATCGACTTCGGAGGTCCTTTTATGATAAAAGAAAGTAGACGTCGTAACGCTAAAACTTACAAAGCGTATCTTTGCCTCATAGTCTGCCACGCGACCAAGGCTGTTCATCTCGAGCTGGTTACTGAGCTCACATCTGAAGCATTCATAGCGGCCTTGGATCGTTTTGTATCGCGGAGAGGACTTTGTCACTCCATAGTCACAGATGGTGGTACTAACTTCGTGGGTGCCAGGCGTTACTTGTCGGAAGTTAGCGAAATGCTCAACCGCGAAAGCGATAGTATTTCCAGTCACCTCGCTTCTCGTGAAATCACGTGGAAGCTCAATCCTCCTTCCGGTCCTCACTTCGGAGGCATTTTCGAGAGCGGTATAAAATCGACAAAATACCATCTCAAACGTATTATCGGATCCCAGATTCTTACCTTTGAAGAATTTTATACTATCTTAACGAAGGTGGAAGCCATGTTAAACTCTAGACCCTTAGTAGAACTATCTTCCGATCCCGGCGAGGTTGACGCTCTTACAGCTGGTCACTTCCTCATCGGTCGACCTTTAGTATCGCTGCCTGAACCGATGTATGCCGAAAACGAGACATTACGTACTCGTTGGCAGCTATTACAGCGCCTATCACAGAGCTTTTGGCGCACTTGGCAAAGGGACTATTTGCATACCTTACAACAGCGAATGAAATGGTTAAAACACGGCAACCGTCAGCCAAAACTGAACGATCTTGTAACCATTTATGAACCCAACTTACCTGCTAACGAATGGAGGTTGGGTCGCGTTGTACAGCTGCATCCGGGTAAGGATGACATTACTCGGGTTGTGACAGTCAAAACATCTAAAGGCTTACTTGTAAGACCTGCTGTCAAAATTTGTCCTCTTCCAATTGAACAAACTAATTAATCTATCTACTTATATTTCCATACTTATAATTTAACGCACTTATAACACTTAAACATTTTCAAGTATCTATTATATATCAAAATTGTATATTACATTTAAACTTATTTTAATCTTATCAGCTTGATGACAAATGAATCCGCATAGGCCTTAAGTCTCGAACTTCATCTATCTTATCTTGTGAAATCCCTGGTTGATTTCAAGTGGGGGGATATGAACAGGCTTCGGGATGCTATTCCCAATCCTTTCCTTTTCCTCCCTGTTTAAATTCACCGCCACTCGCACTCGCCTATCACTGTGAGTGCGAGAAGGACAACGCATCGCTCCCGCCATCTGCCGGCGTGGAGAGAAAATACGAGTTCAAAAAACGAAACGAAGATTGCCGGCCGGCGACAACGCGTGCGTTGAAAAAACACAAAAATATCGTGAAATACGACTGCTAGTGATACAGTGTGGTGATCTCCTGGCTCCCAGCATCCCGTGAGTACCAGACCTCTTCAATTTACCATCTTTTAGCCTGTTTACCTGAGTAGGAAACTTCAAAAGCGTCCTTGGCAATACGCGATACTCATTCAAACACAATGATCAAACTTGCAATAAACGAATTTAATTAGCTAACTATCAGTGGTTTAAGATCAACTGTCATAATTATCAAAATTTCGATAATCATTGGTTTACCTGGTTATAAATAGCCTACGTAAATCTTACGGCTGGAGCAGTCCTAGATAAAGTAACATTCCAATAGCGATAACGAAGTTTAAAAAGTCAAAGTTATGTCATTGTTATATGCTACGCAAAGTTAATGTTAATCCTGTTGAAGGTCGTAGTTGCAATATCAATCGCTTGGAAAGCGATTTCCACTTATCTATGCTTTCAGGCACAACCTGTTACCATAAATTCAGTACATTATTGTGAACTCTCTGCGTTGAAATTTTACGTTGTTTATTAAATAAAAAAATGCTATTTCATTCATTTTGACCGCGTAGGTATTACACTTTTCTATGTAAAAGCAGATTTTTTTCCACCACCCACGGAAAACTACGCTGAGGGTTCTAGAATCATCTTATGTATTCATGGTTACAGTTTGCGTGTCGAGGTCCTCGTCAGCCGGTATACGCTTTAGAATCTAAAGTATTCAGCGTTCTGCGCACAACGTTATTGTTTGCTACGACAGAGTAGCAGTGACTTATGTGCTACGAGATAGCGATGGCGTAGCAATGATTGTTTCAACGAGTTATCCTGTGTTGGTCGCTTTAAGCCTTTTCAAATTGCATTTTTATTTATCTGCTGTATTTCTCGTCCCTTCTAGTCAAAAAGCAGGCATGCTGACTTGTGGTGATAATACCTCAGAAAAACACTTTCAATAGAAGTTGTTATTATCACCATTCTGCGGACGTTTCCACATTTATTTTGGGGACGCAACTTGACTTCTTCTTTACTTCTATTAGTCATAATCGGGGTAGTTTCTAGCCTTATCATCTTTCAAACAGTCCATCTATTGTTTTTTAGTCTTAACTCTTAAAGCCATCCAAATTCACACTCAAAACTTACACACAACATTTTCCTAATTTCTTCACATCACACGCCCATCTACAAACCGTACTTCTATTTAATATTAACAGCGTTTTCGTTATTTTGGGCATCATTATCTACAAAACGCGCTCCAGTCGTGCGTAGCAGTACTGATATTTGCCATTCCACACGACTTACCTCTAATGCATTAGGTAAACAGGCTACACTCACTCAGTTGAGGTTAACGATTTAATAATAGAGCTTTTTGTTAAGGTTACCTTGAATGTTGTTACTACATATATTTTTGAATCCGTATCTTTTACGTTAGAAATGGTTAATAACACATTTGAAAACTTTTTGCTGATGATGGTACACATCACATACTTCACACAACCTTTACTTTTGCATCTGACACTATTCCAATGTTTTGAACTTTGTGTGTGTGCTGTTAAGGTTGTCTGCAAAAGTCGAACTCATGTAGTGCAGGCTGGCATTAAAATAACTTTGGTGCTGGTGTCATTCGCACAGTCAAGCTGAGGCTTTTTCTTTCGAGAACCAGTGAAAACATACGCGCGTCTATATTAACAAAATAAAAACAAATCGCGAAGGAAGCATTTTGCTTATGATCTCCTCATTAGGTCGAACCTGTCTCGTGGAATTCAACTCAAAACTTCAGAAGCTCACCTAAAGATACGAGTTTATTGAACCTTCTTACTAAGATGTCAAAATCAAAAGTCATCTATTCAAATTAGGCTGAGAATCAACACTTTTCGAACGTCAAAATGGTACATAAGACAGTCCCCAAAAAACGCCCACCCGTCACCACTTCCTAGTGCTTTAGCTGGGAAGAAGAAGTGGCGCAACAAACTCCCCAGCAGCACAGCTGTCTGTTTAGTCGGATAGACTTGATTCTATACATACATAGACTAAGTAATATAAACGTTACGAGACACAGAACATTAATTAAATGATTAATCCATATGTCATATCCATATGTCGTATGTGTTTTCTTTATTTCTTTCTTTTTTCTTTCTTTTTGGAAATCAAATTTTATTAATTTCTCAAATACATTGCAAACTATAATTTTTATATAATTTAGAAGTATTTTGTTTAAACTTTGTAAATGTGAGTACTATGCATCCGTATAATAATTATGTTGTTTTGATGTACGTTGACTTGAAAAAGCGTGGCAGTCGAGAGTATGTCATGCTCACTTAAATGTCTTGCTGATGGTGGCGCGTGTGTTGGATCATTCGGTTCCCTACAAAATGGTTGAGCTGGATGGTGCTGATCCACGCGTCAAGTTCGTGAACGGGCGCCGTCGGTTGAGACTGGTCATCTCCTAACTTCCATGGCTTATTTTAAATCTTATATTTAGAATTGTTTTTTTTTTTACATGGTTCTCACATATAGAAGCAACAAGAATATTGTTCCCAAGTTTTTGTAATACTTAACATGATTAAAAAGAGTGTCCATGGAGTTTCTTGCCCGTTCTTCTCCATAGAGATCTACGTTTTGGAATGGGCAACTAGCTTCAACTTTCCAACTGGTCGACTTTTTGACAATTAAAAAGTACCTTTAAATGGTCTAATTGAAATAAATGCTTTGAGTTTGAGTTTGAGTCAGCCAGCCATGCCAATATACCAACAAATAAAATGAAAACTTAACTCGAGCACAAAGAATAAAAAAAATAAAAAATGTAAATAAAGCAAAATACCAAAATAAGAGCCTCCTGGTATTAACGGCGTGATAGCTTACATATGCAATGCTGGATTATGTTCACATATCTGTTACGACCCGAGTTACAACTCGAGGCCACAAATGATAATGTAATTTAGCAGCAAGGTTATCAAGCTTATATCCTTCGATCATACCGTCCTACGTACCTACATATGTACGTCACTACATAGTTCGCAGAGCGTCTGGCGACAGTCTTATCATGATTGATGATCTTTCGAAGTTCCTCTGCCTCAATGGTGAATAACGTACGTTCATTGAGGACTTGAAATATACGTTGTCTGAAACAAAATGAATATACCTAGGCTCCGAAAAAAGAACATTCTTCGTATTTTCAGTTTTCAAACAAGTGCTGTTACGTGTATTTAACAATTGGGTACCAATACTACCAATTGAAACAAGTGCGAGCCGAATTCGTGCGCCGAGGGTTCCGTATCTACCCATTATACCACCATAAGAAGAAGATATGGGCAAATTTAGATTTTCGCGAAAACTTGTAAGTACCAACATTTACCTTAATTTTCACCTTTTTTATTTTTTTGGAATTTTTTCTTTATTTGTGCTGTAAGACCTTGCTTTTTGCCAAATTTCGTGATTCTAGGTCAACGGGAACTACCATATAGGTTTTCGACCGGTTGACCTAGAATTGTCAATTTTGTTTAAAAGCATAAAGGGAAAATTCCGAAAAACAAAAAGTTGAAAATGAAGGTAAATTATGGTACATACAAGTTTTCGCGAAAATCTAAATTTGCCCATGTCTTTTTATCGTGTTGACTCAGTACCTAGATTTTTATATACTTAATAGGGACTATGGACTCAGTATCTGGTATAACTTTCAACTTGCTAGGTCCACCCGTTCCTGAGAAAATCACATACGTCACATGTCACACGGACAGACAGACGGACAAGAGAGTGATCTTATAAGGGTTCTTTTTTTACCTTTTCAGGTACGTAACCCTAAAAATTTATCAAAAGTAATTTATTCTAATAAGGCCGAGAAGCAGCACTTTTCGATGGCAAAACTTGGACAAACAACGATGATTGCCTATGGAAAAACTGTGCAATTCGACGATGTTAAAATTCTAGGGTTTTTTTTTGTGGGTGTGAAATCATTAAATAGCTTCACCCGCTCTGGGTGGAGCAGGAGGGCGTGTCAGACTTTTACTGACTAAAACCCACCCGTGTTCCCTCAGTTGCCTGTGTGCCAGAGGCCACGGTATCTCTTTCGAACAACCCGCACCCCTGGCAGGCATCGGCACTTGCGGACCCCACCAATTGGTGCTGACATCTCTTTGAGGCGCACGTGGAACACAACGCGCCGTCGATCCGGGCTTGGTCCTTACCGGACAGCGAGCTACCCATTACTCGCCGTCCGCAATCCCGCGCCTACAGTGGCCAGGAATCAGCTTGGGATTCCCGACGCTCAGGGCGTCTCCTGCGGCGGCTAGGGTCGTGAGGGCGTATATACTGCCTCTCCCTCACGTGCGCCGCCTCCCTCGTCGCGAGCATTACTGCCTCGCAGAAGGAGGTGACGGCTACCCATGCATTCTCGCTCCGTACCATGGCCTGGACTCAAATACTAGGGTTTAAAAATACTTTCGGCATTGACATGAGAATAAAGACTGCGCTCCGTGCACATCGTCAGAATACTACATCACACTCTGAAGACAAACTGATACGTGTGTCAGAAATGTCTTGTCGTATAAGATGTGATACAATAGGACCTTAAATTGACTGAATGAACAAGTTTTTTCAAAGAACTAAAATCGTAAACAACGAAAAAAATATCAACTGTCCGATACAAGACTTCAATAACTATTAGAAACCAAATCTAAGGGACGGATGATGATAATATTGCTGTTGAGCCCTTGAATAAAGTGGTTCAGTTTGATGGCACACCCTAAAATATGACCATAAAGTTCTGATGCATGCTGTATATTAGTAAATCTGGCTGCAAGTTACTGCTACAGACATCATCCCTCATGTCGTCACAAAGCGGTATTTGCTAACTAACCCACGAATGAGTTAGCAGATAACGCGTTTAGTACACAGAAAGCATTGATCCGATGGCGACGCACGGCATTAGGTCTGTGTGTGTTTCTGTGTTTTATTAACAATATATTTCAGATAACAGACTTAAAATAATATCAAAAATATGAATATAAAAAACAGAGGGAAAAGATTCACAGGGCATCAAAAAATTCGTCCGCATCGCTGTCAACAGAAAAAGTGCACAAATAGTCGGCAGCTTTTGGCAAAAAATTGCTTGGCGCTCTGGTCACGTGAAGAGTCGACCAACCGCTTGGCGATGTGGCGTGGGGTCCAAACCAAATGAGCAATTGGACCCCACGGCCTCAGTGATTCTACCCCAAACAGCTCAAATATTTAAGTCCCAATACGATGGGATGTTTTCGCCTTAATATAACACATACCTAACATCACGCCTGTATTCCCCGAAGAGCTGCGCAGAAGTGTACCTATAGTACTCTCATATTTCGCCAGTTAACTTTAGCTCCCATTTAATAGGGAGCTACCCTAATTCCATCAACCGGGCACAAATATAGACTCCGGGCTGATATTGAGAAATTCTAGATGGAAAAACCAAATAACAGTTTGCAGAACGGAGAATTCAACCCAGGACCTCATGCGCTTGCGACCACTAAACCAACGAGGCATTCAATCAGGCCATAATAATATGGAATAATAGTTTACTTCTCATTGATGTAAACATCATTATAAAAGGGTGTTTATTTAGGTAAACAAGGGATTAATAAGATTAATTTTAATTAATGAGGATTGAAATAACATTCCGTTGGATTTAATTTTACATACAGCACCGTTAATTAATATGAAATACCTATGCGAGGTAGATTATTATTTTTGACTCAAAATTACTCATATTTGTTGTCTAGATGTGAAATTAAGGTCTACGTTATAACGTAACATAACTTCATGCCTATGCCCCAAAGGGTTGGTTAGATTTGTAAAATACATTCAAATAGGAAGGCACACTGCAAAATAATTTTGTCACAGTAGTCCAGAAATCACAAGTGCGACGGCTGAAGCTGAATGTGTAGTTCCAGGTTCGATTCCCAGGTCGAGTAAAGAGTTAGGTACTGGGTTTTTTCATTGAATATTTCTAGGAGCAGATTTGCTAAGTTAGTGACACTATGGCCGGCTTTCTGTTATATAGGCCTTATATTAAAACTGGCGAAATTGTGGTACACTCAACGTAACTGCCTACTCCTCGAGAAACTGGCATGAATTTATGAAATATATGTAAAATTATTATACCAAGTCAACATCAAACCATAGCCACTAGACACGTCATGTGGCAACCAAGACTTCAGGCAAATCAAATCAGGCTCACACGAATGCCTGACGCGTTCTGGCTAGGTACAGGATCTACATAATTGCCTTAGGCACAGCAACTACGTCTAACGACGTCAACTGTAGCTGTAATTTATACTTGAAATGCTTACTAGAATAATAAATTTACACGTATGGATATTTCTATGTGTAATTCTGGAAATAGAGTGGTTTGTGGAAGCATGGATTTGAGTGGGCTAGAGTACGACTTTGAGGTTTAGAACAAGTATCCGAGAAATCCTACATAAATTACAAATGTGAAAGTTTGGATGCTTAGATGTGTGGATGTTTTGTTACTCAATCACGCACCCCCCCAGTGGGATCGCGCATTGTCGTTGCGGGGGGGCTCAGTAGCCGTGGTCCGCTCCCACAGTGAAGCGAAGAGGAACCCCAAGGTGGGGCCGCTCGTCAGGGCTTTTGTCTCCAAGCCGACGATGTAGTGGCCAAAAAGTAGGTTGCGGTGAGGTGCACCACAACTGAGGCAGGCCGCGATGTCGAATGAGAGGCATCGCGGCTGTGGGTTACAGGCTGCAGCGGAGGAGGAGTGCCGGTACTTCTGAGTAGCGCTCTTCCCTTCCGTGGCCTGGACGGGGCCGCCACCGTTTGATGGCGAACGCGGTGGGGCCGCAGGGAAAGAGGAGTGTCGGTACATCGTTGGCCGCTCTCCCTATCCCCTGCGGCTGAAAAGTGGTTGGCGGCGGGGACACTGCGTTGACCCGTCGCAGGGGGATCAAGGGTGCCAAGGGTGCCAGAGTAGTCTAGGGCCCTTGTGCTACTTGGTTCCTAGGATGGTCACGGCGTGCCATGTGTCCTGGTACGCCGGACTGGTGGGGTCCGCAAGGGCCGATGCCTGCCAGGGGTGCGGGTTGTTCGAAAGAGATACTGTCGCCCCTGGCACACAGGCAAATGAGGGAACACGGGTGGGTTTTAGTCAGTAAAAGTCTGACACGCCCTCCTGCTCCACCCAGAGCGGGAGAAGTTATTTGATGATTTCCCACCAACAAAAAAAAAAACATCACGCGAAAACGGCTAAACGGATTTGGATGAAATTTGGCACACAGATAGATTATAATGTGAATTAACATAGAGGATACTTTTTATCCCGGTACTTTGATACTGTGGGATAATTTTCGACCTCCACGCGGGCCTATCCTACCAATATTATAAATGTGAAAGTTTGTATGTTTGAATGTTTAGATGTTTGATACTCAATCACGCAAAAGCGGCTGAACGGATTTGTATGAAATTTGGCATACAGATAGATTGTAACCTGGACTAACACATAGGATATTTTTAACCCGGTTGGTATAACTTCGAAACCCACGCGGGCGTTGCCGCTGGCAAAAGTAGTGTTACATAAATACCTATTTGAATTCCAGTAGAAAGGGTCAAAGCCATCAATATCGAGTGCAAGGTCATGAGTTCGAAACTCAGTTGTTGAACCATTCACGTTAACTTACTACGATTACAAACTTGTTAATTCTAAGAATACCGATTACGAATTAACTTCTAATACAAACATATTCAATTATTTTTGGAATAGAACGCAATAATAAAAGCACATTTTAAAATAAATTGAGTATAGTTAACATACATAAACTCACGCCTCCTTTCCATGAGGGTAGGCAAAAACTGCAGAACGCCACGTGGATCGATCCTTACATACTCCTTTTGCATCGTTTATATTCATGGTCATACACGCACACCGGTTGCGAGTACTACGCACCTGACCTTTCAAAAGAACATTAACAATAAGGTCACTACGTGACCCTCTAGGGCGTCCATATCCGGCGTTTCCACTTACATCATCTGCCTAGTCGGTTATAGCTGAGTACAAGTATTTTACATGGAGCGACTGCTTATATGACCACCACAACCCAGTTACTGAGTAATACGATACACCTTGGTAAGACTGGCTGTCAGACTTGTGGGCTTCTGACGACCCGTAACGACTGTCAAAGATCTACGAATGACAGCTGGGACCAACGGGTTTTTTTTATTGGGTGGGAAATCATCAAATAACTTCTCCCGCTCTGGGTGGAGCAGGAGAGCGTGTCAGACCTTTACTGACTAAAACCCACCCGTGTTCCCTCAGTTGCCTGTGTGCCAGGGGCCGTGGTATCTCTTTCGAACAACCCGCACCCCTGGCAAGCAACGGCCCTTGCGGACCCCACCAGTTGATCCTTACCGGACAGCGAGCTACCCATTACTCGCCGTCCGCAAGCCCGCGCCTATGGTGGCCGGGAATCAGCCTGGGATTTCTGACGCCCAGGGCGTCCCTTGCGGAGGCTAGGGCCGGGAGGGCGCATATACTGCTTTTCCCTCACGTGCGCCGCCTCACTCTTCGCGAGCATTACTGTTTCGCATAAGGAGGTGACGGTTACCCATGCACTCTCGCTCTGTACCATTGCCTGGACCAGGGCCGGAGGCGAGAGATTACCGCTGCCAATCGCCTCCACGAGGACACGGCGGTGCTACGCCCAAGCCGGGCAGACCTCCACCGTATGCTCCACCGTATCCTTAGGGCAATCTACACAGTGGAAACAACCGGGCGTTTCCTCCCGCCTTATATTAAATAGGAACCTCCTGAAAAACCCATGTCCGATGAGGACTGGCGTCAGGCGGAAGGTGAGGACGCCGTGGCGCCTCTCAATCCACTCATTAAAGAGGGGACCTACCGCCGCAATCGTGGCGTGCCTTGTAAATACTTTTTGTAAGTCAAATTTCACTATCCTCTAACTCTTTTCAGCGTCACTACTTCTTCCACCACATACTATACAGATTCAGTTAACCAGCTCTCAAAACTACTTATTATATAAAAATAGGAAGTCTTAAGTGCCTCTTGCTTTCAAGTTAAGTGGATCATATATCTAGTTATAATGATTGTGTCTCGATGAAGAACCTCGATGCTTTCTAGAATACCATGAATCTAAGAAATATAGAGTAGGTACCTTCCTACATTTCTAGCTCTTAAGTAAGGCTAGCTTTAAAGTGGTTTATTATTAACCTATATTGTGATGCTGGAAACCATTTTAAATTATTTTTCTTGTTCTGCTTTCAGCTCTTAAAACGTTAGGTAACGGGTGATTGGTCCACTCGCACAAATTAACCCGGCTGAATCGGGCGAAACGTCACTTTTAAATAATGTAATATTTTCTATTGGCGACTCGCACGAAGTTACTTTATTTCGGGGTGAATCGACAATTCCAGAAATTCGTTTTAGGCAACTACTACAAATCTATATATATAAAAATGAATTGCTGTTCGTTAGTCTCGCTAAAACTCGAGAACGACTGGACCGATTTGGCTAATTTTGGTTTTGAAATATTTGTGGCAGTCCGGGGAAGGTTTAAACGGTGAGAAATTAAAAACAAATTTGAAGGAAAGTAGTAAAATCAACGATTTTATTTTGAAAACTTTATTGGCGGTACGAAGTTCGCCGAGTCAACTAGTATGTAATAAAAGCCAACAGGCTATAGCAAATTTCACAACCTGGCAAAAAAGTACATGATTGTCATGAAAATGTGACAACTAGATAATTTTTTGCCAAAAATATGTCGTATGCCAACTATCTTAAATGGGGCCCTGCCGGCTTAAAAATATCTTTCCATTAGTGGAAAGATATTTTAGACCCTTTAGGGCCTTTAGGCCTTAGGCCTTAAAGCCACCGATTGCAGCGCAGCAGCTTATCGATCTTTCAGTTAAATTTTTCAACAAAAACAGCTGCCAACAATAATTACCAAATGCCCTCCCATCTTTAACTTACTTAACCCTGTTAACAAAAAGACAAACTCACTGTATAAATTCGTCCCTAAAAGAGTTCCCTAGAATGATTTATCTGCCTTCATCAACAGCTGACGCGTGAAATTTGATATTGCACAGTGGACCGATCGCGCTGTGCCTATGGACGTGGACAGAATTAGAAAACCGAATTTATTTTTTAGTTTTTTTTTCTATTTGGTTGAATTTTTTGTACCATGTAGTTCCTGTTTGATACAGTTTGTTAAAAATGTGTACTGTGTATGAGTGTTTTTATTGTATTTTCAAAAGCCAATTATTACGCGTAGTCACAAGTGTTTAAGTATGAAATAGGGCGTCGTACGAGTATTAATTCCAGGATATGATAATGTAAACCCATTAACATTAATAGCTGATGAAATGAATAAGTTTTCCCAAAATTTTCGACTTAAGAGTTTAGAGAAAAGTGACATTTTGTAATTAATTTTGGGAAATGTTTAAAAAAACATAAAAACTGGGTTTTCTCTAATTTTATGAATTTTTACCAATGCAAATGGGTCACACTATCATATCCTGAATTGAATACGTCAAATTACTAGTCACCCTGTAGATATAATGTAACTTCTTTAATGGTGTTTGTAATCAGAGTCCAGGCTTTAATTAACTTAATTACAAAACGGATCAAAAAATTATACCTACTTAACAAAGCACAATATTTATGAAAAATGAAAATGTGTTTTTAAACGTAAACCATCTTCTTGTAAATAAATCTGACGCTACTGTTAACATGAGCTCAGTTAAGGGCCTACGTCCCGTTTGGTAGCGTAACACGGTCACTTTATGAACCGTACTGCTCATTAGCGGCTTGTCTTGAAGATTTGAAAAATATATGATTTTGCTATAGATTCATATAGATAATTTTGCCCGAAGTACTTTTTTTGTATGCCTTTTGCTGTAAAAAAATATTTTCCAACACGCAATATTTTGACTTCTATTCCATACTCCTACTAAACGGCTTCGTTATTTGGAAAAAAAAATACACTGAAAAATAGATAGAGGTACCACAGAATCGCCGAAGCACAATTGTAAATTAATCAAAGGAATATCCCCATTTTGAGATAAAGGCTCAGAGGTGCCCTGCGCGGGCGCGGGCGGCAGTCGTGCTTTAGCATACAAACGGGAGATAAGGATACTATGGGCCTTAAGAAGTGAACGATAATCTTAATACTTGAAAGTCTTTTACGGACATAGCCGCTAGCATAGCTTGTAAAGTCATGTCTACAACAGACAATTTAACCGCACATATACCCTTAACTTTGATGCTTATAACGGTGTTATGTTCCAGTAATTGGCCACAAAAACTTTAAACTGTAAACAAGTTTTAAAAGCATTTTGCTGTCAATGTACGATCACCAAGAGATAAATAACCAGGGTCGCCGTATAGTTGCAGTTTATTAAGAAACTGATGGATGTGTTTGAATAAAAAAATAATTTAATTAGTAGACAAAAATGAATATGCCTAGCCTTTTTCTAATTGTTTAAGGGTTGGCTTCCAGTCTAACCGGACGCAACTGAACACCAGTATTTTATATGAGCGACTGCCTATCTGACCTCCACAACCCAGTTCCTGGGTAGCACGATATCCCTTGGTAAGACTGGTGGTCAGACTTTCGGGCTTCTAACGACCCGTAAAGACTTGTAAAAGATCAACGAATTACAGTCAGGACCAACGGCTTAACGTGCTTTCTCAGTATATAAAGATGGTCACCCAACCACAGACCAACCCCAGCAAGCGTAGCTTAACCTGATGGATCGACCCGTGCGGCTGTTATCACTTAGCCACGAGCCCCCTATTAATTTATTTAATAGACAACAAACAATTTATTTATTTAAATCAATTTCCTTTGAAAACATCAATCTGTTTCGTACTAAACTTCATCTATATCCGACGACCTTGGTTACTTATCTTTTTTGTCCTGTGGGATACAGATTTATTATGATGTGGTAAAAGACACTGTTATACCCTTTACAAGGAATAGAGAGGATTTCGTGAACAACATTAAAAGTCACCTTTATAAATGAACGCCAGTTCATCCATAAAGGTGACCTTTTAATGTTGTTTACCCCTGCTGAGCACAGTTTTTACTGCTTAACAAAACATTGAGATTTCTTTAGTATAATGTATGTTAATTATATATTATAAACATATATATTCCACTCTGGCTCGCAGAACAGATGGTTCTGGAGTGGCGACTGCATACTGAAAGACGTAGCGTTTGAACGCCTCCGACAAGGTGAACCAATGACCTGGTGAAGGCTGAAAGAATCCGCTGGAAACAAGAAGCACAGAACCAGTCGAAGTGGCGGTGCTTGGGGAGGCCTTTGTCCAGCAGTGGACGTCTTTCTTTCGACTGAAATTTGAGCCGTTTGAGGTTGAAACACTAGGGCCGTGGGGTCCGAGTGCTCATCGAGTATTTCGAGACATCGCCAAGCGGTTGGTCGAATCATCACGTGACCAAAGGGCTGGCCAATTCTTAGCTCAAAGAATCAGCGTTGCCATCCAACATGGCAACGCTGCCAGCCTTTTGAGCACTTTTCCCACTGACAGCGATGCGGACGAATTCTTTGATGCCCAGTGAGCTTTTCCCTTTTTACTTTATATACTTGTTCATAATTCTAATTTTATTATAAGTTTTAGCATCTTTTGAATAAATTACAGTATGTACTCAGTCTATCACAGTCTACTGTTAGACATATGCCTCTCCCAGGTTGCGCCACAATAATCTTTCCTCCACCATCAACACCCAGTCTGCCCCGGCCATTAATTTAAGGTCGTCGGTCCTTACCCAATTATGTCGGGGTCGGCCTCCTGTCTGACCATATGCAGTTGAATAAAAAAAAAATAAAAAATAAAAAATGCCAGTATTTTATATGAGCGACTGCGTATCTAACCTTCACAACCCAGTTACTGGGTAACACGATATCCCTTGGTAAGACTGGTGGTCAGACTTTCGGGCTTCTGACGACCCGTAACGACTGTCAAACATACACGAGTCACAACTGGGACTAACGGCTTAACGTGCTTTCCGAGGCACGGAGGAATCTTGGTAAGTAAAGATGATCAACCATCCACGGACCAACCATGATAAGCGTAGCTTAGCATGTTTGATCGACCTGTGCGACTGTCATTACTTAGTAACAACCACCTCAAGGAATAAATTGTCAAAAAAATGGTTAAAAAAGCAACAAAATCCGTTGCACAGTTTAGAAGAACAACGCGGTCTCACAAAAGCACTCGAAACGAGACTTTAATATTATGTATAGATGACTGACGTATTTTCCGTCTCCCATTCCATACAAGTTGTACGAGAATAGCTCATGTCGTGGTGAAAACATTAGTTCGACAAGGTTGGTGCGAGGCTAGCTACTTAACATTATTTATTCAACCCATGAATGAAACACAAACAGGCCTTGCACTATGAGCCCAACATTGTTTAAAATAAACAATGATTTTCTTTTACGAAACAGTTGTAGAAAGAGTTCGTAAAAATCATTTATCAGCCTCCTGCTCTTTTTTGAGGACAGCGCAGCAAATCTTTTCTTCTTCATCACAGAATTCGCTTCGTTCTTAGCTATTTCATCTTTTACACAAGACATCCATTGTTTCTTTAGTCTGTCAGTTTATTTTTAAAAGATATGGAATTTATTCCCATCTTCTCTTCATGGATTTTAACTTCTATGACTCCTATAGCCTCGTGGCTAAATAATAACAGCTACAAGGTTTGCTGAGGTGAGTCCGAACACTCTACATTTAATATCGAGAGCCCTACGTGCCTCGGAAAGCACGTTAAATCGTTTTTCCCGGCTGTCGTTTGTAAATCTTTGACAGTCGTCACAGGTGGTCAGAAACCCGATAATCTGTCAACCAGTCTTACCAAGGGGTTTCGTGTTACCCAGTAACTAGGTTGAAGGAGTCTGATAAGCAGTCGCTTCATATAAAGTACTGGTAATCAGCTGGCGGGTAAAGGCTAGGGAGATTGATTGATTGACTATGAGTTAGTAAGAAGGCATTATTGACTTTCAAATTATAAGGATGTTCACATTCTAAAATACTTTTTTTTCTACTGAATGGTCGATCTGGCTAATCAGATTCACGAGTGCAAATGACGTACATTTACACTAATTCCCGACTCTTCGTGTGTCTGACGGATCACTCCACTACACATGACATGCTTTCAGGCTATGCACTATGTGTCAAATCACTATCCTATGGCTTATAAGTGACTATTTCGCTACTAATGGTCGGTAAGCGGGCATGTATTATACCGTTGTGTAAGGATTACCTTATTCATTTTATCTTGGTGATTTGCATGACACGTCCAAGAAGAAACGTACCAGGCCACTCAGAAAGTATTGCGAATAAAAGTTTTTATGTATGAGAGACTGGCCAGTTAAAATCTATTTTTGAAATATGAATATTTGTAAGTAAAAATAGGTACTTTCTAATTTTAAAAAATTCCCTCCACATTGTTTGCGAGCTAATTTAAATTATTTTATTATTTTTTATTATCGTGTTTCATAAAAAAATGGATCTGCACCGAGATAATTTTCGCGCTATGATTTTTTACGATTTCAAGTGTCGACTGAAACCGAACGAATCGTACGATAGACTTCAAATGGCATTCATGGATGAAGGCCGGCCTAAGGCAACTGTGTATCGTTGGTATAACTAATTCAAGCGCGGTCGACTAACTTTGGGGGATGAAGAAAGAAGTGGTCGCCCTTTGACAGCTGTTGCGGAAGAAAACATGCTAGCAGTGAAAAATGTAATACATGACAATAGGCGAGTTACGTATCAAGAGATTCAGCATGTACTGCAGGTTGGATCAGGAAGCCTTCACGACATTCTTCACGTGCATCTTTGCGTGTAGAATTTCGTGAAATTTTTCGTCGGTTATACAAAAAAGAAATAGCTGTTCCATACATTTTGACCGCGTAGGTATTGCACTTTTCTATGAAACAGCAGATTTTTTTTTTATAACCGATGAAAAATGATATTACTTCAGAGTAATATTCAAAAATCAGCCATGTAAATTTAAGTAAAGTAACACTTAATTTTAGTTACTTTTCTTACATGGTACCTGCCCAGGTATCACTGAGCGAACTCCACAAACACGCAGGTATTAAAAGTACATGACGCCACTACTCAGAACCTAAAGCTTCATCTTTGTGAAAATAAGTTACCTATGTCAGAAAGCTCTGGGATCTTGGACTATGTAGGTTTAGTTGTAGGTAGTGTAGTTATAGTTTGTTAGTTTGAAATATGGTATTGCTTTATAGCCGTGGGGTGGAATTATATTGTCCATACTTAGTTATGTTTAGAGACGTTTATGTTCTAAGGGGTGTCAAATTCAGGTAAAGCTCAGTTACAGTGCTACGAGTACTAGGTATAACTAGTGATTTTTTAGATGTAAAAAAAAAATTGTTGAAAAGTGGGCAGTGGTAGCCCAGTGGTATCGGACCGACGAGATCCTGACGAGGTCCTGAGTTTGAACCGCGGTAGGCAGTTCACTTTGTGTATTTAATTTCATCACCGAACGTAAACATTTTGAGAAAACCGGCAGGTTTAGAACCAAAAAAACTTACGATTTTTGAAATCCACCATCCCGAATGGTGGATTACCCTCTGGCAGAGACGAGGCCTGTGTCCTATCAGTGAGAACATAACCCTTTTCTTCCTTCCTCCCCTTCTTCAATATACACTACATTTCCGCCATTTTCTCCCTCCCACCAACTTTTCCCTACCTAACACAATCAATAGGCACTCTGTGGATAATTTTTCATACATCGGACAGTAACCAATATTGTGCACATCAATCACGGTACCAAACAATGTCCCGAATGCCATGAAATATGGGAGGATATGCCCTGTTACGGTTCTAGGAATGAAAGGATGGAAAAAGGGTATTGTTATGTTGGATTGTAAATTCTGTTAAAGAAAGAGTTATTTGATTAAAAAGGAGTTATCTATCATAAAAGGGTCGATTTTAATACTGATTTGGAGAATGATTATTAAATATTAAAAATCTGCTTTAAATAAAATAGTGTACACACACCCGTAATTGATGTATTGTGCGGGACAAAGTCATAGGTTAAAGTTAAGTGCAGTCAGACAAAGTCGATTAACACTTCAGATTTTTTCATCTTTATAAAAAATTTGAAAGTTTGTACGTTTGGCTGTTTATCTGTTTATTATTTGGTTTTAGATGAAATTTGGCACTTACTTATATAGTTTATGACCTGGATTAACACACTTCTCATCCCCGTAGTACGTTCCCGTAGGATAATTTCGGCGCCCACGCGGCCGAGGCTGCTGGCAAAAGCTATTATTGAACAAAAACGCAAAAAAGTAAAATTTTAAGACAACTAGGTATTTTTTTTATTTTTATCGGGCATCTCGCAGTTGAAAAAATCTCTGAAAAGAATGCAGATGCGTTTTAAATCTTCATTCCTTGCAGTAAATAAAGGCTCGACTAGAAGTATGACAATGCACTTTCAAGATTTTAAAAACAAGGAAAACAGACTTCTTAAGAAATAAGCAGTAGGTATTGTTGGACTCAAATGTCATATTTTCTATCTGTGTGTAAATAAATCCTACTAAATCTTATCTTACTTATTAATATCAGAAATGTACAGTGGCGGACTTAATGCCACAGGGTTTTGTGTTTAGTAATGTTAATTACTTACCTATTATTGTACAGAATCAAGTTCTTCTAACTTAACAGACAGCTGTGCTGCTGGGGAGTTTATTGCGCCACTTCTTCTTCCCAGCTGAAGTACTAGGAAGTGGTGAAGGGCGGGTGTTTTGGGGGACTGTCTCATGTAATTTTGACGTTCAAAAATTGCTTACTCACAGCCTAGTTTGAATAAACGACTTTTAATTTTGAATAATATAAATATGAAAGTTTGTATATTAACGGCCTTATTCATAAAAAGTTATCGAACATCTAAACAGTTGCCAATTTCTGGTTTTCAAAGGGAAACCAGACATTAGCAACTGTTTAGATGTTCGATAACTTTTTATGAATAAGGCCGTTAGATGTTTGGATGTTTGTTACTCAATCACCCAAAGACGGCTAAACGGATTTGGATGAAATTTAGCACACAGATAGTTTGTAACCTGGAATATTACAGAATACTTTTTATCCCAGTAGTCCGTTCCCGTAGGATAAGTTTCGACCTCCACGCAAGCGAAACCGTTGGCAAATGATAGTAATAAAACACAATATATGGTCTTTTAAACAATTTTCTGGCAATAAAAAGTAACAGTCACGTCATGTTTTAAGTAAAATTAACTCAATAAATGTTTATTATGTTCTGGCTGGAAAAAAATAAATGAAGCCTTATATTAAATTTAAAACTAAAAACAGCTTAATTTTAAATCACGTATTTTCGACACAATATTTTTAACGCTCCTCATTTATTACCAGCCTGACATTTATTATTACGCAATCCAATTTGGTATTGGTTTATTAGACCACAGTATACTTTTGTTTCGATCAGGTTTTAGATCCCATGGGGGTCATAATATCGGGTGAACGGACTGTGTGTTCACCTGGTTGCAGATAGCATTGGAAAATGGAATGTTGGGTTATATTATTATATTCTCTAGAGTTCTCGGTTAAACAGTGGTTGACCTGCTTGGTTATTGTTTTTATATGTATGCCCAGGTTTGTTTGATATAAGCGTAGAATTTCTTACCAGATTTTCTCCATATAAAACGACCAATCAGATGTTAACTTGTAACAATCTACTTTGGTACACTAGTACATAACCTTAAAAATAAAACTGGTTATAATTTTTACGTCCCGTGTTCTAAAAATCTAAAAATTTAACAAGGGCTTGTCTATCATATTAACTACCAATTAAACTGAAACTCAAAGCATTTATTTCAATTAAACCATTTACAGGCACTTTTGAACTGTCAAAAAGTCGATCAGTTGGAAAGTCGAAGCTAGTTGCTCATTCTAAAACGTAGATCTCTATGGAGAAGAACGGGCAAGAAACTCCAAGGACACTCTTTTAACTCATGTTAGGTATTACAAAATCTCGGGAACATTATTCTTGTCATTATTCTATATGTGAGAACAATGCAAAAAAAATAATAATAAACAATTCTAACTATAAGATTTAAAATAAGCCATGGAAGTTAGGAGATGACCAGTCTCCACCGACGGCGCCCGTTCACAAAGTTGACGCGTGGATCAGCACAACCAGCTCAACCATTTTGTAGAGAACCAAACGATCCAACATACGCGCCACCATCAGTGAGACATTTAAGTGAGCATGACATACTCTCAACTGCCACGGTTTTTCAAGTCAACGTACATCAAAACAACACAATTATTATACGGATGCATGGTACTCACATTTACAAAATACTTCTAAATTATACAAAACTATATAGTTTGCAATGTATAGTTTGCAATGTATTTGAGAAATTAATAAAATTTGATTTCCAAAAAGAAAGAAAAATATTTAATATCTCATCATCATCATCATCATCATTTCAGCCGAAAGACGTCCACTGCTGGACATAGGCCTCCCCCAAGCTCCGCCACTTCGACCGGTTCTGTGCTTCCCGCATCCAGCGGACTCCTGCGGCCCTCACAAGGTCATCGGTCCACCTTGTGGGAGGCCTTCCAACTTTACGTCTTCCGGTACGCGGTCGCCACTCCAGAACTTTTCGACCCCATCGGCCATCTGTTCTGCGTGCAATGTGCCCTGCCCACTGCCACTTAAGTTTGGCAATTCTTCGGGCTATGTCAGTTACCTTGGTTCTCCTGCGGATCTCCTCATTCCTGATTCGATCACGCAGGGAAACTCCAAGCATAGCCCTCTCCATTGCCCTTTGGGTGACTTTAAACCTTCTTATGAGGCCCATTGTGAGCGACCACGTTTCGGTTCCATATGTCATCACTGGCAACACACACTGGTCGAAGACTTTCGTCTTGAGACACTGCGGTATGTGGGACGAGAAGATATTGCGAAGCTTCCCGAACGCTGCCCAACCGAGTCGGATTCGACGATTGACCTCTTTCTCGAAGTTGGACCTACCTAACTGAACAGTTTGTCCTAGGTAAACGTACTCGTCCACAACTTCGAGTGCAGCGCCTCCGACCGTCATGAGAGTGGGTGTTACACGGGCATTAAACATGACCTTTGTCTTGTCCATGTTCATTTTAAGACCCACTCTTTCGGAAGCTCTACTGAGGTCATCGAGCATTGTACTGAGGTCCTCCATGGTCTCAGCCATGACAACTATATCATCGGCAAACCGAAGGTGAGTGATGTACTCGCCATGATGTTGATGCCAGCCCCTTTCCAGTCCAGAACCTTGAAGACATCCTCCAGTGCAGCAGTGAAGAGTTTCGGAGAGATAACATCTCCCTGTCTAACACCTCGCTGCAGAAGGATAGGTTTCGAGGTCTGGTCCTGGAGTCGGACTGACATAGTAGCGTTTTCGTACAGACACTTCAACACCTCGATGTACCGATAGTCGTATTTAATATCTATTGAATAATAATACTTGGTTCAGTAAAAATAAAAACTTATTCGTAATGTCAGAAAAAGTAATAATAGGAACAGAAATGTTCGTAATGTCAGAAAACATAAAAAAGGGAAGCATCTCTTCCAAATATGAAAATTTTAAATAGTAAGCCCAGGTGGCTGTGGAGTCGGACCAGCATTAAGCCAAGCATTTTTATCTAAGATATAATCATCTTACTTATAATATGCTTGTCTAAATAGTGTGCGTTTAATGCATCATTTTAAATTCCTTTTGATTTAGTTCAAGAATATCGACTGGTATTTTAATATAATATTTTAAACAGTACCCCATAAAATAAGTGTGTACTTTAGACGATCTGAAACGTGGTTGATCTAAGTTGTTCCTATTACTAGTGTTCAAATTATACCTGTCACGTATCTTACTAAAACGATGTAGATTTTTACGAACATACATAATGTTTTCAAATATATATGAACAAGGTACCATCGTGATGTTAATTGTTTTGAACAGTTCCCTTAGAGATTCGCATCTACGGAGGTTGTAGATGGCTCTGACAGCCCTCTTTTGCAGACTCAATATCCGCCGCCCGTCCCCATAGCAAAATACCGTAAGACATGAAGCTATGAAAGTAACTAAAATATACCAGTCTCGCGGTATCTACGTCTGTTAATTGGCGGATCTACCAAACAGCGTAAGCAGCAGAACTTAGTCGCCCTGCAAATGATGTTAAGTGAGGACCCCACTGTAGCTTTGAGTCAAGCGTGATCCCCAGGAAAACCTAAAATAAATAATATCCCAAAATACGAAATGTTAGCCGTACGAAATTACCATACAAGCCTGCCGTTGCCTTTGTAGCAATTTTGTACGCTAAATATTTACTTATTTTTGTTTTAGAATAAGTTTCATGTAATATATAGTGGGCAGATTTTGTCGTTTTATTTTCGCACAGTGGTCGGAATACTGACCATAATTTACTAACATTCTAAGTTTAAATGAATGCATTATTTAACTTTAACTGTGCCATAATATTTCAAATCAAATCAAATCTCTTAATTCCATTAATGTGTACATTTAGTTGTTCCAACATGAAATTCCAACATGAAACCCGGTTAGGGCACGGCAACATACTTATAATTTTAACATAATAACATTTAAAATGTGTGCTTTTTTTTTGAATTTTACACAACTGTAGTTTCATACTCCTTGGTCCACGAAATTATCGTAAAAAGGGGTGCAAAGGTTTTGCTTCACGTATATAGATAGATGAAAGTTAATAATTCTGTTACATAAGTGTTATTTTAGATACCTTCTTTAATGATACTTGTACGCCGTCAACGGCAAAACATAAGGTACCTATAAATATTATTTAATTATTCAGTAAATAAAGTCAAACTACGTAGTTTAACTTTTCAAAAATTTCTTATTTAACAAGAAGTAAAAACAATGATTTTGTTTGTAAGCGTGACTTGAAATCGAGCCAGCCTTATACTAGCCTCGGTAACGAAACCATAGCGAGTTCTAATTTAGCCCGTAACGCCATCTATCGAGCCGGCAGTCAAACTTTAATGTTCCCTTGTTGAATAATGCTTTCGGAATTTTTCTGCAAAGTAATGATAATATATTTAAAAATTGTAAAAGAAACTGTCTTTTAAAATACAAGTGAAACACATTACTTTGTATAAAATTTCCTGCTTATTCTTGATACGAAACTACTAAGTACCTTGACTAAAATGTATGATAATGACGAGTACGAAATAGTTCAAAATGTGACGTTGAGTTTCAAATATTTGACATATTTCGATGTATAAAGTTGGCCCATGTTTGCATATTTATGTATGAGAAATGTACAGAATATGAGACGTTTTAGTAATTTATGAGTCCGCAGTTATGTTCCGTGTTGTTAAATAGTGATGATACATGTTTACAGTTTCGAATTCAGTACGTCGTAGTTGAAACTTAATTAAAGGGCTGAATAGCGAATAATTATAATCTATACTAATAATCTACACTAATATTATAAATGCGAAGTAACTCTGTCCATCTGCACAGTTTAGTGACTAAAAGGATTTCTATGAAAGACCTAGAGGTAGAACTTGAGCTGGGTTAGGACATAGGATACTTTGTATCCCGGTTGTACGTCCGCGTGGGATAACTTCTGACCTTTACGTAGGCAAATAGGAGTGGTGGCTCAGTGGTAATTGCGGCGACTTACGGTTTGTAAGTCGTAGGTTCGAACCTCGGCTGGCACTATACTTTGTTATAAAACGGTGAGGAAAAACATCGTGAAAAAACAAAAATTCGAAGATATCGTTGATAGATGTCACATTGTGACATCAGGGTGGACTACGGCCATTTCCCTCTCACAAAGAGGAAGCCTATGTCCCAGCAGTGGGAACATTACAGATTGATTATGTGACGTGGGAAAAACACTGCTAAACGATGGTAGAATATAAACCAAATAAAAAAAAGTATTTCAGACATTTAATAGACCAACGTGTTCTTAGAATTATCTTGTTAGACCATATCAACCTTATTCTATGTATGTATTTTTACTCGTAATAACGTCAAAGTTATCCACTCGTGTAAAGACTTTGACCAGTGAAACAAAGGAAATTCTTGGAAGGTCAAAATGGCATATTATGACTTTGATGCCAAAGTAGTCGTTACAACACAAGAAATGTATCCACAGGTAAAACATTGATTATACCCAAAGTGAAAATGTAGCCCTGTTTGTAATAATGATTAATGTACTATTTTTTTAATAACGATTAATGTGTTAAAGCCTTCGATACTTTGGACCATCTACAGTCCTTATAGCAGTTAGGTATTTAAAATAATCATCCTGATTCCTAATTTTGGAACTCAATGGAAAAATTTAATGTTGGTCAACATTTTAAATCAAATTAAGTCATTTATTTGCTTAAAAACACATATAACAAAAAGAAGATTTAGCTTAGAAGACTGAAAAGCTAAGTTTTCATAGCTTACTCTATACTAGGTATTGATACAATTTACACAATGATCACAACTAACGTTAAGTTACCACATGGTAGATTGCAAATGAACAATCGAGTTTTGAAATATCTTACTTTCCTTTCCTTTCTTTGGTATTGTTCGTCAAATCTATGAGCTCCTCAAGTTCTGAGTTGAGCTGCATGATTACTTTTAAATGCGTGCACTGATTGGACAGGTCCACTCAATCCGTGTGGTTCTTTCCTCAAAAGACCATTTCAGACACCACTCCACATGGTCTTCACATGATCTGACCAAGATTATGTCTGGACTTTAAAAGAGACTGTGACCTCTGAGTTTGTTTCGGTCTTCACATGATCTGACCAAGATTATGTCTGGACTTTAAAAGAGACTGTGACCTCTGAGTTTGTTTCGGCCTTTCTTCTCAGAGTAGTCAGATTAGAAACGCCGACCTCATCTAGTTTAAAAAAAAATATGATTGACGTGTAAAAGTGTTTGTACAAACCTACTTACAGTAATAAAATCATTTATCATTTATCAAACTCACAACCTATGGTGTCTACCTATACCGAACATTACGC
The DNA here is from genome assembly GCA_947359405.1 of Antitype chi. Classification (NCBI taxonomy): domain Eukaryota; kingdom Metazoa; phylum Arthropoda; class Insecta; order Lepidoptera; family Noctuidae; genus Antitype; species Antitype chi. The sequence continues at coordinate 20,138,102 of OX375819.1, forward strand.
TTTATTGCATTAAATTAATTCTTTTGTTCTAAGAAAAGCACTTTAATTCAAAGAAAACGAATAAAAAAGTAGAAATATGAAGTGTCTTCTGAACGAAGAATCTAAGCTTTATGGAAAATTCATATTCAAGAGACAAAAGGAGAAAAATATTGAATGGACGTTTAGAATAAAAGAAAATTGTTATATCTATACCTATAAACTAATATCTATTATAAAGAGGTAAAGTTTGTGAGTTTGTAAGGTTGTAGGGGTAATCTCTGGATCAACTGAACGGATTTTTGAAAATTATTTTACGAATATAAAGCCAAGTTATTTGTAAGTATTATAGGCTGTATGTTAACACGAAAAATGAAAAGACTTTTTCATGGTAGTCGGATTTGAAAAGTAAGTCAGAGAAAAAACGGTCGAATGAAAACGTTTCTTACGAACGCTGCCTTAACGATAAGAGATATATTATTGAGTTTTAGAGAAAAGTTGTAGAACTTGATAATGCCTAAAAAAAGTCAGCGACAGCATATGTCTAACTTTTATATTTAAGTCACAAAAAGTAGTTTTTTTTTAAATCGATTGGTCATTTTTATTGGTCATATTATCAATAATTATGAATTCTTATCAAAATAAGTAAATTTATCGTCTTAAGTGTTTAAAACAAAAGACTTTCCCTTATACTGCATATTATTTGGACGAACGGTTAAAGAGATAATACGACATAAGTTTGGAACCGCGATCGTGTCGCAATCTATTGAGTGATATAAAAATGTTTACCGCCCAACGAAGTGGGCACGGGTCAGCTAGTATTTTAATATGTTCAATTATATAAGTGCTCCAAACTGATAAGATACAAATTATACTAACACAATAATACTAAAGCCAAATGTTGAGTTGTAAAAAATAAAAAGATTTGAGTTTAAAAAGTTTTTCAATAGTATTATTTGTTTTCTACATCATTTAACGTAGATACTGAGTTAACCTATCCTTACGTTATGCCAGGGGTGCGGGTTGTTCGAAAGAGATACCGTGGCGCCTGGCATACAGGCAAGAAGGAACACCGGTGGGTTTTAGTCAGTAAAAGTCTGACACGCCCTCCCGCTCCACGCAGAGCGGGAGAAGGTATTTGATGAAATACCCTAAAAAAAAATATCCTTAAATTTGTTAAAGTTATTGTAAGAATCAACAAAATTTTCCCTACGATAAACTGTCTTACGGAGCTTCAAAAAATATTGTGTGCAAACTTAGGTGTTGCGCTTTCTTCACTTTAAACGAGAGGAACCTTCTAACAAAGGAAACCGTATCCAGAAGTACCGCTTTCTGAACATGCCCTTGGTCCAGCCGCCTACGAGAGCCTCCTCAGGTGTCCGTCAAGGCTCTTGGCTAATAAGCCATAGACTGTTACGACTATTGGCATAATCATTGCTGAGTTATCTAACTAATATTATAAAGACGAAACTACCGATCCGATTTGAAAAATTCTTTCACTGTTGGGAAGCTACACTATCCCCGAATGACATAGACCGCGGAGTGCTGCTAGTTTTTAATATGATTATGACATGGCATTCTGTTACTTTAACTCACACGCTGACAATGTTGACCACCACGTATCTATCACATAATAAATTTATCTGTAATAGCTTCGTAATGTAAACAAAATATTGTAAAACATTTTAAAAGAATAGCGGTAAAATGTCTTGCCCATTCTTCTCCATACGAAGTTACGTTTTGGAAGGGGCGACTGGAATCAATTCTACTTCAATGTAAATGTTGACGTGCCTTCAAACCCAAAAATGCTGAAGTGTTGAAGTGCTACTATTGGGTGGATTTTTATAATTATGTATGTTAGTCTATAAGGTATTTATGTTATGGGTCTTTGCTACCTAAATTAAATGATTAAATTAAACGTGCCTATTTGAAATAAATACTTTGACTTTGACCACACACATCTGTCCTCTCCCATTGCGGGCCAGTCCTTTTGTGAGGAGTCAAGTTCGACCCTCTATCTGCCCTCTTTCTTCTACTTTATTATATTGTTCTTGATGTATTTATGCATGACATATCTTTGAATGGCAAGGTCAGGTTTACCGATAACAGTTTTGAAGTGATTGTAAAGTTTAGGAGCTTGCGAAAACTCGTTAAAAGGGTCTGATCGGAAAACTTTAACCCTTTCGTAATAATGTCCCTAAAACTATTAATTATTATTGGACGTGAACAAGACTTTTATAAGATGTGGTTTTTATCTTAATTAACCCTTTCTGTATACAAGGGCGCGAACACAATTTTACAGCCCGAATATAAACTTAGTTATGATACTACAGAATATTTGCCTCTCAACGCGCTATCTACTCAAGCTCTTTTAAAAACCAACTAAAAAATTTGATTAAGTGTCTTTATGCTATTGAGGATCAATAGCGAAATTCATATATACAGATGTTGCATTTATGCATGGTTGTATATTATTATATATGCATATTAAACGTTTTTTTTTTTACGTATGTAATTAAATTTCCTTTTTTATACCATGTAATTTCAGATACAATTTTTTTACAATTGTTCATGAATAAACAAAACAATCACACAGACAAATGGACGGTAAAAGAGGAGAATGCAATAATCACCATGTCTGGCAAATCAGTTGGAGATTGCAGTTCCTTGTTTGTTATAAATTAGAAGCAGATGCTACCCATCTTCTTGACGTTATCCTTAAATTGTCTTTCACGATATTTAAGAGTTGACTATAAACAGCCTTACCTTTCATGATCATAAATTATATTATTAAACCATTCTTCTCTTTAAATCCCATAGCTGAGTGACTTTATGACTTTTATTGCAAAATGTACAATTTAATTAATAATTATTGGTTCATTTTTGAAAACAGTAAAAAAACAGTTTTAAGAGTTAAAAAAAATAAAACTGGAGCAGGTCCGTGTTTCCTAGCCAACTACTCTGAGAAAAAAACTCGGAGGTCAAACTTACTTTTATAGTACATATAATTCCACTGTTACATTCAGATCATATGAGATATTAATAGGTTCATTAGGTAAGTTCATTTACGTAAGATTTATTCAGTGAATGAATCTTTTTTGTGAAGGAAGTCAACATTAATTTTAAAAACACATAGTTCCCGTAATAAATCAAGTTATCTCGTTCTCTTCATCAACACTTCTGTTAATGAATGAACTGTAATTCAATTAAAATAGCTACCTGAAAAGCAAATGTTTTCCGACTACTTATAGCGAAGGTAAGTAATGTAAATATTTTAAAGTTAGCCTAGTCCATTTCATTGAATTAACGTTTAAACTAAATTCCGTCGATGACCAGAATAATTAAATAAGCTTTCAATAAAATTAGAAGCTTTAGAAGTACTCAAAACTTATACTAAAGTTTAAAAAAATAGAAAGGTAAATAAAATCCGAGGTAACATCGAATAAATACGACATTTGTGAGACGGTAATAGACGAGGTAAAATCCATAAATCACAATTTTTTCCGAGTTAAATATCGTTATTATTTATCATTTATATATCCATGCATTTTAAAACGTTAAAGCCCAAATAATTTTCGATAGTTTTTCCCTCCAACATAATTAAACTTAAAAAAATACCACAAAATCTCTGAAAAACTTTGCAAGAAAAATCTAAAAACTAGATAACAACAACTAAATACATACCTTACACCAAACAACTTGACACAACACAACAACAGACCACAAACAACACTTTAGAACCACTGAATAAAACTTGAAACAACAGTTGCTGTCTACGCGAACTTTTTGGGCGGGCGGCTATGGCGGCGCGGCTGATTCACGCGACTCCTGAAACCGACTGAAGCCTGAAGCCTGAAGGCTGTACTATAAGCTTGGAACGCACGCGCGCACTGACATGTAAGTTGGGCGGATGATAGAAGATAAATTTACGTATTTTTTTACGCAAGTGTGTGAGTGAAAGATTGATTTAAAGGTACCTATTACTTATATTACTTATGTATTTCGTGGCTAAAACTAATTGTCTGAAAAAGAATATAAAAGGAAAACTTTAATTTTTCTTTCAGACCATTAAGTGTAGATCCCTGTCTCTTCTTTCATCTTTTAAAAGTTTTTCACATACTAATTTTAGAATTGTTGTTGAAGATTTTAAATAAATTCTGTTTATACTCTAGGTATGTAAGTCTAAAATGGCATGAGGTGGATTATATTTTAAGATAATGCATGCAGGAAAGTGGACTTTTTAAATTACACAGTAGGGATCTTTATGAAGGATCTCACCGCCAAAGTGGGCCAAGGATACGATTTAGAAGCTTTTAACAAATTGTCCAAAGATGCTAATAAATTATGAGATGTGCAGGAATACGTCTTGACGTCGTTGTTCAGTTCGAAGCTCAAGAGCTTCGACGAACAATGCAAGTTTTTATTCAAATAAAAACAGCTTTTTGGTTTTAAAAATGTAGGCATTATATGTTTTCTTTGTAGCTCTCTGTTCCAAAATAAATAAACGTATTTAATTTTTCACCAATAACGTTATTTTTTATATACAATCGGGGTCGAGTTGCCTTTTTCCCTCAAATATGCGAGGGGGTGTTATGCTCGTAAAAAGGTGCTACTTGTGGTGACAGGTCGTCTTGCTGACTATGGTTTTGTTATTAGTAATTAATAGGTTATTTATTTTACTCCGAAGGTCCTAGTTCATCATTTGTGATTTCAAGTTACAGCTCTATGAACATAATGCAGAATTGCATATGTAAACGGCACGCCCATTATACCTGGAGGTTTTTATTTTGGTAGGTATTAAGTTCTGTTAACGTTTTTGTTATTTACTACTAGTGGTCAACCAGGGTTGGAAGTTAGACCATAATTCGTTTAAAACTTAATGTATTTTTAATGCATTATTATATAAGAAATATCAGCTTTCTGCAGTCCTTGTCTCCATATAAATTTTAACTGTGCCAAATTTCATACTCCACAAAATTTTTGTAAAATGGGGTACAAAGTTTTCGCTTCACGAATCAGTAGATAGATAGATTTCTACTCGAGTATAGTATTCCATGCGTGGCGATTATGGCAAGCCCCCCCAAATTGGGGGAGGCCTGTGTCCAGCAGTGGACTTCCAGCTGAAATGATGATGATGACGATGATAAGACCTTGCTTTTAACCAAAATTGACAATTCTAGGTCAACCGGAAGTACCCTATAGGTTTTGGGTCGAAAACCTATATGGTAGTTCCCGTTGACCTAGAATCACGAAATTTGGCAAAAAGCAATGTCTTACAGCACAAATAAAGGAAAAATCCCAAAAAATAAAAAAGTGGAAAATTAAAGTAAATAATGGTACTTCAAGTTTTCGTGAAAATCTATAATTGCCCATATCTTTTTTTATTATGGCGGTATAATGTTGCACTTGTTATTATTTATATCTGCTTGAGTTTAGTTACTATGTTTTGTTCGTATATTGACGTGTGCTAGCTGATATATGGCAAAAAAATTAATCGAATGTTTTGTGTTTCGTAATGTTAATTAGTTACTATTGTATAGAATCAAGTTCTTGTAACTAAGGAGACAGCTGCGCGTGCGGTGCTGGAGCATTTGTTGCGCCACTTCTTCTTCCCAAATCTAAGCACTAGGAAGTGGTGAAGGCCGGGCGTTTTGGGGGAATGTCTAATGTAATTTTGTCGTTAAAAAAGTGCTGACACTCACCCTAGTTTAAGTTAGTGAATTTAATTTACACTAAGTACCAAATTAAAAGCCTTGTTTTTTTCTCTAAGATCGTTGAAACTAAAAAAAATGTTCATAGTAGATAAAATGGTAACATTGCAACTTCAGTAATACATCAACTCGCGCTCTAAAGGTAACCACTCATCGTAACTTGGACGTAAAGTTTGTAAAAGTTGTACTAAATCAATTTCCAGGATTGAGGGGCAGGCTGCAGGAGCAAGTATCGTAAATGGACATCCTGGTAGAGTAGTTGGTCCACTGAGGGAGACTAATTACGTTAGTAGTCGATGGAGGTATAAGATTTACTTTGACCTTATTAGTACTGTTATAGCCCTTACAATATAACATCACGTGTTGTTTCCCTGATAGGTTAGGCAGAGGTGTACCCAAGCCTATTGCCATCATTCGGGCACTAATTCAGATTCCGGGTTGCTGCTGAGAAATTCCAAATGGAAAGCCCAATAACACTACGACCTGGGAATCAAACCTAGGACTACACAACACGCACCAGACTAACAAGGCAGAAATTAAAGCGTTAATTTAAAATCTTAATAACTGTTTAATCCTTACGACACCCCGCGAGTGAGGTGTTCCTGACCGGATGATAACCAAACTTTCTGGAATGTCCAAAGTGACCCACAACTACAGACGCACTTTTGAGGAATTCAAGCCTCGATTATTCTAGCCATCTATCTACTGGAAAAATCTACTCAAAATATTGGAAAAAATCAATAACCTGACCTGGGCATCGAACCCAGAACCTCATGTTCAGCATTAGCATTTTCAACCACTACACCAACGAGGCAGTCTTAGCTTTTTTTTTGAGGGAGGGAAATCATCAAATAACTTCTCCCGTTCTAGGTGGAGCAGGAGGGCGTGTCAGACTTTTACTGAACTAAAAATCAATTCAAAATTGAACCCGAGCATGAAAACAACCATTTCATTAAATCATAATGTAAATACTATCAACGTTAAATTATTTCACATTATCATTATTTTCATCAATGAACCCTCAAAAAATAATGTTGTAGCTAACAATAGGTAATAGTTAATGACCGGCGCTTTGGAGATAATTAACTGTGCTTTGGAACAATTCATGGTTAATGGTAATTAATGATATAATTTCCCTAATTTTATAATAAAGTGTGGGTAGTGGGGAATCTGTATTGTCTGGAGAAAAAAAGGGTTTATTTTCTGCCGTCGAAAGAATTCACAGTCAAAGCATTTATTTCAAATGGGCACATGAAACGCACTTTTGAATGTCAAAATTTATGTTGGAATAGAATTTATTCAAGTCACCCCTTCTAAAAGGTAGTTTCGTATGGAGAAGAATGGGCAAGAAACTCCACCGTTACATATTGAAGACAACGGGTTTATTGTCTGTCATTCAAAGAATTTTCAAATTCAAATTATTTTGTCATAGTTAAGGATTCTCAGAGAAGTTAGTGTATTTTTAGGGTTCCATAGCCAAATGTCCGCTGTTCGTTTGCTACTCAGTTGGTTCAATCGATCGCTGTCAGCGAAACAAGCGTGTGAAATATATCGCGAATAATATATGCATTTGAGTTTGCGTCAAAACGACGTTTAAAGGGCTTCTAGGGATAATCTCTAGAAGCAAAATTCTGTGGACACTTGGAGAGGTAAAGAACTTTGGTTGAATTTTCATTAACACCTAAGTTTTTTACCTATCAAAGTTTCACGAAATTAGTTGTTATTGCAGCCTATACGTACACGTAGGTTTCATCAATTTTTACGTACATTTTATAAAATCTTAGGTACTCTAAAGGTTCTCTGCTGAAGATGACCTTACGTTGTACATGCTGGTTATAAATTAATTTTAATCACATTTGAACTGTCAAGCTAATTTAGAATAAGCCTTCAAATAAATGTGCATAGGTTTTTTTTTTCGAAAATATACACTTGCATGGCTGGCGCAGTGTAGTAAACACAAGAACGTGGAATAAACAAAGCATCCATTTTAAGCATACTACAAAGATATTTTGATTATTTGATCGGTACGGAGAACTTCAGTTGGTCACAATAGTTCAACTCTGGGAAAAAGCTTAACTAATAATGTTAAACCAATCGAGATAGGTCGGTAAATTCCCAGGATCCTCTCGATTACTCCAGCCTGCCAGTAAGTTAGTTAGGGATGCGAAATGAACTAGGAACAGTGCCTTTACTTACTAAATTGATGCTTATTTAATTGCTTCTGATCACCGAATCTGTCTGTTGGAGTTTCATTTTGTTATTAGGTATCTGAGATTGTAATTGATGTTCTTTTCTAGAGCTTTCGAGGGTTGGTATTTGCAAGAGTTAGGTATTGGGGAAAGTTTTTCTTTGGAAAAAGAACTTTATCACCTTCACTATAGTGCTAGCTAGGTTTTTTTTTAAAACATCGATATCGGGTCAGCTGTTTCAACTTGGCAGTTTCGTATTTTTAAATAGATTGTACCTACTTCTTTAACTCTTTGTTATCAGGTACTGTGAGATCCACAGGTGGATCTCAGGGGCTTCCTATAACACTGGTGTGTTTTGTATAGATAATTATTTCGTTTATTCGCTTTTGCGTTGCATCGCGTCTGCCTTGCTCGTCTGTCTTTTCGAAACAACCTACCTATGCTTATATATTTGTAGGCTTAAGGCTCCTGCAATCAGGCGCGACGCGACTCACGAAGAATAATTATGAAAACTTCATGGAAATTGTGATTAAGTTATTTTGTAGTCAGCCTGTACATCGCCAGGTCGTCTTTAGCTGACAACCTTTGCAGTACCTACTTGGGCCCAGTAGATGGTTAGGTACAATAATCGTGGCATTTTTTAATTCCTCGAAGGAGCATGCAGGCAAGTCCGCAGGCGACACTTTGAATATTTCAACAAGAAAGGGATGGCAGATTTTTTTCAGTACCAGCGGCGTATGGTTTTGTGTCCGTTTGAGGGCAATAGGCTAGCCCCCTGTAACATGGCACTTAACAATAAGGTATATTATAGGTATAAATGTTATGTTTTTTTTTTATGGGTAGGAAATCATCAAATGACTTCTACCGCTCTGGGTGGAGCGGGAGGGCGTGTCAGACTTTTACTGACTAAAACCCACCCGTGTTTCCTCAGCTGCCTGTGTGCCAGGGGCCGCGGTACCTCTTTCGAACAACGAAACCACGAAATGTTATGTTACGTCAGTTAATACTTATAATAATACGTAGGTAGTGGAAAAAACTATGAAAACGTTAAAATTCCTATTAAAAACTTATTAAAAAAACAGAGAAAAACCGCCTCAGATCCTACTTCCTACTAATATTATATATGTGAAAGTTTGGATGTTTAGAACTTTGGTTTTTTTTTACTCGATCACGCAAAAACGGCTAAACGGATTTGGATGGAATTTGGCATACAGATAGATTATAACCTGGATTAATGCATAGTAAATTTTTCATCCCGGTTGTAAGTCCCCGTGGGACAATTTTCGACCACCACGCGGGTGAAGCCGCTGCGCTGGTAAAAGCTAGTTTGCGATAATTGTTTAAAATAAATAATTATAGATATTGTGTTTATTAATGGTAAAATTACCTACCTCCCGAAGGTCAAGGTCAAAGGACCTTGTCCAATCCAGACCACGAAACCTTCGCAGCGAATTAATTATCTTCTCGCGTGCAGAGGTTAAAGCAAACAACGGTGTAATTTAGGTTAAATATTGGGGTTTTTTTATTTTGGGTAAGGTTAGTTATCGAAACACCAGTGTGTTTTTTTTGCTGATTAATGTATGATAGGATCCCTATAAAGTAAATATAATAATGCTAAGGATTGGTTAACTGTTTAACATCATCATCATCACTTTAGCCGGAAGACGACCCCAAACAAATTGTGATCAGAGCCAGCAAAATATAATGATATAAGACCGTCACCCTTACGTTTATACGCATACTATAGTGTCTGTACCACAGTAATGCAGTGCAGACTAAATAGCACTGATAACTGTGACCCATATTTAAAAAAAAATAAGATTCTTACTTGACCGAGCCTGATCATTTATGAGATGTCAGTCTTCGTCAAAAGTAACTAAAACTCATTTAATAGACTCCAGTGTATATTGGATGACATCTAAGATTTATAAGAAATTGCTATGTTGCATTACAGATTTTGACAACTAGCACATATTTAAGCGGAAGCTAAAGGAATTTTTAACTGATAAAGTGTATTACAGTGTGAAGGAATATCTAAAAGGAAATCCTTATGGCCAATAATTAATAATCAGATTTACAATCATAGAAATGACATGTGAAACTCTCAACTATTTATTTATACTAGGACCTTTATTTATTTATCCACTATTTACTCTGACATTTATTTAATTACCTATTGACTACTAAATACTCCTTGACATTGAAAATACGGTTAAAATGATTTTCCGATTTAATAGTTTTGTAATATTAATTGTTAAGTATTTTAAAAGTATATTGTAATTTATGTGTAAATTTTGCATGCCCATGTGACGGCAGAGCATGGAGAACATTATAAAAACATTGTGCAACATTTATACCCCTACCCATGTTGGCAAAAAATAAATGATTTGATTTGATTTAATAGACCCATACATAGATATACGCATGTTAACACAAATTCTATGTCAAAAGTGTCGTAAAGGTCAAAATGTTACACTTTTTTGATCTATCTCGCATTCGCCGCAGTGTGCAGGCACGTGCGATAAGTAACTTCGTCCCAAAACGCAGTAGGTATTGTAGAAGTTACATAAATATTAAATTTGGATTTTGCAGTCCTCAAAGAATACACTAAATAAAACCCAGCTTAAATAAAGTTTATAACGCTTACAGAAATAAAAGGTTCTGTAAACAGCAAAATTATTAATCAAGAACAAGTTTACAAAATTCCTCATTACTTAAGTAATTAATACTTTAACGCACATTAAAAAGTTTCTAACAATCTTTGCAATACAGCTTTGAAAAAATCCTACAAAAAGTGGCTTGAAAATATTCAAGTGCGGCCTCAAAAGTCTGGCAATGGATATAGAGAAAGATGGATGCGGTATGTTTGTGGTAGTACATGGTAGGTGTGGCGGGTACTCAGAAGCACAAAAGTGTGACACTCTTACCAAGCGGGAGAAGTTATTTGATGGTTTCCCATCCAAAAAAAAAAAACCAAGGGGTATCCTGTTACCCGGTAACTGGGTTGTGCAGGTCAGATAAGCAGTCGCTCCATGTATAATACTGGTAGTCTGCTGTATCAAGTTTGACTGGATGCCGATACCAACTTAGTTGGGAAGGAGCTACGCAGTTTGATCGAAAGGCTTTTTTTTTTTTGGGTGGGAAATCATCAAATAACTTCTCCCGCTATGGGTGGAGCGGGAGGGCGTGTCAGACTTTTACTGACTAAAACCCACCCGTGTTCTCTCAGTTGCCTATGTGCCAGGGGCCGCAGTATCTCTTTCGGACAACCCGCACCTTGATTGAAAGGCTTACAGAGTCCTTATCTTTTGAGGTACTCATGAGGTCTCTTACTGCTTAATAGTTATACCTGTTTCTATAACAAACATAATTATTATAACTTTCTCGTCGACAATATTATGAATTTATGTGATTAAAATCAATCCTACGGGTTTATTAAGCCAATAAGTTACTAAGTAGCTATTACAAAAACTCCCAAAATTTTAGATCGAGTGAAAAACTTCGGCATTTACCTCCAGTGGCTCGCAATCACAGATGGCCTGTACTATCTATAGTTTTAAACATCTGTGGCTCATACTCATACTTTTACCGAGCCCTTAATTACAATGAAATTCGCATACTTCAGAAGTTTCTTAATTTCATAAATATATTCATGGTGATAGATGTCTTTTTATTAAATTATTATGACCTACCCTCGTTATTTAGTAGCGTTATCATGTGCTTGGGTCACCTGTGATTTATAATCGCATTGTGTAATGTCAAAAGTCGGGCAATGGTTTTATTCAGAAGAATATTTCAATAATAAAATTTGTGGTTATGAAACGAAATATAGTATGATGACCTGTGGCCATTTTATTTGTTACTACTTTATTAAAAACAGTGCGCAATGAACAGTACCTATTACTTAAATATATCTATGTTTCTTAGGCGTATCTATTTGTAAATAATCAAGATATGAGACTGTATATAAAGGTTAAATATGGAGACGTACTTTATTTGCTTTTATACATACACATACAGAACGTAATATCCAACAAAGTTACACAGAACCTAGTTCGTTCCTAAAAACTGACAAAACCGTGAAATTTGGAATTAATTTAATATTGCGGGTGTATGAATATTTTGGTTTGGCTGTATTAATAAGAGCCACAAGGGTCGATCAACTAGATTAAGCTACCCTTGCCGCGGTTTATCCGTGAATGGATGACCAATTGACCATCTTTACGGATGACGTCACGGAGGAGCCATCATCATCATCATCATTTCAACCGAAAGACGTCCACTGCTGGACATAGGCCTCCTCCAAACGGGGAGAGGATTTCCATAATCGCCACGCTTGGCAGGCGGGTTGGCCATCGCAGTATGGTAGTAAAATACATAGAGAACGCTGCTGCCTATTCTCTAGCAAACCCCTTAGTCGCCTTCTACAACACCCATGGGAAGAAATGGGATGGTGCTATTCTTTTACGTCCGGCACCACACGGAACACGGAGGAGTCTTGGTATGTAAAGATGGTCACCATGGTCGATGATGACCTTGAAAGCATGTGAAGTCGTTGTTCCCAGCTGCCATCTGTGGATCTTTGACAGTCGTTACGGTTCGCCAGAAGCTCGAGGTTGTGGAGGACAGTTAGGTCTCTCCATGTACAATACTGGTATTCAGCAGCAAATACATTATAGCAGGTAAAGGCTGGGCGGATATTCGGCTGTAATTACATGTGTGTTTGTGCTTAGCTGTTTATTTGTTTAAAGTGCATAGGTACCTCAGTAATATCTCTTCTCTTTTTCAATCCTTGGCCATCCAATGCTGAGTGTAGGTCTCTTCCAAATGTTTCCACTTTTGGCGGTTTTGTGTCGTGGCTATCCAGTTTCTTCCGGCCAGTTTAATGAGATCGTCTGTCCACCTAGTCGGTTGTCTTCCCACATTCCTCCGTCCCGTCCGTGGTCTCCACTCCAGCATTTTGTTCCCCCATCTTCCATCCAGTCTACGGCATATATGGCCCGCCCACTTCCACTTTCTTTTTGCTATCACTTCCGCTATGTCTGTGAGTCTCGTTCGTCTTCGTATTTCGGTATTTTTCACCCGGTTGTAGAGGGAGATGCCCAACATGGCTCGTTCCATAGCTCTCTAGGTGACTTGCATTCGGTGGATAGTGTGTTTGGTGAGCGTCCAAGTTTCAGCCCCGTACGTCATGACTGGGATGACACACTGCTCAAACTCGACACACTGCTCAAACTCAACCTCAGTAATGCTATTCCACAAAGAAAACATTTTTGTATCATCAGACTTTATGATTTACTACGTCACAGTTTTATCTGTTCAAAGCTAAGAATAACCTACTTTAGTCCCTCCCGGAGTGCAAGTCAAGGCAACAGAGGATTTATATCATGTGAATGGGAAGCATGCACCACTATACAGACAACGGACTATGTAATGTGAAAATGTAGTTTCCCAAAGGATTGGGGTCAGACGTTGTTGCTTGGACCAGAAACTAGCCAACATGGATAGACGTAAATCTACATTTGCCTTGAATTATTAGTAGATGAGTTACTGTGAAGGAATTCGTTCGGGACGGATTTTTTGTCAGAAAAGCAGCTTTGCTGTGTCGCAGTGTGGGATATGGATGCCGGCGAAATGGCAAATACCTACAGTATTTTTATCACGCGAACAGCTTTTGGCTTACATACACATTCACAGCGTTTTTGGACACTTGGTTACAACAAGAAAACCGCGCGTCGCTTCGTGAGTGAAAATACTAATACGCGGGACCTTATCGTGTGTAATGTTACGGAATAAAATAGAAAAAAAAAATATGTACATGGATCTTTAGAATATTCTATCTACATATTTTTCTTTGAATTTCTGCTTCTGGCCTCCGTAATAATAATATTTTTATGTCCAAACGATGGACTTTGCTGTTTTGACTGCTAAACACAAAACATGATCAATCTTTTTGAGGATGGTGAACACGAATATGTAGGTATTTTTAAATCCCTCGGGTAATATTTCTTTGAATCTTTAAATACTTCTCGTATTTACATCAGTGATGTAATTCAAGTGCACGTTATTTTACCGGTCTGTGTTCAGAAGTAGCAGAAGTATACCATTACAATTACACAATTAAACAGACAATTAAAGTCAAACATATCATCACGCCAGTATTCCCTGAACAGTTAGACTGAGGTGTGATACTTAGTACACTCACATTTGGCCAGTTATGTTTAAGTCCCGTTTAATAGGGGCGAGCTTATTGCCATCTATTGCATATTGGCTGCAACTGAGAAATGTATGACTAGCAAAAAATTTAAGTTTTATCGAATAATTGTTAATTATTAAAATAGGCTATTAATTAGGAAACATGGAGATAAAAGAATGTCATGTCTGTTACACTAAATCAAATCCGCCTCACCCACTTACCATACCACAATCACACATAACAATAATTAAATTAAGCTTGAACATTGCGTGTTGCCCAGCATTCCTGGGCAGGTTCGACCTTGTTTACCATATTAGCTGTAAGTTATAAACGTTGCGGCGACACGCGATAACTAGCTGAAAGTCTTTATTGTTTTAAAAGTAAGTGAATACGACAAATTGTTGCGGAGGAAGACAAATAGTTGGAGTTTTGTAGGCAGGCGATGGATTCTTTCAATTATTGTTGGTTTTGCAAGGATTACTTTGATGATTAAATTAAATATTTCATTAAGTAGTAGAAACGGCAGTAGATAAAAAAGCATATGCTTACATTCTAAAAGATAAATCCGATGATTCTTGCGTTGATCTTCCTTCGAAGGATGTGGGCGCAATAGTGTTCCACAATTTCTATCGATGATTTAAATACTTTTCCATGATGCATTGATGCTTGCCCAAAAATGGTACGGAGCCATTTCCCAGCAATGGGATATAAACGGCTGATAATAATACTTAGCTTTTGCTTGCCCACTGCTTCCCCCCGTTGATTTCGAAAAAGTTCACGAGAACTGACAAGACGCCAAGACTAAAATTACCCGATGTGTTAGTCACATGGTACGTTATATACCTAGACAGTTATTTTTAAGGATTTGCAGTTTTAATCGCTATTCCAATTATGAAAAATGCAAAACAGCCGTGTTATAGATATTGGCTTGTACCAGAATGCCAAAACACAAATAAAAGTACCTACACCGGATTTGTGAGAAGACACGAAATATGTCTATAATTATGGAATACGAGTTTCGTCGCGGTATCAATAGCGCTCAAACGGCTCGCAACATTATTTAAATGTGCGGAGTGAACACTACAAACGAATGCACGACTCGTTATTGGTTTGAAAGCTTCCGACATGGACATTTTCTGAAATTTTGACCTAAAAATGATCCCCGTGGTCGAAAACTAAAGTCAACAACGACGAATTATAAGCGATTTATTTATTTATTTATTTGCATAAAACATGGTATACAAGCTGTTAAATGAGTTAAGGATGAGATCATACATGTTTTGCTTAAAATTAAAGCATGCAAAGTGATTAGTACAACTTATGTTCAAAGTATTCCTTAATGCTATAAAAATTATTATCATTTAGCCATTTAAACAAATGAATTTTGAACAGACTGTTATTTAGTAATTTAAGTTTACATGGTAATGTGTTATATATACGTACAGCCATAGCTACACAGCTTTTACTATATTTAGTTAATCGAGGGAATTCATCTAAAACAAGTCTAAATTTGTCACGCCGATTCCTAGAGCTTACTTCCGCTGCTGTTCTGAATAAATCTTTGTGTTTCCGTACAAACATACATGTTTCATATACATATAGCGAAGGAAGTGGTAGCAAACCAAGTTTTTTAAATATTGGTCGACAAGATACGTCCGGTGGAATGCCCTGAATAGCTCGAACACATTTCTTTTGAGCGATAAATGCTCTGTTATGGTCGGTACTATTTCCCCATACAATTAGTCCATATCGCAGCGAGGACTCCACATATGCACGGTAGGACATTACAGCTGTTTTAATGTTTGTAACATTTTTAACCCGTCTAAGAGCGTATACGAATTTATTGATTTTATTACATACACTATCAATTTGAGCTTTCCAGTCTAGATATTCGTCTATAATTGTTCCCAAAAACTTAGTGTGTGTTACTTGTTGAAGTTTTGATATATTCATTTTAAAATTAAATTTGTTATTATAAGATTTATTAAATTGTACATATACTGATTTATTAAGGTTAATGGATAAATTATTAATATTAAGCCAATTTATAAGATTTTCTATTGTATTATTAATATCTACTTCATGATCAGTTATTGATTTACATTTTTTATCGGTAGAAACAATTATCGAAATATCATCAGCAAACAGAAAGCATTTATGATTAGTCACTTCAACAATATCATTCACATAAAGGAGAAACAAAATCGGGCCCAATATACTGCCCTGAGGAACGCCGCGTTTGGGGTTTTTAAATTCAGAGCGGTATGAAACCATATCCTTATTGGCATTAATAGTAGTGATAGTAACACACTGCTGTCTGCCGGATATGTATGACGATATCCACTGCAGTGGAGGTCCTCTAATTCCTATAGTCTCTAATTTCTGAACAAGCACGTTATGCGAAACTAGGTCAAACGCCTTAGATAAATCAAAAAATAAGCCCGTCGTTAGTTGATTATTATTAATATTAGTCAGAACCGCTTTCAAGAGTGAAAAGATAGCTGAAGTTGTTGATTTTGTTTTTTGGAAACCGAATTGCTCTTTTTTTATAATGTTATATTTCTCGCAGTAATTAATAAGCCTTTTATGCATGCATTTTTCGTAGATTTTTGACATAACGGGTATTAAGGTTATTGGGCGATAGTTGTTAACATCATATTTGTCACCTTTTTTAAAAAGTGGTTTTACAACTGATATTTTTAATTTATCCGGAAACACTCCTTGAACAAAAGACAAATTTATAAGATGCGTTAAAACGCCGCATATTTCCTTAGCACATTTCTTAATTATACTAGTGCTAAGTTCGTCGTAGCCTTCTGAGGTAGTGTTATTTAATAACATAATTTGTTGTTCTAATTCGTTTTCTGACACTGGAACGAGGAACATTGAGCTAGGTGTTAGGTTTTCATTACAATGACTATTTGTACTTTGCTGTGTAGGGTTATGATTAAGATAAAAATCATTGAAGGCGGAGGCTATTTCTGTTGGTTCCGTAAGTATAGTATTATTAATTTTGATAGATTCTATGTTGTTTTTAGGACTAGGGTTATGTATTTCATTTTTTATAACTGTCCATGTAGCCTTACATGTATTCTGATATTTATTCATATATTTTATATTAGTATTTCTTACGGCATTATAGATACATTTTTGTAACAAACTTGAGTATTTCATGTATTTAGTTTTGTTGGGTTGAGTTTTCTTCTTATAATATTGATACCGCAAGAATCTCTTAGTTTTACAACTCTGCTTAAGGCCCTTACTTATCCATGTTTGTTTTACTGTTTTGTTTAGATTTATCTTTATCTTTACTTTCGGAAAACATAGATAGTAAAAAAGGCATATTAACTCATGAAAATAATTAAATGCTATATTTGCATCTTTTTCTATGTATACTTCTGACCAAGACAAACTTTGTAGACATTTTTTGAACTTGTGTATATTATGGACATTGTAATCTCTTTTGTAAACGTAGTAAATTGCATCTTTTATCGATTGGCGTTTTAAGGGGAAGCTTATCATTTGTGCGGTTTCATGGTCAGAGAGATAGAGTGGGAGTACTGTTGTAGATGCATCTGGGATATTACTCACTATATGGTCAATACAAGAGGATTTACGAGTAGCTTCATTAATATGAATTTTTAAATGATAGTTGTTTGCTAAGTCTTGAAACTCGTCAGTGATTTTACCTTTTTTTAGTGTGTTTATGTTAAAGTCTCCTGTTAGAACTATGCGTGTTGAAGGTTTATATTTTTTGAGAATCTCATGTAAGAGACTATCTAGATTAGTTAAAAATAGGTTAGGGTCGGACTGGGGTGTTCTGTATATGCATATTATCAACAGTTTCTCGTTAGCCAACTCAATGCCACAAATCTCGAATGTATTTACTGAAGCGTATTTTTTAACCATGGATACTTCATTGAAAATGAGTTCCTTTTTAACTAGGATGCAAGTTCCACCTCGGTTTTTTTCTCTACAAAAGCTGGCTGCCATTATGTAGTCTGGTATCTTAAGATAGCTCTCATGGCCTTTTTTAATAAATGTTTCAGAAAGGCATATTATATGTGGGTCATTATGAGTATCTCGCATCTCTTGTAATGTTATTTCTAATAGTTCTTGTTTAGATAGAATGCTTGCGATGTTTTGATGTAATATCTTAAAGTGGTGAAACGAAGATGTGTTAGGTGACGTATTTTTAAGGTCGAAATAAATTGTTGGATTTTTTTATTGGGAAGAAGTAGTATGGTATAGTACCCTTTTTTATGTGTTCAATTTTCTCAGCGGGAGCACAAGTATCTTTGATTTCCAGTTTTTTGTTTGCGGAACTTTTGAAATAAAAGGGGATAGTTCCCTTCTTAGGCTCCTTAGTTTTTGTTAAAAAACTTGTTTTGCTACTCACCAGTCGTTTTTTGATTTCAGCAGGATTCAAAAATGTCGCATTATAGTATTCACAATCTAGGACATAATTTATTGATTTGCAAATATCAGCTATATTGGAATATTGGCAGTTCGTGAAGTGGCAGTTTTTATAATAGTGGCAAATACTTTTTAAGCGATAATTTAACTTCACGACATCAAGTTGGTAGTTTTGTTGTACATTTAGTAGAATAACAGTATTTTTATAAAATAATTTCAGCATGGATTTTAGTTGGAATAGCACATGTTTCATGTTATGATCATTTTCACCTAAACATATTACAATTTTGTCGTCCGGTTGTGGCTTAAAATTCACACAGCTTTTCATTATTACATCGCTGCATGCATTTGGCACCGTTTGGGCGAAGACTCCATACTTCTCATATTGTGTAGTCATTCTCGACTGTATAAGAGCTGCAGCTAGACCTACGCATTGTTGGGCGCCGAAGATCACAATTCTTTTTCCATAGTCATGCTGTTGTTGTTTTGTAGTACTGGATTCTGTTGTACTGATTGAAACTGCATAATTTTCACATTTTGTTGCAGTCAGGGCCTGTATTTGTTTAGTGAGCATTGCTATTTCTTGTTCTGCATCTTTCAAGTCCTTTTGCAAAGCTACGATTTTATGTTGTAGGCTCAGATATGTTATGTTGCTGCTAGACTCAACGTTTGATGTAGGTCCAGGTGAGGTTGGTGTAGAGGATACATTTTGGAATAAGAGCGAGAGCGAGCGGTTTTTCTTTCTGGTTGTATTTATTGGGCTTTTTTCTAAAATTGTGGACGAGGAACACAAGGATTTTAATATTTTAATTTCAGTAGTTAGTTTCTTAACTTGTTCTTGTAAATTGTTATTATTCAATATTACATTTTCTAGTTCATTCTCTGTACTCTTCAGTTTCTCGGTTAGATGATCTATCGTATCTTGCATTTCTGTTATTGAGGTGTTAATTGTTGTGCCGTCTAAGCTTTTTGATAATTTATTCGGCGAGGTATCAGTCTCATAAGATGTTTCGTTATCTGTGAGTATGTGGGAGTCGTAATTAAGGGACGATTCTCCCTTATTTTCGTAGCACCGTTCAGGAGAAGACTGCTTGGCTGGGTATATTGTTTTCTTTCTCATGGTGACATTAGACACATCTGTATTTTTAGCAGCTATTATCTTAGTGCACCTCTTGCAGCGCCATTTCTTCTTAGATTCCTGACTCATTAATCGGTATGTTTGTTCGGGATAGCCATCACAGTCGGGCTCAAATCTGTTGTTACAAACAGAGCATAATGCTGTCTTTTTTGCGTCAACAGTTTTTTTGCATTTGTAGCATACTACTAGTGCTGACATCTTGCGGATATTACTTGAGGAGTTTGTTTTCAGTTTGGTAGTTGACATTTTAGTTCAGTATCACGCTACTAGATGGCGTAAGTAATTGATCTAATCGAAGTGCTACAGCTACTCGACAATAGATGTCGCTTTTTGTAATTTTATTGTTGCAGAATGATAGATTTTCAAAATAACGACGAGAAAAAAGATCAAGTTTTATATTCACTCTTTATTTTAAGTTTAATTAGCACATTGCTGTTCACCACTTGCTAACTATCGATGCACAATGATGTTAATAACGTTTTAGTCACTTTAACACAATATTTAACTCAGATTACGTACAGGTATTGTTCACGTAATAGAAACGATAGTGGAAACTGGCGATACTCAATCTACGGCTGAGTTAGGAGCAGCTTTCAAAGTTAGCACGAAACCAATATTGGTCCATTTGCGTCAATTAAGCAAGGTAAAACAACTTGATCAGTAGGTGCCGCACGAACTGAACAATTGCCAGCGCGACGAACGCGTTGAGGTGTGTTTTTTTATTTTTTTGGATGGGAAATCATCTAATGTTTTCCGCTCTGGGCGGAGCAGAAGGGAGTGTCAGACTTCTACTGACTAAAACCCACTCGTGTTCTTTCAGCTGCCTGTGCCAGGGTCACTGTAACTCTTTCGAACAAATCCGCGACCCTGGCAGGCATCGGCGGCGATCTCTCGCGTCCGGCTCTGGTCCAGGCCATGGGGTCGCGAATGCGAAGTAATATACCCACCTTATAGGTACAGATGATAACTAGTTAAAACCATGACATGAGGTGGGGGAAAGACGGGCTTAGCGCGCGGGGATAGACCGCGTCACTTGGGCCTGATGGTCGGAGTTAGCAGTCAGTATATTGGTGAGTGACCTTGTTATTTCTCAGTGCATGTATCTTCAGATTTACCAGATATTCATTTTACTATTGTCTTTCAATGTTATCAATGTGTGTGTGTGTGTATTATTCTAACAGCGATCAGATTCAGAAATGATACCAAATCAGACCAGCGTTCAACTGCGAGGCTCGGGGTGGCTATAAGGGGAGGTTGGAGGCCACTTTGGGGGGATACTCCCCAATATCATTGCGACGATAAATCAGTGAAGGTAATGGAAATCAGTTCACATAACAACAGCGGTCGTAAGATCTTAATCATATTTCACCCAGGCTTATTCAGATATTCGTCATTAAAAGGTATGTGACGACACATGGTACGGAGCGAGAGTGCATGGGATTCTGCGAAGCAGTGATGCTAACGAAGAGGGAGGCGGCGCACGTGAGAGAGAGGCAGTTTATGCGCCCTCACGGCTCTAGCCTCCGCAGGAGACGCCCTGGGCTTTGGGAATCCCAAGCTGATTCCCGGCCACCGTAGGCGCGGGCTTGCGGACGGCGAGTAATGGGTAGCTCGTTGTCCGGTAAGGACCAAGCCCAGGTCGACGGCGCGTTGAGTTCCACGCGCGCATCAAAGAGATGTCAGCACCAACTGAAGGGGACCGCAAGGGCCGATGCCTGACAGAGGGGCGGGTTGTTCGAAAGAGATACCGTGGCCCCTGGCATACTGTTAACTGAGGGAACCCCGGTGTGTTTTAGTCAGTAAAAGACTGACACGCCCTCCTGCTTCACCCTCTTTCACCCAAAAAACTTTAAAGCCCCGCGCCGATATCTGACATCAGTTCAAACGTAACTTTAAACAATTTTTTTTGTTGCCAGAAAATATTTATGGTTTTTAATTACGTGTTTAACGAGAATATCTATCTGGCCATAGAGTGAAATTATCGCAGACGATATAAGACCTTATTCATATTAATAATAAACATCGTGGGAATCGGGGTGGTTCCTTTAGGAACCACCGGGGCGTTAGCGGTAGCAAATAAATGTGTTAGGACACTCCAAACCACCTCATCACCACTCAGCTTTACTCGCTACTTAAAATAAGTGAGCCAAGAACTATGTAGGTAAGTAGGAAGCATCGTTAAAAAAATCTTGAACCCAAGACCTAACAAGCATCTTTTATTTTCTCTCAGGTCAAAATAAAGGTACACTGCATTGAAACGTAACCCGAAAACCTCGTAAACCGATCTTTCCTACATAATTAATAACAGTGTCTCGTTAAAACTCCACCGTCACTGCGACACGTCCGGGGTTCAATCCCTGGAGACATTATACCACCGCGTGTTCTTTTTACATGTTATATAATAATAATAATAAGATTAGGACATTAAAAAAACATTTCTCTTTTTAAGGGTCGGTAATATAATAATTTTGATCAGTTTTTGGTTGCAAACAGCAACTTTGTGTTTGTCTTTATTTTACAGGTCCACAAATAGACCGACGATCAGATAAGGTGTGCAAGTGAGTTTATAGACGTAGACGTAGTTAAAGACCAAGTCATAGGGAGCGCTGTTCTGCTAGATTGCTGAAAAATATATAGAGGATGACTGAAAGATACAGTTTCTCCAGGGTAGCCAAACTAATTAAATGCTTAATGATTGTATTTCTGTACGAAGATTTGTACAACACTTACAAGTCAGTCAATTTTTTTTAAATTAGATGAGGTCAGTCACAAAATTCATAGCGTTATTTATGTTGCTAAGCAGACAATGTTTTCAAACATAATTATGAAAGTATAGACTTCAAAATTATTCAGATTCTGTGTAATAGTGTGTTACGCAATGGGTGCTGGATATTGACCCATTGGTAACCATCACCACATCGACCGAATCTGTGCTTCTATCATGTGCCGGGTTGTCACAACCTTCATCTGGTCATCGATCCACCTTGGGAAGTATTTGACATGCGTCACATTTTAATGGTAACGTAAATATATATGCAAATGTTTTCTACATAAAATAAGCTCACTTCAAAAGCCTTCCTTTAACTTTACGGTCCCATATTCCGGGGTGTTTTCTGCTTACGTCATAAACATGAAAGTGTTTTGCATAGGAGCTAAGGTCAGGTGCGCAGTTAAGCCAAGCTTGCATGGTGTATGTTGATACTTATGTACTTACCTTATAATTCTGTCAAGGGTAAGTGCTGCTGTGATTTCGGAGTTTACTGCCTGATAAAAATGTAGTAAAATGGTTAAGGTGCTTGGTATTTCAAAGCTAATTGGGCAGTTTATTTACATATGGTGGATGGGCTTGTGGTTAAGTAAGTCAGCTGCCCGGGTCTTTTGTACAGGTTGCACTACGCTTGCTCCAGTTGGTCTATGGATGGGTGACCATTTTTACATACCAAGACCCCTCCGTGCTTCGGAAGGCAAGGTCCCGGCGGTCATTCGTGGATCTTTGACAGACGTAACGGGTCGTCTAAAGCCCGAAAGTCTGACAACCAGTCTTACCAAGGCGTATCGTATTAACCAGTAACTAGGTTGTGGAGGTCAGATAGGTCAGATAGTATTCAGCTACACACGGTTAGATTGGAAGCCGACTCCAACCTAGTTAGGAAAAGGCTAGGGAGATGATGGAGGGATGATGAGGGAGATGATGATTTACATTATAGTACCTGAGCATGGAATTTACGGTTTTCTACAATGCACTGGCCTCCTAGACAAAATCAAATTAATATACGACTTTAGTGTTTATAGCTTGATAAATTACCTATGTTCTCATAAAATGACACCTAGAGAGACTCGTGTTTTAAGCAATTTGGGTGGTTTATACGGTTTCGTATAATGAAATGATGTTCCAGTAATCGTAATAATTAACTGTACAGAAGCTACGTTAAAACTCAGGTTGATCCACCCGTAACAGTTATGTGATGATCGTGATTAGCTATGACGGTATAAAGCTATAAAAAGTCGTGTAAAATTACACATACCTATGTGTTTGCCCGCATAGAACGAATAAAAAGAAAAAACAGATATGTTTGGAAACGTCTCATTTATTTTATATTATGTTAATTATATGACGGCTCGATTTGTATAATTATAAGGAAACAAACAAACATTCTGTTTTATACAATTAGGTTACGAATAACTTACGAGTATATTAAGCCCAGCCCTACTATGCGTATTGTCGTATTTTTCTTAGCCGTTAAGTTATTATCAATCAATCAATTCATCAATTTATTTATTAAAATAACCATGACCCTTTTCTTTGTAAAAAAGTTATCCTATGTTGGTCATGAAAAAAACTGTACAAAGAAAGAAAGAAAGAAAGAAAAAGTATTTATTGGACTCGCACAGGAATATCACAAACTTAACTACAACACAATACAATTATTAAACACTAAAATAAAAAATAAACCACTACTACGGTACGCTACATAATAAAATTAAAGTTAGATTAAAACAACATACCCAACGGCAGCACCGTCCGACACATCACCGCGGCTGCACCATTCCATGGGAAATGCCGCAGCAGCGTTTCACGTACGGACAGTCTTGCCTGCTCGAAATTAGAGACAAGATCAGTATCTTGTCAACAACAGTGTTGCTGCCCTACACCCCACGCACCAGTGATGCACAGCGCTTACGCATTGTGGCAAAGAAACAATCCACATGTGCGTCCGCGAACATCTCTGATGCGCTGCAGTAGCGGGACAGCCCCAACAGCACCCTGACCGCATTGTTGTACTGCACGCGGAGGGCACTGTACGACTTCTGAGTATATCTAGCCCATAGGCTGCTCGTGTAAATCGTAGTGCGCTAATCGTAGCGCTCTGAAAAGAGTAATTTTAACACTTACTGAACTATTACTCACTTACTTATTATGTTTCCCTGTTAATATTACATGGCAACATCAAGAGGTATTTTAGAGCAGAATAAAACAGAAAAACTTTTAATTAAGATAATTTTTCCACTTCTGGTATGAGGCATACAAAGTTATTCAAAATATGTATTTTATTAACAGCAATATATTTATGTTTGTACTCCGTGGGGCTAATTTGGTCCAATTCTTTCAACTCGCCGATAATGATCAGTTCCTGCAGGTGTTGATTAGGAAGTAATGACTCATTTTATCCGCTGAATGTCTGTAAATATTATTTTTCTGTAAGCTTAGTACTTTACTTATAATAGAAATAAAAGAAAGAAAAAAGAACATTTATTTAGCATAGACTAAAAGGCACACACTACCTACCAGTAAGTACAGAAAAAAGAAAATTTTTATAAAAAGTGTATAATGAAGTCAAAATTAAAGTGTGCTGAGGCACACTTTAATTTTGACTTCATTATACCTGTAACCCTCCAATAATACCTTAAGAATTTGATAGTGATAAGTATTTGATTAAATTTCTGTACTTCAAGAGACCTCCATTTACTTCAAATAATTTCTACTTCACCGTCACGTCGTCGAGTCGATCTCGTCTACATTCACAAGTTAGTGATAAAATCTAATGGGCGAGTCCATTATGTTTTATTAGAAACGTGCTAGTTTCCTTACGATAATATATTATCTTCGTTCTACAGTCTAGGGTTTATTGGGCATTGAAATACTTTATGTAAAACTTTGTGGGCATTCTGAAGTCCGTATTGATGGTACCTATGTGCCATACTGCTGTAGGTATCTACTGCATATGTTTTATTTTAGTTAGAGTATCTGTTGAATAGGTATGAGTAAGTACAGTTAGTAATTTTATCCAGATTTTGGCTTACGATTCGCACGAATAGACTCGCCAGAATCGGGCGAATAGTCCTTTTAAATAATATTATAAAAATATTTTCTACGGGCGACTCGCACGAAGTTAATTGATATGTGGGTGAATAGACAATTCCAGAAATACGTTTTAGGCAACTAGCACAATTCGAATAAAACGTTAAGGAAACAGCGAAAAATTAAGAAAAAAGTACACTAACTTAATTACATAACAAAACGTACCTGTTGCCTAATTTGCAGAAATATTATTAAAAATATATCTGCTGTCTTACCTAAGAAAGAACTGAATTCCCATAGTTTTAGACACTACAAGAACGTTTCACAATTTTCTTATGAATAACTTTTTGCTACACGCCTGTACACGCTCCTGAAAAGGAAAACAAACTATCCATACAGCTGAAGTATCATAAATAAGCCGGTCTTGACCAAACCCCTTACATGGCATGCATGGTATTTTATGGCTCATCCTCTTATGTTGTGTTATCCTCCGATAAATCGTAGCAGACCTTATGGAAAATGAGTTATGTATCAATGTGGATGACACTAAAGGCCATGGGTTCGATACTGCGGAAAAAGTTGTCTTTTGGTCAATATTTTTTAGAGGCTTCGTAATGATAGATATGACATAAAAAAAAAAAAAAAATTGGAAACTTGTACAATAATATGACGTCTTGGTGGGGCTTGCACGCTCATATGTACTCTAGGTCTTTGCCGTAGAGTTTATTTTGCCAAGTGTGATACAGAAACCCGCAGGGCAACATGTGGTAAGCTGTGGGGCAGTAGCTGCCCTATCTCCCGGGACTAGTCTTGTTCCTCACCTCTGGGTTGCCTTTATTGACCGACTTGAGAGGAGTTTAGCAAAAGCAAACGTCCTCAAAGAAAGAAAATATTCCAGTTTAGATGCTGGTAGGGATCATGACAGTACTTCCAAGATTGCCTTGATAGCCGTGGAAAACCTCTTCAAGTCTTAAGAACTTCAGGATTTGTCCGGGGGTTATCCATAGGTGCGCTTGCACAGTGCAGACAGGGAAAATGATGATGAAACAAGAAAACATGAATATTCTCTGGTATTAAACATAGGTATGCATGTGCACATAAATATATACACACTGTCATTTCTAAGAAATAATTATGTTGAATTACAAGCTACCTAATAATGCGTTTAGCTGTAAGTAGCCTGTAACAATACTTACAGGAAAAAACTAAGCGTGTCAAAAATAACACATTCCATCATTATTATATACACCTACATCAGAAATTGCATGAAAATATGCAATTTTATAAAAATAATTGGCATACTTTCACGCAATACCTGCCATAGTAAAATGCAACTTAAAAAACTAAGTATAATTATACGCCTTTAACAAACACTTTTTTCCTAATTGGCGTAGCAAAACAAAATGTCAAGAACACTATAAATGTACAAGTGAATCACAGTAATTAACTGTGTCGGGTTCGTTAAAACGTTGGTGTTGCGGCGAAAAACCAGGTGATGAGTTCAACAAGCCGTGCTGTGCTAATCAGCAGTTACTTTTTACACGCTTTATATTAACTTCACTTGTGTTTGTTTGTTTGTATGTAACCGACTCCTTTGAGCGCTATTTTGACCCACTTTAAACGGTCAGATTTCATTGAAACTTTGTAAACTTGTCGAGGACCGATGACAATTCAAAAATTAAAAAAAAAATTGAGAAAAAAAATATACGTTTTTGTAGTTAGCAGAACTAAAAAATAGAAAATAAATAATAGTTTAAAAAACTAAAAAACACGCTTTAAAAACCAAACTAAAAAAGGAGAAAATAATTTAATTCAATTAAAAAGCGTGGG
The DNA here is from genome assembly GCA_947359405.1 of Antitype chi. NCBI lineage: Eukaryota > Metazoa > Arthropoda > Insecta > Lepidoptera > Noctuidae > Antitype > Antitype chi. Next base: position 20,165,358 of record OX375819.1, read on the forward strand.
GTGCTTGACATTAATTGATTATAAAAATACCTCAAAAAGCACCCCACGCTTTTTAATTGAATTAAATTATTTTCTCCTTTTTTAGTTTGGTTTTTAAAGCGTGTTTTTTAGTTTTTTAAACAATTTTTTTTTTATTGCCTTTAAAAAGTCAATCTATCAATATAGCAAAGTAAACTCGGAAAATAAACATGTTTTTTCTATGAAGACATTTCGACTTCTCGTCTCTATAAATACATACATACTTAGCCTATAACGTTCCCACTGCTGGGACACAGGCTTCCTCTATGTGAGAGGGAGTGGGCCGTAATCCACCACGCGGGCTCAGTGCGGGTTGGTAGATGTCACATGTCTTCGAATTATTGGTTCTAGGACATGCCGGTTTCCTCACGATGTTTAACTTCACCGTTTTTGAGAGCAGTGGTGATGAAATTATTTACACAAAGTAATGCGCCTGGCTGGGTTCGAACGCATGACCTACAAACTCGTAAGTCACAGCTGTTACCACTGGGCCACCACTGATCTCACTCCACCTCTTCTCTATGTGTAGATTAATTCCAAGCCGTATCTACACCATCGTTACCGAAATAGAAGTTACTCATTAAAAAAATCCATATTTTTAATGAAAAGTGCCGTTAGCAAAAATCTGACAATGTTTTGTGACACAATACTTCGCGAATTTACAGCGTTGTAGAGCATAAACAAAACAGAACGCGTTTAAAAATACGCCACTCTGAAATAATACGCTTGCGATGAAACGCGACGATGCGATGGTACTTTCGGTACCGGGTGGCCGGCAACCATAAAATTGCATTATAATGGACGAACTTTGCATTTTTATGGTTGCTTCACAGTGACGAAAATTAAACTAGTTTTATTGTCGTAAAAGCGGAATATTTTAGTAGATGTACGCGTACTGTTAACGTAAGTAAGACAGTTAAGTAAAATTTTGATATGTACCTAATCGTTCTTGAACCAGACATAAAAATTGGACAAAGTGAATTCGTGTAGTTTTGGCTTACTATTTTTTGTAAAAACGAGCAACTTGTTGCTTTTTGAAAAATGTAGCTTTTTTATGTGAAAGAGAAAATAAATCTATTTTACTTAAATTGACACACGCACTGCGATCACAAACAACAAATAAAAAGGAATATTCAAAATTACACTTCGAAATAGTCCTTAACGTATTTTACAGGTGTGTAATTACGTTTTTTTTAACTTAGATTTTATAACTTACGTTTGGACTAAATTGCGCTTAACAAAATCCACGTGTCCCATTACTCTCTTCTCTACTTATGTTATGTTCACTTTATGTTATGTTATGTCTCTTGCAAAATATATTTTGTTGAATAAAACTGACAATGTAAGAGAGTTTACCGTCACATTAGGTAACAAACTACCGTCCGGTAACTTTGTTATGGGCCGACATAAATTTAAGTGGGATCCAGGTAGGTAGACGAAAGTATTAAGGGTAACATTTTGCAAAGAAGATTTTATTTTGCTAACAAAATTAAAACATTTATTTACCCATATGTATATTATGTTACAGTTAAAACCGTTTTTAGAGAAATCGTTTTCCCTAGTTAAAATTAGTTTTTACTAAATGCCTTTGTTAAAACTGGAAATACCTAGTCAAACCTAGAATTTTCCACTGATATATTTGATTTTCAGATAAAACTAGTTGTCACTCCGAGCTTTAGTTAAAACTAACACTAGAGAAACTAATTTGGGATTGAAAACAAGATATAGGTCTTACCAGTGTACGACTAAACGCCGACAGACTGGACACCGACAGACTGGACACCGACAAGACTTTACTTCGACGGGACTCTTTGCCGACAGGACACTTCGCCGATTGGACTCTTCGCCGACAGGACACTTTGCCGACAGGAATCTTCGCCGACAGGACTCATCAGATAGATAATTAATTATTTGCGGTGGTCGGGCGAGCAGGTAATAGGTTAAGTTAGGTTAGAATTGCAATCAACCGCACGCGAGCCGAGCGAGCGGTGCCGTGGAAACGGCCGGCGAGTGCTACTTCCATGTTAGTGGCAGTTACATGACTATTTAGTAATAGCGCAAGGATGAACCCTGTCGGCGAAGAGTCCTGTCGGCGAATTGTCCTGTCGGCGAAGAGTCCTGTCGGCGAATTGTCCTGTCGGCGAAGAGTCCCGTCGAAGTAAAGTCTTGTCGGTGTTCAGTCTGTCGGCGTAGTGTCTGTCGGCGTTTATTCGTACACTCAGATCTTACACTAAAGGAACATTTTAGGGAACATCGACATAAAGTAGTTGCCAAGGTGACAATATTAAAATTAAAAGTAAATAAAATTATCAAACAAGTCAACAGAACACAATCATAAAATTTAAAAAAGGAACATTTTTAACTGACTCACTTCGGAAAAACACGTTTAGTTTAGTAATAACTAGTTTTAACCGATATTCAATTTTGAGCATTCGTTAATTCTAGTTTTAACATAGGCATTTAGTAAAAAACTAGTTCTAACTAGGGAAAACGCGTTCTATCTAAAAACTGGTTTTAATTGTAACATATACACTTGGTTTAAGTGGAATATGTTTATATACAGTCAATTATCTGTGTAGATCAAACACTACGACATTTTGAAGAAAAAAAAACTCAAAAAACAGTTTTGGCTTCTGTGCCAAAGATACCGTTTATTTGTACCTAATAACTGCCATAATTTATTGTAATGAAGTAACAACTAAATGAGGTTTTTAGGTTTCCTAAGCTAAAACACAAACAGAGAGTAGGTACTGAACTTTATGAAAGGCCCTTCATTATGATAACTATCACAAGGACTTAAGATGTCTGAAAACAGTTCCCAGAATTGAAACAAAGATGCTGCTAACGTAGGAACTAATTTTGGTATGATCCGGTGTATGAGTATGATAGTACTATGGAAAAAGTAGGTACAGTCACAAGCAGTAGGTACATACATTTTCTCAAAGTTGAAATCAGTTTTTTTTTTACTTAGTTATAGTCGCGACTGTAGGACAAAATACAAAATGCTGGTATATTCAGCTACATCCGGTTGGACTGGAAGCAGACCCCAACTTAGTTGGGGTGAGGGTAGGCAGATGCTGAAGATAGTCGCGAGTGTACGTAGGTTAGTATCACGACGGCGACGTGAGAGTAATGTATATTTAGCCAGTCAGCAAGAATGACAGCGGAGAAATTTAGCATTTTTATCCAAAATTGCAAACGGATCCAACAACATGCTGAGCTGCTTGGCGAAATTGGGTTACGCTTATGTTTTTCATTTTTTACGAAAACCTCGTTTGTTGCACATACCAATAACAGGAACAATTTACAGACAAAGCTCCTACACGATTACGGCGAGCCGTATGTACAATGAAACCTGCTAGGAAGTTGACATAGATATTTTCAATAAAGCTAAATTAAAGAAGGCTCTTTGCAATCACTTCTTCGACAAAATAACAGAGCCCTTGCATTGTATAATTATACGAATATACAGTATGCGAATATAACACTGTATGCGACCTAGTACTTAGTTAATTGTTATTCTATGTGTGAAAACTTGTAATTGGCCATCACCATGTTAAAGACTTAGCAACTATTGTGTCTGTTTAGCTATAAGTTTCCCAGAAATAATAAAATAAAATAAGACCAATGTTGCGACAGGCTCAATGCTATTAAAGCATTGAGGCTGGCGCAACATTCGTCGTATCTAAAAACAAACAATCGTGAATGTTTGTTGGTTGAAGAAGCAAAAAATCAGCCCAAGTGCGTGTATGACCATGCAAAGTGAAGAGGTATTGGCCGCTTACGAAAACTATCAAAACGCCGAATAAAACACATTTCTTGTATATTTTTTTTTTTTTTAATTTTTGCTATTATAGTACACACTCTGTTAAAATTTCAAGTACCTATAGTAAGTTGGCGCCCTTTAGGTATGGTGCCCAAAAAATAATTTAAAAGATCAAGTTCCACCAATTAACCCTGAAAACAAAATCTACAAGGACAAAGAATACCCACAAAACTTACTGTCAACACAACTCCTAATAAAATGGATTGAGCAAAACCAATCAAAAGCTTATTCCAATTGATTCAATGAAAATAAAGTTTACTTGGTTCAAGTTAGTTACAAGTTGTGCGGCTCCTGGAACTCGCAAAGCTAACAACTGTACAATCGTAGATTATGTTCTAACGAAGTCTCCGATCTTGGTTTGGAACGTGAAGTGATTTCTTGGTTAGTTTATAATTGGTTTAAGTGTCTGATTCAATTTACGATAAACGAGGGGCATTATAAGTACTGCATATGCTACACAGGACATGGGACATGTTTGCAAAGGGTGGGAAACATGCGCAGGCGACGATGTTTCGATATTGCTCTAGACCAGACAGCAGAACAGCATGGTTTGATATGCTATGCCCATTTTGCATGGATGCGACGTATATTTACCGGTACTTGTTATTTTTATTGTTTTGGTCTGGCCTGTGAGAAAGCAGGCCGTGGGAACGTGCAATAACGCTTCAGCAAACTCAACCAGACGCGCAGCCGATTTATTGAGTATCTACGGCAGGTGCACATATATTATAAAATGAGCCTCGACCAGGCACTTTGATTTATATTTATCCTCAAAAATCTGAGTGAGACTTCGTCGCATTAACATTATAGAACCTGAAGACGCAGTGACTGCATTCGAAAGCTGTGGTAGGTTCCTACCAGGCTAGGTCGGAAGATTCTTTCTATTTAATGGAGGAGTAGTACCTACACCATCTGTGCGACACAATATTGTTTTCCGACATGCACGCGAACGAAGTCGCGGGCACAGCTAGTATTATTTATATGTATTCTGGTAATTTTGTTTTTTTTTATTACTACCTACTTTTGCCTATTCTTCTAATATTTGATTATTTTTTCTTCTAACTTCTGCCGTCGTCATTATACTAGCTTTTGCCCACGACTTCGTTCGCGTGCATGTCGGCGTGCATGTCGGCGGGCGTAAAATTGCCTTTAACATAAAATATATTCTATAGCATCTCATTGCCCGCCCGCGATTTTATTTCTTTTGCTTTTAGCGCTGGTTGGTTTTCTCCTTGGGGATGTAACGTGATGTTTAATAACCAACCATTCTCAAGAATTGGGCAATCAAAGACAAAAAGAAAGTTTCTAAACCAACCCGTAGTTCCAGAGATTACCCCCTTACATACAAACTTACAAACAAACAAATTTTAACTCATTAACATTATAAATTCGAAAGAAACTCTGTCTGCCTGTCTGTTGCGCTTTCACGCCTCAACCGCTGAACCGATCGTCATGAAATTTGATAGAGATATATCCTGAGATTTTTAGAAGGACATAGGCTTCTTTTTTACGCAATAACCGACATTAACGCGGGTGGAGCCGCGGGCAAAAGCTAGTATAGTATAGATTAGCTAGTCAGTGAAGTGATAGTGGTGCGACGCGCGTAATAGGTACATCAACCCCCAAGCGTGCCTATTCTGCAACTGTCGTCAAGAAGAAACCTGCTGTGTCGCAAGCAGAGTCACTCAGCATCGAGCGCGATGAAAAGTGTTATGATGGACCACAAACTGCAGGTTCCACCGAAGAACACATGCGATGAGGATGGCTTCATCAAGGTGGAGAGAATGAAGAGGAAGCCTAGTTATCGCAACCAGTGTGGGACGCCGCTGGCAGGTTCTATCATGCTGCTACGTCCTGCAATACCGACGACGCTGCTTTACGTGTCCCGTTTGCACCACTCTACGAAGACTTAAGACATCATCGTAGAGTACATACCGATGAAGAACAACTGGACCTTGAGAGTGGAAAAGTTGGAGGCGCATCATAACACCAATTTCAAGTCGTTCGTGGTGCGCGTTCCGACTCACTATTTGGTGACTTTCCTTAAGGAACAGTTTTGGCCGAAAGGTGTGCTGTATCGGCGTTTCCGCGATCAGCTACGCGACACCTCGCAGCGTAACACGACGCAGTCACTTCGTGTGCAGTAGTTTTAAAATTTATAATTTGTTTGATAATTTATGTATCAGTTTATAGTTATTGTTTTTTATACTTATATACGTATTGTGTTTTATGGGCCATAGTTGCCTGAAATAAAGGACAAATAAATAAATATATAGTTTAAATAATAGTTTGACCTGAATACTATTTTTATATTTAAAGTGCTTTTTATTCGAAAACTAGAACGAGATAACTTTTCATATATTTTAATCGCTTACTCGCTCGCTTGCGTAATGATGCAGCATTACACTTAGTTCTTATGAAACATTATAAAGTTACTCGTATTATCTACTAGAGCCTCGGTACAGTGATCGCAACCGGTACTGCTGAGCGTGAGGTCCTAGGTAAAATTCCCAGGTAGGGCAAAGTGTATTTCGGTTTTTCTACCTGGAATTTCTCAGTAGCAATCTGCAGTCTCGATGTGTGCCCGGTTGATGGCAACAAACTGACCTCCTTTTACATGGGATTTTAACATAATTGGCAAAATTTGGGTGTACTATAAGTTGGCCAATACACCTCTGCCCCAACCCTTTGGGGAAACAAGGCGTGATGTTATGTTACCTACTTTAGCAGAATTCATAATTTTAATTTCTAATTTATGAGAAACATCGCTACATAATGTCATATACGTGAAAAGTTTTATATCCAAGAAATAGTTCGAGGTAGACGAAATAAAGATCATAGCAAATATGGACTAGGAGAGGGCAAAATACAACAGAGTGGGAAGAGATGTAGGAGGCTTTGCCCAAAGTTGGGCAAACAGACCGGGTTGTCGGTATCACCGACTACACAAAAAAAAATCAAGTATTAGAGTACCATCGACACGATAAGAAGAATAAGCTAGAGTCGTTAGATTAAGGCTCAAATTATGTAAACATTTTATGTCTGAATAAAAGCTTATATTATTTTAAACCGTTCTATTAAATAGGGCGACTAAATACATCAAAGATAAGTATATAATCTTGAATCTTATTGATCATTTTCCACAAATTTAAATATAAAACATTTCGCTTCATTGGAACGAATTTCTTTCATCTTTTAGGTAATTTGTAATGTAATTAACATTTGAATTAATTAACCTTTACTTTACCTCTTTACATACCTGCAAGCAAAAGGGACAAAGTAAAATTATAATATTTAAAAGACCGTGGTTAAGATATCACAATTAGTATGAATCCTTTGTAACCTACCTTTGCAAATAAGTCCAATCTTACTAACTTTAATTTTTACACGCTTTATATTTGTCTGCTTCACTTGTATGTTTGTTTGTATGTAACCGACTCCTTAGAGCGCGATTTTGACCCACTTTAAACGGTCAGATTTCATTGAAACTTTGTAAACTTATCGAGGACCGATGAATTTTCAATAATTAAATTAAAAATTGAGAATAATATAATAAAAAAAATCACGTTTTTGTAGTTAGCAGAACTAAAAATAGAAAATAAATAATAGTTTAAAAAACTAAAAAACACGCTTTAAAAACCAAACTAAAAAAGGAGAAAATAATTTAATTCAATTAAAAAGCGTGGGGTGCTTGACATTAATTGATTATAAAAATACCTCAAAAAGCCCCCCACGCTTTTTCGTTCGCTTTTCGTCTCTTTGCATATATTTTAATAATTCCTGCATTTATCCCATGAAACATATTTCCTCGGTTTCAGGCATCTTCCCTGCAAAGGCAACAAAAATTACAGATCCTGCAATCCGTCTCCAGTGTACTTTGTAACCCTCTATAAGGGTTCCCTAAGGTACCAAAGAAAACCTGCAATGAAAATTCCAGTTCTGTAATATTTTTGACTAAGTTTTAACTCCCTAACTTTTTGACTCAAAGCACGGAAGAGGCGAGAATGGTTAACTACATTGTTTTTATCTGTTGTCTTGCTAAAATTAGGAATAAATATTGAAAAAAATTAAGCATTCTTGATTCAAGTTACCGTTTCGTTTGTTTTATCAATTTATTTTTACATAGGTGATGCTTCTTAATGGCGGGTTTTTTTTAAATCAAAAAGTGACGTAGTAGTTAGTTAAATTCTTAAATATCCTCATCAAAACGACGTACATATTCCGTCTATAATGTGCCCAATCCCTGCCAATTGACATGCCTGCGCTGTCCTCCCATACCTATTATTACTGAAATTTGAAAACATTGTAAAAGCCAATTATTTTTAATAGAGTAACCGTGGAGTTTCTTGCCGGCTCTTCTCATAAGAAGTGATAAATTGGAGCCGTGCACCAAGCTTCTGACGTTTCATAAGTGCCCAAGTAGGTTTATGTGAAAAAATATATATTTTGATTTTGACTAATTCACACACAATTTCAAAACAGATCGCTTTACTTAACTCAATTGAACTTTGAAAGCAGACATAATTTGATTAATAATATTAATATGTTTTTGCCACCATTAAGTTCCGAAGTGACGTCATCGATCGTAATTAAATCCATTCAGAACGCTTCAGTTAGGTGTACGCCAGTGTTTCTCAAGGATATACAGAACCCGATGTAAAATTCAAGCTTTAAAAAGAGACTGACACACACGGAAGTGAAAAAGATGGTGCTCTACAAAGCCGATGTTTTTTTACACGCTTTATATTAGCTTCACTTGTATGTTTGTTTGTTTGTAACCGACTCCTTTGGTCGCTATTTTGACCCACTGTAAACGGTCAGATTTCATTGAAACTTTGTAAACTTATCGAGGACCGATGACTATTCAATAATTTAAAAAAAAATGAGAAAAATGAAAAAAAAGGAAAAAAAACACGTTTTTGTAGTTAGCACAACTAAAAAATAGAAAATAAATAATAGTTTAAAAAACTAAAAAACACGCTTTAAAATCAAACTAAAAAAGGAGAAAATAATTTAATTCAATTAAAAAGCGTGTGGTGTTTGACATTAAGTGATTATAAAAATACCTCAAAAAGCACCCCACGCTTTTTAATTGAATTACATTATTTTCTCCTTTTTTAGTTTGGTTTTTAAAGCGTGTTTTTTATTTTTTTAAACTATTATTTTTAAGCTTCATTATAAGGGCCGGGGAGTAAAGTGTAATTTATATAGCATGTCTCATTTGGTAAACAAACATGCTACAAAAATCAGCAGCGGCGTTATTGCGTAACACACATAAAATGGAAAATGATCGCAAAGCCTTTCATTTTGACGTCCATTGCTTCATAGGTTTCAAAAATTTGTCTGGTCAACTACGTAATTAACGCATTAAACGTGGCTGAATTATCAAAATGAAAGGTATTGCAATTGATTGGAATTTTATGTGTGGGTAGGTTTCACACCTATTACGTAGTTTAAGTTAATTATGAACGTCTTGATCTTTGTAACAAAGACATACGGTATAAAGTAAAAAAAAACACTTTCTCAAACAAGCTCAGTACGTCATCTTTGTTCACAAAAAATTACAAGCAAAAAAAAAACATACTTTACTTCGGCATGGCTCCCTGAGGGACCCCTCGTAATAAAGTCAAGTTTGTTTGTTTAAATTATCATTTAGAACAAAATGAGGCTTGAGATGCCAGGAGTAAGATTTAGGTTAATATTTTGAGAAAGGATGGAATATGTTTATGAGGTAAACAAACCTAAGCCAAAGTGACGTCTATTTTGAATTTTGAGTCTATCATTCTCTTGATGAAGTGCCAAGCTTTGCTTCAAATCAACTGTAGAGTTATTTTCTAAACGTCATACCAAAAACGGTGTCGTAATATGAATCCGCGATGATTCATAATAGTAATACTTTTTTAAGGTGCTAGTTTTACTATTGAATTCTCTTTCGAATTTTCTTTTCGACCACTTGAGGGAGATTGGAAGTGAACTTTACACAATATTACTACTTAATTCATAAATAGAATTAAACCAAATAATGTTATTTGACCGCTGTACTCAGTAACTGGGTTGTGGAGGTCAGGTAGGCAGTCGCTTCACGTAAAATACTGGTATTTCGCCGCATCCGTATAGACTAAGGAGATGGAGGAGCGTTATTAGATCACTATTAATTAATTACCAAGGTATCTATCACCTTCAGAGTCAACGAAAGTTAATTTCAAAGTTCCGAACCGTTTACATAATGAATTTACGATGTTGACCATACAGCAATTTACCTGTACTCACATGGGACCACTTATCTTACGGCAAAAGCAATTAAAACTTGTGTAATATCATTAACATTCTATGAACACAAAACACTAACAACTGGACTCGAATATAATTAATTCGAGTCCAGTTGTTCGTCTTTTGACCTATGGTGTTAGTTTGGGGTTGAAACCCTCGGGTCGTGGGGTCCGAGTGCTCATGCTCTCTACAAGGAAATCTCAAAACGGCTGGTTGACACTAGGGCTGGTTTATACTTTGGCCAGAGGCTGAGCATTGCTATACAACGTGGTAATGCCGCCAGTCTCTTGGGTACATTACCAGTCGACAGCGATGCGGATGAGTTTTTTGACGCTTTGTTTTAGTTTATTCGCTGTAGATAAATAGTTTAATGGTGTTAGTGTAATGTATTGAAACAATGTTTTAAATTAATTTAATTAATATAGAGCTTCGTGCATAAGACGTTTATCATAATTAGCCTAAAACGTTCCCACATCTGGGATACAGGCCTGTGAGAGGACTCTCCGAGACGAGGCTGTAAACCACCACGCGGGCCTTATACGAATTGATAGATGTCATTATTTTTGGTTCTAGAAAATGCCGGTTTCCTGACGATGTTTTCCTTCACCGTTTTGAGAGCAGCAGTGATGAAATAATTTAAACAAAGTAAACAGCCCGTCTGTTGCTGCGACGAGTATTTTTGCCATTTTGTAATAATGGAGCTAGCAGATGGTACACCTGATTTTTAGGTTTCCGTACATAAAGGGTGCTAACGAGACCCTATTACCAAGATTCCGCTGTCCATTCGCCTGTCTACTAGGCTGTATTTCTTCACCTTAATAGGTACTTACTCACTTGAAATTTACACATAGAGTGTATGTACTACTATGACCACTATTACAACAAGTCTTCATCATCATCATCTGCCCTGCCTTTCCAAACTATGTTGGGGTTTGGCTTCTAGTATTACCGGATGCAGGTGAATACCAGATATAAAAAAAAAACCAATAATGTGTAAAATTAAAGAGGTTCCCTATAAAACGCACGTGTTGTCTTTGGCGTTCCCTTCGCATGCTTTGCACTTCGCCGGTTTAAATCTCAGTCTATTTATTAGATCTGCAATAGCTTGTACGTCGCAGGGTTCACTGATTTAAAGTATATGTGGATATACCTATGTATCACGATTATATCAACTGATATTTATGTGGATTTATTTCAATTGATATTGAATGTCAAAACTAGAAACTTAGCAGATTCAAAGCTTGACCTGGAACGTATAATGGGATTTTATGAATATTAGGAAAGGATATTTTTTATCCCGTTATTACGTTTCCGTGGTATAATTTCAAACCACCACGTGGGTGAAGCTGCGGGAAAAAGTTAACAGATATATTACAGCAGTCTTACCACTGCTGTTATTAAGAATTCATAAAAGGGTGTATATCTTTGACAAACCCGGCCGGTTTTCAGCTAAGTCAGTTAATTGTGAACTACACTAACTTCAAGTATGCAATTACGCTTGTATAACTGGCTTGTTTGATATGCCGCCGACTAGGCCTGAGTTACTTAAATAACTAATTGTTGTAATTGTAATCCTACATATACATAATATGTTCGGATCGGTATGATTCGGCACAGCTGGGCGGCAAAATAGAAAATATTTAAACGAAAAAACCGCTCGGCTTGGCTCGAATTGTGTCGAACCGACCCGAACATGATTGAGGGAGGGTGGATGCCGAAAGAAGTCTGCCGATGGCACGAGCCAATTGAGAGTCGCATAATATGTAGTAATTGTTTTGATTCTGATTTGTTGTTCAACAAAAACTGCCTAATCGCATATCCCAACCCGAACATGTGTGTAGCACCCCTAACTCAAATACATATAGACAGAGACAGAGTGGATTGACCGCTCACATGTCTCCACACCCTCGCTACACCACACTCCTAACATGCACAGTTGTACACACCCTACACACATCTAAAATATCACTAAGTACACTCTACAGAAAGGTAAAAATTTTAAGTTCCCCTTTTTAAGTTTTTAATTTTGATATAATATTACTGTGTTTTTTATTTTTTTTCCAACAATAATTTTTCATTTAAGTATTTACCAACTTTATATTAATGATATAATGTAAAATTTGTTGCTAATCGTATTTGTCTAATAAGGTGATATGTTTTGATGCTATTTATCCTGTAGAGGGGAGTCCCTGGTGTCCTGAACAACTGATACAGGCCATGGCTTAGTTTAGGCACCAGTCTCCCTCAAATTAGCACTAATGTATTGTAATATTATTGTCGATTTTTTTTGTATCTAAGTGTTATTTGTGGAAGAAATTATACATTATTATTTATTATTATGTGGTCCTTCAGCCGAATTTCGGCCATGGCGACCAGTCTCAGCAGGGACTTGTCTTCAGCGCGGGAGATATTAAAATACACAATTAGTGTGTGCGCAGACACACTAATCTCCCCCCCTTTTGGCGGGAGGCTTATGTCCAGCAGTGGACGTCTTTCGGTTGATATGATATTATGATGATGATGATATCTATATCTTAATACGTGAAGCTAAAACGTAGTACGTAGTAGTGTGCGCAGACACTGGGTGCACTCTCTCTTCAGTCTCTTCCCTCACTCTCATAGTCTGATGGTACGGTAATCCGATATGACCAGACCCCTAACTCACATTCTCATTTCGGAGATATGCTTAACCAAGGTTTTATCAGGCTATAATTTTTACTCTACTCGATGTATAAATTATTTGCTGAGAAATCGATAGCACTTTGATCTTGCAATAAGGCACCTATCTGTACGCTAAGGTCGCGTTATCCTTCATTAAATGTCATCACTGAAATTCTTTGAGCCTGTCACTTTAGCATGTTACTTTGCCTGCATCCAAATTGGGTAATACTATGAATCACGATCCGAAGAAGTTTCTAATCCGTTGCTTTGTAGGTTTAAAAAATACGTCTTCTCAACAACGTAAATAACGCAATGAACGTGACTGAACTATCAAAATGAATGGAATTGCGATCAATTCCAAAGCTCATTGTAGATGGTGTGATCTAGTTCCCAACGGTCTACAATAAATTTGATATTTCGTTCATTCATTAATGAGTTAGGTTTTATTTCCCTTTATCCTAATTTTCGGTGATTGCAATAGTTTAAATCAAGTGTTTTACATGCAAAGTGTGAAAACCGCAAATATTTCCAACATAATCTACATGTAACTGTGTTTTATTTTAAAAAATCTCTAGGAATGGCTTTAAAAAACAATCTTCTAATTTTAGGGTGTTTCAAGAATTTGTGGACGTCGATATCGAAGTAATAGGAATACAACGCGACATTTTCGCAAAAGTATAGGTAGATAGTAAAACCACCTCACGCCTTGTATTTATTATTAGATTGTGTTGGGGATTTGGGAACTATTTACGACTGGGCCATTTTGACAGTTGTAGGTACACATTTCCGTTCATTCCCAATTTTGAATTTAATTTATTTCCTTCATTCCCTTCAAAACATTAGACAAATAAATAATAGTTTAAAAAACTAAAAAACACGCTTTAAAAACCAAAATAAAAAAGGAGAAAATAATTTAATTCAATTAAAAAGCGTGGGGTGCTTTTTGAGGTATTTTTATAATCACTTAATGTCAAGCACTGCACGCTTTTTAATTGAATTAAATTATATTCTCCTTTTTTAGTTTGGTTTTTTAAAGCGTGTTTTTTAGTTTTTAAACTATTATTTACTTTCTATTTTTTAGTTCTGCTAACTACAAAAACGTGTTTTTTTATCCTTTTTTTATTTTTCTCAATTTTTTTTTTTAATTATTGAATAGTCATCGGTCCTCGATAAGTTTACAAAGTTTCAATGAAATCTGACCGTTTAAAGTGGGTCAAAATGAAATGTCCAAAGGAGTCGGTTACAAACAAACAAACAAACAAGTGAAGCTAATATAAAGCGTGTAAAAAGCACTAATTACACAGTAATTCCGTTTATTTCCCTAAACGGTATTCCGTTTTTTTTTCTTGGTGTTTTGACTAATCAAAGAGGTCTTGTATATCAAATTGTTTTGTTTATTTTTGTAACGAGATGTCCTCCCTATGAAGTTTGAGTGTATCAGTAACCTACTTAAATACCTTTGTTGTTACCAAACAATTTGAAGAAAGAAGATAATTGAGAACACGTTGCAGAATTTGTTTGTTAGTACAATATATATTTTTCAACTCACTTGCTTGACAAATGGCTCTTATTGCAACGCCTTTAGGTTCACATTACAGTGTAATTGAACACGAGTGCTCTTACTCTAGCATAATCAGCGTAAAATTCCCACTGCTGACACATGGCCTGTGTGTCAGCAGTGGGAATTGTACGCTCCCACTGTACCGCTCCTCTCTGTGAGATGGAGTGGGCCATAATCCGCCACGCGGGTCCAGTGTGGGTCGGTAAGTGTCACTTGTCTTCGATTCTAGGACATGCCAGTTTCCTCAAGATGCTTTCCGTCACCAGTTTGAGAGCAGTGGTTATGAAATAACACACAAAGTAAAGCACTTGTCTGGGTTCGAACGTCTGGGGGTCATTCATGATTTTAGTTTTTGCGTTGATGCCGCTGCCACCCTGTTTATTGTAATTTTAGTTTTTGCGTTGATGGCACTGCCACCCTGTTTATTGTAATTTTAGTTTTTGCGTTGATGGCACTGCCACCCTGTTTATTGTAATTTTAGTTTTTGCGTTGATGGCACTGCCACCCTGTTTATTGTAATTTTAGTTTTTGCGTTGATGCCGCTGCCACCCTGTTTATTGTTATTTTAGTTTTTGCGTTGATGGCACTGCCACCCTGTTTATTGTAATTTTAGTTTTTGCGTTGATGGCACTGCCACCCTGTTTATTGTAATTTTAGTTTTTGCGTTGATGGCACTGCCACCCTGTTTATTGTAATTTTCTGCAGCACAGAAACAATATCGTATACTCGCCGAAGGAAGTCGCACGCTCGGCGTGTTTATAATATTGTTTCTATGCACACACCAAAAGATGCGAGTCTCCCCACTGTCATAGTTGAAAGGGATAGACGTATAAATTACCGGTATAAGAATCGTTACTTTTACCGATACTAATACTGGTAATTAGATAACGCTAACTGACTCTGGGTATCGTTATTATTATCGTTACTTTTTTATCGTTAACATAACGGTAATTGGTAACATTCTAGAAAAAATACGAGTAATTCGGTACCTGTTAGAAAATAATAACAGCCAACAATAACCAACCTCAACTATGCAAACTAACCGATCAGCCCGTATTTTGACAGTATGCTAATCACTGACCTATCTGCTCACGATGTGCGAAAACTACATACTATATTTTGATATGCCTTTAAACAGTTTGAAAGCTGAATATGTTTTAGGTAAAGTTATGTCAAAGACAACTGTAGATACGCACTAAAACAAAATTTAAACATTCTCGCCTAACAAGAACCAACTTAATTTAAACTTTACTACCTGACTACGGCGTAGCAAAAAGGAGGTTGTATTTTTGACATAATTATGTGGTTATGTATGTGTGTATATTCACCCGTTCTCTCATAACTTCTAAACTTGTCACCATATTTTGACAAATGAGGTATCATTTCTTGAGTCTTCAGTGGTCTTGAGTGTCTACTGTGTGTTATAGTATAGGGACGAGTCGCATTCAATTGAATATGACACACTTTATAGGATATAAAGGGACAAACTTAAAAAAACAAAACGATCACTCGACCACAGCTTTCAAATGAGAATATTTTCTTGTTTCATACATTTTAGAGCGTGATTTTCCAATAGTCTGGCTTTAGTTTTTGAATTGGTTTTCAACATCAAAATCAAAATAAAAAGTCATTTATTTAAACTAGGCCGAGAGTCAGCACTTTTTGAACGTTAAAATTACATAAGACAAAACGCCCACCCTTCACCACTTTCTAGTGCTTTAGCTGGGAAGAAGAAGTGACGCAACAAACTCCCCAGCAGCACAGCTGTCTGTTGAGTTAGAAGAACTTGATTCTGTACAATAATAGGTAAGTAATTAGCATTACTAAACACAAAACATAAAATTAAATTATTTGCCATATGTGAGCTAGCACATGTCAATATACCAACAAAACATAGTAACTAAATTCAAGCAGATATAAATAATAAAAACAAATTAATAAACGTAAACAGAACTCAATAAAAAACCTCCAGGCATGAAGGATGTGCCCGCTTACACATGCAATAAGAAACGTTAAGCTAGGACTTTCGGAGTAAAATAAATAAACAATTAATTTTTGCAACACTCAGTTTAATGTTATGTCCGACCACCCACCAATAGCTTTAAGATATACCAATAGAGATGCAGATCTCTTCCAGAGAAATATTTATTGTTATAACGACTTCTCTACAATTTTTTGTCCGTTTGGTAATATATTGCCTTAAATGTGAGTAACTAAATATACATAAGCTATTGTTAACCAATATTCCTCTTGAATCCCTAGCAACTAGTGTTATAAAAGATAATAAACTATAGTAAAACTAACTTCTGAAGAAGTTCTAGCAACCTGCATAAATTCCATACCTAGTACCAAATATTATGCATCATTTATAAATACTTTAATTAGTACTCAGAAACTAGAAGTATTTTCTTAAATTATCAAGAAACTAGCAACTATTTATTAAGTACCGACTGGGTTCTTGTTTAATCACCATAACATTATTAGTTTACGTATCAATCCTATTTAGTAGATATATTAGTATTCAAGTTATATACACGAATATAATGAAGGTATTATTTTGGTTTATAACATTACGCTTGTATTCTTTAAAGGGTTTGCCAGAGGTGTACCTATAGAACACTCACACAGTTATGTTTAAGTCCCATGTAATAATAAGTGGTGGCGTGCCTTTTGACATCAAACAAGCACAAGTCCAAACTTCTGTAGGCCACTGAGAAATTCCAGATGAAACATTTAATAATAACAAGTTGCCCAATCTGGGATTCGATTCCAGGACCATTATCATGTGAACACTAGACCAACGAGGTACAGTTGATTTACACACAAAATTATTTAACAGGCTACCGGAATAAATTAGGAAAATAAATAAATATAACAGTTATAATAATACATTGAAATTATTTCTGTTTATAACAGTTATAATAATACATTGAAATATATTTTTTTAAACTACTATAATATAAATGAATTCTTAAATGATAAACTATGATTACAAAATAATAATTAAATAACATTACATAAAATAATAACTATACATGACTATTAATCTTACTTTTACCATTCTAACTTTTAATTTTATGTTTTCTACTGTCTTTTATTTTTAGCTAATTTGGATTTAATAATATTATTAACACTAACATTAACTTTATCTAAATAACTATAACTAATAATACGTATTTTATAGGTTCACTTAAGAATAAGAATAATATAAGAACTGTAATTTTCCATTTTTACACGCTTTATATTAGCTTCACTTGTATGTTTGTTTGTTAGTTTGTTTGTTTGTATGTTTGTATGTAACCGACTCCTTTGAGCGCGATTTTCACCCACTTGAAACGGTCAGATTTCATTGAAACTTTCTAAACTTGTCGAGGACCGATGACAATTCAATAATTTAAAAAAAAAATGAGAAAAAAAACACGTTTTTGTAGTTAGCAGAACTAAAAAATATAAAATAAATAATAGTTTAAAAAACTAAAAACCACGCTTTAAAAACCAAACTAAAAAAGGAGAAAATAATTTAATTCAATTAAAAAGCGTGGGGTGCTTGACATTAATTGATTATAAAAATACGTCAAAAAGCACCCCACGCTTTTTAATTGATTTAAATTATTTTCTCCTTTTTTAGTTTGGTTTTTAAAGCGTGTTTTTTAGTTTTTTTAAACTATTATTTATTTTCTTTGAATTTTAATTGTAAGTTAATACTATGTTGCTGTGCCCTAACAGGGTCCATAACTGTAGTTTAGCTTTAAGCCTTATGTAACATCTATTATACATATTATGGTATGCAAATAAATGAAATGAAATGAAATGGAGATTGGCAGGGACATCGACGCGCAAACAGTGACCATGATTTCAGCACATGATACTAGAACACCGTAGAAATTTTAAGTCGATTATCAAAATAGTTTGCTGTTTCATAGAAAAGTGCAATACTGAAGCGGATTTTGTGTGATGGTAGGTATGGGACCTGTAAGTATTGGGATTTTGGGATGCCTAAAAATTGTCGGCTTCAATAAACTGGAAACCTAAAAAAATACTAGAACATATGCTATGTGAAAATATATTTCGGTCAGACCGGTTTTCCTCTGTTAATCAAACCGTTTATAGTAATCAAGGGGATATAATTACCACCCAATGCGCTTGACACCAATTGTATCGATTACATGTCGAAAGTAAGAACAAACAATACAATTACGATACAATTAAAGTCATAATTGTTTGAAGATACCTTGCAAATAAATGGTATTTGCAACATAGCCTTGTGATATACAGGACTTGAGTTATTTTATATAAATCTTTACAATCTGACCAAGCCTTAAACAAAAAACTAAAATTGTAGGAAATATTTTCTTATAAATGCATACTCAGCCTATAATGATCCCACTGCGGAGACACAGACCTCCTCTCTTGGAGGGAGAGGGAGCCGTAATGTACCATGCGAGCCCAGTGCGGGTAGGTTGATATCTCAATGCCGTCCACAAGCTATAATGCCGGTATTAACTCGCATAAGGTCGATTTTCGTTTTTTGATGCCACCTTAATCAGAAAAAAAAATCTATCTTTCTGTCTAAGGAGTATTTTTCTACTATTTAAGGACGCCGAGATAAAAAAAGAACGCTGTTAACTTGCCTTGTGTGATATGTTTACTACGCTAAAACGCAGGTAAGCAACATTACTGAACTAAAAAGTGACTAAGGGCTTATAATTTACGTTATTACTAGATTTTTTACCATCCATTACATAACTAAATAGCATGCATTTCATATTTTCTGCGCTTTTTTGTTCATACATAACTCGAAATATGATTTTGTTGGTTAACGGCATTATAGCTTGTGGACAGCAGCACATGTCTTTGATTTTTTGGGTCTTGGAGGTGCCAGTTTCTTCACGATGCCGATGTTTACATTTACCATTTTGAGAGCAGTGGTGATTAAATTATTTACGAAAAGTGAAGTGCCTACTTGGGTTCGAACCTACGACCTACAACCGTAAGCCGGGCTGTTACTATGCACCCACTTCTGCTCATATTTTCACAAAATGATGTTTTCCCCTTTTTTTCAGCTTAGAATCTGTTTTAATTAAATATTAGACTCCCGTGAGCAAAGATTTCTACAAAAATCTATCATCCAGATAGATAGATAGCTTAGATTGTGCCACAACATAATATAATAATATGTTATGTTGCATTGAGCAAAAAACCTGATTTACATAATATTTATATCGCGAAATTTGAATTAATACATACCTACGACCTTGTCTTTAAGTTCCAAAGTGAATCAATTGAGCAACTAGTTTGTCTAAAAGATAGAATAAAATGAATTAGAAACTGAGACAAAACATGCTGTATCAAAGAATGTCGAACTAGGTTGTAATGAAATTCTTTGTTTTATAGAATATCTCTTTGTAGCTTTTTTTATTATTTTGTGCATTCTCAACACTTTGTAGAAAATGGTTAGGAAACTGTTTGTTGTGAATCGTGTTTTGAAAAGTGATGTTGGTACAAAGAATGAAAGAGTTAATGTGGATATCGACGAAGCTATTGATTTGACCGGTGAGTTATAACTGAGTGTTTTAAATTCCAGTTGCTTTGTTAGACGACTGATCTGAATAATATTTTGCGAAATTATGTCTGTTTTAAGTGTAAGTTTGTTTAAGTGGAAATGTGTGTCGTTTCTTCTAATTCTTGGATCGAAAGTTGGTTTTGTATTTAAAAAAAAAATCTGTGGAGTCTATCGCTGACATAGTACCTACCTACTCTCAACTTTTTCCATTCATTTGTTAAAGTGTATCCTTAGACAATTTACTTTCATCAGAGGTTCTCAAACGATAATTGTATAGTTTAACATCACGCCTGTAAGTGAATAGTAGTGTTAACTTGGTTAGAAAGTTAAGAAGAATGAATTAAATTAGTTAATTTCAACTATTAA
This sequence comes from Antitype chi, assembly GCA_947359405.1. Lineage (NCBI taxonomy): Eukaryota > Metazoa > Arthropoda > Insecta > Lepidoptera > Noctuidae > Antitype > Antitype chi. The sequence goes on from OX375819.1 coordinate 20,185,623, forward strand.
TAATAACATCACGCCTTGGTTCCCCGAACGGTAGGGCAAAGGTGCACATAGAGTAATACCCACATGTCGCCAGTTACGAGTATCTATGTAACAGGAGGCGAGCTTGTTCCTTACCATCAATCGGGTACAAATCCAGACTCCGTTAATTTAGTTTTAAGGGGAACCTAGTCGCGGGCTCGAACTCACTGGTGGTCCTGCCTAAAAATCACGCTGTCTCACCAGGCTTCGTGTCTGACAGAGATAGTATCAGTGATGAGCAGTTAGATGTTAGTCTACATGCAAAATATTATTGAGTAAGATGCAGGATCATTTATAGTAAAACATTCGCGTAAAAAATTGAACAAAGTCTTTTGGAAGATCAGGTTTTACGAAAAAACCACTGCATAAATTACATAATATAAAGTTTATTGAACTTTACGATAATTGAACTTTGTCGGTACCGACGTGGTTTTGGAGATTTTACACATCTTTTATTACTTAAACACGCCTAAAGTTAGGTTAAATCAGCAAGAAAAACGTATCTTTGTTGGCTCCTAACTCTTGAATGGCTTTCAATTTAGTATTCTGTTTCCGAACAGACAATAATAATAATGAGAAAAAACCATGTTTAATTTTTGATGTACATTGTCGAACAATGGAGTAATACACTTGCGAAGTTTGTATGGGAAAGATGTGGACTTGTTCCACCTTAATTTAATAAAAATTTAAAATACAAAACTATTTGCTTATTTTAAATAGATTCTATATTGTAGTTCGGAATCATACTGTTGTATAGGTACGATTCCCTCAAAATTCGTGGAATCTGCATCCGATACTTGGAAAACAATCGCAACGTTTTTCTTCATTTAGGTCAATACGAGATTGAATGTTTGTGTATGTGTTGTTTTCTTTTTTGCTAGGGCTCACTATAGTACAGGAAAACTTTGGGAACCATGAGATGCGGCTGTTTTCTTTTATTTATTTGTTTCATCGTTGTTTGTTTTTCCCTTTTTTACTGCATCAGCTATAGTAACAATATCTTGTTTTCTTTGAAGTGTTTGCATTTTTTGCTTCAAAGGACACTTCTGTCTTGAGATGTGCAATCAAATTATTTGGATATCATTAAATTCACCGACTGTTAATGTTTTCTATTCACTAATATTTTAAATCAAAAGTTAAAATAAAGATTAATTTATAAAGTTTTAAGACATTTTATGGATGAAAACTTGCGCATACTTTCTAGACTAGTTGAATGGTGTAATATAATCTAAATTGAAATTTTGACTTTAAAATCTCAACAAAAACGTCTTTACCTTGGCTGTGGACTTTGCAAATATAATTTCTCGGGCTAACATCTTATTCATTCACACATTTGTCGGAATTAAGAATATTATAGTTAATTTCTGACAGCCTCGTTTGTCTAGTGGTCGCAGGCGCTACTGTTGAGTAATGAGAGGCACGCAACCTCACCCCTACTCGAGATCCCAATCAACCTTTCCTCAACACTCAATTTAATTTAGACACACACACACTCACTACATGCACATGCACACACACACACATACATACACATACAAACATACACACACATACTATGGAGGAAATTAGTATCTGACCAATTCGAAAACAAAATCCCGTGCACACAATGACCACATCTGTTAGCAAGCGTTACTATAGCGGCTGAGCGCTGCAAGCAATAATAGTAATTACGGTGTATAGATGTTAGTTTCCTCGATAGTACAAACACACTTGAACGTGCGCAAACACGACACAATCACCAAGCTTTTTTTTTGTTTTGTTTTGGTCTTTATTATTTCGTATTCTTAGTCTTTTTATTATTGCATAAGGTTTTCAATATACTCTTCTCACGGGAGAGGGCATTAACTCTTGTAAGTTGTAACACAGCTTAACCACTTAGTACGTGTCAGGGACTTCACACAATTGTATCCACTCTCTTATGCAATATTTTTTTGTTCATTATAGAGTCCTGGGTGCGATTCCTAGGTCGGGAATACTGTTATTGGGTTTTTCTATCGGGAATTTCTCAGTAGCAACACGGAGTCTGGATTTGTGTCTGGGTGATGGTAATATGCTCACCCCTTCTATTACCTAGTTAAACATAACTGGGTGTGGCTGTACTACAGGTACACCTCTGCCCAACTCTTCGGGGAAACTAGGCGTGATGAATATAATGATATGTAGTTACACATACATAATCATCCTATAATGTTCCCACTGCTGGGAAACAGGCCTCCTCTACAGGCCATCTACCTAGTTTTTAAAATATTGTCCAACAAAATATTGACTTGTAAAAGTGTTTTATAAAATCTACTTGCATAAATAAACATTTAATTTTATTTAAACCGGGCACAAATATTGTAATACTGAGAAATTCCTGATGGAAGAACCCAATACCATTTTTTCCGACGTGGGAATTGAACCCAGGACCTGATGCTCAGCAGTAGTGCTTGCGACCACTACGCCAACGAGGCAGGCTAACTGAGGTCCCCAACAATAACAGTTTTATAATTTCTATTACAGGTCATGGTCGCTACGACCTTCTCCTACTCTTCACTTGCTGCACCATCCACCTAGGTGCCGTCATGGACATGCTTGGCTACAGTCTAGTGGTGCCTGCTGCCAGCTGTGACTTACAGCTGAGCTTGGAAGACAGTGGAATGCTGACTTCTGTGTCTTTTGCGGGTAATCTATAGCAACTGACTTCTTAGCCTATAATATTCCCACTGTTGGGATATTGGTTTTCTCTCTGTGCAAGTGAGTGGGCTGTAATGGACGCATGCAGTGTGGATTTAATATCTTTAAAATAAATCGGTTCTAAAAAATTCTGCTCCTGGTTCCTCACGATGTTTTAATTCCTTCACCGTTTTAAGAAAAAATTTACACAGTGTTAGTGCCTGTCTAGGTTCGAATCCACGACTGACTCGTAAGTCACGGCCTTTTCCACTGGGCCACCCCACTGGAAACGGCCACACCTCTCAATAATTGATGATGACCTTATTGATTTTTTGATACTCAATGTTCTAGGCTTCATGTTCGCACTACCCTGGGGTTACACTGCTGACAAGCATGGCAGGAAGAAAGCTCTTCTCATCTCTTCTTCCGTCGGCTTCATGATCTCCAGTCTGACCAGTTTTTCCACCAGTTTCTACATGATGCTGGTACTCAAGTTCTTGGCAACCAGCTTGTAAGTTTTTAACACTTTGCGGCGGGATACAAATTTCCCCCAGTCGTTATAACAAAACTTCTTTTGTAACTCCTAAGTGTCCTTCACCCGATTGACTCTAATTTTATATGTCGCAAGGCGGCCCTTATACGTTGTGCAATATTTTTATTGTGCATAAATGAATCAGCCCTTGTACTCAAATGATTAATAAAATTATAATTTTCACGTAATGACATTGACAGCCCATAAGCTTCAATGTTTTTGCGTGAGTAAGATCTTCGCTATCCTTATCCTACACGGCGCAATTAAAATATGGCGAAGTAAAATTTTAACTTGCACAAACTTTTGTTCTATCATTCCGCAATCTTAATTATTAAACTTCAACCCTAAACGTTGTGTTCCACGCGCGCATCAAAGATATGTCAGTACTAACTGGTGGGGTCCGCATGGGCCGATGCCTGCCAGGGGTGCGGGTGGTTCGAAAGAGATACCGCGGTCCCTGGCACACAGGCAACTGAGGGAACACGGGTGGGTTTTAGTCAGTAAAAGTCTGACACGCCTTCCTACTCCACACAGAGCGGGAGAAGTTATTTGATGATTTCGCACCCAAAAAAAAACCTTAAACGGTCAAAAATATTGCGGAATTCGTAGTAATATGCAATATTTAGAGCCCGCTCACTTTGTTCATGTGATTAAAAATGTTGAAATCTTTTGTACAACAAAGGTCCATGATTTACACTATTAATTTAACATTCTCTCCACATGTTTTCAGTTCGACAACATCAATCACTCTGACGATCACATTCCTGGGGGAGTGCACATCAAAGAGACGCAGAAACAGATACGTGTTCACACAGAACGTGTTCAGTCTAGCCGCTGACTTCGTCTGCTTTGGTGAGGAATTTCAATTGTTTTGCATTTTGATCAATATTGTCTAGTCTGACTCTAAAGCCACATTCACACAGTGCATGTTTCTTGTCTGTGGTATACCTACAATAAAATTGAAGCAACATATGAGTTGCAACTTTTATTGTTGCTTCATCTTATGGTATGCTACAGGCTAGGTGACAAGGGCACAGACCGTATGGATTGTACGGGTTAGCTAGACCATTGTTCCATGAAAAAACTGGGATTTAGTTGTATCCGGACTAGAAGCTGACCCCAACATGGTTCAAAATATGCAAGGCTGGAAATATGTATAATTGCATGACTGCGCTGACAAACCAGAAACAATTGAGCACTTGAATGGCAACATTCGACGCATTATTGCCGAAATACAGCCTGATTTACTGCGAAAAGTGTTTGAAAACTTGACCTCCAGATTACGCTATGTACGCGCCAGTCACAGCGGCTACGACCCGAAATCATATTCACACATTAAAGTCATAAAATTATCTATCGAATAAAGCTTATTTCATACTAAACAAAAACATGTTTCTGTGTTCTATTTCAATTTAAAGTTTTTCGTCTGTAAAAAACCTATAGGTCTAGCCTATTTTATCCTGCCTCTGGATTTCAACATTCCACTCCCCCTGCTGACCACCTACAGACCTTGGAGGCTGATGACTCTCCTCATGACAGTCCCTCTTGGAGTAGGTTCTCTGATGATGTGCCTTCTCTACGAGAGCCCTAAATTCTTGGCTAACATGGGAGAAACGGACAAAGCTTTGGAAGTCTTGACGGCTATGTATGAGGATAATCATGGCAAAGGCAGCATTTATCCTGTAAGTATTATCATCATGTTTTTGTAACAGCAATAATAACATCATCCAAATATGTGTGTACCTACACTGCTTAGCTTTAACCAAAGAACTCGGTACAAACAAAACAAAAATCAGCTTTGTTTTTTTTTTAAACAAAGCTATCTTATAATCTCAACAAGATCTAATATCAGTCACTAGGATTTATAGTATGATTTATTTATGACAAAACTTGTTAGTAAAATTTAATAAACATTTCTTAAAAAGGCCGAATGAATGAGTTTCGTGCCGATGGTACTCATACTTTTCTTTTCATAGTTTGAGCCCATTAGGTGGTGACGTTAACTGTGGCATAAGTGGTATTCTTTAGGTTACCCGAGGTGCCATGCAATGGTATGACCTGATTGAACTTTATACCTTTATTTCTAGAAATAAAAGAAAGTTCACTAGTCAGTTATTTTTTTCAGGTAAAATCTCTAATGAAAGTAGACAAACCTGACAACACTATATCATTCTGGGAGTCAGTGGTAAAACAAACGGTTCCAGTATTTAAATTACCGCTTTTATGGAGGTTCTTGCAACTATTTCTACTGTTCTCGATCTGCTGCAGTACGTAAGTAAAGAGGATTGTAATTAATTAATTAATTAATATTGGCTGCCTCATTGGTGTGGCGGTAACAAACCCTACTCCTAAGCATCATAGTCCTGGAGTCGATTCCCACGTCGGGCAAAGTGTAGTTTGGTTTTTGCCATCAGAAATTTCTCGGTAGCTCCGGTCTACATTTGTTCCCGGCTAATGACAATGGGCTTGCCGCCTGTTACAGTTTAATCCTTCTAGGTACAGACGTTATGTTACGTTATACAACAAATTAAAAAGGAAAAATTAGGCTAATTTGTCAAAGGTATATGAAATGAATGACGATAAAATATGGCTTAAGAGCCATATATTAAGATAATCTTAAGCTAAGTAGCATCATTTATCTTAATTTATCGCCCGTTCCGAGATCTTTTCATTATGCAATAAATAAGATGGATTGAAGGCAAGCAATCAAATGAAATTTCATTTATTTTATTCTTTACCTTTTTCGTCTTTCAAAACAATAGTGAGATTATTATTCTTAATCAACGCTAATCAAATTGCTACGTCTGAAAATCCCTCTTCAGAGCGACGAAAATTAAATTCACAATCGTCAACAGGTACTTTGACTTTTCAATCTCTCCGAAGCCAACTCAGAAGTCATCGACTCAAAATTCACTTACATTAAATACCATTTAGATACTGTAAACATTTTATTCCCCATTTAGCATAATATCGATACAAAATTGAGAGCAAAAGTGCTCTTTGTGCCCTGTTTGCAGTGTAAACAATACTGAATTGAAGTGAAATTTGCAATACGCCATGGGAAATTAGATTTAACTGTCCGTTAAAATTTAGTATTATTATTGGACGTAGTATTTGGAACCCTTTTGTTTTGAATAGTTGAATTCTATTTACTTTTTATAAAATTTGCTGAAGCCTTCACCGACATGTGAACATCGAGGCAATTCAGCTGCTAGACAACACGAACAAAGAAAACTAAAGCATTTGATTTAGTGTAGTGTACACACAGTGAACAATAGTAACAGTGCTATGTTATACATGTAACACTTAACAAAGTGTTTTTCTGAATTATCCGATCCGATCCCTAAGAAAGTGCAACAGAATTACACTATTTATAGTTATAACGTAATCTACCGCGTAAGATATGTTTAAGTTAGAGTTAAATTGCTAAATAAAAATAAATCGGGCTCCTCCAGCACGGCGGCCTCGGGGATCGGGGTCATCATCATCATCATTTCAGCCGAAAGACGTCCACTGCTGGACATAGGCCTCCCCCAAAAGGGGGGTTTTGCCATAATCGCCACGCTTGGTAGGCGGGTGGGCGATCGCAGTATGGTGGTAAATTGCAAAGCGAACGCTGCTGCCCATTCTCTAGTAAGTCCCTTAGTCGCCTTCTACGACACCCACGGTAAGAGATGGGATGGTGGTATTCTTTTACGTCTGGCACCGCACGGAACGGGGATCGGGGTACTCAGGGAATAACCCGGTAAAATTGTACCAACAGTGTTTAAAGTATTGCTAGCAGATAACAAAAATCTATACTATTACCTTAAGATGAGTTACCAGCGCTCAATATTGGCAACATAAATGCAAGGTAATTGCCTGTAATGTTATTATTCACGTACCATCCAGTGACACGGCGACACGCTAGTGAGGTAACTAAATATATTTGTTAACTTTTTCTAACAACAGGAATCGGTATGGGTCTTTCCTGTTCTTCGCTTCGCTTCACTGTATGATTGTATGTACTAGTGGGTAGCTACATTCATGGTTTACGCTGTTTTTGAATGCTGCAGTATTCGTGTATGACACGTCTATTTATAATACGACGTTGATTAACAGAATGTTTTCTATTTTCTAGAAACTCCATAAAACACAAATACCCCATCCAATATTTTTAGATAAAAGATTGACCTGAACGATACTTTTATTACAGCAATAACGTATTCTTCATGTGGTTTCCGACGATGGTGAACTCTTTCTTTACGACCGTATCAGAAGATATCAGCTTTTGTGAGAAGATCGTCGCAAATATCACTCCTGTTCAACTTAATGTAAGGAAACAGGACCTTTACTTACTTCAATAAACTCAAATTCCCAATGTAAACGATAATTGTATCAATTTTCATATTCTACGTAATCTTTTAAGAGAAATCAACCTTCTGATTTCGAATTCACTACCGCAATTACTCTGGGATAAAAAATAATAATTTGTACAATATATTGACAGTTGTTGGACACATTTTACATTACTTTCCATTACAATTTTCACAGCTATTTTCACTTACCTCATAATCAATTTGTCATTTACTTTTTTCAGGAAACCTGCATAGACACCAACTCTATGAATACAATCTACTCTGGCTTAGTATTCTCTCTCTTCTTCACAATCGTCAACATCGTCATCATCGCCGTGTCCAACTGGAGGAGGACACTCATGGTAGTCACCTTCATCATCTCAGGAGTCTGCTGCATCCTGGTGGATATGGTGCGGCAGCCTGCAGCGAGCATGATCATTTTCATTATCATCCAACTTCCTGGCATCTGTATCGGGAGTGTAGGATCTTATTATGTTGATTTGTTTCCTACCTCTTATAGGTGAGTGTTTGAATATATCTTCAATGATTAAAGTTGCTGGGTAGCTTACCTAAGGTAGTCTAGTGGAACTGCAGCCTATGGACTGTGGAAGCGCTTTGTCATCCCAGGAATAAAGCGGAATGTCCTAGAGCTTGAAATATGACGAGCTTCTTCACAAAGCAATACTTTTTAAGCATTTTTTAAACCGCTTGTCTGACGGCCATAGATTGCCTGACGAAAAATAGTGGCACCTTATTATTAGGTGTTAAACTTATCTCTAAAGACGAACCTCTATTTAGGTCGCATATCCAAAAGTTAGTAATTAATTTATGTAGAAGTGCCAAAGAAAAACGATTTCACTGCAGATTTATCTTGCCATAAGTTGTAAGCGTCAGCTCTAAGATAACTTAAAACTTAGATAAGAGGCAGTTGGTAAGATGCCAACGAATCAAACGTAGGTACTTAAAAATATAACTTACAATTTGTAAAACTTTTATCTGTTGTGAAGTGTCTGAGAAATACTGTCTTATCTTCATATTTAAATTACTATTTTTCTATATTCAACATAATTTGATGAAAGAAGAGGGAGTGAAATTAAATATGAAATGAAAGGATGTTTATTTTTGTAAGTAAAACTTCTAAGACACTTTTACTAGTCTATTTTTGTTCAATATGTTGAAAAGTAGATGGCGCTGGCATTTTCTAGCTGATGCTTGAGAAGAAATGCTGAATCGAACTTAGAGGTATTTGTCAAAGTCCAATCGTAATATTATTAAGTGACGAGCGAGGGACGTGCGTCAATGGCAGTACCTACAGCAGTCTCTTCTCTGAGTACGGTGCTCAAATACACGAGTGGCATGTATTCGACGGCTGCATTTGCCTTTGCCGTTGACACGTGTCGCTCATGTGAATCCACACTAACAGGGTGGATAAGAGTCTAGCAGTAGACTGCTATGGACTGATGATAAACATACCCCTAACACACAACTTCTTTTGTTTGTACCAGGGGCTTAGCGACCAGTCTCGGCATGATGTTTGCGAGGTTCGTGTGTCTCAGTGGAGTGAACATCGTTGGAGCCACCATCAGCAACTACTGCCGGATCACTTTCTACTGCTGGGCTGTGTTTGTGTTCAGTAAGTATTGCTCAAATTGAAAAAGATGAATGGATGGTGTGAGGAATGAAGTAAAAGAAAAAGGAGTGAATGATAGCGTGACGGTTGATGTGGGAGAATGGAACAAAACAAAGTGTTACGCCGACCATCTAACATAAACGAGGGCAGGAAGATGTTGAAAACTATGGCCAAGACTGGCACAAAACAGAGCAGTTTTGAGTGATTTGGAGGAGGCTTGCATTGCAATTAGCGGCCTTTACACCTAAAAAAATACAAACATAAATTAAGATACACAAACTAATACGACTAATAATAATTAAAACAAGTAATATGTTTTCGCATAACATTATAATTATAATATTTTTAAGTTAGGAAAAATTAAAATGAATAAGTAATGTGTTTCTCTTTTACTTCAGTCTAAAATGATAACTACCTACGTTAAGGGATTAGGTTCCGAGTCCATTAAAAATTTCAGTATTGGTAAACTCTTTTATTATAAATTTAAAGAAGTAATTGTTTAAAACTATCGTGGTTAGATTTGCTATTTTGCAACAGACATTATTATACATCGCCTCGAAAAGAAGAAAATAAACAGACATACTACCACCAATAAATAATTCGTTTTAAGTAAAACACTAAACACAGCATCAATTCAAAATCATACCAAGGAACTAAAAGATAACCGGATAAAAGCAGGTCCTAACTCTCATTTTATTGTTACAGGTGGAATATTGGCAGCCTTATTGCTTCCATCGGAGGCAAAGGCAGATCCTTCGGAAAAGAAATAGGTCGTGAAAGTAATTTATTTTCTAGATTAGATATTTTTTTATAAACAATGTTACGACTCTGTTTTTTTATTGTATTTATTGTCCCTGCGCTTTGTCTTTGTTTATCTTTCAAAAATGATCATGAAACAAAGCGAAATAATAGTATAAGTTCTATTGAATGATTGCCTAATGCATCGCTATTCGGTTTTTAAATTCTTAGTAATTTATTTAGCTGATAACATTAATGTAGATTTGTATTTTTATACTTTTCATTAAAAGTAAATAAAATGGATTTATGTTACCGACTGTTGGCGCACCAAGTAATGTTCCGCCGGGTATGACGTATTGGGAAGTAATTGTTTTGTAACACATTCTATCGATTGTGTTTTACATGTACGTTTAAATTGTAAATTCAATCATTTATACAACTTCCGATACAGTACTTCATTGTGAATAAAATTGTAAAAGTATAAATATGTAGTGTAAAACATAATAATGACAGTTAGTCTCGGAAAAAACTTGGATGTAAACGTGACTCTGTTCAAGAACATTGAAGCTTATAAACGACCGAACTCCTGTATCGTTATACTTGTTAAAAAAACAAAAGATAATTTCATAATTTATTTATCCAGTTGATAGTTTTACGTTTTGAAAAGTTTGAACGTCGGAGTCGTCGAATATCGATGCATTTAAATATTATTTCTAACTGTTGCTTTGCACGCTAAAATAAACTAATTTTATCCATACAAATATCGTGTATGGACTTACTTTAACTAGTGATTGAGTGATCCAACAGTTTCGAAGCAGGCGACTGGTAGTGCTTAAGTTTCTAATAGACAAATAAACCTGCTTTTCAAGTAGAAATGTTTGTGTTATGCTACTTTGCTATGGATGCGTTTGATATCATTAGCTGACGTGGCATGTCTGTTTACATCGTTCTCACATTGATAATTTCAACATAAATGATGTCACCATTTTTTGTAACAATATTATGATTTAAAAACAGTATCTATAGAGTTTCTTTCCCGTTATTCTCCACAGGTACCTACTATGCTTTGGAATGGGCAACTAGCTTCATCTTTCCGACTCTTTGACAGTTCAAAACTGCCTGTAATTAGTTTACTTAAAATAAATGCTTTGAGTTTGAGGTTGGTCCATCAATCATATGCATTGGTCCACATAACATAGCTCTGGTGGAATCGGGTGAAACTATGTAAGCTGTTTTTTTTTATATGGAAGTATGTGTGTTATGGATGCGTTCTGTGGATGGGAGCTATAGATACGCGAGTAGGCTATGTGATAGCTATGTGCAGAGCAGAGTACTTACAATAGGCGCGTGTTTGTCACCAATGCAACGCATAGTTCGAGCTGCGCAACTTCTTCGCACAACTACGTCACGGCAGCACATCTTAATCCCTCTGCTACACAGATTAGCATTAGTGGAAACAATCACATAGTTTTGTAGCTTAGCATTCACATCCTCGCATCATAGCTGCATAGCTCATGTCTGGTGGAAAAGCAGCCTAAGCTTAAAATGGTGTCAAGATTCTGTGTGACGTGTCAATGACCCCTACTTTCAGCGGTTACCCTTTTACATCCTTAAAGCATATTTAAAATAGCTCATGTTATACATTATTAAGTAGCCCGCATTCTCCTGACCACCCTTTTAGTAGCCGTCAAATTTTAATCTGCAAAAATGTTCCTGGAAGAGCTTATCTTGAAAACGTTATGACTGAAATTCAGGTAAGTTACTGAAATAGGATTTTATTCAAGTTTGTGGAGTTAGTATAAAAGTTTCGGGGCATAATTTATATCGGAAAAACTTAAATGATTAGGAGTATTTAAAGGGAACAAGAACTATTTTCAATTTTAATTATGCTTTGCCACGTATAGATCACAACAGAGGTGGCCCAGTGGGAACGGCAGCAACTTACGGGTTTGTAGGTCGTAGATTCGAACCTAGACAGGGGTTTACTTTGTTTAAATTATTTTATTAACACTGCTCTCAACGGTGAAGAAAAATATGGTGAGAAAACTGGCATGTCTTAGAACCAAAAAGTCGAAGACATGTGATATCTACTCGTACTGGGCCCGTGTGGTGGATTATGGCTCAATAGGGAGTGTGCCTCAATCCACTATTGAGAGGAGGCCTATGTCCCAGCAGTGTGAACATTTTAGGCTGATTATGTATGTTTACGTATAGATTATATTTACCTATACAACTGTAGGTGCACCTTCATTTCCTTCATTTTATTTTTATTTTGCTTTTATGTCCAATCAACAATTCATAGTGGGGGGTCTTAAATAAAAAAAAAAATGATTTGGTTGCGTTCAAAAGTTATAAGGTATTCCAACATTATTGAGCAAGTATTACTATATCCTGCCACAGTAAGTGACATACAAATATAACGAGCAAAAAGAAGGGCGAGTAAACTAGAAATCATAAATACTTGGTTTCAAACAGGACTTCGTCATGGTACATAATCTTAAAGAAAACCTAAGTCCCAATACTTTAGAAGTAGGTAATTTAAATTCTAAACTAGCAAGGTAAGTCAACCTCAAGTTTATAGTAAACTATAGTAGGGACCCTTGTCTATAAAAGTCATGACCCAACGGTGAATCATAAATTGTCCTTAGTTGAAATTAACGTTACCGACCTCTACACTCAAAACTTTAGTGGGACGTTGTACCTGCTACTTTATTGCTTCAAGGAGGAAACGCCAGGGTATCCCGGGAAATTCAAATTCTTTTGCAATTTTGACAGCTCAGTGTCAGGCTGCATGTTGAACAAAATAGTCCCTAGTTATGCAATCTGAACCGCAACGTGTAATCACCGTGAGAGCATAAAATTCACGATTGCAGTTTAGGGTGGTCCTTCCAGACGGTTTTTTTTTTTTCATGGTGGGAAATCATCAAATGGCTTCTCCCGCTCTGGGTGGAGCAGGAGGGCGTGTCAGACTTTTACTGACTAAAACCCACCCGTGATCCCTCAGTTGCCTGTGTGCCAGGGGCGACGGTATCTCTTTCGAACAACCCGAATCCCTGGCAGGCATCGGCCCTTGCGGACCCCACCAGTCCGGCGCACCAGGACACATGGCACGCCGTGACCACCCCAGGAACCAAGTAGCACAAGGGCCCCAGACTAGACGGTTCGATGCATTTTGTCAATTTAGCATTCTAAGTAGCTCTAAGTCAAAACCATGTAACCAATAGGTTTAGTTTGAAGATCATTACATTAGAGCATCCGCTTCTACTTACACACGGTATTTTTATTTATTTAATAGAATGCTCCCAAAAACTTGACTACCTACTCCGATTGTTACCAAGTAACAATGTGAAGTCTGCGTAGAGCTTACTGTTTTGATACAATATTAAACTAAACTATTATGTAGCTAGTACACTGTATTTTCAAAGTTCAACTAATTCGGTTGTATTTTTATCGTGTTGCTTACGACCACTTAATTTTATTTCATAAGAAAACTTACAACTAGGATACAGATAGTTGACTGTTACTGAAAGAAGGCCAATTAAAAGTTTTCACTGACAATATTAGGGTAGCACAAGAAACAGCAGACAGGCAAGCGAAAGTAAGAATAAGAAAACACTCTGAGAGAATTGAGCAAAGACTGAACAGGTTTTAGTGATCTTCAAATAAATTTTTACATAGTATTTTTTTAAGTTTAGGAACACTGGTGGAGATGAATAAGTCAAGATCATCAACACTCTGACACATAGAGTTGTTGTTGTTGATGGTGAGAAACGTATCAAAAAGGGACTTTAATTTATAATGAACGAGGTTTTTTTCAGCGGTTTCTCCCGCGTATAGGCGAATGTTATCACCACAGAAACGTACTACAGGAATAAAAAAATATCTTATGTATCTTTTACTGTTCGGCCGCTTTTGCGTGATTGAGTAACAAACATGCAAACATACAAACTCACACTTTTATAATATTAGCAGAATCTATCGTGAGGAAACGTACACTTATAACCAACCCTTCTTGAGCAAGCGTGGCGTTCAATGCTCATACCTGCTCAGTATATGAAGAGCCCTCTGCCTTGCAGTGGGGCAGTTAGTAAGCTGCTATAATTATAATCTTATGGATAGTGATGATAATAATGTGTTGTCAGCTTGTTTCCCTTTATATGTATCAGCCTCATCCTATTTCACACAGTGGATCCTGATTGCCTGCTATACAACTCTTCCTTGCATGTGGACACCTTTCCTTGTTCGACTTAACTTTGACTTGATGGGAAAACTTCACATCTAGTTTTGTCTCGTGTAGAAATTGGGATTGCAATCCTGAAGTTTTGTAATTGTGAGCTTGTGTTGGTATGACATCCATGCAATACGCAAGCATACGTAAGCCAAAAAGTGGTATTTATTTATCATGAAATTTTTCTAGTTTTATTTGGCCTCAAATATCATGATAATATCATGATTTCATGAAATTTTCTTTCAATAGCGTAATTTGAACGAAGAGAGTTAATGATTGAAATTCTTAAACTACTTAATATGATTAAATGCGAAAGTTACTCTGTCTGATTCTAATTATCTCCTTTTTTTTATTCGCCACCTAGTGACAAAGTCACTTTTAGTAACAATAAGGATGCAAAAGCCGTATCATAGTCCACAAATGCAAGAAGTTGGTTTGTCACACAGCACATTCTTAATTTTATTAAAAAACCAATGAAGAAAATTTTGAAAAGAATACTTCCTTATGTTTTCTTTTCAAATTATTTTTGCGTTTATTCTGTTACATGCAAACAAATATAGTAGGTACATATAAATTCGATGAGAAAGCAAGGAAAGGAAGGTGAAAAAAGATACTAGGGTACTAAGGTAGGTGTTGACAAAATAAGACCAAACGCGCCATACGATCATTGTACAACAGACTATAAAAAGAAAATGACAGACGATAAACACAATAAAAAATTCAATCTTTCCACATCAAAACTTAAACGAGAGTAAAAAAATACAGCATAAAACTCAAGAATTTCAAATATTCAGTGCTTTAAATGGAAAGCTGCCGATACTCCACACATGTACAGAATTTCTGAAGAAATTTTGTAAAATATATTTCTCACGTTGCACGTCACGCCGAAGAATTCTTAAAAAGTGACTGTAAAATATTTGTGACAGATGTTTCAGCAGAAGCATTATTTCAAACTGTCTTCGAAAAGTTGACGTGAAATTTCGGGTTTATTAAAAGCTTTTTTTTTCTTTTGCTTTTAGCTGTGAATGATTTTTCCTTGAAGATTCGTCTCTGTGCTATCTTCTTCTCTAATATATGTGCTTTTCTACACTATGTGCAACCCTTTGAATTTGTAACCTACTTACAGTACTTACATATGACCCGTTGGTCTTGTGGTCGCAAGAACAAGTCTAGGTTTGATGCTAACGTGGTCGCGGGTCGTGGGTTTGATTCCGTGGTCGGTTTCAGTCGGGAAGCACGCTAAGCCGTTGGTCCTGCACCTGACCCCTCTCCGGTTAAATCCGATTGCCGCTTCATTGGACTATGACAATGAAGGAAGAGGCTTGCACCTGTGTTCACATATTTGTGCAAAATAAATATAAAAATGTCGGCGTCGATGGCTAGATTCGTCGCCACGGCCTTAATTCGGTATGGAGAACTATTTTTATTAGTGTTTTAGCTTTTGCCAGCGTGGTGACAGAAATTGTCCTATGGGATAAAAGTATCCTATGTGTTATCCAGGTACCTATCTGTTCCAAATTTCATCCAAATCGATTCACCCACTTTTCTATTATAAGTAGTTTAGTAGGAAGTAGGATAAATGGAATATAATATGTCTCGTCAAGAGATAGCACAAGTTTTCCACAGTTCTGAATATTATACATAAGTATATATATACCTTAGAGTCAAGAGGTCCTTCAGGAAGATAGAAGTGAACTTGAACAAACAATGATTATTCCAAAACAACAATGTAACTAACTTAAAATCTACTTGAAGTTAGTTAGACAAGTCGTTCAAAACTCTCAACTTGAAGTAGGTACGTATAATTTTCTACCGCCTTATGTTTTTAACACCTGTAACGATTACTTTTAAAGTCTTGTTAATACCTTGATTAACAAATCACAATTTTATCAGATTAGAGAAACGTAATCTCATTTATTCTGGTTGTACCTGCCTCGTGATCCCGGCTGTAATTTGTAGATCTTTGACAAACGTTACAGTTAGTCAGGAGGCCAAAATCCTGACTAACCAGTCTTACCAAGGGGTATCGTTTTACCCAGTTACTAGGTTGTGGAGGTCAGATAGGCAGTCACTTTATGTATAATCAGTATTTAGCTGCATCCGGTTAGACTGGAATCTGACCACAACATAGTTGGGAAAAGGCTAGACAGATGATGATTATCTCAGTCCGGAATCACCCATTGCTGGGTATAGGCCTTCCCTTTTTTCCGCCATACTTCTCGATTCCAGGGGTCTCTCATCCAGGTCTTTGACGATATGATCAACCCAACGCGCTTTTGGATGGCCCTGGTTTCTTTGGCCTAACCTTTGCCACCATTTGGTCATAGGTTTAGTCCATCGGTCATCTCCTCATCTAAGTAGATGTCCTGCCTAACTCCACTTGAGGCACATCGCTTACTTTAAATTCATATTTCTTTTTTAAACTTGTCTGATAAATATCCTATAGCGATCGATGTTGAACTACTGACTGTAAGCATAACCACTTCACAGTACAATGTAAAGTTTGCATATATTGCATTCACGAATGGAATGTAAATTTTCAACGAGCTTAGTATGTTGAACATGAGTTATGTAGACAACAAGGATAGTCCACAATTGTTAAATGCTGGTAATTTATTATAAGGACGAAAATAGCTGTTCAATAACAAAAACAAATCGCAAAGACCGCTATCATCAAGCCAGCTTTCTCTGATGGGGTTGGCAGGAAAGTAGCTAGCTAGGGTTCTCCCATTTCGCAAGTTCTGTTAGTGATGATTTAAACAAAATTATTAGAATTTCCACTCTTTGCCCACACATTAACACTACGTTTTTTATCAACCAACCACGAGCTACCTTTTACGAAAAATATACACATTATTTTTCAAAAAGCTTGTAAATGAATAATAAAAGCCCTGAGTGCATGCATTATTCCAGTGTCCGAAATATTAATGACAAAGTTGAATTTAACAAGGTATTATTAATGGTTTCATTTTTCTGATGAAATACCGGATGCTTTTAACATTTAATTTCATACTCTGGTATGCTGTATAATTTTTAGTAACCATTTTGTTAATCATTTTAGTATTATAAGGATCATGATATTTAAATTATTTGTAATGTTAACATGTAAATTGGGGATATCGCTATAATTTATCTTTCTGTAATAAATTCAGCTGATGACTTCGAGTAGATAGATAACAGTTTAGATTCGTTACAAATGGGTCTACCACCTTCGTTTGATAGTTTGATGCAAAACGGGTAGTTGTATAAAATCTGCAATAAGGAATCCTGAACAATAACGGAAAGCAGCATTTCATTTTGAAAGCTATACAGGTGTCTTTGGATCGCTTCAATACTCGAATAAGTTCAGGAAAATATCACTGAAGTGTGAAATCAAAGGAAGTTTCATTGCTTTCGGAGACAAAATATCGACATGTAGGTACCTCCTGGAAATCTGTTCAAGAAGCGATGAGATTTTTTTGTTACAGCGTCTTTTTACAAATTCAGGATGCAGTACAAAGGGAAGCAAAATTTGTCGACAAAAGATAACAAAAATACTTTTGTGAGTTATATTCATACAAAAAAGGGAATAAAGTTAACAAATGCAGATTTTGCGTGGCTGCTCAAAACTAATTGAGTTTCGGGTTTTCCTGGACGAAATTGAGATAAGACGGATGTAGACTACGAAAGATATGGCAGAATTACTATGATGCTTTCGAATATTGAATAAACAGGAGCACAGACTCCAAACCAATCCTACTATACTACTTTAATATTTTAAATGTGAAAGTTTGTATGTTTGGATGTTGAGATGTATGTTACTTAATCACGCAAAAACGGTTGAACGGATTTCGATGAAAAATGACACACAGATAGTTTATAACGTGAAATAAAACATAGAATATCTTTTCATCTCGGTGTATGTTCCCGTGGGATAATTTTCTACCTGCACGCGAGTGAAGCCACTGGCAGAAGCTACTGGCGGTATTAATAAAGAAGTGGTGAGATAGAATTATAGGCTTATTATAACTTCTAACAAGAAATTTATTCAATAATATTAAACGAACCGAAAATCTGTTCATAATCAAGTAATATAAGAAGGCTGTACATAATAGCCAATTCATTAATTATGAAATCACTGACAGAGATCTGAATGATATAAATCGATCATACGCACACCGCACGCACACTTTACTTCAAGACATATAATATTATAGGTACTAGCACTTTCCCCGTGACTTTGCCCGCGTGAAATTTATAGCTCATGTTACTCCGTAATAATGTAGCTTTCCATAGGTGAAATAATTTTGAAAATCGGTTTAGTAGTTTTTGAGTTACGAATTACGAAAGATCAAATCTTTCCTGTTTATAATATTAGTGTAGACTAGGACCCGCCCGCGCGCCCCTATTTCGCACAATGTTTACGACTTGAGAAAATATCTGTTTTTTTTTAAATAATAATTTAATTTAATAAAAACGTATGCAAAAAGAGTACATTTAGCCAACAGTAGTAAATATCCCATACAATTATAGTGCCTAAAAATAAACTATTTCTAAAATATTTTTATAACAAGTCCAAGTATTGACGTTTCGGAATTAGAATATTGGGTAGCTACCCGCCCGATCTAAGTTTATTCTAACCTGTGTTTCGGGGCATATGTAAGTTCGTTATTAATTTACTATACATAAGTTACCGGCCAAACCCGATTTCAGGCCAAAGTAGTTTGTCCTAGGCCAAACTGGTTTATTAAGCCGGGGCACGCCGATTAAATGGGTTAGGTTAGGTTAGGTTAGAACTGTGACCAAAAGCGCGCGAGCCGAGCGAGCGAAGCGAGCGGCGGCGGCGCCGCGGCTGCGACCGGCGAGCGTCCCTTCCAAAGGCTGTTAATGAAATGGCTAATTAAGCTAGAAACCAGTTTGGCCTAGGACAAACTAGTTTGGCCTGAAATCGGGTTTGGCCGGTAACATATACATACTTTAGGAATACATTTTCTAAATGACGTTAAAAATCGCATCAAAATCAATCGCGTTCTTTTGAAGATGAACGCGGTCACACAGACAGACACGAAAAGTGAGTTTACTTTATAATATATAGATGTCGATTATCATGGATAAGTAATGTGAGCTGTCGCTGCTTAAAATTATTGTTTTGTGTTGGAGTCATAACTAATGATCGGTTATAATGAAATTACCTAATAGGTTTAAGGGTGGGTATTCAGATACAGACTTATCTAATGTAGCTTTTAGGTGTTAACGTTTAATAGGCAAAAGCAAGCATTACGCTCACTCTGGCGCACCTTCTATTGCATAGCACTTACCTGACGAAAAGTAACTATGTATTTCACGAAAAACAGAATACAAAAAAAAGTTTAAAGTTTAACTGTAGCAGTATTCAAAAGAAGAGTGAAAGAACACTATCTCTCCACTTTGTCATAATTGCTTATGTATTTATTAATTAAATTACATTATAATTATATATATTTTAGTGATATTTATTTTAGAAGTATGTATGTATGTTACTATGTATGTATATTCTCATATTATAGAGTTTAATTTGTAATTTTATGATTTTCCTTCTACTGTTATACACGCGTTGTCTACATCTCTGTTATCTTCTCTTCTATCGCAGGTGTGCTGGAAGGGATTTCTGAAGAAATAAGCATTACCTATGTACGTATTTTTCTGTTCCTTTCTTCATGTCTGTTTATAAGAGTGTGCATAAATGGTTAAATAAATAAAAAAACATAATTCTCTCAAAACATGGTCTCCCCTAAATAAAGGACGTCATTCAAACTGTTCGTCGAGTATATAAATACATCTAAAATACATTTTCCACTTAAATAATGCACTGTATCGTAAACACGTGTACTTTTTTATTTTTTTTATCTTTAGGTTTCAATATTTCAGTAGGTTATAACATAAAATATTCTGAGACACGCGATGCTTGGTAAGCAAATGATTCAAGTATCGGAAAATGTGCCTATTGGAGAAAGCGCTAAGTAGGTGAGTCTGTAGTGTTGTCTTGTATGCACCTAATTACCTACGTCAAAGTAGTTTTTTAATAGCTTTTGCCTTTTTGTTTTAACTTAGACAGGCTTAGGCGGCAAACCGTTTTGAAGTCGAGAGTTCGGGACACTTATTTTATAGAAAGTATTTTTTTTTTTGTTATTTAAAACCTTGGGCAAAAGCTAAACATGGTCATGCGCAGTGCAAGTTAGACACTGAAAGTTGCTTTTACCTTCAAGAATCCTACCTATCCCATTATTCTATAAAGTTAATACCTAGCATTACTAAAGGAAGTTCGGAGTTTATTATTACTTAGAACGAAGATGTCCTTCTAAGTAACAATATACTTAGAACTTAGAAGTTATATGAACAATAAAGTGGCCAATAAACCCGGGTCACGTCTAGCTCAACAAGAACCTGAAGTACTACAGCTGTGAAGTTTCTATTAAAGCAATGTAAACCTGGTTGAGTTGAAAATTACAAGAGTAGATGAATCAGTGCTTTCAGCAGTAAATATTATTATAAAAGTTTATCATACCAGCGTCAAAAGTGAAATAACACATGCATACTAGGTACTCAGCGTATAATATTTCCACTGCTGGGACCTTCTCTCCGTGAGAGGGAGTGGGCCGTAATCCACCACGCGGGCCCAGTGCCAGAGTTGGTAGATGTCACAGGTCTTCGAATTTTTGGAGGATATGCCAGTTTCCTCACGATGTTTTCTTGCACCGTTTTTGAGAGCAGTAAGGATGAAATTATTTACACAAAGTAATGCGCCTGGCTGGGTTCGAACGCACCACCTACAACTCGTAAGTCGCAGCCGTGACCACTGGGCCAGCCCTGCTCTCATGAGGGTTTTCTGTCTCTGTGTCGATCTTCCTTCTAATGAAACACATATATTTAAATAAAAACTTAAAAAAAAAAACAACTTACTTCCAGAAAAACACTACAAAGTGAAAAATTACTTTAATTTTGGAAGTCGGTGGCAAAAAAAAATACATATCGAAATATGTATTTTTTTTAACAACCGTCGGTGGCAAAAAAAAAATACATATTTGGATATGTATTTTTTTTGCCACCGGCGGTTGTTTTTTTTAAGTTTTTTTTTTTACTTTTTAGTTATAGTACCTACCCTACGCCAATTCGAAATTTCGTCACCCTTGGTCAAAACAATGCATAGGTATTTATGCGTTAGCAGCAATCGCGGTTGATTTGCTGTAATTTTTAGAAGAGCTCCGTTGTCTGTCTCCGAAATGCATCATCAGATCTATATGAAATTAGAATGGGACCATTTCGGAATTAACCCCTTTAATTTTGCAAATCCGTCTCTAAATGACGGAGTTATGCCCGAAAATACATAAAAAAAAAGTATAAATATGTCGAATTGATAACCTCCTTCTTTTTGAAGTCGGTTAAAAATACACATTAGATATACATACTGAGTTCTCTATTAAAATAAAAATTTAAGTTTTTCCCAATTCAATTTAGTATTCTCTCGGTTTTTTTTTTAAACAATACATTACAAGGATTTACTGTATTTCACCATTATTGGTTTTTTGCATTATAAATCACATATTTTGTTATTGAATCAATTCCCTAGTAAGTATTGGTCCGTGAATGTTTTATAATTTCAGTTCAACCATTTAACAGTTAATCAAAGTTTTGTTTGCTAGATATTCGTTTATTTATTTCTTCACATACCTACACATATACATACAAACATATACATAACATCACGCCTTTTTTCCCCTAAGGGTTGGGCAGAGGTGTAGTATCTATAGTACACCCACATTTCGCCAGTTATGTGTAATAAGGGAGAACCTATTGCCATCAACAGGGCACAAATCCAGATTCCGGGCTGCTACTGACAAATTCCAGATGAAAAAACCCAATATTACGAGGAACGAGGCATTATACATATACATAAAACACTTAATAGAAACAATATAAGTATAAAGATAGAAGAACACAAAGGTACTGCTTATTTCTACAGAAATTCCTTCCTGCGATAGGAGAGCTGGCTTTGACAGCTGTCAATAGTTACTTATTTGAAATACTTTTGCACAAATCAGTGAAATCCTGGTTGTATTGCGCAATTGCCTGTTTTTTACAAGGCTCTACTAATTTTATGATACTTCTATTTTTAGTAGGTTCCAAAAGTATATGATCTAAGTGTTAACGAACCGTGCTCAGCACCCTAAGATTATTGCTAATCCATTGCTTCATAAATTATGTTAGAAATATTTATCTGCACAAAATCGTTTATAACGCAATGATATTTACTGATCTGTTAAAATGGAAGTCATTTTTACTGTTAATGTGTAACGCAATTAACCTGCGGGTTAAACTCTTACGCAATGACTCACTAATGGTAATTAGTAAGACATCTGTAACTAAAAGGTTTCAACTATAAATCTCACTTTTGTACAAATAACATTACGTAATTCTAATTGAACAATCATCAGCGAAAATTGAGCTTTTGCCTTAATTAAAAACCTCTATTTTCGTGACCTGTAACACAGGTATGTGCCTACCCATGCCTGTCTCGGCCTCTCACATAGATCAGGCATTCTCTGTCCACAGCAACATTTGTGATGAGAAATAAAATAAATAAATTAGTAATTATTAAATAACCATGCAGGTATACGGTGACTAAAAATGAAGGGTAATTTTAAGTTTTCCAATAATTTCAAAGCACACAAGTGGTTTTACAAATTAGCATCCACAGGTACGTTATCTAATCTATTTATCTACATTTACATCACATACTTTTGAAATAGACCATATTTTTTTACGAAGGTGAAATAATAAGTCTACCTAATAAATAACCAATTCGATAACGTTTCTGCTACAACGAGTAGCGAAACTTTTGGCCATTACAAGGTTACTTTTCAATCGCGTGTAAGTAGTTATCAAACTGTCGAAATCAAGGTAGTTTTCAAATAACCGTAGGTAGGTACATAAAGCTGTTGAAAAAAACTTCAAAAGAATAATTTATTGAAGTAAAAGCTTCCAGAAAAATGGAATTTTCTGCGAAGAAAACTTAGGAAATTGTTGGAATGTAACTAAATATTTGATGTTTCGTTTTGTAAGAAAGTAACAAATGATGCTGATCAGCTCTTCTGCAAACGATGTGACCATTTGAAGACCAAATTTGGTTTTGCTAACCATCAGAACTCACGATAGGATACAAAACTTCACTTCACGTCACTGGATACAGTGTATTTAGAGGTCTGTACAGGGTTGCAGGGACATCGACACAAAACCTGTTACAATAGATTCGGTACAGGATTCTGAACATGGTAGTGCAATCTGCGTTGAAATATTTACGGCGTAGATGTTACAGTTATGTAGGAAACAGCATTTTTTTCAACCCACTTATGTCTCTGCGTGCCTAAATATTATAAGTAATAGGCCCTCTTTATTAAGGAATTCGTGAAATACTATAGTTTGGGCTGTTTGGTAGTTGTAATTGCATTACACATAACACTAGCTTTTATTTCCGAAATAGCAACGCTAGATAGATAAGACTTGTCGGCTTAGTTACCATCCAATACCAAAACACCAATTTTTACAAAGTCCAGTTCTTGTTGACAATAAAGATAGGTACTTATATTTCTCGCGTCAATGAAGATAAATGGTCTACTTACAAATATACGTTTAACTGCCTGCATTTAAAGCTTGGTTTGCATGTTTTCTATTATCTACTATGACAAGTACTACTAGCTTTTGCCAAATAGGTATTATCAAATCATGCTCAAAAAAAACGCCCACGTAGCCTTTATAGACCTTGAAAAGGCATTTCGACCGGTTCGCTCCGCCACAACATTATTGCATTTTTGAAAGTCAAGAATAATACGAAATTTATTATGAACAGCCAAACCCATTAGAAACCATTCTGTGGCAATTTAGCGGTACCTTAAAGAACACCGTCACAAAATCAAAACATTTTAATGACAACTGACTTCCGCAAAAACACAAAGTGAAAAATAACTTTAATTTCGGAAGGCGGTGACTTTGGAGTATTTAAATTTTTTGTCACCGCCTTCTGAAATTAAAGTTATTTTTCACTTTGTAGTGTTTTTCCGGAAGTCGGTTGTCTTTTTTTAGAAAAGTTAGATTTGATGTCATTTTTTGAAGAGTTCCCTTGTCTGTCTCCGAAACGCATCAGATCTATATAAAATTTAAATGGTACCATTTCGGAATAAACCCTTTCGAACAAAAAAAGAATTTTGCAAATCTGTCTATTTAAGACGGAGTTATGCCCGACCATACATAAAAAAAATTCGAATTGATAACCTCCTTCTTTTTGAAGTCGGTTAAAAAAATATGGCACTAGATGAAAATAAAATAAGTGGTATAATGCCATTTCTACTTGCACACGTAGCCTCAATACTCCATTTTGGGTAGCTTCGCGCAAGTAGTTTTCCTCATTGTCATTACTACAATACTCTTGAGTTTGTCGCGTGTGTTACTTTTTATGGCGCGGTCGCCACTTTAGTGCCACGATCACGTACCGGACGGTTTCTGTGGTACTTTTAGTGTTCGTACTACAGTGGTATGCTGAAAAAGGTTTATTTTCGTGACGTTGTTCAGATTTATGTGTCAGGAAATGATATGGATAGGTTTGTGTATTGAAAAGAAGCAATGTTCGGTAAGATATTATCGATGGAAGTAATTGTGATTTTGTAGGTGTAACTGTAATATTGCTAGCTGCACCAACCTTACAAAGACTTACTTTGGCAATGATTTCCGTTTAAACACACTTTTACACGTCAATAAAAACTTCTGTTTTAAAACTAGATGAATTCAATGTTTCTTATCTGACCACTCCGTGAAGAACGACCAAAAAAACTTAGAGGTCAGTCCAGTCATAATCTTGGTCAGGCCTTATGAATACCATGAAGATTTGAGGAAACAACCACTGGACAGGTTTCTGGACTTGTTTAAGTGAACCTGTCCAGTGACAATCCGTCTAGTTCAATTACTGATTAAATGTTACGTACCTACTAAGGTAAGTATGTACTGCTATTATTTAAGTATAGTCTCATATCACTCACAATGTCGAGTTATTTTAGGGCTCATGTATGTTTTTTGCTACCAACCCGTCACAAATCCAGACTTCGGGCTGCTACTAAGAAAGTTGTAGGTCGTGGGTTTGAACCCCAGAAGGCACTTAACTTTCAGTAAATTATTTCATCACCACTGTTTTTATAGGAGTATGAGGAACAGGGTATAAAGTTCACTTATACTCCATAGAAAAGGGAGGATCCTCCGACCAGACGGGTGTTGTGTCTAGTGGGCAACTGCCCGACGACGGTTGATGTCGGGATGTTGTATCTATGCGAGTCGCGCGGTAAACTCGTGATTGCGCGATGCAGGATTTGTGTGACGTCTTGTAGTTCGCATGTGGCATTGTAGAAGGCGCCATATCACCTTTTGTGTTAACAAGTTTTTGATTTTGTAGTTCGCATGTGGTGTTGTAGATGGCCGCTACACTTTCAACGCGGTGAAGGAAAATATCATGCGGAAGCCGGCATGGTCTAGAACTAAAAAATCGACGACATATGACATCCACCAACTCGCCCACTCCCTCTAACAGAAAGAAGAGTCCTGTATCCCATCAGTAGGAACATTAAGGGCTGATTATGAGTTATAATGAGACGAAAACCCAAAAACACGTGTTTTTGGATCGAACCCAGAACCTCATGCTCAGCAGTGGCACTTGCAGACACTAGACCAACGAAGCAGTACAGCCGAATCGAGGGAGTCAGTTAAAAAGTGTGAACAGTTATCAAAAAATATGTGCTACCTATATTTAAGGACACTAGCTCCAATATTTGATTTAATACAGTGATGTACAATTATACGTCGCAAGTACATTTTAAATTACAATACCTAGTTATAAGATAAAGGATCTTTCAATAATTTCTTTAAAACTTTTTCTTTAAAACGCAGTCCTTCCATCTGCGGGAAACCACAATTAGATCAAAGTGAGCCCCAGTGCTATCAAAGAGTCCTTTTATGACTGAAACTGAAAATTCTTTTGTGTTGAAGATGTTCAGAACTTCAGATTACACCCTATTGTGGTCGATCGCGAGGTCAATTCATTCAGGTGGCACACCAAATGATGCATTCTGTGGAGTAGAATAAATTTAGGTTCTGAGGCATCCTTTGTGAGAATATATTGAGATGAAATATTATGTTGAAGGAAAAAGGGTTTTTGAATAACGTATGAAGGATTCTCAAAGAGTATTTTTGTTGGAGAGTTATTACAGTAAGTGAATTTAGTTTTCTGAGAAGTGGGTACCTGCGAGGTAATTGGGTATGTTAAAGGTTGTTGAGAAACTAAATAAGTTTAAGGGGAATGAAGAGATGACTGTAGTTGTTAGTTTAACTAGTTTAAAGAGTATTCTAGAATTGTTAATTGTAACACAAATTTTCAGAGGTTTCGTTTTACATTTTCTTGGGTAGGTTTTGCGCACCTAGTTACGTTACTCGGTATTCTCACATTAATTAAAATTAAAACTACTTATTCGCTTGTTTCAATCTATTTTTTAACCCCCGACGCAAAAATATGGGTGTTTTAAGTTTGTCCGCTATATGTGTCGTGTCTGTCTGTGACACCGTA
The DNA here is from genome assembly GCA_947359405.1 of Antitype chi. Taxonomy (NCBI): domain Eukaryota; kingdom Metazoa; phylum Arthropoda; class Insecta; order Lepidoptera; family Noctuidae; genus Antitype; species Antitype chi. Next base: position 20,212,377 of record OX375819.1, read on the forward strand.
GCTCTTAAACGGGTGAACCGATTCGGGTGCGGTTTTCTTTATTTAAAAGTAGGTTTTCTAGCGTTGGTTTTTAGAGATTTTTCTTCAAAATCGGTTCAGGCGTTCGTAGATTATCAGCTCATTTCTGGCTGTCAAAGGGATTTGAGCATCTCTCACGGGTCTGATCGAGTCGAAATTTGGTATTCTATAACTTTAATGATATTAAACGAACAATGATATTAACGTTGAACTGGTGCTGGAGCATCACCTGAAATTTCCAGGATGTCCAAGTTACTCGTAAACAAACAGCAGAAATATCGTGTTTGGGCTCATTGAAAAGGTCTCAATTAATAGGTTATAGATAAATGGTGATCAGGACGAGGAATGAGGATAAATTTGAAAGAAAATTCAATGTGGAAAACGCACAAGATAAATTCTGTGTGAATTCTATAAAGTTCATATTAGTTGGATCCTCCGGAGAGCATATATCATGTAACTTCTCATGTAATTCGGGTGATAATGCAGCAAGAAAGGTGTATACTTTTATTTTAAGATCTTCGATTTTATTGAGCAAGAAAAATACAGTTAGTCGTTTAAATTAGCGAAGGTCTCTTTTTCTTGAAAAGGTTGGAAATTCATTTTTGGCCCTCATCTTGTTGTGTATTTGTATTCATGTGTCATTCCGATGTTTGCGGCGGTGTGATTTGTCAACTTTCTCTTTTTTGTAACATGAGAAGTTTCGTACCTGGTTTCTATCTCTTGGTCTAGTTGTTCGTCTGGTGTTTGTAATTCTATTTCATGTTGTATTTTTTGTAATTTGTGTAACGTTTTTTAAAGCGATTGTAGTCTTGAATCTATTTCTTCGTATGGTAGACTTTCTTGGGATTTTACGTAGTCTTCAAGCTTTATGATTAAACCTCGCAATGACGCGCTGGTTCTCTTTATTTTTTCGATATTGTTAGTCGACATCCTGGTCGCCAATTTATTAAATACACATTTTATTTAGAAATATATAATTTAATAAGATACTAAAACTTATAATATAACAACATTATTGGGAGCTATATGTTTGAGCCGTTTGGGGTTGAAACACTAGGGCCGTGGGGTCCGAGTGCTCATCGAGTATTTCGAGACATCGCCAAGCGGTTGGTCGAATCTTTACGTGACCAAAGGGCTGGCCAATTCTTAGCTCAAAGAATCAGCGTTGCCATCCAACGTGGCAACGCTGCCAGCCTTTTGGGCACTTTTCCCACTGACAGCGATGCGGACGAATTCTTTGATGCCCAGTGAGCTTTTCCCTTTTTACTTTATATACTTGTTCATAATTCTAATTTTATTATAAGATATATAATGAATGATCAATGTCACACGTCGTCAACATGACAGAAGTGCATTCTAGGTGGCCAGTATATAACAATAATCTCCTTCAATAGCACCTTATCGCGTAAAAAGTAGTGTCGTTTTTTCTATTAGCATGGATCTAGAATTATAGTTTTCAGTACCTGCAAGTATAATTGCACTTTGATTATCACACAAATGGTAACAGGTAGGGTGGCCAAGTATGGCCAAAACTCTTCTTACATTTGTACAAGCCACATAGCCTCTTGAGTACAGCCCTATAGTTACATAATATTCAGTTTTGATAGTGGATAGCGCAACCGTTTGTTGTTGGTGTCAGTTCTACATGATTGGTCCACCCAGAAATATAAACACATAGCCGGTACATGATCTTTGGTCATATTGAAAGACCTTTGCGAGGCCAACGCTAACGCTGTCGAAGTGGCTGAATTATGGTCAAAGATTATTTGAAAATTATAAATGGAATAATCGATACGACGACGTAGAAAAAGTGACTTATTTCATACCAACGCAGCTTGATTCAGGCATTTCCTCAAAGCGCAATAATCACGTTAGCTCACTCTTGCACCTGATTGCATTACCACGATTGAATTGTACCGTGATACAATTATCTCAATTGCTAACTCCGAGCGCGTGGAGCTAAATTTAGCTCACATGTTGAGGATGGAGGCGTCAGTTACACTAACTGTTGCAGGCATCTATCCCTCTGCCCACGGGGAAGCGACAAGATGTCGACTAAATTTTCACGTTTAAGAAACTTCCAATAGATATTGGTCCCCTATGAGTAATAGAGAGGCATTATATTCATAGTTGATCGCTTACTATTCGCACTGCAGGTAAAAGCTCTCTCTACAGTTGCGACGACAGAAAACTCACTGAGACTCGCGCTTGATACATACGTATACCAACAAGTCAACAAGTGACTGGGCAGTTATTCTACTCGTTGCACTCGCTGCTCCTTGCTCACCAATTAGTTTCTAGTTGATATTTCTAGTCGCTTCTCGCTAATCGCTGCCGCTGGCACGGTGCCGTGTATGGTGACATTTATGGCGGTATAGGGAGAGGCAGTAGAATTAATTTGCATAATAGAGACTGACTTACTTACAAACCTATGTAGAACCAACTCTCATAGTATCTCTAAAAATGTAACTAAACAACAATAGAGTTTAATGGGTAATATCTAATTGACCCTCTAAAACTTAAGGACCTGTAAATAATGTACGCTTTAAAAAATATGTGGCTCTTTTTAACTATGTAAACTTTTGTCTAAGCTAGACACGCGACCAAATGGGTTAGGTTAGGTAAGAACTGTGATAAATTGCCATTAACTATGCCACTATAAATACCTACGTCTGTTTTAATTTCCAATGACTGAACTGAATGACAAGTAAACCATTAGTAAACTATTTATTAACTTTAATCCCATAACATATTATTATAAATGCACATGACTTATTGTGCCTGCCAACAGCGATTGTGGCGTCAATAAATACTGACATAATTATTATTATGTTAATTTTCACTGTCACTAATAATTAAGAGCGCAATCTATTGTGGGAACGTCAGTAATGTGACCATGGTTTGAAAGTACTATAGTATTGGGATCCTCTGTTTCGTAAGGGAAGTTATTTCAAATTATTTTTTCAGGTTTACCGGTAAGGTAGACATTATAAAGTATTATAAAAACTAAAGCACATAAATTTTCAAATAAAAATAACAACAAGAATGAATTTATGTCAACAAGAAAAAACCGGCCAGCAAAAACTTAGAAGTAATCATAATTTGCAAAGCAAATATATTCAATTTGATACCTTCCAGAGAACAGGTGTTGGCACCCATCCAGATTGGCGACTTTGGCAAAATTACGGACTCTTTTATGCCAGTGATGCAATATTGCAAATTTGCAATGCACGCCACTAAACTTTATCGGTTCAGTTTTACAGAGATGGGAGACTGGGAAGGAATCTTCCCAGCACTAAATATGTAGGTACTCAGAAAACCTTTATTGGTCTCTGTAACGACCTGTACATCTACGATAATTGAGACTTATAAAATTTCTAATTTGTCTTATATTATTCATGATCTCCGCGCAAGGAAAGCAATTGCAAGGCCTTCTAAAATAGGAAAGTAATTCCCAGAAAAGTGAAGCCTAATGCAACATTAAAAACAAGGAAGTCCTAATGGAGGTCGAAATTATGGACCATTACGGTGGTAAAACCTAGCAAAGGCACTACTTACGAATTTATCTGTTACCTTCCTCTAGGGTGTAATTATCTGACCTTGATTATTTGATTAGGCAACGGCGCACTTACATTACAAATTATTGACATGCAAACGCCCGATTAGTTTACCACGTTTTGTTAAAAAAAAACTTGTTTACATGTAGTTTCATTTTCCCTTTCTATTACTGTTGCAGGAATAGGCACTAAATAAACAAATTACTACACAACTACAAACAAACAAACAAACTACAAAGTGTGGTCTGCGGCTTTGTCTGCGATCCAGGGTGAAAAGTAGACTATGTCCTTACCTAGGTTATGGTCTTTCTGTGTACCAAATGGTTGTCCAAATCCGGTCAGCCATTTTAGCGTGGTTGAGTAACATACATCCATGTGTACCAAATGGTTGTCCAAATCCGGTCAGCAGTAACGTGGTTGAGTAACAAACATCCAAATTTTCACATCTATAAAAATAAATACACATGGAATAAAGTAAATTAAAAAAATGACATTGAAAAATCCTATCATTTGCTTAACCTTTTTCCAATCTAATTTGGTGTCGGCTTCCCATAAAACCAGATGCAGAAGTAACAGAATTTTAAATTGTAACACACTTTCATTCACAAATGATAATGTGTTACGCAATTGAAGTGCGGGACTCCAACCAATTAGTCCTTACCGCCATATACACCTGTACAAAACTTTGATGAATAATCAACGGGACCGTCCCAGTGCTTCGCAAATCAAAGACAACCTACGCTTGCATTATTAAAGCAATTTTATCCTGCATTGTTGGTAATCAAATATTTATTTTTAATATGTAATAAAAGTAGCAGTTATAGTGTGAGCTTTAACGAAGTACCTATCCTTCCTGGAACTTTCTTGAAAGATTCTTACAAAAAGTTATATAGGTACGTACTTTTTATAAGAATCTTTCAAGCAAATCTAGCAAAATTTCGTCCTGTTGGAAGAAAAAGAAAAAGTTGAAAGACGTAGAAAATATCAAATAATTGAAATAATTGTGAAACTATTATTTTTACATGAATCGCGTTTTCAATGTTAGCTAACTGAAAACTTTTTTTTTTAAATTACAAAGCAAATTAATTACTATTTATATTAATGACTAGATTCTGCCCACGAACCAGTCCGCCCCCATCGCATCGCCTATCACTTCATTTTCACTTAACATCCGTTTTGTCTTTTTGCTTGGGTTATATGGTGATGTTAAATAATATTTCAAGAATTGAGCAAACAAATGCAAAAAAATAACAAATTCGACCGGTGGTTCCACAGATTAGCGCGTTCAAACAAACAAACAAACTCTTCAGCTTTATTATTATATATTAATTTAGATTTTTATTTTTATACTACTATTCATGCTTTAGTAAATTGTTGTGTCCGACAAGTTCACATCGACCCGTCCATGTGAACATAATATAATAATATATAAATAATAATATAATCGACATTATTTTGTCGATTATTTTTGAAGATCTAGTGAAACACATGCAATTTGCAATAAATAATGGAATTGAATTGTACGTTCAGCAACATAAGTCAAATAAACTTCAGTATTTATACAGCAATATAAATAAATCGAATCACTCTATCAATATAGATTATTTATGAGTAAGTAACAGCGTGAATCGATTGGCTGACTGACTGTGCCTACTGAAAATGTATTAATTTATTACGAGACTACCAATTTAAAAATATAAAAATATTTTACGTGAAGCTTCATAGGCACTCATAAAACGACAAAAGCTCGATATGCACGGTTCCAATTGATGATTGAGTTTGCAAAAACTCCACAGTAATTCTTTTAAATATAATTGCATTTTACAATGTTTCCAATTACACTGTCAATAGGTATGGGAAGAAAGTGACGGCCTGCCAACAAGTACATGAACATGTACTTAACAAAACGGAAATGAAAAGAACTCGAACGATGTCTTTGAAACGCTGTTCTGCGGTACAGAGTCATGTCGCAATGCTACGCTGACATCCAATGTAGCCTTGTCCTTCCTTATCTGCTTGAGCTATAAATATTTAAAGATTTAACGCTATCTTGAGCTATGCGTCAACCAGGATCGCTATACCATTCAACAGCGCGGACATAGGTAAATGTAACGTAAAAAAATAAGTGTTAAATTATTTGCCAAGGTGTAAATTGAGCTGTTTAGAACTGTTCTACCTATACAGCTTGTTTATAAAGGGATGGTCATATTTAAAGATGTATCGAAGTGTGGTACAGACCAATTTTAAACCGACTTCAAAAAGAAGGAGGTTATCAAACAAAAAAAGAATTTTGCACGGATTTGCAAAATTCTTTTTTTGTTCGAAAGGGGTTTATTTCGAATTGGTCCCAATTAAATTTCATATGGATCTGATGGTGAGTTTCGAAGACAGACAACGGAACTCTTAAAAAATGTACAGCAAATCAACCGCGATTGCTGCTATCGCATAAATATGCATTGTTTTGACCCCAAGTATGATGATATTTCGAATTGGTGTGGGGTAGGTACTAAAACTAAAAACTTAAAAAAAAAACAACTGACTTCCAAAAAAACACTGCAAATTGAAAAAAAACTTGAGAGGTGTCAAGGGACACCCGGATGGAACGAAGTTCCAGTACTTGCCGCCAGTACTTGCCGCCAGTACTTGCCGCCAGTACTTGCCTCTAGCACTGGCCGCCAGTAGTTGCTGACAGTACTTGCAGCCAGTACTTGCCGCCAGTAGTTACTGCCAGTACTTGCCGCCGGACTTGCCGCCAGCACTTGCCGCATTACATAAAACAGTAAAAATGCTCGCCACTTACCACTTCCTAATGTTTTTGCTGGGAAGACGAAGAAGCGCAACCAACTCCCCAGCAACCAAACTGTCTGTTAAGTTAAAAGAACTTGATTTTATACAATAGCATGCCTAGTAACTCACGTTACAAAAAAATATACGATTCATCATCTTCTGTTGCTCTCATTATATTCTGTGCAAACTACATTAACGGCCAACCAAATGTTTGGTTTTTGTGGCTTTGAATGATAACAGGGAGAGAATAGATTATATTAAGTTCCTATCTTACATTTGCGGTAAAAAGATGTAGTTCTGTTTGCATGCATTTTACAATGTTTAAAGCGTCAACGTTTTCTTTAAGCAAGTTAGGTCATCTAGCGAATTTTTCACAAAGCTACCTTGGCAATAATTTGACAGTCACAGACCTCTAGCCTGATGGAAAGTGTGAAAGTTACGCTACACTACTGCCATCTAGTAAGCGTTATCGGAAGCTGTATTACGGGACTTGTGTGTTAAAAGATGGTGAGTAACAAAATGTTCATGTACAAAGTGTAGCTTGTTTTCAATAGATGACAGTAACTGTAAGTATATAGGTACTACATTTTTGAGAAATCGAGACCCAATGTGGTAGCGAGAGCGGGTCAGATAAAATAGAAACAGTATGTTCGTGTCTTAGATAGTACATATATTTTTACAAACAATATCCAGCAGTCTTTTCCTATAAAATTTATTTGACTTTAACTTTGCTTCCCTTTACGACATATCACGATAAAAAGTCGGGATCACACATCAATCCTACTGTTCCTACGGACAAGAACAAATCATATACTAATGTATATAAACTGGAAAAAATGCCTTATGACCAGAGATCGGATATTCGGATGCATATTTACCTTAAGATATTTTTTAGCTATGAAAGTAAGGAAGCGGCTTTATAAATTATTTGTAATATTTATTAAAAACCCTGGGATTCTTGGATTGCATAACTATTCAGAGGTGTATTAATTTTAAATTAATGTTTAACCCGATACAAATATGTGTATGTAGGTACTGGAGAAGGGGTGGTTTGTATTAGTTAAAACAAAAATTAACAAATTACTTAGGTACCTAAATGAAGATCTTTTCGTTAACAGCCGTTTTGGTGCAACCTTGAGTCGCACACCGCACTTTGTACCTATGTTCGTTATTTGATTTGAAGTTCATTAGTGTCACTTTATCTCTTTTTGTTGTACTTACTTAAATATTGGCACATTGTATGTTCTTTTTACAATGTACCTACATAATTTATTATCTGACATTTTAATTAAGCTTTTTCTTCTAGGTGCACCAAATAATTGCTTTCTATATACCAATTTTGTCAGTTTCATCATTTTATTTTATGAATTTTAATTTTATAATTTTCACCAATTTTATTTTCATTTCCATGTAAAATGTCACCATTTTTTACGATTACAAATATGAACTTAATTTAATTGAATATTGGCGCTTATTACTGAGTAAGTATGCTTATTTACCTAATTCTTTTATGGGTAATAATTACTGCCAAGCTACACTTTGTAGGTACTTGAAGATTTTGTTACTCACCATCTTTTGATACAATCTCGATCAAGCAAGGAAGAACTTGGTTGAACAAGTCCCGTAATCCAGCTTTCGATAACGTTTACTAGATGGCAGTAGTGTAGCGTAACTTTCACATATTCCATCAGAGTTGAGGACTGTCAGATTATTACTAAGGTAGCTTTGTGAGAAACTCGCTAGATGGCGATGACTTTAATGAAATATCCCTGACTTAACTGAAGGTATCTTAAAAATCATTCTCAGATGAAGTATGTACCTACCTACTACAACTGCATCAGCATTAAAAGAAACTGGCTATCATGAGCACGTTTTTTGGACAGACGGGTATACAGCTACGGCAGTATTTAAGGTTGCGGTATAGACTATCAAACTGAACAACTTTCTCCATTCGTCCAATATTTTAATCTCGAAAAATTATCAGCTGTCGGATACAAAACCTAAATACCACTGTTTCATAAGTGCCCATGTAGGTTTGTGTTTATATTTATTTTTTTGGTAGTCTCATAATAAATTTAAAAAATTCAGTAGAAGCTGTCAGTCAGTTAATCGATGATTTATTCTTCGTTCGTCCCGAAGTTTTGTCCACATTCCAAAAAAATCTTAGTTTGTCCCATATTACTATGGGCTATGGACCACAAATCTCTTACCTTACTTGTACTTCTAGACTTTAGCAGTGCTTTTAACTCTGTTGACTTCGATGGCCTTCTCGGGACCCATAAATCTTTAAATTTCTTTTCTTTTCCTATTGGTTGGCGCGACACCTATCTCGAAGGACGCTCACAGTGGATTCGTTTCGTAAAGTCTTCTTCTGACTGGTGCTCTTTTGCTGCGGGTGTGCCTCAGGGTAGCGGTCTCTCTCCCCTTCTCATTTTTACTAACTCAGTCACCAGAGTCATCTCTTCCCGCTTTAATTTTTATGCCGTAGATCTGTAGCTTTACAATCACTTCCTCACGCAAGATGCAGATGCCGCCGTATCTGCTATGAACAGAGACCTAGATTTGATTAGAGAGTGGTCGCAGTCTTTTGGACAGATGATCAACCGTAAGAAATCCCAGTCCATAATTATCGGCGTTAGGTATATGCGGAAAAGGCTCGATGTTACGTCGCTGTCTCCACTCAGTTTGAACGGAATTCAGATAGAATACGCAAAAACGGTTAAATTATCTAGATTTTTCAAGGCCATACTTATCGTGGACTGTCCATGTTGCTCAAGCAGTGGCAAAATACACTACACGTTCCATTCGTTAAAATGCCTCCAGAGCTTCCAATCCTTAAACATCAAAATCACCCTTGCGCAAACTCTCATACACTCCATCATTGATATCGCTGATGCCTTATTTGGATGCCACCGAAGAGATTTTAAAAATACTATACAGGGACACAACATGCTGCGCACACACAATCACAGCGGGTTTGTTCATTAGTTACCACAGATTAAGGGCGTGTCACTTCGTAAGAAAAAATTACTTTAGTGACATACAGAAATCGAGCAAACGAGATAAATACGCGAATGATTTATTGGTGTTATGAGGAAGTGTTATGTGCGAAGTGAATTTATGTATTTTTGCATTGATTACTTGGTAATGTGAGTTGTTACACGTAGTAAGTACCAACAATTAAATGAGTTTTCAACTTCATCTCCAAAGGTAGGCAAACTTTTTGTTGCATTTGTGTCTCTATGCTAAATCTCGCTTCAAGTCTCGCTGAGACGATAAAAAATAAACGTGAACATATTTTAACAACTTTGTAAAACGATATCATAAACAAAATGAAGAGACTTAAGACTCTTAAATGAAATGGTCGCTTACACCATTACAGGAGAGGACGAACAAAAAAATATTAATTACGAGCTTAATCTTTCCTAATTTATTTACTGGGTTTCCGTTTGAAGTTCCCTAATTAGTGTAATTTTTGCATTTTAGGAAACTTTTAATGGGCTATCCCTTCCCTTTGATGTAATAATAATTTGGTTTAGATAGTTCGATTTCTCTTTCAAATATGTTTACAGTATGGAAAAATAAGAGGATTTTGCGTACTTGCAGAAGTTTTAAAGTCATCTAAAGAAGATTGCTCATATTCCTGTTAGAAATATTGGTTCACTGTTTTAAAATCGTCGTTAGCATTGACTCTTGGTACTACTCTTTCAGTCATCAATTTATTCAACCTAATATCGTTATTTTAGTCTGCTCAACCATTTTTTTAGGGGATATGCATATCATTTTCTTTTCGCTTCATCAATGGAACACCGTTTGAAAAATCCAAGAAAAGTATCAAAAGTCTAACTAATCACAGTTTGTTGCTAAAAATAAATATTGAACAACAACTATTTTCTACTTCGGTTCAAATTTCCGATAATGTCGCAGCCATAATGTCACGTTATTTTCCACAATACTGCTTCGATTACATTTATTTTTTGGGCCCAAAAATAGTAAAAATATTCTTTATTCAAGCTGAAGGTACCTTAGCGATATTTCAAGCTAAGATTATAAGTTTTTTAACATGGCATTTTACGTCACATATCCATATTTTTTGCCAAATACGCGTTTCGATTTTGAGTTTCGTTCCACCAAAAAACGAAACAATTTTTTTTACTGTAAAATAAGTATTGCAATAACAAATAAAATAGGATGTTTCTTGATTCTTATACAGTAATGAAAAAGTATTGAGTTACCTTCTTGCGTGATGCATATTACATATTAGTTTGCACGGTGCCACTGCTTTTTGTCCTGTTATTCGGCTTGTCTTGTGGATATGATCCCCATTAATATTTTTCAATTTAACCACCTTTGACCATCCCAGGTCACAATATTGTTTCTTTTAATCAGTTACTGAAAATTTCAATTCTGCTTCTAACGCAACAGAATTCAAATCATGCTTTTGAATCAGTAGTTACCACAGTATGTTTACTGTTGAATATGTTTGTCCTGTTATTTGGCTAGAGTCGTGAATGTGATTCCAATTAAAGTGCTTTCTGTTGTTAACTGTCACTAGGGCCACAGAGATCTATATCGAACTACGATTGTCAAGTGTTTGATAAATATCACTGTTCTATGCGCTTTCGAGCTCAACACTTCACTTCATTGCAAATTAAACTTTAGAATGGCCGAGAAGATTATACAGGCTGATTGGAAGATGGGTGCAAAGCTTTAAGGTGAAGATAGTATAGACAATTTAGAACCATTTAAGCCATGGTTGTCTTAGACGAAGTCTTACCAATTTTTTTTTTTTAATAAGGTTTAAAAGACGTATTGTACAAATTTTTTATTTTTTCTGAGCTTTAAATGTCTGTAAAAAAAATGTCTAATGACACAGAAGCCTAAAACATGTTTTGCTTGATTGCTTACACATTACTTTAATTAAATAAATAAAAAATGAATTCATTTATCATTCAATTTGGCCATAATTATGCAGTTTACATTAAATTTTGAGAATTTCCGAAAAAAAACTTAAAAATTTGGTTAAAAATATTTGGTAAGACTTCGTCTAAGACAACCATGGCTTAAATGGATCTAAATTGTCTGTACTATCTTCGCCTTAAAGCTTTGCACCCATCTTCCAATCACCCTGTATAAAGATATTAGAAATGTTACTGTTTAGGTACGAACTTCATACGGAATTTCATAAAACATCCGCACAATTTAATTCCTTCCGGCTTGTTTCTACATCTAGAAACGTTCTGCAATAAGTGTTATCATTATCTGTGTTTTATCTGTCAAAAGGATGGTCAAGATTTACGAAGCACTAAATGTTTGTTGTTTTTAAAAAAATTCTATAGAAATAGATATTTGATGGATTTATGAAATTTATTAATTCACAATGCAAACAATGATTAGTTTTTAATCAATCAATCATTTATTTTGTTAAACATATGTAGGTATGGTTACAGTTAGTATTGTCTAAAATAATTATCTGCATAATGTTTTGCCAATATATGGCGTACAAAATTAACACAAACAAGCAATTGTAATTAGAAGGTTTATACAATACATTACAAATAATCAATTTAAAATATGTCAGGTAGGTAAACAGATCATTACAATTTTAGATATAAATAAACACATTCATACTTAATCAATAAATTAAAATCATATGAGTTTAATTAGCATAACATCATCATCATCATCACATTTTGCCAGTCATGTTTTGGTAAGTCCCTTGGAATAGGGGGCAAGTTTTTTGCCTCAACACCTCGGCCAGTGTATTTACAGCGCCCACGCGATTATCAACGCAGGGTACGAATACAGTCCTGACCTCAAGAATAGTCTTCTTGCTCCATCAGTTACCAGAACTCACAAGGCTGAACAGTACTTGGTTGGAAAATATTATTTAAGACTAAAATTCCGAAATCCGCTTTAGAAATCGTAGAAGATGAATTGGTAGTAATATGTAGATCCACCATGGTTAAATGACAATTAATCTAACACCAGTATTTTACATGAAAATATAGTAAAAAAATTAAGGGGATGTCATTTCCATGCGTTTATTTCGGCGTTTTTTTTTATGGCGTTGTGGTACGGAACACTTCGTATATGAGTTTGACTCGTACTTGGCTGATTTCTTTTAATATATATTTGTGTACTAATTGCCGCACAGTCGTCCCGTAAAGATAATCAATAATTGTTTTTGATTGGCATTTAGCACATGACAACAACAAAGGAAATTGCTATCAATTATATTTTATATAGATATAAGTTTTGTATACCGGGTGACAGAGACAACTGTAAACATGCATTCAGTACTTACATGATTCCAGACCACTTTTTTTTTGGATGGCAAATGTGTTCACCCGTGTTGCTTTAGTTACCTGCGCCAGGGTCACGGTAATTATTTCGAAGAAATCCGCGACCCTGGCAGACTTCGGCCAGCATCAGTTATTTGCTGACATCTCTTTGAGGCGCACGTGGAACACAACGCGCTGTCGACCCAGACTTGGTCCTTACCGGACGGCGAGCTACCCATTGCTTGCCGTCCGCAAGCCCGCGCCTACGGTGGCCGGGAGTCCGCTAAGTACTCCCGACGTCCAGGGCGTCTCTTGCGGCGGCTAGGGGCGCGAGGGCGCAAACCTTGCCTCTCCCTCACGCTCTCCGCCTCCTCCTTCGTGACTATTACTGCTTCGCAGAAGGAGGTGATGGCTTCCCACGCACTCTCGGTCCATACCATGACCTGGACCAGAGCCGGACGCGAGAGATCGCTGCCGCTGATCGCCTCCACGGGGACACGGTGGTGCTGCGTCCAGGCAGGGCAGATCTCCACCTTATGCTCCACCGAGTCCTCCAGGCGACCGGTGAGGACCTGCGTAAGATGGACGGTGAGGACGCCGTGGCGCCTCTCCGGCCACTCCTCAAAAAGGGGACTCCCTGCCGCAATTCTGGCGTTCCCAATTGCAGACACCCTAGCGTAGACATTTTTCGTCGGTTACCAAAAAAAATCTGCTGTGTCATAGAAAAATGCAATACCTACGCTTTCAAAATATATGGCATAGCAGTTTTTATTTAAATAACCGATAAAAATATTTAACAAAGAAATTTTTCTGAATTATTTACCTATTGAAAACTTGGTAGGTAGCAGGTTGCGCGTCCCTGCCACCCTGTGTACTATATCCGTGTTTTTTTTTTAACTGAAAGCCTTTAGTTTATACTATTGTCAATAATTAATGGAAGATTGATCTCTTTAACTTCCCTGAGAACCAGCCAAGTCAATAGTAGGCCGAGTTAGTACCATTACGATAATGATGTAAATATAACTTGTTTCAAAAATCAATAATTTATTCATTGGTATAAATACATGACGTGATAAAACAAAAGGAGAATGGTGTGATCGGTTTTACAAAAGGAAGTAAAGACATAATTGGATGCCTATTTTCATTGTACATAACTGCTTGTAGCATCTGTTTTATTTCTATTTTGTCTGATAAATATCACTTTAGCAGTTCTTTCATCGCTATTTTACTTATGACAGGCCCCAACCCAACAACAGCCTTATAGTGACGAGAATAAAGATCACTGTGATTTAGACAGACTTATCAATGGCAGCAGACAAATAGCACCACATTATAATCACACGCTATCCATAACTGTCATATTGATCGTGATACAAAATCGGAGGATGACAAAATAACTGTGAAAGCATTGTAGTAATTATGGCTACCGCCCAATTGTAGTAAGTAAAAACCCAAATTGTAATTTAATGAACTTCCACACGAACGTAATAAAATTGCAGCGGAATTTTCAACTACTGGCAATCCCACAGAGAGTAGCGCGAGTGAGTCAAGCAGTGCGCTGCAGGCTTAGCTTGACGCTTCTAATTTCTACAAAGAATAGATACCGCTCTATCAATATAAAATTACATTTTGTTTCCCCATTTTTGACATCGCACTGTAGAAATCCTACAATCTGTCAATTTGTCTTTCGTTTCTAACGATCAACTGTCAAAATCACACCAACCAACTTTCTACTCGACGCGACGGTCACAGAGTAGGTATGTACGGTTATCTACAAAATCATGATTCGTTTGCTGCTCATCGGATCATAATGCCGATGTTCCTCAGGGGTCTGTTCTTTCTGCGAATGTATTTCTGCTGCATATTAATGACCTGCTACAGCTTGGCGCTATCGGGTACGCAGATGACAGCACAGTTTCAGATAGATACCTGTCCAGTGCAAGAGCCAATAGAGATTAAACAACTGCTCTAAGAGAGGCCATAGTGGAGCGATTGAATTTGAGCTTAAATCTTGTTTACCAGCGGGGTGACGACAATCTGGTCAAATTCAATGCTCAAAACAAAAACCAGTTCCGGTTATGAGGTTATCCCCAACTTTCCGAAGTGCATCTGTACCCGTTACCAACCGCCTAACGCTATCGGGCATGGAGTTGACGTCCGATCTCAACTTTGGCTCAACCATCGAGTAAAAGCTTAGACTGCAGCCAAGAAGCTGGGCATCCTAAATAAGGTGAGGCGATACTTCACATCTGGATAGCTTTCGAGCCTGTATAAAGCTCAAGTGCGTTCGTGTATGGAGTATTGCAGCCACTTATAGGATGTCTCAGCAAAATACCAGCTTGCTGCCCCTTAATTCGGTGGAACGCAGAGCAAAAAGGCTCATAGGTGACGAAACGTTGGTGGCTAAGCTTCACAGCTTGGCTCATCGGCGTAATGTTGCTTGCCTATCGGTGTTCTACAGACTGTACTTTGGAGAGTGTGCGCAGGAGCCCCACGACCTGATCCCACCATCGCTCTTTTACTACCGGACTACCAGACTTAGTTGATATCCCTACCAGTTGTAATCAGCGCTTCTCCTCCACATTTATTATGCGCACAGCCAAAATGTGGAACTCTCTGCCTGCTGTTTTCCCCTCCACATTTAGAATAGAATAGAATAGAAAACATTTATTCGACACAGACACAACACAACAGCAACAAAGATATAAAAAAAGAAAGAGAACAATAAACATAACAAAAAAATTGCGGTAAAATTGTGCTCCCCGTCCACTTTCAAAACAAGAGTGAACAGGTATTTTCTGGGCACGCTCGATCCATCTTATACCTCATCAATCGCTTTCCATCAGGCATAATCGAGGTCAAGAGCGGGCATTTTAAGGTATAAAAAAAATTTGTCTTTATGTGACTTAATATTAGTAAAAAATGAGAATCAAACACAAAAAAATCCTATGACAAAACTAGGAATTCTGAGTAGAATTACATAATAATATAATATGTAAAAGACTGTGTACAAAGTGCAGTTGACTCTTTCTACTATGCTGCCATCGTACTGTCTAAACGGAACGAATTTTTTGTCTATTCTTCCTTTGACAAAACGGTGCGGAGATCCAATGCGTGACAAAATCCCGCCGTGATATTTTACGTCCGTGGGAAGTGGGCCTATAGAGATAAATATTCACAAAATCTATTTTATTAATATTGGCGAAAAACCCATGAAAAAATAAGAGTGTTTATTCACAGAAAACATTTTTTGCAGATTACGTTTACCTCCACCAAACTGCATAGCAGTTTGTTGGCAGACGTAGCTCACCGGCCTTACTTTAAATTGGCAGGCACATTGAATAGGCAAACCTGCCACGGCCAGTTTGATTGAAGTAAATCTCTGATGAGGTCCTCACAGATTACCACAAGTGGTCGCAAATTATGAACGAAATTGAACAAAAATAAGGTGGGTCCAGGCCTGGCGAATGTGCCGCGAATGCGCCACTTGCGAGCCGCTTGTGAACTTCGCGCGAGCGGCGCGCGGACGTAGGGGCTGCGTACGAACATGAAAAACACGCGCGCCGCTCGCGCGCAGTTTGCAAGCGGCTCGCGAACAGCGCATTCGCCAGATCTGGACACACCTTTAGATGTACTTATTTGTAATTGTGCATAGTGAAAAAACCATCTATGTAAAAAATGTTTGTGTTGTTGGTTTACTGATTTTTGTAATTGATATTAAAAGTATATTCAGCTATTTTTCCACTGCTTGGACGCAGGCCTCCTCTCTGTGAGAGCACGTTTTGTATTTTATGCATTAAAGTTAGTGTACTTTTTCCTTAACCAGTTGTCTAATACGTATTTCAGGAATTGTCGATTCGCCCACAAGTAAATTAACTTCGCGCGAGTCGCCTACAAGAAATATTATATTATTATTGTGACGAATAACCCGATTCGGGTGACTTAATTCGTGCCTATCAACTAAGAAGGCATGTTTAGTAATAAAATTAAACAAATACAATACAATACCTGTATGTAAAAGATAAGACTGAATAAAAAGGCGTCAGCTATTTTTTTTTCTTTTATGTTGCTATATATACTGTAGAACTTGATATACCTACTTAGTTTCTGTTTTTGAATAGGCATTCCCATCAAGTATTAGAGGAGAAGAAAAACATGGATAAAATCTGCTTCAAAATCAATGGAGTTAAACACATAAGTAAGTATTAATGTACTTATTGTAAAATTTAGATTAATAATTGATCTAATTTTGTCTAGTTTAATATAATTTAACACAATTTTATTATGTAACTACTTGTATTGATCGATGACTTGAATATGTCGTGCCATAAATAAATAAACATCAAATCATTGGTTTAATTTTGGAAAGGAGGTGTTATCTACAGATCAAAGATCTGAGCTAGAGGAAAACTTCCTATTTTTTATTCGTATGATAATCCTCATCATAAATATTCTCATGAAGTTCTGTCAGACGCTTACTGCCTAGAAACACAATGTGTTCTTCTAACTAGTAAAACGATGACAGATCTAAACACAAAATTATTCAAAAGTTAAAAATTAATTAATTAGCGAACGATGCAACGATGATATTGCCAGAAACATTCACTCGATTAAAGGGTCTGATATCTATTATGAAATGATAGCTCTCTTCAAGCCTACTTCACCTTAGTTCTCACGTTGAGATTTTTCAGAATATTTCGGCAGCTATTGAATATTATATTATCACGGCATTCATTTCCAGTTGGGTGCGAAGTGAGTTCAGACCTGACACTTCTGGACTACCTGCGAGAATGGCTGGAACTACGAGGTACCAAGTACATGTGTCGTGAAGCCGGTTGCGGCGCATGTGTAGTCTCCGCACGAAAGCCTCATCATGGTGTACCTTTTGCTGTCAACTCGGTATTTACAAACTTTGTGTTAATTGCAGCGTGTTTTTTAGCTTATTAAGGGGTTGCGTTAAGTCGATGTTGCAGTCGACTTTAATTGAAAACGACTTGTGCACCATTTTACTAATAAATTAAAACACGTGATTTTCATTAAATTTAGGTTGGGCCATCAGATGGCTATGATTGTAAGAGGTAACCTTTACTGCTTAGTGTATGATGGCAGTAACATCATGTCATGGCTTGGAGCTCACCACAATAGAGAAGGTGGGCAACAGGATGAAAGGCTATCATCCACTGCAGATTACGCTGGCAAAACACAATGGTACCCAGTGTGGGTACTGTACTCCTGGGTGGATCATGTCTATGTACAGGTAATGAGCAAGAACCACCAGGTAAAAGTGAAGTTTGTTTTAATGCCTAGATCAGCCAAAGTAACATAAATAGCTCTACTAAATAAAATGGCACTAAGCCAGCTCAATAAGCCAAAATTATTTTTTACAGTTTGCTGGAAAGCAAACCAGATCTAACCATGTTAGAAATAGAGCGGTCTTTTGGGAGCAATATTTGTCGGTGTACAGGATACAGAACAATAATGGAAGCTTTCAAGAAATTCGCCAAAGATAGTCCAAAAACACAAATTCCGGATATTGAAAATTTGCAACTTTGCAAGAAGTCATGTAAACCTTGTGATACAGATAATTGCGATGATAAAGATAGGTGCAAGGTAGAAGAAGATGTTCCAGATTTTAGTGTAATTGAAATCAAATTGAAAGATGGAAAATGGTGGTACAGAGTTATAAATGTTGAAGGTATTTTTGATATACTCCAAGACAAAGGAGATGACTCGTATATGCTGGTAGCTGGAAACACAGCTAAAGGTGAAAAATTACCTATTTTCGCATTTAGGATTGTTGTACCAGTTAGATAGTGAAAGTAAATCTGTATTAATGATTATATTTTCAGGAGTCTATCGAATAGACGAATATCCACGAATCTTAATTGACATAAGTGGAGTCGCTGAACTTAAAGGGAACAAAATAGATCAGAATTTGATTATAGGCGCTTCAGTAACCTTGACTGAGCTATTGGAAATATTCAAAAGTATGGCTGAGCAAGAATATTTTAGGTATTTGCAAAAGCTCTATAATCATCTAAAGAAGGTTGCTCATATTTCTGTTAGAAACGTAAGTAATATCTATTGAGCTGGAAAATAAAAAACTAACGAGATATTCATTTAATTTCTTTTAATATATTTTCGAGCTCTATAACTGATTTCATGTAATGGATCAGCTGTTATACATACAGTTTTCACAGAACTACTGGAAACGTTACACTACTAAAGTCGTGAATGTGAACCCAATTATAGTGCTTTGTATTGTTAATATCACTAAAACATAGTGTCACAGAGTGTCAAATGCCAAAACTATAGATAAAATGATTCTACACTATTTCTACTATGATGTCACACTAACGCTTTGACTTAGGATTACCTACGACTTCGGTTGTCGTCTCTTTGATATTGCTTCATTCTATATTATATATGCTGAATGCCTTTACACAATGAAACGTTGCAGGTGGGAACTATAGCTGGGAATTTAATGATTAAACATAAATGGAACTTCTTCTCATCTGACATCTATCTCTTGCTGGAAACTGTCGGCGCCCAGTTAACTTTAAGTATGTGAATTATATTTTCTAACTAGTTTAATGTCCTTATAAGGCAAAATATGAAAGATCGATCGAAAACCAAATTTTAGTAGATACAATGCATAGTAAAATCCAATTCGATCATTTCCATCATTCCACTTCCATACTTAGTACAATCTGAATTTTATTTCAGTAAGCTATAACTTGAAAATGAAAACGGTGACGATGCAAGAGTTTTTGAAAACCAACATGAAAGGTGTTGTCATCCTTAATATAATGCTGCCTCCTCTGAGCAATGAGCACCTAATAGAGAGTTTCAAGGTAAACTACTTAATAAACAAATCCGGCATCAAATTACTTACAATACAATTGAATGTTTTCAAGACAAGCATTATATCACGTACAGGCAAAATAATTATAATGTTTTCTATCCCCGAAGGGAAAAGCAGAGGTGTACAATCATAATGGGCTTTTAAATGGCTTGTCGTAAATTACCTTACTACTACTTTTGTACTGATAGCTGTAAGCCACCCAAACACAATAAAATAAAATAAAGTCTCTTGTAATTTCTCTGACAACTTTTGAATACTTCTTTTGTCAAGTAAAAATTAAAGTACCTACATAACTATTGTTATCACTATATCTGTTCAGGTAATGCCAAGAAGTACTAGTGCTCCTGCGATTGTCAACGCAGGCTTTTTATACCAACTGTCCACAAACAATACAGTCGTCACCTCAAGGATAGTCTTCGGAGGTCTGTCTCCATCATTCACAAGAGCCTTCAGAACTGAAGAGTACTTGGTTGGAAAGGAACTTTTCAGGAATGAAACTCTTCAATCAGCTTTGAAAATATTGGAAGATGAAGTGGTGGTAACAGAAAATCCACCACAACCTAGTGTTGAGTTTAGAAGAGTGTTAGCTGCTCGACTTTTTTACAAGGTACCTATGTATAATTTATTTAAATCCACGGTCATTCATCTTCTGTCATCGTAACATATGAGTGTCTATCAAGGATTTTGCACCCAGCCTCGTCATGATGTCGTGTGTCACAATGGAGTGAACATTGCATGTGAACTAAAGCATTTTTTTAACCAGAATCATTGCACAAGGTTATAAGTATTTGTAACGGCAATCATCTTTTCAGGGTTTACTGTCTTTATGTCCTAAGGACCTACTTGATACTCGCTACAATTCCGGTACTATCAACCTTCATGAAACACGACCAGTCTCGAAAGCAAGCCAGTATTATGAGACAGATCCTTCAGTTTATCCTTTAAATCAGCCTATACAGAAGGTTGAAGCATTGGTAAGATGTTTATTGTTTAACTAGCTTAACAACATTTAATACGGGGCACAATGTGGGAAAATCCGAAGTCATAAAAGAAACGGAAAGCTGTCCTAAGACAGCTCCCCGCTCTTAGTCCCTAAGGACTATTAGCTCATTTTTCGGTCAAGTGCGAGTTGTCCATAAATAAGTAAAATTGACAAAAACAAAATGTGTTTGGACTCATTGAAGCCCCATTTACACGGTGTAAGTTTATTGCCAGTGACATATCGTAAAATTGAAATAACAATAGACCTGTACCGTCTTAGATACGGGCAAGTTGCCGTTCAAAAGTTGTGTAAACAGCACGGACAGTAAAATCACACGTACAATAGAATGGCATTCAATTCTGGCATGAACATTTTCTTTCATTTAAGTAAAAAAAAAAAAACTTGAGAAGACGTACGATAAAATTGAATGAAATATTTGGCAGCCCAAATACAGGCAATACTTGAATCAATTGATTGTACAAGTACGTCCAACTCGTTGTTTCAACGAAGCAAAAACGCCTTGCCTTAGTTGCCTTGGTATAAAGAGAAGTCGCATGCAATTAATGAATGACAAAACTTGCATTACATTATTGTATGCAAGTTTATTGAAATCGCACGCGTAAACATTTGCTTGCAATTTTTGAAAGGCAATAATTGCACGTGCTTTATGTTATGCTATTATTGATCTTGGACATTCCAGAAACTTGCCCCTTGTAAATTATTTCATTGTATCGGAAGAAAAAAATGAGGACTGCAGAAAATGGGGTTAATTTTACTAAATATTTTTACAGGGAATTTATATTGGAGTCAAATTACCAAGTTTTTCAAACGCTGATCAAATTTGTTAAAAAGCCATTTCATACTATATTCATCGCAGTATCTCAGTGATCTCCATTTGGGAAAAAAATCTATGAAAAATTGTGATTTCAGATTCAATGTGCAGGAGAAGCGTTTTATTCAGAGGATTTGCCGGCACAACCATACGAAGTCTTTGCAGCGTTTACGCTTACTACTGTTGCAACTGGTGATATTGTGTCTATTAATCCAAAAAAGGCTCTGGTAAACCAATGTTTTACGATATCAATTTTCGCATACTTTCTATTGTTTTAATCAATCTCAATTTATTATTATTTGTATGCAGAGCCAACCAGGTGTGATAGCATTTTACACTGCAGAGGATATACCAGGGATGAATTCTTTTACCCCGACTGATGGTGAAAAGTTTCCTGTAGATGAAGAAGTACTCTGCAAGGGCAAAGTCAGGTATTTTTGCCAGCCGTTCGGGGTCATTGTTGCCGACACACATGCCATCGCCGAAAAAGCTGCAAAAATGGTTGAAGTTGAATATAAAAACGTTATTAAACCTGTAACGGATATAAAAGATGCTATTAAAGATTCTAACAGAGTTACTTTGTATGAATCAGTGGACGCTACTGATATGGGTACAGATGTTACTAAAGTGATCAAAACAGGTTATACAATGTTTAGCCAGTATCATTTCCCAATGGAAAATATTGTTTGCGTTATTCATCCAATCCAAGAAGGGATGAAAGTTTACACATCTTCACACTGGACGGATGGCGTTCATGTTGTGATGTCAAGGGCTTTAAAAATTGACCAGAATTGGTGAGTACATGTGGTTAAAAAAAAATGTGCACAATGCTTTAGGT
Source organism: Antitype chi (assembly GCA_947359405.1). NCBI lineage: Eukaryota > Metazoa > Arthropoda > Insecta > Lepidoptera > Noctuidae > Antitype > Antitype chi. Next base: position 20,234,540 of record OX375819.1, read on the forward strand.
ATTATTTTAATCAAACATATATATTATGTGTGCGGCAAAGTACATCGGACAGCGCCATCTAACAATTTGATTCGTAAACGACAAATGTAACCGGAAACGCAAGCGAGCCCTACCGCTTGAACACGATCGTCGGTGCACATGCAGCAAGGACTGGCGGAGAGACCGAGTGCGGCGACAGTTTACAGTTGACAGTCATGCTCGGACAGTCTAGGCAAACTCTCAGTACAAACGCACATGTTTGTTTCCGATGCACATGTTCATTTTATTTGTTACTCACCAGCTTATAAAAGTTATTTCAAATTAAAATTATGTTTTCGTTTGAGTACCCAGTACAGTACCCACACCCACCTAAACTATGTCGGATAGCGAAGAAGATCCGACGTTTCGCATCTCGGCCACCATGATGCGACATAATATATTATTTACATCATGTTCCAGCATTGACGTCTACGTTCGACACGTCGGCGGTTCTTTTGGAATAAAGATAGATCGAAACATTCAATCAGCAGTCGCATGTGGTCTCGTTGTCCAGAAGTTGAACCGACCGTGTAGACTCCTCCAACCCTTGTCTACCACTACCAGGGCAGTTGGGAAAAAGCTACCGAGTACTTCACAGTTTGAAGTAAGTAAAGTTTTTTCAAATAACTATAATGAATCAAGACAATAGACTGATTTAGACAAGAAAATGTCAGTACTTAAAGTGTTTTTTTTTCCAGGTCGGTGTAAATAGTTGCGGCACCATACAACATATGAACTACAATTTATACCAAGACAATGGTCATGTAATCAATTTCATAATGAGTGATTTAATCAAGAGTTCATATGAAAACTGCTACGACAAGTCGAAGTGGAAATTCAATTGCTATAACACGACCACTGATACAGCGAAACATTCTTGGTTAAGATCACCAGGTGAGATTCAGACGGTAACATTTTTGTAATTTTATAATGACAAATTTAAAAGCAACCGACTTCCAGAAAAACACTACAAAGTGAAAAATAACTTTAATTTCGTAAGGCGGTGAAAAAAACTCAAATACATATCCAAAGTTATCGACTTCCGAAATTAAAGTTATTTTTCACTTTGTAGTGTTTTTCCGGAAGTCGGTTATTTGTTTTTTTGAAAAAGGTTTAATTTTTCACTTTTTAGTCAAAATCAAAATCAAAAGTCATTTATTCAAATTAGGCTGACAATCAGCACTTTTCGAACGTCAAAATACATAAGACAGTCCCCCCAAAAACGCCCACCCGTCGACACTTCCTAGTGCTTTAGCTGGGAAGAAGAAGTAGCGGAACAAACTCCCCAGCAGCACAGCTGTCTGTTTAGTCGGATAGACTTGATTCTATACATACATAGACAAAGTAATATAAACATTACGAAAAAAAAAAATAAAAAAAATACTTAGTCAATAAAAAATAAAATATAAAAAATATATTTACGTGAACCCATATAACCTGTCACTAGTCACGCTAGTTCTGGAGAAGGAACACAAACATTGTCTTGAGTTAAGCACAGCGACCAACTGTTCTTGTCATTTAAATAGTCGTTGATGGAATAGTAAGCCTTTAAACAAAGGATGGATGTTGATGTTGTTGGATGGAGTTATAGTACCTACCCGACACCAATTCGAAATTTCATCAACCTTGGGGTCAAAACAATGCATATTAATGCTATAGCAGCAATCGCGGTTGTTTTGCTGTACTTTTTTGAAAAGTTCCGCTATCTGTCTCCGAAACGCATCATCAGACCTATATGAAAATTAAATGAGACCATTTCGTAATAAACCCATTTCGAACAAAAAAATATTTTTTCAAATTCGTCTCCCGAACATACATAATTTATATATGTATATAAATATGTCGAACTAATAACCTCCTTCTTTTTGAAGTCGGTTAAAAATGGCACTATCTATTCATTATAATATTCCAGGTTTACTAGACAGTGTTGGTCAAAGTGAGCAGTTAATGGACCAAATTGCCTACGAATTATCACTAGATCCAATCGTAGTCAGACTGAACAATCTAGACAGAGAAAAATATAGCGCTTTAGAAGAAATGTTTAACACTTTAAAAACAAACTCTAAATACGATGAAAGAAGATTAGATGTCAATAATTATAACAAAGAACATCGGTGGAAGAAACGTGGGCTGAGATTTTCATTCTTAAGATTCCCTACTCATCCCATAGGAACCCTTAACGTTATCGTATCTGTGTACCGTGGCGATGGTACTGTAATTATTACTCATGGAGGGGTAGAAATGGGTCAAGGACTTAACACAAAAGCCATACAAATCTGCGCTTACTATTTGAAGATCCCTATAGAGAAAATAAAAGTAAAAGCTACTGATACAATAGTCGCTCCAAACAGCGCTGAAACGGCTGGAAGTATCGGATCACAGAACGTTGGTTTAGGAGTAAGTAGATGCTGTGAAAAACTACTGAAAAGACTTGAACCTATAAGAAAACAGATCCCAGGTGCCACTTGGGAAGACATTGTAGCCTTGGCGTATGCATCCAATGTAGATTTACAAGCACAAAGTTTCGTGTCTCTCGCAGATATTGAGCAGTATTCTTATAATATATTTGGGGTGGCATTAGCAGAAGTAGAAATTGATGTGCTGACTGGAGAGTCGGAGATATTAAGGGTAGATGTCATGGAAGATGTCGGCAAAAGCGTCAGTCCAGAAATTGATGTCGGTCAGGTTTGTGGTGATCCCAATTTTGAATAGCTACCGATTTCTTTAACTCTGTAAACTTGGAATGTTGTCATTCTATCGATGCAAATACTTAAACTATACTTATACTAAAATAGTAATAGTAATATATACAACCACAATACTTAAACTATACTTATACTAATAATAAAGCTGAAGAGTCTATCTTTTTGTTCTTTAACTTCTAGAACGACCAGTCGGAATCAAAGGAATTTTGTTATAAATTTAACAGAACTTTATATTTTCAAATTGTGGTTGGACGTGTTTAAAGAACATGATAACATTTGTATATAAATTGACGATGAAATGACTTGCTTGACGTTGTTGTTTATCTATATCTTTGCCATAAACCATCTTTGGCTTTGGTTGATAATCGAAGTCTTAAAGACAGTCAACTGAAAAGCCAATGTTCGGTACAATTTCAGGTGGAAGGCGCATTTATCATGGGTCTGGGCTACTGGACTTGTGAGAAGCTCATTTACGATGACAATACTGGAGAATTGCTGACCAATCGGACTTGGAACTACTCAGTTCCGATGAACACAGATATTCCACAAGATTTCAGGGTCTACTTCAGAAAAAATTCTTCCAGTTATGAAGCTATTCATGGAGCTAAAGGTAAATTGATATAATTTTTTGCTATTTTTCAAATCGTAGGATTATGGGATTCTTGGCTGGTCGGGCAAAACTTTTACTGAGACATGTTTCCTTGTATTCTCTAATTGTACTTGTATGCAGTATAGGTTTAATTTCTGCAGTTAATCGCTCTATCGCTCGTTTCCTTCGAAAACCATAGAAGACCTCAATCAGTATAATGTTATTATTCATAGTTCACGCTTTTTCCAGCTGTAGGCGAGCCTCCAATGTGTTTGTCAGTATCGGTGGCTCTAGCAATCAGAGAAGCGATCTCACAAGCTAGGTTAGAATCTGGGATATCTACCACAAAATGGTATAATATAGGTAAGTGCATTCCCTATGTCTATATTCTGTCGTTACTTTAGCCGAATACATGGAACGCGGGAATAATAATGTTGTCTTTATTATTTGCAGACGGGCCATCTACAGTGGAAATGATTGGTTTGTCAACAGCAATTAAATTAACGGATTTGAAGTTTAACTAAGTCCCATGGTTACTTTTGATTAGCGTATTTGACGATAGGAAGGCTTCTAACTGAAAAATTATCGATATAAAAAAGAGTCGATTGTTCAAGCACTACATAATTTTTGTTTATGTTTGGCCTAGAGTGTATGTAAAACGCTAGAAGCTCAATTCAGTTTATAAAATAAAAACTAATAGGTACACTAGAAAAATCAAAATGTTATTTTAGTTGCTTTAATACGCTGTATCCATCTGGAAACCAAATTATGACAACGTAGTACTGCATAATGTAGCTGTTTGTTGTTCATATTAGTTAAAATAAAAATAAAATAATAATTATTTAAAACATTTTCTTATTTTATTTTGAACAATGGTATCTTTGTTATACATTTTTGAACATAGAATAAATAACCCTTTCTGAACAGAAAGAGTTACTTAGTGAACACTAAGGACACTAAAAGTGAGTGTTATTAACTATGTTAAAACATATTAGATTGTGAAAAAAAAATGCTGCGGCTACAAAGTCAGCAGTTTTGTCATTTTCCGTATTCTAAGCTGCTATTAACTGAATGTCAAACTTGCTACCCTAAAGGCTCAATCCTATCTATATTATCCCGGGCCCCGCAGATAGTATCTAAAAAGTGTAAAATCCAAAAAGAAAGTGCAAAAGTTTCAGGTCGACTCCTTGACAATTTGAAAGATGGCTGCCAATGTTAGTGACAAGGACCAAAACCAAAAAAAAAGATGACAATACTAATTTTATAACTCGTATCCACCCGGTTTAAACAAACTCTATATAGAAGGAAAACAAACAATAGTTTAGATGCTTTCCTTTTGTGAATTTAAAGCATTATTGCGTGTTTCGGAACTTTTATCAACGATAACGTATTCTGAAAGAACGATCGTGTGCGGAGGAAGACCATTTCGGTGTCAGTAGCAATGGTATAAAATTTTAATTTAAAAAGATATCATGCGGTCTTTGTAAGGGCTTGTTCACACACAGCACGTATTTCTTAATAAAGTGTTGTCAGTTGGTATTAGCTTCTGGTGATATTTTGGGATCACTTCACTGCTGATAGCATTGTCTTTTCCTACCGTGGTACCCTACTTTTTATCGCTGAAATATCAAGAACTACCTAAATGAATAACGTTACGTTACAGTTCTCCAATAACTTTGCCCATCATACAAATGAAATTCTTAAAATTAAAAAAAATGCATAAAGATTACTTTAAGTCTAAAAAAAATCAAAGTACCTATGTTTTGTGTGTGTGTGTGGTGTGTGTGTATGTAGTGTATTTTTTGTATTTCTTCTATCAATTATGATACCTGCGCTAAAACAATAATCTTCTGAACAAACCCTTACAGTACGCGCCTCAGTAAAAGTACGAGCGATTTTGCAATCTCGCACGTTTGCCTTTTATTTTTTGCAGGCGCTATCGCGTTGTGATTTTTCGCTTTGTGAGCCTGATGATAATCGTGTGTTCCTGTGGTGAACTCTGCATTCCATAATACAGGTTTAAACTTTATTCACGACCTTTTTTTATTTTAGCATGGTTTCACGGTGTAGGCAGATTTTGATAGGGAGATGTTATATTATATAGTATATTTTATTATTAAATTTGAGAGGAAAAATAATATTTTCAGAGCCAGACCAACTTTTAGCATTCGTTTTAAAATGAGAAAGCACTGTGGAACTCTAAAATTATCTATGTTGATTTATTGGTAGATTTAAAGATAATTTTATCCCATAATAGCACTAAAACTTATTTCACTATTTTGTACCTACTGCATTTCACGCAGCAATGGATTGTATTTCTGCGTCAAAGTGTTGATAACAATAACATTTCCTTTGAGTAATTATTTCATGCAGCTTTGTGTTGGCATTAGTAGATTGTAGAAGTTGTGATAATACACTTATTCGTTTGAAAGCATCTGTGTGCCATTGTATGAGATCCAGTTAATTAAATACTAGCTTTAGTCCACTTCTTCCGTCCGTGTGACACTCAACTAAACATAATAATATACGTATCTCATAGCAATCGACAATATAGTCTACCTTTAAGGCCTATAGTATCCTCATCTCCCGTTTGTATGCTAAAGCACGACTGCCGCCCGCGCCCGCGCAGGGCGCCTCTGAGCCTTTATCTCAAAATGGGGATATTCCTTTGATTAATTTACAATTGTGCTTCGGCGATTCTATGGTACCTCTAACTATATATTTTTCAGTGTATTTTTTTTCCAAATAACGAAGCCGTTTAGTAGGAGTATGGAATAGAAGCCAAAATATTGCGTGTTGGAAAATATTTTTTTACAGTTAAAGTATTAACCATACAAAAAAAGTACTTCCGGCAAAATGATCTATATGAATCTATAGCAAAATCATATATTTTTCAAATCTTCAAGACAAGCCGTTAATGAGCAGTACGGTTCATAAAGTGACCGTGTTACGCTACCAAACGGGACGTAGGCCCTTAAGAGGACTACAAGACCTAAGTGCCCTTGAGAAACGCACGAACACATTTACACAATCGATGTGAACACCATCTAACGACGACAGCCATAACAATTATCACACAAAACAAATGCGAAGTCTAGCACTAACGGTTTCAGCGAGATTACGCTCGAGTATTCTAATAGATGGCGCGGCAACGGCGCGCAAGTAAGCTCTAGACCTAACAAAACAAATAAGTAACCGAACAATACATTATTTTTATTTGTTTTAAGTGTTGAATTTGGGGATTTGGGTGATTTTGAAACAATTTTTAAATATAAACTTTTAATTTTCAGTTTTTTGCTGTGGTACCTACCCCACACGAATTCATAAACATACTTGCTAAATAAATAGCAGTGACAGGAAACTACTATAACATGATCAACATACACTACGTATTATTGAAGCTAACCCAAAAACCGAAAAAGAATGTTTCAAGTCGGTTTATAAATTGCCGAGTAAAAAAGATAAAAAACAAACGAAAAAAAAACAGAAATACAACTAAATTGAGGACCCTTTTTTGAAATCGGTTAAAAGTAATTAGACCGCCAACCAATTTCATTTGCGTGACTAAACCCAAACATAGGTTCCCTTCCCAATGACCATGAAGAAAACATTACAGATACACTGCAGCATCCACAATTTAGAGCCTTATAAACCCACTTGATCCCAACAATAACAAAAGAGACGCAATAAACAGAACTCGATTAATTACTTATTTCTAAAAACCAATCGCTTTTTATAAAACACTGCTCCTTGGCACAAGTTTGGTGTTACCGTTGCTATAAAATGAACACCAACGGAAACGAATCTACTGGTAATTTTGTTTTGTATTTTCTTATTAGGTACAAGTAGAAGATTAATTTATTGAGTTTCATATAATATTTTTTGTTTCGGACTTGAATATGAAATGAAATTGTTTTATTCTGTAAATATGATTGGATTGGATTGGAATCACTTTTACAAGTCGATGAACAGGAAGAACTTTATCTATCAAAATTGGTCCCTATTTTGAATTCGTATTTTTTTTGCGTATTTGGAATTGGACCCATATTAAAAATACTTCATGTTGATGGGTAGAACACCCTTTATACAGTTGACTAGCAGTGTTCCCTTTAAAGTCGACTGTTTTCAAACTTACCTAGTTTGAAGGTTATTGTAAATCCATTGCTTCATGTCAATAACGCTATGAATGTTGTTGAACTGTCAAAATGAAAGCCATCCCTACTGATAGTGTGTAATTACCCCGCTATAGTTTGTCTATTCTCCACTCCCATAAATAAAACCAGGAAGTTGATTTTAACAAATAGGTATTTTATTTAGATATTTACAAAGACTCACAGGCAATATTTCGTTGTACAAAAGTTGGAGCAAGCTTTAGCTTACTACATTGTATAATCAATCAATAGACTATGGGTTTTAGTACCCCAAAACAATCATATTTAAATATCACAAAAACATCCCAATATCAATCACAGATTAAAAGGTTTGGTAAATACAAATTCAAAAACCCAAAGTCTATTGCTTCGAGTATTTGAAAAATATAAGTTGAATTAAAAATTTGAACACAATTTGGAACGCGAGGTCAGTTTAGTGATGTCCGTAGTATCCGACACCACCGTATCCACCGAGGCCATGGCCGCCGTATCCGAGTCCGTGTCCTCCGTATCCGCCGTATCCTCCATACGCAACCTGATTAGCGTAGCTGACCGCAGGCGCGCTGTAATAACCTCCATGACCACCGTAACCTGGAGGAAAACATACTCAATTAATGAATGCTGCATAGAATGAACGAATAGTGATGATTAAAAACAACATTATATGTACTTGGTAAGTCAATCAATTTGCGTAGCCTTTTCCAAGTATGTTGGGCGTCCAGTTTAATGCATGTAGCTGAATACCAGTTTATGTCTATAATATGTACATAGAGCGATTGCCTATCTGACCTCACAACACAGTTACTGAGTACCCTTTGGTAAGACTGGTTGTAAGACTATTGGGCTTCTGACTACCCGTTACTACTGTCAATAATCTAGAAATGACAGCTGGAATCACCGCCTTAACATGCTTGCCGAGGGACGGAGGGGTCTGGATATGTAATGGATGATCACCCATCCACGAACCTTCGATCGACCCGTGCAGTTGTTATGCTTGGTAAGTAAATCTTTTAAAGAATCAAGTTCTTCTAATTTAACAGACAGCTGTGCTGCTGGGGAGTTTGTTGCGCTACTTCTTCTTCCCAGCTAAAGCACTAGGAAGTGCTGAAGGGCGGGCGTTTTGGGGGGACTGTCTTATGTAATTTTATTTTGACATTCAAAAAGATCTGATTCTCAGCCTAGTTTGAATAAATGACTTTTGATTTTGATTTTGAATAAATAAAATATATATTTTAGAATCGGTTAAGCTATTAAAAATACCACAAATTATATTCCTCATTTTATAAACACCGACGCTAAACTCAAGCAGAAACTTACGCTGAACCCGCTAATAAGACAACAAGCTAATTAGCAATGTATTGCTCCTCAAGAACAAAGTTACACTGTTGCGGAACTAACAACTCTCACGTTATAAACTTGGAACAACGGCTAACTAAAAACACGATATGGATGGCTATTGATATTATTGTTGTCAAGAACAATACTGGCACTGTACTTGAGATAAAAATCTCCATTATTTGAAAACAATTTTACACTTGATCCGCGTTCCCACGGTTTTAGGGTTGCGTTGTTAGATAATTAATGAAACAATTATAATTCTGTCCTTTTTTTGTCTACATCTCTGTATAGTACATCTCTGATGTAATGTCTGTAACGTGTGTCTATCTAACGCACATTTAAGTATGTATGTTTTATGAAATATCGAATCAAGATCGATCCAAATTTATTTAAAAGATGGATTGATAAATTCCTTTTGACTTTATTTATCTGCAATATTTTATGTGACTCATGATGACTGCTTTACATAATTAATTTCTCTTGTATAAAGAAGTCGGGACCAAACATTCAAGGGCACAACATTTTGAACATACCAAGACCGCCGCCGTAGCCGCTAAGACCGCTGTATCCGCCAAGACCGCTGTATCCGCCAAGGCCGCTGTATCCGCCATATCCGCCGTATCCACCGTATCCGCCGTAGCCTCCGTAGCCACCGCCGTGAGCGGTGGTGTACGCAACCTTGCTGACTGCTACTGGTGCGGCTGAGAATAAAGAAACGGACGGTTGAGACATATTTATCTTAATACTAAAGATCTGCTACCTTACCTATTTTTTTAGAAATGTTATAAAAAACTTTGGGACAGCATAACATCTGGAACCACATTTCTTGGACATTTTGTTCGGTGAAATCTCGATCCTAAAAGAGCAATGTCCATTGTAACTCTTACAATAAAAATTTAGAAACTAGTCCAATTTTAACAAAAGTAATTACCGCATCATAACATTGTCACCCTGACTGAGCACAAAAACAAAACACGACCTACTAATTAGCTTGCCCAACCCCTTACGTTACGGTCAGTAACGTAAACGCAAAATTACACGTTAATACTATAGGTAGTAGTACTACAGTATGCCAAGGACCAGAGTTTCTCACACACTTGTGACATTGGTGACTAACAATAGATGACAATTGTGGACGTTTCTTTGTCTCAACTTGGTTCTATTGAGGTGGAGCTGATTGAGGATCAATTAGGCGATAATTTTCGTTAATTGCTGGTGTGTGTTTATGTAAATTTAGCAATTTCTAAACGTGTTAGGCAAGTCTAGACACGATTTAGGATCATCAACGTTAATGCATCTCTGAAAATAATTTTCCTGTAACCTAGAGATTCTTTTACCTAAAATTCTTGGGAAACAGATTGTTTAATTAATTCCCACTTAGTATAAGCATAATCGTCCTATAATATTCCCACTACTGGGACACAGGCCTCCACTCGGTGAGAGCGAGAGGGCAGTAATGTACTTTTCGGGTCCAGTATTGGAAGGAAGTTTGGTTCTAAGACATGTTTTCCTTCACCGTTTTGAGAGCAGTGGTGATTAAATAATTTACACAAAGTAAAGCGTCTCGTGGTTTGAACCTACGACCTACAACTTGTAAGACGCGGCCACTGGGCCACCATTGCTCTCAAAAAAATCCTACTTACAAAATGTAAATATTATGTTAAATGAAATATGTAAATTAATTAATGTGAGAATGTAATAAAAAATATTATAAACGCATTTTATATCTGCGAAAACGTAATTTAAAGACCAGTTAATGTTTTTATTTATTTCTCGCGGTTTTGCAAAGAAAATTTTAATTAGGTATTTGGATGTAGGTAGGTACAACATAGAGCCAAGCAGTACATCATTTTAACAATATATCCTAAACTCCTAATGCCAACCATCAACACGAATTACGAACAAGCCACATCCGCAAACATCCTCTGGGAGTACTGTACACATAGGTACTACGTACTACAATATTCTGTAGCAAAACGAAAGCGATATTATGTGAGACAGTTTGTAAATCACATCTGCAGTTGTTTGATATACTGTGGTGAAGCCAGGAGCAATCTCTGTGCTGTCAGGGGTTTGTTCAGGATCTAATGTGACAGTGGACGTGATGGAAAGATGGTGCTTCTAAAAGGATCGGTGTGCATGAAATTGTTCATGTCCTGCAATTTAATTTTAGAACGAGTTGTGCAGGATTATTCTACGGGTATATTGGGATCGTCTTTGGTAGTGATCGTTCGGTTAATTCGGAAGGTGTATTGAAGTCAATTTGAGACACTTTTTATCTTCAGAAGAACGATAGTGGTGCAGTCCTAGAGTATGGCTGTTATAAACAAGTCACAGTTGTAGCAATTAGCTAGGTAGACTTGATCAGCGGGGTAGTACCGTAACTCACTCACAGAAGGAATGGCGTTTATTTTGGCAGTTCAACAACATTCATTGCGTTATTGAACAAACAATTTTTTCAAACAAATGAAGCAATGGATTAGCACTAACCCTAAAAGTTATGCAGATTAACAGTGTGCTTCGCAGTTATGCCAGAAAATACATAAATATTTATATTTATCAAACTATTTTGTGCCAATTTTCAACGGAATGTCCACAAAAAAAATAGCTGATTCATTGAATACAATCACAGTCTCCAGTCATGCGAACAAGATAATTATTATAAAAGATATAAGTTACGATAGTTTTTTACCTCATTGACAATCTGTGGCCTTAACATTGAAACGATTGAGCATTCTGTTCAGAATAAAAAAATCTTTGACAAAAAGATTCATATCCTTGCCCGGATGTTGGATGATTGATTTCTGCCTGATATTTTTTTTATTTATGATAATTACTCGTGCGTTATCAAAAAGGCAAAGATTAAGTAGGTAGGGTAAGTAAGGACACAATTTTTCAGAATGTGGTATTAGTTCTAGTTTTAGTTACATTGGTGTTTCTGTTCGTTTTACTTTGCTTAGCTGTAAGTCGTGAGAATACATTAGTCTGAATTATTAGTCATGCATTAATAAACAATCAATGGTTCGAAAATTACAGAAAATTATATACCGACTAAGCCAATAACCACAGTGCAATAAGTTAGAGTAAATTGATCGCCTTATGTTAGGCGTAGGCAATTTATTCCTAGGCAGTCGTCCTTAACCTTAAGAACCATGTACTTATAAGCTAATTTCCTAAATAAGTTCCTACAACAAACATTGTAATTACGACAAAATAGGATTGAATTAGTCACGAATACAAAAATTTACTTTAGCACTTTAAAACATTGCCCTAGCTATAATCAACTCTAAGTAAATCCTGTTAAGATTCGAAATCCTTTTTAACACGAATAATGAGTTCTAAAAAGAGCACTTATTCCTACTATTAATCTTTTAGGAACTATAGCGCTGTTGCGCTGCTTTATATGTCGTCTAAGGGCCGTTAATTGAGTGCGCAATTTGCTCAGCGCTTTGCGCTTTAAAATTTATAGACATTTCTAATGAGGAACTAATCGATCCATTGGTTTTTATTTTATTGTTCTGCGATAGCCTTTATTGGTAGGGAAGTACGGTTTAAAGTCTTTTTTAAATATTAAATCTGGGAAATATAGGAGTTGGAGCAAATTCGTGAGAATTTTCCAAAGACTTTCTAAAAATATAAATGGTGCTCATTTTAGATTTTCAATTATTGGAATGAATCTCGAATATATTTTGATTTTTGGGCCAAACTGAAACTGAAATGACACTGCATCTTCATACACCGCAAATGAAAAAGAAATGTCAATGAAAAGGCTCCTAACAGTATTATTAAGACGTTCCAAAATGAGGAAACCAGCGCCAAGTAGTTGATGCTCCCGTCACGTCCCCGTGATGTAAGGCTCTTGGCCAATTTAAACTTGGGCAGACAACTTGGCTGCGGTCGATTGTTTGAAATTTCTACTAAATCCTGGTATTAGGAATTTCTAGGCTTAGATGTGAGCAGTCAAGTGGCGTTTGAGAGTAAGGAACTGTCTGGGAAACGTATGTTAGGTTGTAATCTCTGGATTATTAACTATAGGTGCGACCTAGAATAGTTTTCGAGGCTTTGCACAGTACATTGGTATTGTAAAAGGAGTTTTTATTATACCCGGGTCTAACCGGAAAACCCAGGCCATTGACTCAGCTTTTGTCTGAAAAACTAGTCATGCGTGTATTGAACTAGATCACAATGACTGTTCAATAAATTTAACGTATGTCAATAGTATTCGATACTTAATTCATTGATTTGGGAGTTCAAAACACAAAAATTCAAGTATTCTTTTTTGAACGAGTCTTTGCGAGCATTTAATACGAACTTTTTAATCGCGTATGATCCTTATAATCTTCCTAGTTGTTATTTTTAAAATAATCCGCCATGACACTCACCGTATCCGCCATATCCGAGTCCACCGTAACCAACACCGCCGTATCCGAGTCCTCCGTCGTATCCGACCCCGCTGTATCCGAGGCCTCCGTACCCGAGGCTTGAGAGGCCTCGTTTCTCCGTCTTCTTCGCGGCTTCCTCAGCAGAGGCCGCCACCATGGCTACGGCGAGGACAATCTGGAGATAGAAAAAAAAACTTTATTATTATATTGTTGATGTGAATAGGGCCGTTTTTATAGGCCTAAGTACATGGACTGCGATGAAGAGTATTTTGGTTACAAATTGGTTAGAAGACCTAAATGTCTCCGATCCGATTCTGTACAAGTACCTACCTACAATAGCTGTAAAACAGTGAATGCTGAGTTCACCAATTTATTATAATCAATTTATTTCAAAATCGTGACTGGTTTCTGACAGACTTTTAAGGAAGATCAAACAATTTTATTCTTTATTTTCTAGTTGAAAATATTCTTTTGATTAAAAATAAAATGAATGTAAGCTTTTGACGTAGCCTTCATTGTTTAGTGAATGAGACACTCTACAGAAAAAACTATTTATGAAACCCTTCATTATCATCATCAAACCACTTGTTTATTAAAAAAAAGACCTTTACCCTTTCAAGTTAATGTACCTTACAGTCCTAATGAATTGCCTTTTAGTATATTAAACGTAAAACATATCTAAATGAAACATGAATGGGAATGAACCATTCCACATTGATGCAATCAATACATTTGTCTTTGCAGGAAATCCTGAGTTGCGACACTTCGTTTAGCGTGGAGACTATAAGTGTACATTTATCGGGCACCCATTGTCGTATTATCGCGATAATTATCGGGTTGGGTAAGCTTGGTGGGAGCCCTGATTGTGGTAGGTTATATAGTCTATTTTAATTATTACAAGCCTTTATGTAAGATTCGGAGGTTTTTTTCGACTCGTTTCTTTATTTATTTACCAAGCAAGGTACACCGACGACATATTTACAAAGATATTAATAATAGGTAATGCCGCGTCTTCATGATTGTGTAAATCATTCACATAAATATAGGCATGCACAAAATTATTATTAAAATATGGTCTTTTATTAAAAACTATTCCATAACATTCGATCAAAATATAAATTAGATTATGCTATAAAATAAAAGAAATTAAATAAGAGTAACTTTTCAGAATGTTTAAATTTTTGTGAGAAGAATGCATGTCTGTGTTAAATAGATTGTAATGTGTTTATTGATATGTTTAAATAGTTTAATTGGCTTCGGCCGTTCTATTTAAAATAAATAAATACATACTTGTTCTTAGAAAGACCAAGTAAACTTATTGATTTTCACTGACAGCAGACTTGATCATGTAAATTTTAGAACAATAGCTTCACTAACAATCTGAAGGGGCAAGATCATGAATATCTTATATCATAAGTAACAATTAGGTATCTTTCTTTTATCTAAGTATTATAAAATCACCAAAAAAAATTCATGGTTTTCTATGATATAAGAAACAAGTTTATTGTACTTTATCTGGCACGAGTCCAAACCTTGGGTTACTGCTTAGATTTTTTATCCCAAAATCCAATAACATTTTGCTTGATTTAACATTACTGTTGATCAAGATTGCCAAGCTATTTAATAAACCCTTTATACATATATAATTAATTTTAGTCACCCCTTGCTTTTTTGATTCTATCCGGAAATAGATACTTTGTTTTTCGTCCAAAACTCGTTAATTAACACCGTAACTAATGGATTGGGGAAGCCAAATTAAAATTTTCGACCGCCGCCAAAAATTTGCATTTTAAAAGCAATTTGTGAACGGAAATATAAAATTATAATTAATTAATTAATGCAACATAAAAGTATGCCTAAAACATGAAAAAAATGTTATGGTAGGTAGCCTTGTTTAAATTTAAGCGCATTTTAGAATTTTAGAGGGAATATCAAGAAAGACTAAGTAAGTAAGTACCTACAAGAGAGTTATAGTTGTGGTTAGTACCTACTACTACAGACATCACTAAATCGGAAAATATTAAAGACGATCATGAACCTACACATAAGTAATATCCATGCAAAGAAAAACAAAAAAAAAGAAACAAAGCTGATAATTGCTCAAATAAGATTTTTATCAATGTATCATTAATTTGAGTAACGATGTCTAGCCACACCCACAATTGTAGTTAAGTTATAATTATTCTGATTATAATTAACACCACGTTTAGGCACTTACTCCACAATTAAGTTTAATAAGATTTGTTTGGTGAATAATTCGTTCATTTGCAAGATTTTTTGAGTAATTTAATGGAACCTAGCAAGTTGAAATAGTTACTATGCTAAGACTAAAAAGCATAAGAGTTACAAAATTAAACAACGAAACAGCAATACGTCAAACTACGACTAAGTAACTAAAGGACTATTCAAAAAATCTAAAAACTGCAAATTAGGGCAGTTACTAAATACTATTAAGTATAAAACGAAGATACAAAATGCATAGCAACTTATAACTGCCCCACTGCAGAACAAAGGCATCTTCTCATACAGAGAAGACATGAGCATTGATCACCACGCTTGCTCAAGATGGGTTGACAATTTTACACTTATATTACCTAACTATAAGTCCCGGTTTCCTTGCGATGATTTTCCTTCACCGATGTCAGTAATGACCAAGATGAACTCAGAAAATACAGATGATTTGAAAAAGTCA
This sequence comes from Antitype chi, assembly GCA_947359405.1. Classification (NCBI taxonomy): domain Eukaryota; kingdom Metazoa; phylum Arthropoda; class Insecta; order Lepidoptera; family Noctuidae; genus Antitype; species Antitype chi. Next base: position 20,250,415 of record OX375819.1, read on the forward strand.
CATTTATACTTGTCAGGAGTTAATCAGGCCTAAATCATTGGGTCATCACGTCATTTTGCCAAAATAAACGAAATATTACAAAGTATTTATAAAATCTAAAAGCTGCGAGTCAGGCAGGGGATCTTACTAAACAATGGTATAAATCTAGGATACTAAAAAGTAATCAAGTGTATTAAAATCAAAAGCTGTTTACGCAAGCAGTGAATTCACTAGTCAATCACGTACAAGATCTACACCAACCTTTACTATATAATGTGCTCTATTTACATTGCATTTGTCCAAAGGTGAAGGATTGGTGATCGAAAGATTCGTGGGTGCAAAATATAACCAGTGAACTATTACAGTGACATGCACATTAAGCAATTTTTTTAAGGTTAGAAAATGTATTAAGTTTACACTATATGTTACTAGAGATCATTGGTATCCAGATCACCAGAAAAATCACAAATATTGAATGATTCTGTACCAATCATCACTAAAATTTACAAATTTTATACACAACTATTTCCACTAAAGCAACTTTTCACTTTTCACTTGCCACAACTCTATTTCCCTCTAATACCCAAGCACAAACAACTACCAATACGAAATATCAACACCAATAATGACAAGTAATACACTATGATTTGTTGCAACGCTAAATATTAACAATCGTATGAATCATATCCTATGTTGAAGTAAGGTATAATTTGCTATGGGTGATCTAGGGCGGACTGTGCAATATCCTATATCCAACTGTGTTGAATACTAAGCTAGAGGCTTGGAGTGAATTGGAGTTCGGAATAAAGCAGCTTGTTCACATTTTAATATTACTCTAATTTTAATTTGTAAGTCTGTACAGGCATAATTAGTGGTGATTGTATGTAGATAAGATAAGATCATCTGTCATAATTAGGTATAGATTTGATTGAAAGATGATATGGCTGGAAAGGGAGTGGCTATCGAGATGACCACTAACAGAGAAGTATATGGAAGAGAAAGATTTGTTGCGCCGACCATAGATATCTTGTGGAAAGGGAACATGATGAAAAAAGTATTGATTTACTTTTGAAAATATGTTAATCTATTTCGGGCTGTGCGATAGGCAGTGTAAAAGTAAGGTGAAAAACAAAATTATAAGGTGCAAGAAAATTATGGAAAAATTGATTTCTAATAAATTGGCTACCTTTTATAAATTCATGCAAATAAGTTAAAGTAGTTAACATAATATATTTAATTATATTATAACTTGCAAAATTTAAATTACGAACAGCTGTTATTAGTTTAGAATTAATTTTATAACTAGGCACGTATTATAAATATTATTTTGCGAAAAGTGAATAATTGAGCGTTTCATTTGAATATTTAGAATATTCAAATTACAGGATTTTCAGGTGAAACAAACTAAAATGATTGTTAGTTTTTTTAGGTAAATACCATATTATAATGATTATTTAATAGAATTTCTAATCAAAATATTATTTTTGAATATATTATACACCTGTGTTTTTTTATGTTTTAATTTTTTACTTTATGGAGTAACACTTTATTTATAATATTAAGCCCCCCAAAATAATAAAAAGCTCCCTTACCAAGAATTTCATGTTGGCTAGAATATTACACTGCAACAACTGATGACCAACTCCCGCGCAGGCCGCTTATATACCGAACTGAGTCGAACCAAGTACAAACATACTTCAATTATTTACCATTTTTTCTGTTACCAAGGATACTATACGTAGGGGTGAAGAATTATGAAACACTTCGCTTCTGCGAAGGTGAATGAGATACTTTAAACTTAACAGTCTTTTGTTTAGAACTCATATTCGTGTGAAAGATAAAGAGGATGATACTGGGTTACAGAGATCAGGGGCCTATTTAGTAAAACCTAGAGGCGACAAGTAGCAGATGACAATCGGACAATTCGATAGTTTTATAAGTTATTTTCATGCAGTTTATGCTTCATTTAAAACAACACCTATCTAGAACATGTGGATTTTTTTAAATTGTTTAACAAATAATTATAGAGCATTATCAGTTATAATAAATTGATCATCGATTGCATTGATCTTCTTTGATAAATGTTTAGACTTTTTATAGGAAAGTCAGATATTTTTAGACTTACTGACGTAGCAAACTTCATATTTTTAAGTAGGTACCTACCAACCCTCAAAATATTTTACGCGTTTATTGAGAGATGTCAGTCATACTTATGAAAATAGGTCATGCCGTGGTTAGAATATTATTTGGATGTATCGATGTATTTGTATTTATTCTTGTATTTTATAGTTATTTCTGAGCTATGTATCCCGTATGTAGCCATGTTGCTTGCCATGTTTTGTCTCTGCATCACCCTAAGGTTGACTTGTAGAAACTGCCTCAGTTCGCCTTTGTACAGTATTTTTGAAACTTGTGCATAAAATTTTAATTTAAAAAAATGCTAGCCAGTCAGTAAGGTACCGTGGCTGATAGTCCAGAGAGGTGATTGCGTAGTATAATAACAGTAGGAATGGTTTTCATTTCGACAGTTCAACAACATTCATTGCCATAATTACGTTGTTGAACAGACACCTTTATCGAACATATTAAAATTTATAAAGTAATGGATTAGCAATTTCCTTCAAAATAATTTCGATTCTGATTAATAGTGTGAAGCAAATTGAGTGCAGGATCCTGCATCCTCACACACCCTGGTGTGTGAGGATGAATTTTTTGTTTTATGTCTCTACATTTTAGTCGCCAATGACGTTAGTTGTGTTTTATTTAGCTCTTAATTGATGTTTTTTACTAAAAAATATTTGTTTTTTCAAGATAATTTGTTTGCCTTTTTGGCAGTAGCTAGCGAAGATTCCTTATTATTTTATTTTTCGTACTTTCCACCTCTGTTTTATATTTTTTCAGGAAATAATTTATGTTAATTTTAATGGACAGATGGATGGATTCCTAGGAATAATAATGCAGTAAGATTTAGTAGACTGCCTCGTGGGTGTAGTGGGCGCAAGCGCTACTGCTGAGCACGAGGTCCAGGGTTTGATGTCTGGGTCGGGCAAAGTGTAATTTAGTTTTGACATCAGGAATTTCTCAGTAGTATTAGCTTGGAGTCCGGTTGATGGCAAAACCTTACACACCTGTGCCTTCTACTTAAAGGAATACAGGCGTGATATTTTTTTAAAAAGATCTAGTGATTCTTTATATCACCTTGAAAAGGCTAAACCAATTGGTGATGAAGACAGGATATGTCTACAATGGGTAATTCCAACTTTTCAAGGTGTACGTTCTAATTCATTTCACAGCATGTCAACTGCTACATAATATGGTGATTGATGACTAGTTTCATTAAACTCTATAGATTCCTGAACTCTTTAATCATTCACGTCATTCTAGTTATTATGTAGAAGTCTTAATATTAACTAGATAATTAAGTAATTTGTAGTGTAAATATAAAGTTTGAGGTACATTCGTGAGTGTCTAAAGATAGTGTTGATTGCTTACAAGAAAAACTGTTTTGAAGGACCGACCACCGAAGTACTCGTAGATATGACGAGTGCTGTATAGGTCCAATTTTGCTTGGACTAAAATTTGGTAAAATCTATTTAACTGAGTATAAAATTTCAATGAGGTTTGAAGACAAGCCACTTTTGGATTAAGGGCTATATGATTTCAATACAAAATGTTTGTTAGTTATCAAAGGATTTTTTTTAAATAATTACTCTTTTGTCCCGGGTATACCGAGTGCCATGGACATCGACGGGCAACCTTTTAGCAAAGATTTTGAGCCCCATGCGTTGAAAATTTTCGAATAACAAAAAAAAACAGCTGTTCGATACATTTTGACCGCGTAGGTTTTACATTTTTCTGATAAACATATTTTCTACGTTATTAGATCGCTATTTGGTCTAGAAACATGTGCTTCATCATGGTCAAAGTTTGCGAGTCGATGCCTCCCACCCTGTCTAGGTACCCATTTATTCCTGGTGAGTGATATTACATCTAAATCTGTGTTAGTATTTTGGAATTATTCAATAACAAACGCCCAAACATTCTCACATAAGATTTAATTAATAGAAGGTATTCAGAACACAACCCCTTCACATTCTTAATTAACAGTCATCTGTCAACAGGCAATATGCTTGTAATTATTATACGCTAGCTTTTGCCAACGGCTTTGCTCGCGTAGATGTCGAAAATTATACCACGGGAACGTAAAACCGGGATACAAAGTATCCCATGTTAACACATAGTATACTTTCTAACCCGGTAGAATGTTACCAGATTATAAAAAATCAGTGTGCCAAATTTCATTCAAATCCGTTCAACCGTTTTTGCATGATTGGGTGGTAACAAACATCCAAACACCAAAACATCCAAACTTTCACATTTATAATATTATAAAGTAGGATAAGTGACCCGATCCTGGTTCGTATGGTTTACACAACATGAAAAAACAACTTTATTATAGTTGGTACGTTTAATTTAATAAATAAAACTCTTTCGATGAAATCTTCTAAATTATGGTAAAAATCGCATCAAAATCTGTTGCGAAGTTTCGAGAAACAAAGCAGTCACACAAACAGACACGAAAAGCGACTTCAAATTGAAATAGATATACATAGATGTAAAGATTGTGTAGCATGTATAAAGTTATGAGCATGACAAATGATTCAAATGACGCACAATATTGTGCTATGTACAGTCTATGTTGGACTTAATTACTTGTGTACCTAAGAAGGAGTTTTGCTTGTTCATTATTCAGTAGGCAGAATTACGATTGCTTAGCAAGCATGGGATCCTGAGTTTGATTGTCAGGTCAGGCAAATTATAATTTAATTTTTCAATCAGAAATTTTACAGTAGCAGCCCAAAGTCAGAATTTGGCTCAGTTAGTAAGCAATTGTCTTGAATATTACATGGGACTGTACTATAAATGGAGGAATCTTGGGATACCACCTCTGCCTAATCCTATGTAAATTTATGCGTGATGGTTTCTTACGAAATTAGATTTTGTGATCAAAAATCTAAGTACTACCTCTGCTTAAAGGTTCTCGCAGACAAGCGCTATGGGACAACGCGATACGACTCTAGTACATCAATTTCCATGCAGCTCTCATATAAATTGTTATTAGAGTCGCGTCCCGCCTGTTTACGGGGTCTGTTATCTTTCGCAAAATACAAGAGTGAAGTGTGTTACGAAGTAAGTCAAATAAGTGTGTCCGCGATTATTAAGTGCAACATAGTGTTCGGTAAGTGCTTGTCATTTCGAGCAATAGTAGCCTAAAGGCTAAGGCGGTAACTGGCGCACATGTAGTCGTTAGTTTATTAAACTTACCCTGTCAAACTTAAGAGCATAGTGTAAGCTAGAGTTTACAAACATGTTGGTTTTAGTTAGCAGGTTATACATAAGTGCTTAAAGTTTTACATAGGGTAGTATTATGAATGATTAAATAACACATATGTAGATATATAATAGTTGTAGTCTAGAAGAAAACTCTCAGTTCATAGACAAATAATGCTGATGGTTGCATTTAACTTTAAAGTACGCCCGGCATACACTACAATTTTTGTGGATTAGCTAATTATTTTAAATACCTTGATTTGAGCTATGCTCGTATTGTAAACAATATAACATTAATAAGGGACTTCTATTTAAGAAATGTTTTTCACTTTTCCCGCATATTACCTGTCAATTTTACGGTATAATGATCCTTTTCCATCCGTGTTTTCTAAAACAAAATGCGGATTGTAACAAAAGAAACTATTTATAGAAGCTTTCATTGGTTTTTTTCAGAGACCTTGACTAAATTACTTGCATAAGTAATGTAACAAGATTGACCTTACTTCTTGAATTAATTCACACAGGGTTCCCCTTGTTTAGGAGACAGGGTTTTTCACTGTTTGTGCAACCTTTTCCCAAAAACCAATATACCCTACCTATGTGAAATGTATTGGTATTGTATACAAAGGTATTTTGTGTCAATAAACTTATTTTATTTTATTTCATTCATTTGTTTTTATTCTCTTAGCATACTTGTAAAAAAAAACAACAATATTGACTTATAGTCACCAATTCTCATTTCTAAATTTTGCTGAACGCTTTTAATTTAAGCCTTTGGGCATTTATTGCTGAACATAGACCATCGCTATGCTGAACGCCACGAGATGCTGCCTTGGATCTTGGAGGGGAAGTCCCTTTGGTATAGACCTTGGTCTATCCGCGTTGTAAAATGGATGCTAGGTTATTATTAGATCTAAGAAGAAATTGCTACCCCATTTTATTGGGAGCATTTACGTATCGAACTGTTTCTCGAATGAAACTATGTAGTTGTATATTTTGTAATCGGAGTCCCAGAGCAGTTTAATAAAACTAGACTAATATACATCCATCCAATTCCTAATTATGTATCTGCTAGTTAACAAGTATATTCATAGTTTGCAATTGAAATAGGTCACACATAACCCACTAGAACCGCCCATACTCCAGTCTTTCTCAATAACTTCTCTAAAGCCGCTTCAATAGCAGATGAATCAACGTTGACGTAATATTTGCAGCACAAGGCTCAAACTGTAATTCTGGACTGTATCGGCTAATTGCATCTACGGTTTTGTAATTAAAACAATGAATGCATTGTACGCATGTATGTTTACAGGGTGTTCAATTCAAAACTGCCTTGATTGGCCATCGACTGACTAAAAAGTGGTTACTGGCGCCCATGGATCATTTTTTTTACATTATTAGTTTGGACTGCTGCATTGGTCTAGTAGTTGCAAACGCTACTATTTACCATAAGGTCCTGGGTTCGATTCCCCAGTCAGGCAAAGTGTTATTGGGTTTTTTTATATGGAATTTCGCTGTAGCAGCCCGAAGTCTGGATTTGTGCTCTGTTGATGGTATTAGGCTTGCCCCATATTACATGGAACTTAAGCATAGCTGGCGAAATGTGGGTGTACCTCTGCCCAACCCTTCAGGGATTACAGGCGTGATGTTTTGTCGTGTTTGTTAGTTTGAAGTCGCGTGTACTTGTAAATTCACCTATACCTGGAAAATTCACATAATTTTTAAATCTTTGAATGTGATTCTCGAGTATGTAGAATCAAAATGATTAAATCCATATTCAAACACAATTGCATGACCGTATAATAAGTGAAAACTGTAACCGCAAAACCAAGGAAGTAAACTATCTTAGGATCAACCTACTCGATCACTGCACTGCCAAGGTAAAGAACCCCATGTGAATAAAATATTACGGCGACTATAAGTTGTCTGTTCCCTCTTGGGGTATACTTACAGATAAGATCTCACACACTCAGACTAATGTAGAACGCCTCTATAGAGAGGCGTTCTACATTAGTCTGAGTGTGTGAAATTATAGGGCATAGGCCCTATAATTTCTTTATTTGAACTGAATTGAATCGAGAATAGAACTTGAAATCAATTGGTGCAGATCAGCTGCAAACATTTGATAACTAAAATCAATCAAAATCAGAAGTCATTTATTCAAATTAGGCTTAGAGTCAGCACTTTTTGAACGTCAAAATTACATAAGACAGTCCCCCCAAAACGCCCGCCCTTCACCACTTCCTAGTGCTTTAGCTGGGAAGAAGAAGTGGCGCAACAAACTGCCAGCAGCACAGCTGTCTGTTAAGTCAGAAGAACTTGATTCTGTACAATAATAGATAAGTAAGTGACATTACTAAAAACAAACCATAAAATTAAATTATTTGCCATATGTCAGCTAGCACAAACTCAAAGCATTTATTTCAAATAAACCAATTACAGGTACTTTTGAATTGTCAAGGTCGGTGAGATAGAAAGATGAAGCTAGTTGCCCATTCCAAAGCGTAGGTACCTATGGAGAAGAACGGGCAAGAAACTCCATGGACACTCTTTTAAAATCATGATTTTGTTACAATCAGTTGGTTACATCATTATGTTGAAATTATCAATGTGAGAACGATGTAAAAAGACGTGCACATTATAAGCGTCCGTAATTAAAACAAAACAAAAATAAAATAACAATTTAGAAATTAAAATAAGCCGTGGGAGCTAAGAGATGACCAGTCCCTACTGGCGGCGCCCGTTCACGAACATGACGTATGGATCAGCACCATTCAGCTCAACCATTTTGAAGGGAACTTAATGATCCAACACACACGCCACCACCAGCGAGACATTTGAGTGAGCATGACATACTCTCAGCTGCCAGGGCACATTCAAGTCAATGAAAGACGTACCCTGTAAATGTTAGCTATATAGTAAGGACATAGTGCTCACACATATGCTATGCAATTATACAATACTAAAACTTTGAATTTATACAATGCAAATGTATCTAGTTTTACAGTCTTCAGCAGCTCCAACAATGTTTACAAATGCTATTCAATTTAGTTTAAGGTACCTTGTGGAGCAGGACAAGCAACGTTTAGCCAAGCATTTTTGTCAGCGATATAATCCCCCAACTTATAATAAGCATGGCTGCATAGTGTGCGTTTTATACAAGATTTAAATTTCGTTTCATTCAGTTGGAGTATGTGGGGAGGTATTTTATTGTAACATTTTAAACAGTACCCCATGAAGGATGAATCTACTTTAGCCAGTCTGAAGCCTGGTTGAACTAATTGGTCCCTATTTCTAGTCCTAATGGTGTGTCTTTCACCTCTCACACGTCAATAAATCAACAAAACATAGTAACTAAACTGAAGTAGATATAAATAATAAAAAATAAAACAAAACAATAAACGTAGACTGAACTCGAAACCCACATAAAAGCCTCCAGGCATAAAGGATGTGTCCGCTTATTATGCAATGTTGCATTATGTTCATTTAGATTTAACTTGAAGTAATAAATGTTGAGCTAGGACCTTCGGAGTAAACATAATATAAAATAAACAGTTAATTACTAATAACAATGAAAAAACCATGGTCAGCAAGACGACCAGTCCCCACAAGTAGCACCCGTTCACGAGCATAACGCAAGGATCAGCCATTGCCCGCCTCGCCATATTTGAGGGAAGGAGGCAACCCGAGCCCGGAACTGTAATGGTAGAATCCCTTAATCCCGTATTTGAGGTGATTATTATGCTGTACGCTAGCTCATCGCCATATCAAGCATCTCGTGCATGCACTGCTGCACTTCTTGTTGGTTAACAGTTGACATTAATGACAGCCAACTACTGGGGGTCTACTCTATCTTCGTAATAAAAAGTGTAAAATTAAATTTTTCGAACGGGTAATAACACATCAGGCGTACTGACATCTGTCAAACTGTACTGTCATTCATTCTTAGTTCGGGAACCGAAGTAATCTTATGTCCGTAAATAATACGGAGTGAAAACGCCCGTAATTTCGGCTGAAACCACGGACTTCGTGCTTAGTGAGAAGACCCTTTGATGTGCATGATATGATTACTTTGCTACAAGATAGATAGGGACACCACAGAAATGATGGTGATTTTTGAATAATTCGCCTTTTAAAATTTATCAAATATCACAATATTTAAACACATGAATAAAAGTTCTAGAATTAGAACAACCTGTATGCAAGACTTCAATCCCACAAGTAAAATTTTACTGCATCAATTTCTGCGTACATGGGATGATTTCAGTTTCGTAAGTTGATCTAGATTATTAGTTCATTCTGTGATTGTCTCAGTTCTGCGTTTGGTTATTCTAGGATTTAACAGTGGGTTATCATGCCATACCTATTGGGTTATTATGCAATCGATTTAACGGTGATTTTCTGCTGTACCGTAAACAAATTGATTGCTTTTGGAAAAAAAAATGCGATGCAGCTTATTATTACTGAATCCTGTTCATGTCAAACGAAAGACAGTACCTACTTTACTTTACCATTACCAATTTCCAAAGGAGTCCGCCCTACAGGATATCCGCTACCGATTGCAAATTCCTAGTAATTATAATAAAATTGAACTATTTTTATTGCTACATCTAGACTTGTTACAAATAAAATTACTAGTGAAGTATGTAGAATAGTTTTTTGGTCATAACTCAGTAAATACTTGTCGGTTTGTTGGCAAATTTTGCACTTACCCACTTATTTGGAACGTGGTATGATCTAGTGTGAATTATGTAGTATAGGTAGGTATTGTTTTTTCGTAACGCATCGGTTGTTGAATGGAGCGAGGCTTCATTATTTATTGAATAGTTGAGCTGAGTATTCATCCTTATCTTTTCATACCAACCTACTTATTAAATAAATAATAGTTTAAAAAAACTAAAAAACACGCTTTAAAAACTGGGGTGCTTGACATTAATTGATTATAAAAATACCTCAAAAAGCACCCCACGCTTTGTAATTGAATTAAATTATTTTCTCCTTTTTAGTTTGGTTTTTAAAGCGTGTTTTTCAGTTTTTTTTAACTGTTATTTATTTTCTATTTTTTCGTTCTGCTAACTACAAAAACGTGTTTTTTTTTTTCTCAATTTTTTTTAAAATTATTTAATTGTCATCGGTCCTCGACAAGTTTACAAAGTTTCAATGAAATCTGACCGTTTAAAGTGGGTCAAAATCGCGCTCAAAGGAGTCGGTTACATACAAACAAACAAACATACAAGTGAAGCTAATATAAAGCGTGTAAAAATGCAACGTCTTTCTGTTTGTTCACATACTTGTCCTGTATTTTTTCTTAGAATTTTCTCACGTCTGTCATTGCCTAAATGGGCTTGGGCTCATAATAGTAACTATGTGGAGCCCTGAGACAGCTAGAAGCCGTCGCGACAGACCCTGTGAAAGATGGTCATACGAGCTGGACATAACAAAGAACCAGTGTGCAGTGGTCCACGTTGTCTCTGGATGACAAGCACTGAGAGTCATGAGAAGAAACGTTTGCCCAGAAGTCTGATGGTGTAGGATTACAGTATCAGTTCCGCGAACACAGTACGGGAAAAGTCGTTGGTAAGAATTTGGTATTGGTTGTGTCATTATATTTATTCAAAATGTTGCCGGAGACCTACACCCAAATAAAGCAAAAACACAATATTACACAACTATGCTCTTCGCACCATTTTTTTCGTACATTTTTGTCACACGAACTCGCTCAGCGTATGAGTATCTCGCAATGTCGTGTGACATTTCTTATTTCGTAGTGATGTTGTAGGTCACCCGTCAATGAACCAAAGTGGTCTTGCAGTGGACTGCTACATGCTGATGTTGATAATAAAGTGTGTCTTCATAATTCAGCACTTTTAAACATGGGATTTTCAAAATCGAAAATAGTGTTTTTTTTTTCAAATGCAATAGTCTTGCTACTGACAGTCTTCTAGAGGGTAAAATTAAATTAGCTAGCCAAACTTCATAGACTTGCTGGGTTTGTTTCGGTCGTCTTGTCAAATCGTTTTTTAATCTCATAAGTAGATAGGCTCAAGAAAAGATTGTGAATGGTAACGAAGATATTGAAAGATATAAGGTATATTACCATCTTCGGGATACAATAAGGAAGATGCCGTAAATCATCAGGAATATGACAATATTTTGCATAAAACAATAAATAATTTTGATGAGTAACTTGTAAGCTGGTCTTGAAGAAAATTATGTGAAGTTGATCATACCTCACAAGTTGACGATATAGTTTAAGAAGAACGTTTCAATTAAATAACAAGGAAAGTAAAGATGAGATCCTACTTACTATTAATTATTTCAGCTTCTAAGCTTTACTAGAAGTATTTCATAAAAAAAAAAGTTTATGTTTCCTAACTAATTAACTATTGTGTATGTGTTATAAAGTCTGTAAAATACTATATTTCAGGCAAACAAATGAATCTATCTATCTATCTAACTAGTTACAGCCTGTATATTGGGCACCATCATACCTATAAATAAATAATTTTCACGGTATACACAAAAATCACAATAAAAATTCATTACTGAGTAACATGACTTAAAATCTAGTTTTTAAATAATAAAACAGGCCATTATATGACTAAGTACTGAAGTAATGTCTTAACAAAATATTTTAAGTGCAATTAGCAAGTGGGCCGACGTCCGCTTCCTTTGTTTTTTTTTGAACATTTATTTAAATGTTCTAATGACACATGTGGGTCATTGTCGAAAAAGCTAGAATGTTTGTAATTTAAGCTACACGGCTGTTCACATTATTGGGAAGTCGACCTGTAGGGTAATTATGTACGTGACACACATTGAATGGCAATCGATCGCAATGCCTTTCATTTTTACAGTTCATCTACGAGTGCATTGATGGAGATTTAAAGGGACTGTAAGGGAAAGATAAGCACTCACAAAGAAAAGAAAAACAAAAAGAGGTCATTTTTTTGTTTGATGTGCCTAACACATGACAGAAAACATCGTGAGGAAACCAGCATGTCTAAGAACCAAAAGTTTGAAGTTACCTATATGTCATCCACCAACTAGAACTGGGCCCGCGTGGTGGATTATGGCCCCCTCTCTCTCACAGAGAGGAGGCCTGTGTCTTAGCAGTGGTAACATTATAGGCTGATTATAATCATGATATCTTGTGATGTGCCAAAGGAATACAATAGCGAAGCCCAAATGGTTTTCTTCAATAGGGTTTAGACAAAAATCAATCTACTCTGTTATGAAACAAGGTGTCTTGACAAATTTCATTATATTCTATACTCCATTTGAAATAAGATTAGACATTTAAACAAACCTTTTTTACAGTCCGTTCAACCGATTCTAACTTCTACATCGTAGGCATAAGGATGGCATTAAAAGCACAAAAGTAGTTACAATACCAACTGTTTACTGCAGCTGCCATTTGTCATGCCACCAACGCAATAGAAGTCAAAATCGGTTGATCGGACTGTAAAAAACTTTTAGTTAAATGTCTAATCTTATTTCAAATGGAGTATAGGTCAACGGGAAGTACCCTAATGGGTCTTGATTTGTTCACGTGTATCGTGTATATGTCGATAAATAGCGTTGACCTAAAGTATTGTTTTTTTAGGGCTCCAGGGACCGTAGATTTACGTACATATTTAATATTAATTTCAACTGGATACCTCCACGAGTATTTTTTTTTGACGATGGGAAGTCGTCAGATAACTTACTACGAAAATCAACCTTACTGGTACGACATAAGGGCACTGTCAATGTTTAACAGTTACAATTGACGTATAATAGTTGACCGTACGTAGGTACGTCTGTATGTTGAGTTGGTGCAATTGCTCAATTTCCTTGCAATTTTTACCACTCCATATAGCAAAATTACACCTAGTTATAATATTTAATGTTCGTGAATATTTTAATTCGCAATTTTATCAAGGAGCTACTTATAAAGTTAATAATTTCGTTAGCAAGGTTGTCCGCATAAGTAGTGCAGTCATAAATTGTATTGATGTAATTATCATGATCAAAATGAGTAGTGTATTTTTAGTCATTGTTGGAATTGGTGTTAATTTTAGCCAAGCCAACATTGGTTGTGTTGGGCAGGACAGAACAGAAACTTAAAAAAAAACCGGACAAGTGCGAGTCAGACTCGCCCACCGAGGGTTCCGTACTTTGTAGGTACATATTATAAAAATTTGGACCGCCGCCGCGCCGGCGACGCGCGGCGCCGCCGTTCCTCGCATAAAGACCCTGTTTTTTAATATTTTATTACAAATTTGTAGTTTTCAGATTTTCCCTATACTTGTAGTAGGTAAAAGACGGTATTACTTGCCAAATTTCATAGTTCTAGGTCAACGAGAAATACCCTATACATTTTGATTCCCTTGAGAGTGTCGAAGTATACGTTTTTTGCGGCATAAACGGCCGTATCTTTTTTTTACGTTAACTTAGAAGTTTGATTTTTTTTGCAGCTTCAAGAGACTATATACTTGAGTATATCGTTTTAATTTCAACTCGATACCTCCACGCCTTCCCGAGTTAAAGGGTCTTGACAGACAGACAGACAGACGGACGGACGGAAGGATGGTCAACAAAGTGATCCTATAAGGGTCCCGTTTTTGACGGAACCCTAAAAATTACGTAGGTACTCTCGGTTTGGTTGAATAGAACAAAAAAAAAACTGCTGCATCTGCCCCATTTGATCAAGACCAAATGTAATATAATAAAGAAGAGTTAACCAATTCTGGAGTTTACAAATAAATTCTGGGGATTCAAAAATAATAAAGTTTTTACTGTAGAAATTTAAAACAACTGGGTACTTATTTTAAATTATCTTTGGCATTTAAATTATAAAGTCGAAAGCCACAGGTCCCTTGTGAGTAGCAGGGGACCCGAAGATTAATGGTTACCGTAATATTTATAAAGTTCATAAACTACTCCGAGCTTTCAACCGAGACTAACCGATTTTTTATTCCCTCCTGAGATTCGTTTGACGCGTCGAATCAAGAATCAAATCAAAATGTTTTACAAAATTCATATTGCGTTGCTGTGAGACGTGCTCAGGATCAAAAGTAAGCCTAGGGATACGACAAATAACAAGAGACAAATACAACAATTAAGCAAATAGTGTAGGAGATCGCCACTGTAACCCCTATCGACCCTATATTTATTTATTTATTTCGACTTCCGAAATTAAAGTTATTTTTCACTTGTACCTAGTGTTTTTTTGGAAGCGCGGTTGATTTATTTTTGGAAAAAGTTTTTTCATTCTATTGATTGACCCTACAAGGGCTTGCGGCTAAGTAACAACAACCGCACGGGCCGATCGATTAGGATAAGCTACGCTCTAACACGTATCTTTACACCAAGACCCCTCCGTGCCTCGGAAAGCACATTAAGCCGTTGGTCCCGGCTGTCATTCGTGGATCTTAGGCAGTCGTTCCGGGTCAACACAAGCCCGAAAGTCTGACAACCAGTCTTAGCAAAGGGTAATGTATTACCCAGTAACTGGGTTGTGGAGATCAGATCGAGGAAAGGGGAGGTATTCATGGATTGAGCTTCTGGTTCCCAACAAAGGCTAGGCGTCACCAAACACTACGGACGCTCCGTTCGACATACCATGGCCGAAGTAACGACACACCGCGACAATGTCACACATGCATTCAACATCTTTCCCAGATAATTACGATATAATTCTAAAACACACCATTGTTGAAAGAAAAATTTAATTAGCCGCGACAGCCCATCTGTCCATACCTTATTGTTGGAGGTTTTCCCACAAAAAAGTATCACTTCGTCCTCTGTGAGGTCGCTCCAATTACGACCAAGTACGTTACATGTTTGTTTTTGTGCGTTTAACTGCTAAACTGCTGCAAGGTTTTGAGTGAAACTTTGACCATAGGAGGCTATGCTGTTGGTTTATTTTTTTGCTTGAGGTTTGTTAAGTACACCGCAGTGCATTTACGTGTTTTAAGTTAAGTGAGAAGAGCCTGTTTAGCCCGTATCATAAGATTAATACATACTTGTTATTGTCGCAAATTATAAATTATTTTATTCAACAAACAGCCTGACACCTGTTACCTTGGCTATTGTCATGTCCTTTCGGGGGCTCAAAACTTATTTTAATCTGCTAAAATCACATCATCAGCAATGATCTGTTATGTATATATCAGCCATAGTGATGGTCGCTAGTCAAGAGATAAAATCCTTATTTAAATAATTCACAAGGGGGCTATCCATCTTTTGAAAGCTTAGAACTGTAATCGAATGTCGAATTCGTAAAAGAAAATTATTTTGTTCGCTTAAAATTATACATACAAAATCTCGCTCAAAGCTAGCGTGTATAATACGTTAAAATCTCTTTATTACATTACAGAGATATATGGCAAGGATATAACCATAAAAAACGAGCCTATTCATTCACAGGTGACGGGTCCCGGAAACGGTAAAGTCCGACCCGTTTTGATGCGAATTGATCTGCGGTTTAGAGATCTGATAAATTGGAAGGGCTTTCACATGTGTGCGTACAGTCGGGGAAATAATTCTTTTGACAAATACAGTATAACGTTTTTTGTATTTAATTGTTTTATTTTTATTTTTATTGAATTTGGCCTATAATTCTTCTCTATCATTTTAGGTTAGAATATTTTAATTGTCATCTGGTATAATTTTCATTAAACCTAACGAACAATATACTTTCCGACGTTTCGCTGCCAGACTGGAGCGGGCCGGGGCTGCCTTGAAGTGGCTCCTACCCAAAGAGATGTCAGCACCAACTGGTGGGGTCCGCAAGGGCCGATTCAGGGATGCGGGTTGTTCGAAAGAGCTACCGTGGCTCGTGGCACACAGGCAACTGAAGGAATACGGGTGGGTTTTAGTCAGCAAAAGTCTGACACGCCCTCTTGCTCTACCCAGAGCGGGAGAAGTTAGGTATTCGATGATTGCCCACGGTAAAAAAACGAACAATACACTTCAATAAAAACTTGCCACAAGTCATTTTGAAATATTTTTTACGAGCCAAAGTATTATTTCTGTAATTTTTATTTACCTACATACGGGTATTTTGCATTTCATTTAAGGAAATCGTTCTTTTCCCTCGTTCTTTGATCGCAGTTCTGTTAGCCATAATAAAATGTTGTCACTTTTTAAATCGGCATTAAAATATTTATCATCGCTTAATCTAGCTTCCATCTTAAAATTTAATTAAAATATGGTACCTCGTCCACTGCTGAGGTAATCTTGAAAGCTTATTTTTGCCATAAGTGGTCACATATGAACTAGACGCTTCCTTTTTACAAGCAGTTATAACTTTTTACTTTATAATCATAATAGGTAACATGAATGGTTTCCTTATGAGCTGATGATTTCGGAATGGCTGATTAATAAGTTGTTCACCCAGCATAGTCGAGAACCAACAATACCAATTAAACTGTAGTTTTCAAACGGTATAAGAACCGCAATTCTATAAGGGACGCTACAAACGTATGGACAAACATGCAAATTACAATTTTGAGCATTTTTTTCTGTACATACCTATGCTATATAAAACAAATTGGGAGTCTCAACACCCATATTTTTTTCTTATTCTAAAAACGATTCGATGTTTATTTCATAATCATCATCATTGCCCTGCGTGATAAAATCAGGAATGAAGATCCGCGGGAGAACCAAGGTAACCGACATAGCCCGAAGAATTGCCAAACTTAAGTGGCAGTGGTCAGGGCACATTGCTCGCAGAACAGATGGGGTCGCAAAGTTCTGGAGTGGCGACCGCATACCGGAAGACGTAAACTTGGAAGGCCTCCCACAAGGTGGACCAATGGCCTTGTGAAGGCCGCAGGAGTCCGCTGGAAGCGGGAAGCATAGATCCAGTCGAAGTGGCATAGTTAAGGGGAGGCCTATGTCTAGCAGTGGACGTCTTTCGGCTGAAACGATGGTTATTATATATTACCACATTTTTCCAGTGACACGTGAGAAAAAATCTTCTATTCAGAAAACCAATACCCATCACCAACAAATCCTAATAAAAGCAAGCGATAAACGAAACTATGTATAATCGTTTTTTGATTAAACCTTCACATGCGCAAGTTGCAGATAAGCCCCTGATTTATAACTGAGCCGCCGATGCATCGGAGATTCTGTGGAATGGGTTTACGTTCAGAACGACGAAGAATACTGTTTTTATTTCTTGTTTGTGATACCTTCTATTCTTATTCGTTTAGAAAATGTTCCTGGTTCTTACAACTGCCTACTATTTTTTTATGCAGCTGTAAACAATATACAGGGTGATTGGAAGATGGGTGCAAAGCTTTAAGGTGAAGATAGTATAGACAATTTAGAACCATTTAAGCCATGGTTGTCTTAGACGAAGTCTTACCAAATTTTTTTTTTTTTAATAAGGTTTAAAAGACGTATTGTACAAATTTTTTATTTTTTCTGAGCTTTAAATGTCTGTAAAAAAAATGTCTAATGACACAGAAGCCTAAAACATGTTTTGCTTGATTGCTTACACATTACTTTAATTAAATAAATAAAAAATGAATTCATTTATCATTCAATTTGGCCATAATTATGCAGTTTACATTAAATTTTGAGAATTTCCGAAAAAAAACTTAAAAATTTGGTTAAAAATATTTGGTAAGACTTCGTCTAAGACAACCATGGCTTAAATGGTTCTAAATTGTCTGTACTATCTTCGCCTTAAAGCTTTGCACCCATCTTCCAATCACCCTGTATATGGTTGCTTAAATCAGCATTTTAAAAAGGCCTAGTTTAGTCTTCGGGTCGTCTGCAATAGTTTACTTGATCTCTTCGTTTTCTTCTAATGATTTTACACACATAATCTGCCTAAAATTTTCTCACTGCTGGGTCACAGGCCTCCTCTCGGTGAGAAGATGTGGGCCGTAATCCACCACGCTTGTTCAGTGCGGGTTGGTAGATGTCAAATGTCTTCGAATTTTTAGTTCTAGGACATGTCGGTTTCCTCACGATGTTTCCTTTACCTTTTGAGAGCAGTGGTGATGAAATAATTTACACAAAGAAAGTGCCTATCAGGGTTCGACCCTACAACCAATGTTCTATTTTCCAATGATTTCCCTGCAAATTAATTGTAACATTAGGCAACTGAAATAGAACAAAAGTGATAGGAACATAAACGCTGCTTTTTAAAATAAAACGGCCCAGTCATATTCAGTCACTTCATCAACTTACACAAGAAATCTTGGCATCATCTTATCAGTATGGAACACCCAATACGAGTAGCCTTTTAATAAATTCATTCAGAAACCTTGTAAAGATCACACAGATTTCTTCTTAAATGTCAGTGATATTATACATTAATTAATTATACAAATAAAGCAAAGAACACTTAAATCTGGCGCAAGGATAATTCAATAAACACTAAGATGACATTAAAAACAATTACCTACTTAAATTTTATAAAAGAAATGCGACATCGAGCCATAATTTAATTGTTTCTTCATTGTGTCATTATGACATCACTGGTCACTTCGCGTGACATTTGAAAAAACGGTATCAGGGTTTTAAACTCTTGGTGTTGAATCAAGGGTTGCCTCCTTCCCTCAAATATGGCGGGGGTAACGGCTTGTCATGACTGGTTAAGCAATTAACTGTTTATTTATTTTACTCCGAAGGTCCTAGTTTAACATTTGTTACTTCAAGTTAAATCTATATGAACATAATACAGTATTGCATATGTAAGCGGACACACCCTTTATGCCTGGAGGCTTTTATGTGGGTATTGAGTTCTGTTTACATTTATTGTTTTGTTTTTTTTATTATTTATTTCTGCTTGAGTTTAGTTACTATGTTTTGTTGGTATATTGGCGAGTGCTAGCTGACATTATGGCTTATAATTAAATTTTATGTTTTGTGTAAAGTAATGTTATATACTTGCCTACTATTGTATAGAATCAAGTTCTTCTTATTTAACAGACAACTGTGCTGCTGGGGAGTTTGTTGCGCTACTACTTCCCAGCTAAAGCATTAGGAAGTGGGGAAGGGCGGGTATTTTGGGTGACTATCTTATGTAATTTTGACGTTCAAAAAGTGCTGACTCTCAGCCTAGTTTGAATAAATTACAGATTGACTGATTGAGAATGCAACAGAAAACACACTGTTGGATTTTCAATTCTCGGCGCTGAGCACTGCGTTGAAGATACAGTGCGTAAAAATTTCCGCCGAGATATTTTTATGTCCGTGCAAACATAGACTACTTAAATGTTTTTAAAAGATGTTTTTTTACATTCCTTCACCGCATAACAGGCATATATGTTTGTCGACTTTTCAAACCAGACTTTTAATTCGTAATGGAAGGTACGTAGTCGAAAAAATCATGCCTCATACTGAATCAAACAGCCCTGTAAAACGTCCATATAAATATTTAATAAACTACCTGATGCAATAAATGATGAAACTAACGATACGACATTTATAAATAAGCTCAAGCAAATATTATCTGAGAAAGCATACTACACAATAAACGAATATATACATGACATAAAATTGATTTGACACAAACAGACACTATGCCTCACAGATAGATACATTGTTATATGCATAGTTAAATATTATAATACGATATAATAGTATGTTGACCCAAATAATTATTTATAATGTACCACAACATATGATTGATCTCAATAAAAAATAAATTAACTAAATTAATGTTAATGATATGATTATTTAAAAATTGTTGATTGTGATTTGTTTCTTATTATTTTTTTAGAATTAATTTAGATTGTACCTACCTTAGCGTTAAGCCAATTGTAACCCCTTTCAACATTACGGAATGCAAATAAAGATATGAATATGAATATGAATAAGTGACCATGTAGATATTATGACTGTGCAGGTGCTTAAGCATTTCAATCCTCGACTGTACATGTAAGTACCATCTATCTTTACCAAAAGTAATTAAGTCGCTTTTACAAAGCATCCCTTTCGAAATGCATGTGACTACAGAAAGCACGTTAAGCCGTTGATATATCGCGATCGCAGCTAGCTGCGCGATACTGTCGGGGATTGCGGGCGCTGATAGGTACCTGCACGTACTATTTGTTTGCTCTGATTCGGTTTTGTTGGAATCAGATGCAGGATTTGATCGTGTAATTAGGGTAATATGGATCATCATATGCCTAGACTTTTCGGGGTCGGCTTCCAATCTACCCAGATGCAGCTGAATAACGGTTTTTACATGTAGCGACAGCTTATCTGACGACCCCAACCCCATACTGGGTAACACAATACCCCTTGGTAAGACTGGTTGTCAGACTTTCGGGCTTCTGATCACCCGAAATGACTGTCTAAAATCCATGAATGACATCCGGGACTAACGACTTAACGTGCTTTGCGAGGCACGGAAGGGTCTTGGTATGTAAAGATGCTCACCCATCCACGGACCCACCACGGCAAGCATAGCTTAGCCTGATCGATCTGCCCGTGTGGCTGTTATTACTTAGTCACAAGCCTCTCATATGGATGTTAAAGGATATATAAAGAGGAACAAACAAAGTACAAAGTTCCTATTGTCGAATCGAGACTAGAAAAACCAGAAGAGAGTTTCATTGCTGCCGGCAATCTGAGTCTATGTTTCACAATTAAGAAACGTGACACAAACCTTACGGCAGATACTGCAAAGAAATTCTCAGCCACAGTTTCTGTGATTGAAATTTAGACAGCATTAGCAACCCTGCAATTAAGTGTACGAAAATACTTTTAAGATACTAATTTAAAAACAGGAGTTCCCATAACCTTACCAACCAGACCGCCCCCTGTAGCAAGACATAAACTACAGTGTGGAAGCTTATAGATAATCTGAATGGCAGTTCCCACATCATCCACATTTAAATAGTCTCGAGTTTTCATGGTAATGGTTCCACTAGCTACAGTAAAGTTGCCCCATTTTTACAGTGTGCTTTGTTATCAATCTCGCGGCATACGCGCGGCACAGTCGCGGCACAGTCGCGGCACAATTGCGGCACAGTCGTGGCGCGCGATCTACATAAAACGCTACATTTTTAACATCCACAACATTTTTTTTAGTGGAAACCGAGAAGGAAAATATATGAATGCTGTTATTTTTGTTAGTGCTGTTTGGGGGGTTTGGTTCTAAAGGATATATGACATTACACTTCAAATGTTATCAAGTCTTTAGTAGCTTTGGTTACCGTTTGTCTGATAAGATAATGCACTTTGACAAAGCGAGTATTGCTTCTCAAAAGATACCAAACCACCGAATTGCCATGGTCTACTAGGACCGAAGCTTTCTTTTTCAAGAACATTGCAAAATAAAATAAAAACAATCTTTCCGTCTTCACGCGCGTCTTCCTTCCAGTTTGACGGCACCCATCTAGCTCATCAATTCAGCACATTACGAAATTTATTTAAGGTTTCATCTGCACTATTTTAAATGCTCATTGCGTTTTAAGTACCTACCTACCGATAATTTTAACTGATACTAATAATGTGCATGACTTGCCTAGGCATTAATTAAGGTTAGTTCGTAGTATACTCATGCCGCTATTTTAGATGGCAGTAAGACATGCGTGGTCTTATCCGTTTGAGCTTTGATTCTTCGAAATCAAGATCTTATAGGTAATTATAATGTAAATTATAAATAATTTTGCCTCCGATCAATTAGAACGCTGAGGACTAAAAAGTTTTGCCTTTTGCAAACATTGCTGTTTTGGAGAATAGAGATGCTAAGATGCAGCAGGTTTTTACTGTGTAATCGTATGAAGGACGCATGTCACAATCCATATACACGTAAGGCAGATTTTAAGTGTTTTACTAGGGTTTGCCCAAATTACAAAACCGACCCCAATGTGCTCATAGTTCATGACTCAGGAACTCGCTGGTTAATCCAATTTGGAAACAATCTTGCCTTACCGTTACAAGTTATAGTCGCAATTATGAGAATAGTTGTTTTTGAATTGTCACTTTTATTTTAATGTGGCTTTCGTCGGTTTATTGAGGACCCTGATTCCTTATTAAACAGTCATTTGTGAGCTCGACATTTAGTTTTTTTTCTTTCTCGCTGCACGAGCTCTTATGAGCCTTTTCTCATCTAAGTTGGGGTCGGCTTCCAGTCTCACCTGATACAGCTGGAGCGATTGCGACTGTCTATTTCACCTACACAACCCAGTTACTAGCTAACACCCCCTTGGTAAGACTGGTCGTCAGATTTTTGGGCTTTCTGACTACCCGTAACGACTAAGCAGAGAGGAATCTGCCAAACTACTTTACCACAAAGTATTCACATACATCAGGAGCAGTGTTGACCCAGTGGTAACGACCCCGGCTTACGAGTTTACGGTCGTGGGTTCCATCTCGGGCAGGCGCTTTACTTTCTGTAAATTATTTCATCACCACTGCTCTCAAAATGGTGAAGGAAAACATTCGTGAGCAAAAATGTCAATGAACCAAAAATTCTAAGACATGTGACATCGACCAACCCGCACTGGACCCACGTGTTAGAATACAGCCCACTCCCTCTCGAAGAGAGGAGGCTAGGGTCCCAGCAGTGGGAACCTTATAGGCTGATTAAACTTATGCTATTCACACATGACATGCCTGATAAGTTTTGATAAGTTTAACGACGTAAAGTAACTAATTAACTCAAGGCAGTTCATTGTAGTATACAGTTGTAGCTAGTATAAACGAGTAAATTAATAAAGACTATCGCAATAGAAACATTAGATAAAATTAATTATAATTTATGATAATTAACATTTTTTAAGGTGAGGAAACAAGGTGGAGATATTCTGATCATTTGAAGCGCGTCGTAATTTTTTGTTTAGTGTTGTTTTGAGTAACGGTAAAATTTCATCTAAAATACTTGGTTTCTGTGGTCATTGGTTGAGGAATCGCGGACCTCCCAAGTATCGCTTGGACAAAGTTACCTGTTAGTAAATATGACTGGGAGTAAGATAAGGCTTTTACGGTTACTTGTTAAAATATCGAACTATTAAATTCACGCCTTGCCATGGGGTAAGCGGACTCTACAAAACGCCACCTGATGCGGTAAAAAAAACATCAAAATCGTTATAACCGACTTCAAAAAAAGGAGGAGGTTCTCAATTTGACTGTAGATTTTTTATGTTTGTTGGCTCATATCTATCGACTGGGTGAACCGATTTTGATGATTATTTTTTTATTTGAAAGCTGGTGCTTCCCGTGTAGTCTCATTTAATTTATATAGATCTGTTAATACGTTTCGGTTACAGACAACGGAACTCTTCAAAAAATTACAGCAAATCAACCGCGATTGCTGCTACCGCATAAAATAAATATGCATTGTTTTTACCCCAAGGATGATGACATTTCGAATTGAGGTGGGATAGGTACTATAACTAAAAAGCGAAAAATAAAAACTTTTTACACAAAAAAAAACCCACTTCCAAAAAAACACTACAAAGTGAAAAATTACTTTAATTTCGGAAGTCGGTGACTGGTGACATGAAAATGAAATAAAATACATATCCAAAGTTTTTTTGGAAGTCGGTTGTTTTTTTTGTTGGAAAAAGTTTATATTTTTTATAATGTTTAGATATCGATATCCATCGCCTTTGCGGAGTTTTTTGTTGAATACCTCAGAAATCAGGTTGATAGAATTATGAAGACTAATCTAAAATCAACACCATTTTCAAAATAATAGGTAGGTAATAATTATTATTAGAAGCCGGAAAGAGGCGTTTATAAAAAAACAAAAAGATCGGATACAGAAATTTTCCATATTTGATAATTGTATACGTTCCTAGTAACATAACGTAATCATTATAATTTCGTAGGCAAGTAATTAAGATAACATCTTGTAATTATTTAATTAAGTACGTATCTCTTCAAGCCCTTCCACATTGTAAGACCTTGCAGAAAAAAACCCTTTGAATTTGACAAAGTGTGAAAAATAAAATTAAAGAAAAAAAAATGATTAATGATGAGTTTATCAAAAAGATATCGTATTACATCGTAGGTACAGGTGCGTAGGAAACTGTAATTAAAATAATTATTGGATTTTTTTGCCATGAACAAGTCATAGACTAGTAAGACTTTTTTAAGTTCAATGTAATAAACGGGGTCAAAGAACCATCAATTTGCTCTTAGGTATAAATAGTTCTTAACTATTATTATAAATTATTTTATCATGTAGGTATATAGGTTAATTAACACATTTTCCCTCAAAATTAACCAATTTAAATATTGATCACAATTGGTATAGAAAAACATAGATAAAGTACCTGTCCTTAGCACTTAGAATAGAATAGAAAACATTTATTCGACACAGACACAACACAACAGCAACAAACATAATTATAAAAAAAGAAAGAGAACAATAAACATAACAATAAAATTGCAGTAAAATTGTGCTGAGCGTGCCCATACCGAAAGGGTTACCATCTCAGCATTTGCTGGGCGTTACACACCCAGCGCTGGTTTTCAGTTGGCACCCCGCAGTGACATAACATATTAACTTCACACCTTTTTTCCTCAGAGGGTTGGGCAGAGGGGTGCCTCTAGAATACCCACGTTTCGCCAGTTATGTTTAAGTCCCATGTAATTGGGGGCGAATCTATGGACATCAGCTGAACACAAATCCAGACTGGGCTGCAACTGAGAAATTTCAGAAAGAAAATCCAATAACACTTTACTCGACCTGGGAATGGAACCCAGGACCTAAAGACTTCTTCAGACAGACGTCGCGACACTTGTAGAACAATTTCCATGAAGTTTTCATAGAAATTGTTCTACGAGAGTCGCGGCGCACCTGTTTTTGAGAGCCTTATTGCTCAGCAGTAGCGCTTGCTATCATTATTCCAACTAGGTAGTCAAGTTCCTTAGCGATTTATATTAAAACTACGCTGTCAGTCTAGATAAAGACTGCAACTCTCACGGCCCTGAGACTTGCTCATATCCTCTAGACCAATTATTATTGATCAACTAATTTATTCACAAACTTAATTCTAGAATCTAGGTATTAGAAAGGAAACATTACATCGAAAATGATTGCACATGCACAATGCATGGACGTAATACAAAGTCTGTATTCTTCGACCTAACTTATCAGTCGGGAATTATCACCAATTATCGCCAATTAATACCAGAAGTAACCAAACCTCGCTGAACGCTAAATCGAATCTTCACGGAGAGCATGTCAAGGGTAAGCAGTGACCATCAACAATAGCTAGGAACAAAGCCTTTGTGTCATTTCAGAGGAAATCGTAACAATGTGAACCATGTATGAAGTCTTTGCTATTTTTGGTAGATTGGCAAACAAACCGATGGCCCTGAAGGAAAGTGGTTCCTATTGAATATCTGACATCAGCAACTCTAAAATGGTTGCTCATGCTTGGTCGGTGGTATGAAGAAGATGTGCCGTTTGCAATTATGTAACGAAGGATAAATAATTATCTTGGTGAACCTGGTTTTAGTTACAGCGATTAATCGACTGCACAAATGCACAGGAGACAATACTGCAAAAGTAAGTTGAGGACACATATTTTTTTTTAATTTGTTTGAGTCCCTCTCCGCGCATAAAATCCGATGAGACGGCAATCCGACGTGATTTCGGAGAGAAGTGGCCTGCGCAGATCTTACGACTTTCCTGCATACTCTCTGTTACCAAGGCATGAGACACGTGTAAACAATATTGGAATCTTAAAACTTCAACCATCATTATAATTTTGGTAAAAATCAGAAGTCCATCAATGGACTTAAACTTCTAAAATTGCCAATTTTGCCCAAACGCTATCCTGCACAATGTCATACACAACGCATATCCTGCAAATAAACCAGTTTCCTAGACAAAAACACCCAAAACCACAAACTGCTAAGTCATAAAACGTAAAATGTATCAAGTACCATTACGCATATGTTTCACACATAAATAACTAAGTATGAATACGTGCGTCGCGTTGTGGTGTAATCGTAAAGGTAGCTGTACATTTTAGTGTAACTAGCGACCCGGTCCTGCTTCGCACGGTTTTATGACTTGACAAAACTTTAAGATTTCTTTATTAATTGTAAGTATATCATGAATGTTTCTTACCCCTAAACATTTCGTAAAACATTAATTATATAAAAGTTTGTGAACACCGCGTCAAAATCCGTTGTGTAAATTAAAAGAACAATGCGGTCATACAAACAGACACGAAAAACGACTTTAATTTTATTTATAATAAAGTCCATAGTACATGAAACTGTCTTTTTTTTACTACCTATACCCAAAATAACTATAGCGATATTTCAATCCCTTAACCTAAGGCTTATCGCTGTAAAACCTTCGTATATGGGCACTCTAGTCTCTAAGATTTATTTTACAATATCGCCCACGATAAATCATAAGCGGGATTATTATTTGCATACGGTTCTCTTACACCTTAGAAAAGGCTAGATATTTTTTCATTGTAAATCTAAGCAACATTGCTTACCTAAATAATTCTTAATGTATGTAAGAAATTTTGATGTTACTGGTACAGAAAATAATCATGAAATAAGTCTTGCGGATAACTAGTGACCTGTGCTTAGTAAATTTTAAGTTAGGGAAGTGAATTGTTAAGAAAAGTGACTACCAACTTGTCGGTATGTTAAAATCACGACTGTCATGAATGTCAATTTGCTTAACTTTTTATTTGTCCTGACTGCATGCATGAAGAATTGGGATTTGGGATGCATGAAGAAGCCGCCTCGTGTAGCGAAATTTGTTCCACCAGTAACTCGAATGAACCGAGCGCTCGGCGCATTCTGGACAGTCACTCCCAATACCTTGGTGACTGGCCAATTCTTCTCCTGTGGTGGTAGGGCTAACGCCTGCCTGGTTCGCGACCACCCTCCCACCGGAGTGAAGCAGCATGCTGTGTTTTGTCGATGCGTGGGAGTACCAGTACCTTGAACAAGAGTGAACAGGCATTTTCTGGGCACGCTCGATCCATCATAGACCTCATCAATCGCTTTCCATCAGGCGTGATCGAGGTCAAGAGCGGGCCCATTTGGTAATAAAAAAAGACTGTAAACGGTACAAAGGAAAAATTGTGGAAACCATAGCAGAAATATTTATGAATAAAGTGAACAGTCTACAATGTGTGCACAAATTGGTACGCGATTTACTTTATTACATTATTTACAGACTTCTGAGAGAGTCTGTTACACCTTAGTATACAAGCACCTTAACATAACTTGGTAAACTCACGCCCTACTTTGTAGTGAGTCACTGTGTCACTACACCAGTACTTTGTCTTG
The DNA here is from genome assembly GCA_947359405.1 of Antitype chi. Taxonomy (NCBI): domain Eukaryota; kingdom Metazoa; phylum Arthropoda; class Insecta; order Lepidoptera; family Noctuidae; genus Antitype; species Antitype chi. The sequence goes on from OX375819.1 coordinate 20,277,967, forward strand.
CACTTGCTACACTGAAGCTGACAATTATTTACCGTGATTATTACTTCTGGTCATTAGACAGAAGGGCCTGGGAAAATCTGTTTGACAAGGAAAAATGTAAATTATTGAGGAGTTTGTTTATAAACGATGATTAAAGTTAAAAGACGTTTAAACGTCAAAAATGTATGGTTAAACGACTGCTTAACCATAAATTTTCCATTAAGTTATGATTAGTGACTACTAATCATAACGTAACTTTAAGCAACGTTTATAAATAAAGGAGTTAATCTATATTCTACAGCCCGGCCGTCTAGAGAATGCGTTCCTGATGCCTGTCAGTGCGACAATTTTAGTCAAGATCTAAAGTAATTTTATTAAAATTAGTCTAGAATCAGCACTTTTTGATAACAAAAACAAGATAACACAAGATAGTCCCCCAAAACGCCCGTCCTAGTGCTTTAGCTGGGAATAAGAAGTGGCGCAACAAATTTTCCAGAAGAACAGCTGTCTCTTTCGTTAGATAAACTTAATTCTATACAATTATAGGTAGTACTAATTATCTGATAAAAATCAAATTCGCAAAACACGTATTCGTTTGTATGAAACTGACGGTGTTCTCTCAGCGGCCGAACTTGTGTCATAATAATATTGAATGGTTTGTTTGTTTGACCGCGTTAGTCTCTAAAACCACCAGTCAGATTTGAAAAAAACTTCTTTTTTTTTTTGAACATTGTCCCGCTCTAGGAATTTCTCCTGTATTATGGGTGCGTTTACAAACATTTAAAATCACATACACAAACAGCCTGATCCGGAACAAGTACTTGTAGGTCATACAAATATTTGTTCCATGCGGGAATCAAACCCGCGACACGCAGCGCAGGTTAAAACGGGTAAAATACTTTTATAACCCGATTTTAACCATTGTTTTAATAGGAATTGTTTAAATACATAAGTTAGCCAATTGAGTAGTATTCAAGTCAACTAGCAAAACAAAGCAGTTGTGCTCGCCACAAAAGCTGTTGTAGGTCGGCTAAACAAGTCACATTGTGTGTTTGTTCGACACAAACGCATAGTTTTCACGGGTATTCGTCACTTGGTACAGTAACTGTTGGGACTTGGGACATTTTTTTAAACTGCATTTTTATTGCACTGTTCTATATTATGCGTTATATGATTATGAGGCTCCTAATCTGGAGCCTCAGATTGCACAAGCTTGGAAAATTCTAAGTGCATACGTGAATTTTACAATTTGACAGTCCTAAGAATATGACAATTTAACAGTCCCAAGAATTTAACCCATTTTTCAGCCAGATAAAGTCCTGCGAGGTAATTTTTCAACACAATAACAATAGGAGATGGCTTTCATTTTGACAGTTCAACACCATTTTTCGAACAAATGAAGCAATTAAATTAATAATTTAACGCAATTAGGGTGCAGAAGTCTATAACTGGCTAGAAGAAAAATAACTAATGCCCAGCGACCTCCATGCTATTTGAACGAAAAAAGTACTCGTATGAGCAGAATGCTCATTTGCAAAGAAAGAAGAACATCAGTAATGTTCGTAATCCTCAGTTTTAGTCATACACAAGAATCCTCACAAACCGATACTAGATCACGCAACATTACTAAATTAGTTTTGCCATTGGAAATACGTGCGTTGTTTGATTATGAATATTTTTACGTGATAGATAAGGAAGGACTAGGTAGTTGCCCATTGTGAGCAACCTTGGCTGCTGATGCGTAACCGTAGGTTTTTATTTAAGTAGAGGTGGACGTGGAAAGAGCTAGCGGTAAGAACGAAACTGAAATTGATGTTTTATGACATGACCTTGATGAAATTGTCAGGTAATTGGGGTTATTATGGCATATTATTATCGTAATTTGGCTTTGTTAGTGGGTTAGTGGTTCAACTACCGAATTATGTGAGACGTTCTTTTTGTGGTATCTTCACCCAAGTGGTTTATTAGTATTAATGCGGAGGCCAGTTGGTGTATTGAAATAGTCAAAAAATAATGTCGAATTCGAAAAATTCTCAAATAAGAAAACACTCTGCTATGCCTTTAATCATTCTCCTGCTTATTTAAATTTATTTGTGGTCGGCGCAACATGTTTTTTAACCGTCTTCAAAAAAGGAGGAGGTTCTCAATTCCACTGTATTTTGTTATGTTTGTTAGCTCAGAACTTTCGACTGGTTGAACCGATTTTGATCATTTTTTTTTTATTTCAAAGCTGGTGCTTTCCATGTAGTCCCGTTTAAATTTAATATAGATCTGATGATGCGTTTCAGAGACAGACAACTTAAATCTTCAAAAAATTACAGTAAATCAACCGCGATTGCTGCGATCGCATTGCTTCGTTTTGACCCCAAGGATGATGAAATGTCGAATTGGTAGGTACTATAATAATTAAAAAGAGAAAAATAAAAAAAAAATCCAAAAAAAAACAACCGACTCCCGGAAAAACACTACAAAGTGAAAAGTAACTGTAATTTCGGAAGGCGGTGACAAAAAATTAAATAAAAAATAAAATTGTTTTTTTTTCGTACTTCTCTATTCTGTTAGTCGTCATCGCGGTAGTCACCTCCTTTCTAACCATATCATTCACACAGCCCATCAATCGTTTCTTTGGTCTCTCCCCTACTCTTACAGTCTGATGGCGTACTCAAAACTTTCCTCACGACATACATTATCCTCATTCCTCCGTATCACATATCCATACCATAACGACCGATTTACACACAACTTTTCAGTTACTGGTGCCATTTTCAAGCATCCTTTTATGTATTCAGTTCTTATTCTATCTATTCGTTTAACACCACACATCCCTTTTAGCATTCTCATCTCAGCTGCATGCAATTGCATTTTATTCATCCCTTTTGTGGCTTAACATTCTGACCCAAACAAGACAGCAGGTCTAGCCATGGTTTTATTCTTCCCCTTACGTTCAAGGGGAATGCGGGAGTCGCAGATTGTTCCCGTGACGTGCTGTCATTTCATCCGTCCAGTTTTAATACTGTGGTTGACCGTAAGGCTCACATATATAGGAATAATAAACTGATTTATTTTCACACATCTGTCAATAAGCCACACTAAAGTCGATAAAGGAGTTCCTACATAAACTGATGCTACAGCCCATACTCCAATAATTGTTACTTGGTCGTTAATTATGATGAAGAAGAGAGGTTAAGTATCAAGGGATCAATTCTTATTCAATACCTACTCAATGACTGTTATGCATCGCATTGCATAAAGACAACAACAAAAAAGTTTGCCAGTGAACTTGACAATAAACGGTTGAAGGACGCTGTTCCGCCTCACTGCACACGATGCTCTGATTCACCTTTTTAAAACACGTTCGCTGTAAGACTGTGTCTGTTTTTATATATTAAATAACATATAATTATAATCGTCATTATTTTATAGTCGAAAGACTTTCCCGTATCCATGTGGATTCAGATGGCCCACATAAGGTTGTCGTTCCGCCTTGTGGGGACGAAACCATGCTCAAAATGTTTAATAAAATAATAATATGACGAAAATATTAAAAGTAAAGTATGTATAATATTGATATCCGAATAGCGACTGAGTAGAACTGTCACATCACTTACATTGACGATGACGGCATTACATAAGTAGTGTAAATCAAGGTCAAGGTGACCTCAGTTCCAAATTCATACCAAAAGATACGTTTCTTGGACGAGATAAATAAGTAGAGAAAATAAATAACGCACCGTAAACAGTAGCATCTATTTTAGCAATTACGTAAAGCTAGATTTTTTTGTATAAATTCAGGTACAGCAGCTCAATTTTATATTGAATCGATTGATTCAGTGGTCAATTGTATATTTTTTCTCGGTAAAGGGGCATGTGCAGTATGGTTTTTCTGCTTCCTGTGCTAAATAGTACTACTTAAAACACAAAGACATAATATTTATTTACTCTAGCGGCGAAAACAGGAACTAAATTGAAATAATAATTATGCTGAATACTGAATATTAGATACAGTTAATCAGTCGCCGTGACGTGATTCCTTCTAAACTTCCAATTCAATTGAACCACGCTCAAATAAACACACACGATATCATCACAGTCGTCGACTATTAATAGCCAACGCACTTAATATGAGACTTTGAAGAAATTAAAATGGTTTAAAAAGGGGCCAAAAACAGCGTCAGTTATTCGACTCGAATCTCTGCGATAGTTGAGAAACGAGCGAGCGGATTGTAATCACTGGGATCATATCCTTACTCATCATTCGCTGTTCAGTCGAGTCAGTTAAGACCCTCCTGATGGCAACTTGAGCAGCGCGCGCCCGCGGTAGTCATGATTCCGCGGTAACGAAACCATAGCGAGATCTAACTCGATCCCAACGCCATCTATCGAGCCAGGGGTCACTTTTTTGCCGATTTTAGTTAACCCGTGCAACATTCATATTTTGTGTTTTTGGCTATTATTTTTGTTATACCGTGTTAAAAAATTATGGATATTATTAAAAACAATCTTTTCAGGTCCCAAGGCGTAATGATTATAAAGGCATGGTAAAAAAACAGCAGTAAATCTGGGTTTTATAGGTATCATGACTTGTTTTTTTAAATTATTGCCGAAATGTTTCTAGAACTAATAAGCGAAACATAATATTGCTGTTACTACAAGTCATTTAATAAATTTGAGGTATCTTCGAATTACGTTGTTTATTTATTTTGTTCCAGGTAACGCTACTAGGTACATAGGTACCTAATAATGATGTCACTTAATAGATTTAATACATGGCGGTCGGTCAGTTATCCATATTAATAAAAAAAAAATGGTCTCAAAAAGAGTTATCCTACTATTTAATGTAAGTATGCATAAAAATTTACGACAGTAAAAAAAAATGTTACTGTATATATCCTCATTTAATAATAATAGTGTATATTATCATTTTTTTTGGAATACACTTCTGTAAAACTAGGTGTTAGATTATAAATGATAAAATCAGAAATAAGTCCCACCACAGGCACTTGTGGTGCCATCTATGATTTTGTGTTTGAACTAACCTATTGGATAGTTTCAACAGTCATTCTTATTAAATTTTGAATTACTTTTCAATACGGGAGAATTAATGCAATTAGAAATTTATCTGTAGCTCAATTGTATTTCTTGGCTAAAATTAGTTGCTTTAACAGGAAGCGCAGGTGGATTCCAACCAAAGTACTACTTGAAAGGTCAATTATACTCGGCAAAATAACACTATTCTTGCAATAAACAGTGTGGAAGGTTGCCAAACATTAGCATAATGTAGAGTACTAAATAAATGAGTGCAAAACTGACGACCCGCCCCTGCTTCGCACGGTGTTTACGACTTGACAAAACAATAGAATTTTGTAATGTAAGTTTAATATTATTGTAATGTCCATAAAAACTTTCCGAAATAATATTCTATATGATGGGGAAACCGCATCAGAATCCGTTGCGTATTTTAGAAGAACAACGCGGTCCCACATGCATGGAAAAAGCCTTAAAATTCAATTATTATGTATTCTATCATCAATATCGTTAATATTTTTCCTACTAAGTTTATGTAATTACTGAATACAAGCTCCTTAATTTAAACGGATTTGTTACGAAATTACTTATTATTTTAGTATAAAAGAAACATCGAGCAATTACATAAGGATACCGTCTTAAATCCCCAAAATACCTGTTGTACTTAACTCGCCAAATCTCTATAGATAATGAAAAAAATTGTATCAATAAAAACGAAGTACAAAATATATCGGTTTTTTCTAATTGTGTTCCATATATCTCTATGATTGGATTGTATGGCCCCGGATTTATTTAAGCCACGACATTAGTACAAGAATTCAGTGGATTTCGGTAAAATATAATAAAACAACTCCCTTCACAATAAATGTCTATCGGTAGAACGAATCGCTTCCCAGAAGGTTGATTACTTTTTGTGCAACATTTTTTTATTGGTTGACACAGGAACGATAACTTATCAAGGTAAATCTGTTTTTAATAGCAACATCATTAAATAATTAAATATCGAATAGTGCTGTTTCTTATAATAAAATAATGTGTTGTGTTTTATTATAATTTTTGATTTTCACACTGCAGTTGGAGGGTTAAATAAAATATTTTAAAATTCAAATTATTTATAATTCAATGTAAATGTTTTTATTTTTGTCTCGAAATGAATTCATGAGATGAATTACTAATTATTGATATTATTTAATTTAATTTATTACTGTTCGTTGGTAAGCGCAACACTCGAGGACGTCTGGACCGATGGTTAATTTTTGTTTTTAATGTTTGTATATAGAATAGGGTTTCGAAGGAAAGAAACCCTGGAAAAGTTGCCTAGAAAATTGAAAAATTGAGACAAAACTGGCAATGCTTTTTTTATGGGATTTTTGTATTTTTTTAGACGTGACTCAGTCAGTCGGCTCAGCTAAATTAGCTGTGTGTGAATAGTTTTATAAATCTTATTAAATATTTTATGAAACTGTAATGCTAACCAACGAATAACATTTTGCTTTATCTAAATTTCCTAAATCTGGATTAGCGACTTCACATTCTATTTTCGAAACATCATCGTACATTGCTATTTCAATACCAAAGTCGTTGCTACCCTAGCTGCTAAACCGACAATGAATACTATCCATTTCAGAGTTGTAGTAAATATATTAGGTTGCAGAGAATATTTCACAGTACTAGTAAAACCGGATGTGAGTGCAAATTGGTATCAAAAACCGGAAATAGCGAATATCATACGCTTTGTTTTGCGGAATACTGTCGGGTTGTTTTGTTTTGCGCTCAATTTTAGTTCGTTTTATATTCTGAATTGTTTGGCAATTCGTTAGTTATCGGAATCGTTTGTTTTTTTAGCCATTTGGTTTATTGGGTGTTTCTATCGATAGGTGTGCAAATTAATTACTCTGCAGTAACAAACTGATAAAGTGTTATTTATTGTACACGAATAGAAAAAACAAGTAGGTTAAATAGTAGAAATAGCGGGTTTATTTCTAAAGGCAATTTTCATTGGTCATAGATCTGTTTTTTGTTAACACGCTTATACATAATCACGCCTTTTTAGCAGAATTCTTCAGCATCATTTCTTATTACAATTTTAATTAACTTATTCGAAGGCAGACCGACGGCGTATAATTTTAGGCAGAAATCCTGCTGAGATCTTTACATACTCCTTTCACTTCCATAAGTACTTGAAATTAATTATTAAAACAGCCTATTTTAAGTCAAAAATAATTCTAGATGCTCTTTACAATCAAGATATTACAGGTGCTAGTTATAACAAAACATTGATGTATTTTTTTAATAGAATCGTGATGTAAAACGAAGTTATTTCCTGGTCCGAATTATTTGATTGTACGTTTAATCAAACACCAAATCAAGGTCAAAGATAATGCCCACCATTCTATGAAATAATTTTGATAAATCAAAACGACTGTGTTGCTCAAAAAGGTTCAAAGTAATCCCTACTTCCCTACTTAATATTATAAACGCGAAAGTAACTCTGTCTGTCCGTCTGTTACGCTTTCACGCCTAAACCGCTGAACCGATCGTCATGAAATTTGCAGTTATAAATATGCAGTTTACCATATGATAGAGATCATGAAGTATTTTTGTGACTTTTCTATTTGTTGTTTTAACCAAACGTTCTATTATGTCGATACGAGATAGTTGCCTACTTACAAAAAAATTATCAATCCGTGGTAAAAGATAAACCTCTCGGCAAGGTTTTTACCGAAGCTGACTGCAGAATTTTTTTTTATGCAACTAGCTTTTTACCGCGGCTCCGCCTGCATGGATGTCGGTTATCACGTAAAAAAGTAGGCTAGGTCCTTCTCCATATCCCAGGCTATATCTCTGCCAAATTTCATGACGATCGGTTCAGCGGTTTAGGCGTGAAAGCGTAACAGACAGACAGACAAAGTTACGTTCGAATTTATAATATTATTATTAATTAGGAATGAAATTAAATGTTTATTTATGTTAGTAGATCTTTTCAGACACGTCGATATGTTTGTAGGTCAATATTTTAAAACTGGATGGTGCCGGCATTTCCTAGCTGACTGATCCCTGAGAAGAAATGCCGAAACAAACTCTGTCTTGGTCTACTCGGTAACGTGCAAACATTATAATATTAGGATTAAAATGAAGTCTAACAATGCAGGGCCACGCCTGGAACAGTCTTTTGAACAAAGAGCCATTGTAGATTTGAGCTGACCTGTCACAACAGACGGTATACATGCATCAGTTATCGTGTGGCTCAACCCTATTTTAAGGTGCTCACCGACCCGTCACAACACGCTACTAGATCTGTAGGACATTTGCGTAGGTCATATAGAAAATACTCAAATGCAACAGAAACCTGTATTTCTAAGATCTATGGCAGCCGATACTGTAGGTAGCACTTTATTAACAAAAAAGGTTTTCGAATCATAATTATGTTTCTCAGTCTGTTATGTTTCTGTGTCTGTGTGTCTGTCTGTGTGTGTTGTGTTGTGTTTGTGTCTAGTCTGCTTGTGTTATTACTTATTAGAATGTGATTTACTCCGGTTTATATCAAGGACTGGCCAAAGGCACTCATTTGTTTTGAAGTATAGATGTAGATATTGTTATCTTATGGTAATCTCACTGTGGTCTGCAGTCCGGGTTCAAGGTTTTCAAGAATTTGGATAATTTAATCATTATTTCGATACCCTGATAACATGACTTGATAGTGGAGTTTATTTTTATCTTTTTTTAAGGTCAGCAGGTGTGTTTTTTCTTGGGTGGGAAATCATCAAATAACCTCTCCTGCTCTGGGTGGAGCAAGAGGGTGTGTCCGACTTTTACTGACTAAAACCCACCCGTGTTCCTTCAGTTGCCTGTGTGCCAGGGGCCGCGGTATCTCTTTCGAACAACTCACACCCCTGGCAGGCATAGGCCCTTGCGGACCCGACCAGTTGGTGCTGACATCTCTTTGAGGCGCGCGTGGAACACAACGCGCCGTCGACCCGGGCTTGGTTCTTACCGGACAACGAGCTACCCATTACTCGCCGTCCGCAAGCCCGCGCCTACGGTGGCCGGGAATCAGCCTGGGATTCTCGTCGCCCAGGGCGTCTCCTGCGGCGACTAAGGTGTGTGTTGTTAGTTTCATAATATTGTGCTTGATCGTTGCGTTGGTGGCGTTCTGTAGTTTCTTCCTACCATTTCGCATTGGGCGAAGGCGTAAGTGGATGCTGTGGATGTAAGTATATTGTACAACCTTTGAAAAACCATGAGATCCCATAATTATCTGCCTAGTCTATTCCCAACTATGTTATGGTGGATTTTAACTGGATGCAGTTAAGTACCAGTAATTTTTCTTTTACAGCTTTAGTTTCTAAAATCACGAACCCACAAAAAGCCGAACATTTCCTACTTTCATATACAAATTGGAAGTTATTCTCATCTTAATTGTTTCTCTTTAATAGGATTGATTATTTTTTCTTAAGAATGAGGTGGAAAATTTGTAATTAATTTAAACAAAGGACTGGAAAGACCTTCACTTTCATTGTTCACGTTGGCTCAATTTTAAACCGTTTATTTACTTGTAGGTAAGCGTGTTCTTCGGCGTAAGAATTTAATTAAAAGTACAAAATTAAAATATTTACCAAAATGTTTGGAGAACTTCCTGTTTATTACAAAGTTTTGACTACTTAGCAAGTATTAATTAACAATTTTCAGGAGTCTAGATTCTTGAATGATTCTTCTTGTTTCTTTATGGTTCGGTCTTGAATCGATGAGGAGTTCATCGACTCATTGACCGATTTTCCTCGTCATCATCAGCTCCATTGTCGGCCACAGTCATCCACCGGCCGCTACTGCTACCAGCCACTTTGCGAAGCTCTTCGTTTTACCTAACCAAAGGACTTCTGATGACGGTTTGCCGATTTGCTTTGTTTTCAAATCCAAACTTACGTTACCTAAAGCCTAGCAGTGTCTACTCTTGAAGCCCCAACCTTTAATGTACCAGTAAACAAAACATGTTCTTATATCATTGCACGTGTAAGTGGGCGCACCCTTAATGCCTGGAGGCTTTTACTTAGGTATTAAGTTCTGTTTAACTTTTTGTTTCTGCTTGAGTATAGTTTTTAATGTATTTTTTTGAAAATATTACTTTGTGCTAGCTTATATGGCAACTTATTAAATGTAATGTTTTGTTTACCTACTTATCTCTGTTGTGTAATGTCAATTACTTTGCATGCTAAATTATTATGCAGTCAAATTCTTCTAGCTGTGCAGATGAGGAGTTTGTTACGCTGTTTCTCTTTCCCGTTTATAGCATATGGAAGTAGTGAAGGGCAGGTGTTTTGGGGGACTGTCCCCATGTAATTTTGTGGTAAAAAAATATCTGCCTAATTTGAACAAATGACGTTTAAATTAAATTTTAAAATTCCCTTAATTGATCCCTATTGCTACCACAGATCGTGACCTCATCATTTAAACTCCACTCGGCCGATAACTATCCATTCTACCTTACCAGTTCCTATTACTCATACCAAGTACGCCTCCACCACGTATTACAGGTAAGTATAACTTACGGACAAGGTAGTGTCGATAAGTATCAATTTGTGGGCTATAATCATAGGTCGGGAGGTCTTAACATTTCAATGTTTTGCTCCAGTACACTTCGACATTTGTAAACAAAGGAAATTATCAAATGGTTCGTTCTTTATGGCATAGACAAGTCTTGAGGTGATTTTTGCAATGATTTGGCGTTAGGTCAAGGTGATTAAATAAATTAATTTCTTGCCCCAAAAAACCCGTGCATATTAAAAAGATAATTTAAACTGATTATATGATTCTTATGTTATAATATATTAGTACCTAAACTATAACATCTATACTATTTGCGATGTCATACTCAATCGACAAAATAATAAAGTAAATAATATAGCAGTAATAATTATTATTATTCTCCTAAAACAGGGTGTAGCTGGTAGTAGGTGGTAATCAGCGAAGTAAAACGCGAGGATGACTTTAAAACTTATATTTTGAAGATAGCACGGATATTTTTTAACAGAACAAGATTCACATACAAACGCACCCGCTTGCGGTGCTCGCACGGACCGAACTGCCGGCGTGTTTGGTGGGGGTCCACTGGCCCATACTTTTGTACTTAGGTATACATAGGTATTTGTTATTATTACTAATCTATTAATCTAAAACATGAGCGCGTCGCTAACATTCTCCCCCCAGTGCTGGCTCAGCACTCCTCACCGAGTGAAATACGCGCGACGCGGGCTGCAGGTCGCTTCCAGACACCAGTCTTAGTCTTCACTTCGACCAGTCTGATTCGTCCATCCTTACCTGGACATGTCTTCTGGATAACACCCTTCGGCCAGGTACTACGAAGACTGTTAGGATCAGCCACTACAACTACGTCACCTACCTGCAAAGGTTTCACCTCCTCGTTCCATTTTCTTCGTGGTAGTAAGTCAGGGAGAACCTCTTTCACCCATTTACTCCAAAACATATCCGCTAACGCCTGTGACCTTCCCCATTGTTTGCGTAAAAACATGTCGGAATCGTCGAAAGTCCCAATGATAGGTGTGTTGGATGAGCTACCTAAAAGAAAATGGTTAGGAGTTAAAGTTTCCAAGCTTTCAGGGTCAACGGACACGTGTGTCAGAGGACGACCGTTAACCATGTTCTCCACTTCCGCCATCAGGGTAAGCAGCACTTCTTCGCGTGGAGCGCGTTCGTTCATTATAACTCGAAGTGATGTTTTAACGCTCCGAATTAGCCTCTCCCAGGCTCCACCCCAGTGAGGACTGGAGGGGGGTATAAAATGCCACTGCATGGCGTTGTTCACACCGACGGCCTTAAGAGCATCCATATTAAGTACCTGCTCCGACTGCTTCAGCTCCTTATCGCTTGCTCTTAGGTTGGTGCCATTGTCAGAGTACAGATGACAGGGCCAACCTCGCCGTGCTGCCATGCGTCGCAGCGCCATAATCAAGGAGTCTGACGTGAGTGACGGGACAAGCTCGATATGAATCGCTCGTATAGTTAGGCAGGTGAACAAAACGCCATACCTCTTCTGCCTTCCCCTGCCTACAGTCACTTCCATTGGACCAAACAAGTCCAGACCACAAAATGAAAATGGTCGGTGGTGATGTGCTACTCGGGCATGAGGTAAGTCACCCATTCTGGGCACTTGAGGCTTACATTTCCTTAAGCGGCATAGCATGCAATTCGAAACCACCCTTTTAACTGTTGGCCTTATTCTAACAATCCAATATTTCTGTTTTAGGTTATTAACGACCATTTCCTGGTTCCCGTGTGCTGCCTTAACGTGAAAGAACCGGACAAGAAGACGCGTTATGTCGTGTTTTCCATCTAGTATGATTGGTCTCTTCATTTCTAGGTCCACGTCTGATGCAACATCGATGCGGCCACCGAGTCGAAGTAAACCAGTTTCGTCTAAATACGGTGACAAGGTAAGTAACTTACTATCTCGTGATATGTGCTTTCCATTTTTGATTGCAGATATTTCGGCGGAGAATGAGTCCACCTGCGCCTTCTTCAGTAACAGGATTTCAGCTCGAGCCATCGCATCGCAGTCAACCTCTCCGGTAAGTCTCTTGCATCTGTCAATAAATTTCAGAATGACGGCCGTGGCTCGCAGCAAGTGAAGCCAGGAGGAAAACCGCTGCGGCTCAGGAACAGGTAAGTTACATGTAGGCTTATGTATCATAGCTACACACTCTAAACTCCCTTCGTCTCCGTCGATGTCGGGGTTCACGACGTCAGCAGGCCATAAGGACTCGTCTTTGTATAAAAAATCGGGCCCTGTGAACCATTCACTGTGAAACAATGCGTTGTTAAATTCATCACGAGTACCAAGATCTGCTACATTTAATTTGGTAGGTACATATCTCCATTCGGAAATACGCGTAAGTTCATCGATTTCTCCTAATCGGTTCGCTTCGAACGTTTTATACCTACGTGTGTTATTTCTAATCCACTGTAAAACGGTTGTGGAGTCACACCAAAAATATCGTCGGCCAGGCGCTAGTCTGTGTTCCTTCAGCACGGTATCAGCCAATCGTGCAGCCAACAGCGCCGCCTGTAGCTCGGCTCGGGGCACAGTCATGGGCTTAACAGGTAAAACACGACATTTACTTGCTATAAATGCAACGTTAACTTTCCCATTGACTATCCATCGCCAGTACGCCACACAACACATGGCTTGAACAGATGCGTCGCATAATAAATGCAGCTGTAAGCATGTATAATGATTACTTGCCGGCGTAGCACACGTAGCGGTTGTCGTAGGCGGTCTACACGTCTCGTAGCAGCTTCTCGTAGCAGATAACTCCAGCGCGGGGTCCGTGGGTGCGGTGGCGGGAGGAGGTGGTCTTATCATCACTGGCTCGGCGACCGGTTTTCGTCCCGTCTCGCTCCCACCTTGTAACACAATAGGTTTATTATAGCACCTAGGTATACGTATTTGCTTTATATCTTTTAATAACTCGATCCATTTACACCATTTATTGAAGATACTATCGGGTACTACGTCATCCCAGCCTATATTTAGGCGCCAAGTATCTTGCAACATAATTTTGCCCTGAATAGTGAATGGTGCTAAGAATCCCAATACATCAAAAATCTACATAACTATTCGCAACATCATTCTTTTTGTCGGCCTATCCTTATTTAAAATAATATTTTCAGGTATTCGTTTCAGAGATACGTCGAAACCTAATTCATCTTCCCCAGGATACCAAATGAGTCCCAAGGTGCGCTCGCCATGGTACTCCTGTTCAAATTTGAACCTAACGCTGGCGGTACCTAAAGTATCCCTTGGAACACTATCCAAAACGGCAATGCTATTACTTGTCCAGTTACGCATTTCGAAACCACCACTGCTATGAATCTTACTAATATTTTCAACCATTTCTATCGCCGTCGTTTCATCCGGCAGGCTATCAATATAGTCGTCCATATAGTGCGATTTGTATATCGCATTAACAGCGGCTGGAAATGTCGACTCGTAACGACGCGCATTTACATTTTTAACAAACTGAGCTACAAACGGAGAACAGTTAGCGCCGAAAATAAGTGAAGTCATAATGTAAATATCAACTGGTTCGTCAGGGCTGTTCCGCCAAAGGAACCTAAACGCGTGTTGATCTTCAGGGCGAATTTTGACCCTAAGGAACATGTCCTTGATGTCACCGGTTACTGCAATTGAATATTCCCTAAACCGCAGCATTATACCAAACAGGGATGACAACAAGTCTGGCCCTGTGAGTAAATAATCATTGAGACATTTATCACCAACTGGAGCGGCGGAATCGAACACTAACCTAAGCGACCTTTTGTTGGGATTATCTACCCCGAAGTGGGGTAGATACCACGTCCTGGGTGCCGGCAGTTGCTTTTCCATCTTGTGAGCGTAATCATTTTGTAATAAATGATTTATACGCTCTCGGTATCTGTCGGCGAAACCATCGTCACGTGCCATTTTCCTTTCTATCCCCTTTAACCTTTTGAAAGCGTTAGGATAGGTGTCGGGCATAGCGCAGGCCTCATCCTTCCAGGGCAGACCCACACGCCAGCGATCGTTGACGAGTTCGACAGACTTCTCCAGCTGAGCGACGGCACAAGTATCATTAATATTTTGTCTCGGCTTACCTGACACTCCCAGGGCGTCTACAGCAAATGAGCGCCTCACCTCCTCGTGGAGTTCCCGTAGCAAGCACTCATCCCTGTCCGCGGCGATTGTAGCTGACGAACTCAACAGCAGTGTGGCGTGCGCCTCGACAGTGCAGGCAGCGACCTGCGCGTGCCGAGCGTGCGGCCTTCGCATTATTCCGTGTATGCACCAACCTAGGGGAGTTAACGTAGCGGACGGCTCATATAATTTACCTACCATAACTTTAAGAGGTAACAATAAATGACAGTTATCTTGACCTATTAAAATCTCAGGTTTTACATTATATTTACATAACTTATCATTTATCCCAAACAGGTTTTTATAATTATTACAATCGACAACAGAAAGTTGTTGCAAAGGTAAGTTTAATTTATCAACACACCGAACTGTCACATTATGCATCTTATTGTCCATACCCGATAGTGTAACATTCGCGATGGTCGTTTCACATACCAGTTCATCGTCAGACCAGGCTCCGCGGATTCGCATCGTCTCTGAGCGGCCACGAAGCCCCGCGCGCTTCGCTAGCCCCGCACTGATAAGCGAGACGGTCGATCCGTCATCAAGTAGGGCATTTGCACTGAATACACCGTTAGCACTATGTATACGTATAGGTACGACTTTAAGCAACACTTTGTTTTCACTCGCGTTTATGTGCGTCACTGTTTGTGTACTATCAGCGGAGGACATTAGCGACGTCGTCGGCGTCTGCACAGGCGTCGGCTTCGGCTCCGGAACCTGACTACTTCCAGCGTCAGTTTTGGGCTTGTTTCCGACGTAATGAAGTAGATTGTGATGCCCCTCGCCACAGCTGTTCTTATCGCAAGGCGGTGCCGAGCATGTATCACGCGCGTGGCGCGACAGTAGGCATTTATAACATATCCCGTTACGTTTTACGAATTCCCATCTGGTTTTACGTAATGCCTTCTTGAATTGTTTACATTCAGTTAGCTTATGTTTTGAGGTACGGCAGAATTTGCAGTTATCATTATCATCATCTGTTTGCAATAATATAGTTTGAGATCGATTGCCGGAACCATCTTTGTTTTTATGATGATTGTTTTTATATTGGTCAGTGCGAGAACTCGTAAAATAAATATTTGATGTAACTGATATCTTTACGGCCTCATCGTGCAAGAAATCAGATAAAATGACCATACGGGATTTCTGTCCTTCGGTGATGAGTGGGTAACTATAATCAGACCATTTAGATAACAGTGTTGTAGGCAGCTTGGATAATATAATTGAAACTATGCTCATACCTTGTAAGTACTCTTCGCGTCCAACGGCTCGCACTGCTTGTATAAGGTTTTGCACCTTCTCTGAAAATGGCACGATCTCATTGTGATAGCTTTGTGACATTGGGGGCAATTTCTTGATATCCTGCACTATTTTTGATATTATTAAATCAGCATTTCCAAAACGTAACTCCAAGGTTGACATGATTTTGCACGGTGGACTCGCAGAAATAAGTAAGGCTGCGACTGCATCTTTGGCAGCTCCTCGGAGACATTTTCTCAACCTCCACAGGTTTTCTTGAGCAGAAAATTTACAAAGCTCGGTTGACTCTTTATAGGCTTGTTTGAATTGTAGAAATTCCAGTGGGTCTCCTGAAAAGTCTGGAAGATCCTTCGGCGTGCTTAATCGAGTTATAAGGTTAGTATTCGGTGCACTCGTAGAAGCCAGGTCTTTCAACGCGCCAGCTAGCATCTGAATAGTCACTTGCATACACGTGGCCTCCGCCGCTGGTGGCGGTGCGGGTACAGTGTGTGGGTGCGACTCCATCGGCAGATGTGGCACTGAAAGTGGCGGATTCTCAGGTGACGTAGGTAGCCCTGGTGGTGCTGCTGGTGCCGTAAAAGGAACGGCATTTACAGGCGCGGCTGGTTCTGTGTCAGGCGGATGCAACTTGCCCAGGGGGTCGCCATGATCGGGGGCCGATTGCATCAAATCGTGATGACTCCGTTCCAGCCATTGCTCCACGTCGTGAGCGCATTCTTCGTGTGGACTGTATTTTTCTTCTTCCTCTAGTTCAGCTAAGTCCGCTTCTAGCTGTCTGTCTATGAGTTCCAGTTGTATCTGTGCCTTTTGCTTAGCAGCATCCAAAACCAACTGCGCCTTTCGAGCTTTTACAGATGATGTGTCGGAATGACCTTTCGACCTTGGCAACGTGTTTTCTGTTTTGATGCTCGGCGATGCCGCAGGTGTTTTGAATACCATATTTTTAGCTGCTGCACTAGTTGAAGACTTACGCTCTTCAGTATCTGAGTCTTGAGCAGCCTTTTGTTCTTCAAAAAGTTTGCGTTGCGCGCGCTCGCGTCGCACCGTACTTCGCGTGCCCACCATTTTGCTTTTCACTGGTGGCGTGATAAACATTAGTTTTAGTTGATCTGGCTAGATGGACCACTTTGTAGCTGGTACTAGGTGGTAATCAGCGAAGTAAAACGCGAAGATGACTTCAAAACTTATATTTTGAAGATAGCACGGATATTTTTTAACAGAACAAGATTCACAAACAAACGCACCCGCTTGCGGTGCTCGCACGGACCGAACTGCCGGCGTGTTTGGTGGGGGTCCACTGGCCCATACATTTGTACTTAGGTATACATAGGTATTTGTTATTATTACTAATCTATTAATCTAAAACATGAGCGCGTCGCTAACACAGGGCTTCTTCTCTCCTACCCATTTGCTGTGCCCTACAGGGTCCATTATGATCTCAATTATATAGTCACCACCTAAGTACACATTACTCAATACTCAATATCTTTATTGTTTTTCTCATAGGGTATAGCAATAAAGATATTGAGTATCGAAAGTAGGTATTCTGAGATTTTTTAAACGTTCTTGACCAATGTGTGATCGTAAATATTTTTTGATTAATTTTAATTTGGTGAAAGATCTTTCACAGCTTTCAAACAGATGCAGTCACAGCCTTAGGGGTTGGTTTTTTTGTGGGCCAATATCGTGGTGGTCACCACTGGTACTCACACCATTACGATAGTAATTATTGTGTGATAAGAGTGAGTGACCCCAGCTCGAAAATTTTAGCACCCCGCTTTGAACCTTGGGTTTTGTTTTATCTATTTTTACGTAAATACTTACTTAGTAGTTACTTTTTCCATTTAAATGCAGAAGTGGGCGAAGCGAGCTCAATAATATTTGGGCCCTTTTTCAGATGGGCTAGATTTTTGTTTGATTGTTCAAACAGAAAAACTTAAGAAAATTAGTTTATTGGATCGTCTTGGATAGGTTCGGTATTCTTTTGGCAGGAACACAAACAGACAGAAATAGGGCCAGGATGGTCTGAAAACTGCGCCCTCTAAACTTTGCACCCCCTGGCAGCTGCCCGCCTGGCCCGCCCCTAGCTTCGACGCTGAGTGCGCCTTAAGTGCACTTTTATAATTTCTTTCGTGCCGATATTATCGTGGTTATCCAAGTCCATAAAACGTATGGAAATACGTTGCACATTATTGTGTACTGAAATTTAAAACGTTTTACTACACGGATTTCCCATCGGCAAAAATTACGAACTTTCAATATTACAAACTTTCATCCAATAATGAACTTCTTTTGGGGATGACTCACCTTTTTGATATTGCGAACTTTTGTGCAAAATTTCGTGCAAATCGTGCTTCTAGACTCAGCTGTCCTAAAGGTAGGCAGTGCATTGTCTGTCAGTGAATGTATAGTATGTATATTAGATTCTACCTTCATGCAAATTAATGATTCTATTCTGTTGTACGCAGTGATTCATTCAATTTATGACATCCACTTAGCTATTATTACAAACTAGTTTTTTTTAATTACCAGTATTAACACATAATTCTCGCGACTATTATCTCATACAGCCACCGTGTCTTTGAACGTGTTAATTAAAACAAAAAACAAAAAAAACATCATAGCCGTGAGTGCTAAGGCATTTTGTTTGCCTTGGGAATAATATAAGCAAGGTAGGGAACGAGTTGGGAGAGGCCTATGTCGAGCAGTGACGTCTTTCGGCTGATATGATGAGGAAACGAGTTTGGTATAGTACCTACTGTAGACAGCTCAACTTTCGTTTGCTATTTTGGAATCCATATTTCAGGGTAATCAATTGATAAGCAAACTGTCTACCAATTTAAATTGTCTGCTGGTCGACACTTCACGTGACCAGAGGGCTGGGTCGTTCTTTGGCCAAAGAATTAGCATTGCCATTCAACGTGGCAGTGGCCAGTCTTCTGGGCACGTTTCCTGTTTTTTAAGTTTAGTTTGGTTTTTAAAGCGTGTTTTTTAGTTTTTTAAACTATTATTTATTTTTTCTTACGGAAGAACGGAAATAAATCATTCGGAAGAACGAAAAGAAAGAGTTCTTAATAACGGAGAGCTGGTTGGTTCTTTTACCGACTTAGCTCCTGCTAAGTACTAGTCAAAAAATTAAAATACATTACAAAAATAGTAGACCAACAAAAATTCGTGGGCACTAGATGACAAACGCCAAAATCCTTCAAAAGCCCTTGACCTCTTAAACACTAGATGTCATCCAAAAGCCTGCGAAAGTAGGTTATTTAATAAATTCGGCCCTTTCTATCGCGTCTCATTGTAAATTCAATATTTGACGCCTTCCATTGAATTCTGATGCATTGTTGAGAGCACAATATAGAATGGCGTAGTGCCTTCAGTCTAAGGCATGACTGTATTCTGTGATATTTCTTTATTTGACGATTATACAATGGTTGTGTTACATCGTATTTTTAATATTGGTAAATATTTATTCACAATAATTAGAATATAAGTACACAACTTGAGAAGTCAGTATTATAAAAGGATTAGTCTGCCCCAGTTAGCAATCAATAGATTTTATAACTTCCTCATTAGTCTAGTGATCGCAAGTTGCTACTGAGCTGGATAGGGTTTGATTCCGGGTCGGGCAAAGTGATAAGTCTTGAAGCAGGTGGCTAACCCATTGTAGAATGGCTACCACAACGTAAACGGTAGGTGTCCCCAAAAATAGAACCCAATTTGCTTTTCTAAAAATAATAACTAATACTCTGAATGAATGAACCTCTTTTTGTGAACCTCAAAGAATTCCTATTTTAGGGTCCTAAAATACACAATAGCTAAGTAACTGCGACCAACTTAGATGTAGCGGTCGCCGGCCGCTGCCGCGACTTCCTAAATAAAACAGTACCTAATCTGTGGCCGCGACAACGCTCGCTTTGCTCAGCTCGCGAGTGGTAGGCCGTTTGATTGCAGTTATAACCTAGTCTAACTGGTTTTGAGCACGCCATGATTGCGGCGGTAAGTTGATGAGTGGATTGAGAGGCGCCACGGTGTCGTCACCTTCCGCCAGACGCAAGTCCTCACCGGACACGGTTGTTTCAGGAGGTTCCTGTTTCGCATAAGGCGGAAGGAAACGCCCGGGTGTTTCCACTGCGTAGATCGCCCGGAGGACACGGTGGAGCATACGGTGGAGATCTGCCCAACTTAGGCGGAGCACCGCCGTGTCCTCGTGGAGGCGATCGGTGGCGGCGGTCTCTCGCGTCCGGCCCTGGTCCAGGCCATGGTACGGAGCGAGAGCGTATGGGTAGCCATCACTTCCTTCTGCGAAGCAGTGATACTCGCGAAGAGGGAGGCGGCGCACGTGAGGGAAAGGCAGTATATGCGCCCTCACGGCACAAGCTGCTGCAGGAGACGTCCTGGGCGTCGGGAATCCCAGGCTGATTCCCGGCCATCGTAGGCACGGGCTTGCGGACGGCAAGTAATGGGTAGTTCGCTGGCCGGTAAGGAGCAAGCCTGGGTCGAAGACGCGTTGTGCTCCACGCGCGCCTAAAGAGACGTCAGCATCAACTGGTGGAGTCCGCAAAGGCCGATGCCTGCCAGGGGTGCGGGTTTTTCGAAAGACATACCGTGGCCTTGGCACACAGGCAACTGAAGGAACACGGACACACCCAGAGCTGGAGAAGTTTTTTGGGATGTCCCAACCAAAAAACAAAAACCTACCTTGTTTGAACAGCTTAAGGCGGCCTATTTACTGCAACCAACTATGAGTCACTAGGTGCAAATGGATGTATGGCGTTCCAGGGTGAGGATAAATAAAATAAATAAATAAATGAGGAAAAGCCAGAAATTTTAAAAGTGGCTTATTAATATCATTTAAAAAAAATGCACTATCTGAAGGTTAATAAGTTTTAGAGGATCAATTAAATATTTTTTACATATTTTTTTTATTGACTGTTTACCGTTCCCAAAGAATTTGGAAAAAGGAACATTTTTGTCGTTTCGAATGTGAAACCACCAGAAAATTTAATACAAAACATTGTACAATATATACTCAGATAATTACGGATTAGAGTAGCCTTTAATTTGAGCATTTAAAGCCCTAATTATAGCTTTACTATATTTACGACTACCCACACAGGGTGTGGTAATTGTACCGATTAGTGGCGTCAACATATACTTAGAGCTAAGTGTTCACACACTTTATGTGCTGCTTTGGTAAATGATTGTTAAGTAGAGCTTATATTTATGGGAGGTAATAGTTTAAGGTAGAAAAGTAAACTAATGATACAAGTTATTTTAGGTCGCTAATGTTTTACGTTCTACAAATAATTACATATTTACATACATAACATCACGCCTGCAATCCCCGAAGGGTGAGCAGCGGTGTATCTGTAGTACAACCACATTTCGCCAATTATGTTTAAGTCCCATGTAATAAAGGACCCATTGCCATCAACCGGCCACAAATCCAGCCTCGGATTGCTTCTGAGATGTTCCTGTTGGAAAAATCTATCAACACTTTGCCCGACCCGGGAATCAAACCCAGGACCTCATGCTCAGCCGTAACACTTGCGACCACTAGACCTACATGACAATAATATATACACGAAACATTCCTACAGACATAGTCACAAATTACACATTTCTGAATAGAATGTTCCATTTTTGCTAATTAACCACTTACTTAAGTATACAGGAAAAGTTTTTATCCAGTGCGCCAACTGTAACCATGAATTCAACATATCATTCTAGACCCCTCAGCGCAGAAATTTTTCGTCATTATTAAAAAAAAAAAACAGCTATTCCATACATTTTGACCGCGTAGGTATTGCACTTTTCTATGAAACAGCTGTTTTTTTTTTGTAAAACCGATTAAAGATTTCTTCGCTGGGGGGGTCTACACTGGTATGCTGAATTCATGGTTAAAGTTTGCGCACTGAATAAAAACTGAATAAACACAACGTACGGATCGTGGTACGGATGCAATCGTTGCAAACAAATGAACGCATTGCATATTCGCTCTATCGAAATATCAATGTACAGGTACTTTTTTATATAGAATCACATTTTAATCTTTAATTATTATATTTTATAGGTAGGTACATTTTTAATACTTTGCGTTTAACTCTAATAAGTCCCTAGACAGTATATTGATATTTCGATAGAATGAATATGCGATGCGTTGAACGCTCGATCAAACAAACATTCGATATTTTGAACACTCGATGTATTTATTGAGTGTAAGATATATTGAATGTTCGATTTATTAACCATTCGATATTATAAACGTTCGAGTATTTAGAGGTTCGATTTATAGTGGTCGATCAATTGACATTCCATTATCTATTTGGCATACGATTTGGCATAGTACACCCACTTATTTTAGATGTATAGGTACCAACCGACTTCGATCTTTCTGTTGAACTGAAAACTGCCATAAAATCAAGATTCTATACACGTAACCAAAGCAACAGCAACTTCTGCTAACATATTAATTTAATAACCACACACCGCCAATAGATGGCGCCGCAAACTTTAGGCTCCTAAGTTTGGAAAACTATCGCGTTTAACATGTGAAGCTGCATATTATTCACACTGCGGCCGCTTTCATTTAATTTGTATGCAAGTTATTGAGAAACTTTAGGAGTTGAGGTAGAACTGCGAAGAATGTGTGTTTTAGTTGAGGTTATTGTGCTCGTACACTACGCTTACCAATGTGTGGTCTCCACTCCAGAGTAGAGACCACATATTGGCAAGCGTAGTGTGGGACACCCCTCCGCTAGATGGACCGACGACTTAAAAAAGGGTGCTGCAACAGACTAGATGCGGAAGGCGGAGGACAGGGTGTTGTGGCGCGCCTATGTCCAGCAGCGCGATAGGCTGAATTGATTGAGCTGTGATAAAAATATCTGACAGTGTGTTTTCAGAAACTATATTTAGTGATGGCCGAGATTCCACTCAAAGGAAGAACGACCTTTAGCGAGCTATAGAGGTTTCTGTAGCATACCTATGTTGCACAAACCTCACTTGGTTATTTCGTTCAACTTTTCACAACGTTTACTGGATGTGGTTATAGAGGTATGAGGAACAGTGTGTAAAGTTCACTCATACTCTATGGAAAAGGGAGGATCCTCCGACCAGACGGCTGTTGTGTCTGGCGGGCAACTGCCCGACGGTTGATGTCGGGATGTTGTATACATACTTCCCAGTCGCGCGGTAAACTCTTATGCGCGATGCAGGATCTATCTGACGTCAGGTCAATGATGCGTAATTCGCATGTGGCGTTGTAGATGCCGCCACACGGTCACATTGCCAAGTCATTTGGATGCTTGAAGGCTTATAAGCTGCAGTGGACGTCTTTCGGCTGCTGATGATCACATTGCACCAAAGTAGAATATAATTTAAATTAGCTTTAAAGAAACAGGGATTACTCCAGCAGTGGTCCTAAGAGTGCGCAAATTAAAATTAAGATGACGATAGGGAAATTAAATCGCAAATCTGTTATTATTTGAGATCACACATATCACACCAAATTAACTTTTCAATTCCAAAACAAGGCTATTAAATCTGCTCCGGACCTATTACCTGTCGATACAATATCAAGTCTATTTCGTAAATATTGACTTTGAGAATTTGGTATTGACAGTAGTTCGACAAATCGAATGCGCCCGTTGGGAAATTAGAGCACTGAGTTCAGTACAATACGTAGAACCTACTCATGGAATATCGGAGTGGCTGTAGTTTTAAATTAGATGGATTTTTTACTACCTTCTGTTACGGAATAAAGCTGGATTTGAGATGAATACGAGATAGGCAAAGCTATAAGTAATAGTTTGTTAGCAAAAGGGGCAATATCATCAGCCAAAGACTGGTCACGGTTGGTTCTGAACAGTGTTTGGGTGGAAACCACAAATCATTAAATGCAGTTGGATGGACCACCCAATCTGAAGAAGGTAGTTTTGGACAATATTTGAAATCGAGCGATTAATTTGGTATTAGATACTGTGAGTTAGGTTAAGCTGTAAAAATGACTAAATTAAATAGAGAAAACGTAAGCCAAAGATTATTTTCAGGCAAATAGTCTTGGTTTCAGAGCGACCAGAACAGAGACTTCAATCAAAGACTAGCAGATTCATGTACGAGGACAAGACGTCAAGACCTGTACGAGGTCAAATTCTCCAAATACTAGGTGTGATGAGATGTTTTTTTTTCAAAAGGCCCGTTGATAAAGTACAATTACTATTCGGTCATGCTCTGCTTATAAACCTTAAAATAAGCGATTCTGAGTCAAAGCTAAAAAGTTTTGATGCATTAATTTCTCCACTTGGCAACTCTGATAATGCACGAGAAAAGTTTAAGTCTATAGTCTAGTTCAGTTCGTTTCAGAGCCGATCTGAAAGTGTAATGGTGGAATGAGCGAGCTATTATTTGAGTTGTAGTTCAAAAAGTCGCACTCTTGTCTTGAAACAATTTCTTACCATTTGTTGCTAGTTGTAAATTGGTTTTTGATTCGAGAATTTTATGAGATGACTATGTGGTAGTTTTTGTTAGAGAAGATAAATTTTTGTTTTTTTTTGGTTCAAAAGTGTCTTTTTGAAGTTCAGATGTGCTTTTTAAGTGATTATTCCAAATAAATGTTTTTTTTGTATTTCTGTGTTCTGGTTTCAAAAGAATGGTTGCAGATGAAATTATAGGCTCCCAGTCTTTTTAACTTCATCCTTAAGGTTGAAATATTATTATTATCTCTTGGCTGCGCTTTGAGTTGCATTGGGTATTAAAGGGAGTTTTAGTAGTGGCGTTTCGAACGTAAGCTATGCGTTGATATCTAGTTTGAAAAGTCATAGACATAATAATTTATTATATGATCTAAAAGTCTCATGTTACACTGGGTGAACATATTACTATCCCTGGTAGGTCGTAGCGGGCTAGCCACTACCGAACGAACATTTACCAAACTCGATCATCGATTCCAGAATCATAAACAGACAAACGCGACAGAAGATTGTTACAGCCAAAGTTTTACTTTTGATTTTCTCACGAAAAACTCACTTTCGATCTACAAGTGGTATAAAATCCTACAAACTCAATCCGCTACTTAGTATTTGAGTTACCTACCTGGTGTAAATACAGCCGGAGTTTTGACACGAAAAGCCTTTCCAAATTAGATTTAAAGAGTAACTCGAGTACTTTGGAGTACAATGGAGGAAAGTGTACGAATTCACGAAGAATGACGGTTTTGTTGGATTCTAACTATTTGTGAATAGTGGTTTTGTATTGAGCCGTATTGTTATTTTAGAATTCTTATTGTAGTTACTGGTTACACTGATATGGAAGCAACTACACTTACGATGTTTAGAATTAGGTTAAGCCAAATAATAATGACTATTACTACTTATAATATATATTTATTTATTTCCAAAACTTAGCTTATTTTATTTACTGTTGGATTATGTCATACAACGAAAACCTCTCAGGATTAAACGGTGTCAAACAAATAAACATCATTTTATTACACATAATTATATTATTTGTTTAATTAATTTAGTGAATTATTGTTTTTTTATTATAAATGTAGTTTATTTTCTCTTTTACCCTTACACACGCTGTCTACATCTCTTTATCTTCTCTCCTATCGCAGGTATGCTGGAAGAGATCAGAGAGGGGAGGGGGGGATTCAGAGGTGATCCTCTGAACCTATTTTTCTGTCCTAATCTTCTTGTCTGTTTATATAAACAGACAAGAAGATTGTAATTATATTATTTGTCTTATTTATTAAACCGTTAATGTACACACAATGTATATTGTGTGTACATTAACGGTTTAATAAATAAGACAAATAAACAAATAGGCAATTATGAAAATGAAACGTCAGAAGCTAGCTGCATGGTTCTAATTAGTCGTTTTCTATGGAGAGAACCGGAAAAAAAATCCACAGTTACTCTTTTATAATTAAATGGCTTGTGTAGGCCTGTTAACAAATACGAGCTGTTCATTTAGATCCTAAAACAATGGTGCCTACAACAATACTTAATAAGATTAGAAACTTTTTGATTTGTCGTTTTGTTCTAATTTAGTGGTAATTATTTTAGCGGTAAATTCAAAAGAAAAAGAAAAATACCAAGCTACTTACAATCATTCATTAATTTGTATTCGTATATAAATAAGATCAATAAGATAATCATAAGATTAAGTTTTGAAACGCCTATTAAAATAAATATAGCAATTGTAACTGTTTTGACATGTTGCTAGTCTTCATTTTACATTTATTTTAACGACCATGCCGATAACCAGGATATTGTACCACGTCATACGGACAGAACTAAACTCATGCTTCATTAGTTATTGCTCACCACGAATAATTCATATCAATTGATTTATCTATGTCAGACTGAAAATCAGGCGGCGCACGTAGTCATTAGATTCATCAATCATTTTGTATGGTTAAAACTAGATGATCCATCACTTAGCAAGCCGAAAAGGGTCATGTGTAGTAGTATTTCAATAAATAAATCTAAATGTTAGGTAATTTTTAAGGTTCCGTACCTCAAAAGGTAAAAAGGAACCCTTGTAAGATCACTCTTTTGTCGGTCTTTCCGTCTGTCTGTCCATGTGTCACCACCGATTTTCTCAGGAACGGGTGGACCTAGCAAGTTGAGTATACCAGATACTGAGGTCTAAGTATAGTCCCTAATATGTGTATAAATATCAAGGTCCTGAGTCAACACGATAAAAGATATGGCCAAATTATTTATATTTTCGCGAAAACTTTTAAGTACCAAAATTTACCTTAATTGTCATTTATTTTTTATTTTTCGGAATTTGCCCTTTACGTGTGCTATAGACCTTGCTTTTAACCAAAATTGACAATTCTAGGTCAACCGGCAGTACCCTATAGGTTTTGGGTCGACAAACTATATGGTAGTTCCCGTTGACCTAGGAATCACGAAATTTGGCAAAAAGCAAGGTCTTACAGCACAAATGAAGGCAAAATTCCAAAAAATAAAAAGTTGAAAATTAAGGTACATTTTGGTATTTACAAGTTTTCGCGAAAATCTAAATTGGCACATTTCTTTTTAGTTTCAAATCCCCATTCTAACTTTTTTTGTATACTATGTGCGTGTCTCAAATAAAATATATTTCCCTCTTTCTTTCTAAATATAAAATACCTGCGAAAATAATGAATGTGAATGTTGGTCAATATTTTTTGTAATGGCGACTCCTGCTGTGTTAATTATGACTAATCTCTTTCTGAGGAATAGTAGCAAAATATTTGTTTTAGGCGCTGTAACCTAGCATTGTATGGAATGGAAGCTCCGATCTGTGATGCAACAGAAACCTTATCAAGAAGATAAAAAGTCGTGTCTTCTTTCCTTCTATCGTCATTAAACTACCTAAGCACACAGCACACAGCAACAGCATAATTTCCCTTTGACCCTTCGTAAGAGCGTTCAGTTGGTGAGGCCTATGTCCAGCAGTGGACTGCGAGAGGCTGAGTTGAAGAGCGGTCCCTGGGGTACCCATCTTCTGAAGTGGCCGATTACGGGCTATTTTAAAAGGTGACACACGATTTTTTTATTTTAATTATGAGACTCTTCTGTCCCTATCCTATATATACTATCATTAATCCCTTTGTGTCCCAAGCCTAGGTAATATCATATTTCAAACTCAAACTTTTGAAAGTGATTTTTTTACAAACCATTCTCGACTTTATTGCTTTGAGCTAAGTTTCGCCAACTTGATTTATTTTGCGCTACAGAAGTACTTTTCTATTGTTACTGAGTGTATTGAAGTTATTTCAAGTACAATTCGGCATTCTGTCTGCGATAGATATTCAGGTCCTGATCTTGATATAAAGCCTTGTATTCACTGGGCGACGATTCTCTCGTGATATTGCTGAAGGACAAACGTTAGTTCCAGTTTATCTTTCATTTTCGTTTTGTCACACGTTTTTTTGATTTAGTCGTCCTCTGGGTTAGTTTCCTAGTTCTGGCAAAGAGTTATTATATTTTTCTGTTACGAATTTCTCAGTAGCAGCCTGAGTTTGCACGCTAATTTAACACACTATCAATTAGAATCTGAATAATTTTGAAAACCACATACATAAATAGCGCAATGGATATTGTTGAACTGTCAAAATGTAAGCCATTCCTATGTTAGTGTGTTACGCAATTAGTCCCCTGGATTTGTGCCCGGTTGATTGTAATAGGCTCTCTTCTTATTACATGGGACTAAACATAACTGCTGTAATAGTTACCTTATCTTCAGGTCATCGCAATTGGGCCCTACAAGCGTCTTTGGAACACACAAATAATAAGCTATCTTGACAGCTGTAAGGGAGTGGTTACTATAACGTAACGTGGATCCTGAGTAGTGTACCGAATATATTTTTTATGGTTAATAATAATTGTACTTACCGAAGCAAAAAAAAAAAACTCGAGAGGTGTCAAGGGACACCCGGATGGAACGAATTTCCAGTACTTGCCGCGAGGGAGAGAGAGAGAGAGAGAAACATGCGCACGCCGCACAGCTTACAATAGCTTACTATAGCAAAAAGTGTCGTGACAAAAAAATATAGTGATAGTATTTTCGTAATAGATACTCGTATTTTCGATTCCGAAATGAATATGAAGCATTCATACTGGGGCCTCAGACAAAGGAAAAGTAAGGTTCTGCGACGTCGCAGGATGTTGCACTGTAGCAGGAATTTAGTCGCTCAGTGAATACTAAGCTTTAGGCGATATGTGAATTGTTTGTATTATGTTTGTGTTTTAGGAAGACTTTATTTATAGTTCTGGCATTGATACGGGTGGAGAATAAAGTGTTTCTGTTATTTATTTTTCTTTTATTTGTAAGTTTTCTAAGTTGCTACTGCACTACTAATTAAAAAAACCTCTTCTTAATCTCGGCTTACATTAGCAGAGGAGGTGAAACAGAATGTTTTGCTGTGCAAGAAATAATTGATATTATGAAATGCAATATAAAATATTTATCGCAATTTATAAATTAAATCCAAGAATGTTACAGCTCTAGCTCAGGTCACCCTAGACTCTATGGTATATTAAAATGTAACTGAGGAATTATGTCAAGACTATATGCAGACAACAAGAAAATACCTGAAAAGTTATATCCGATCTAAAGGATATATGAGGTAGGTCCTAAATTCACTCACTGTCATCACAGTCACGGGTAAGCCCATATGCTGCCTGACTCGTGGTAAATCTTATTCATATTAATGAGTGTATTCACCTCCTGAAGTCATATCATTTTCAATAAGTGATACTTAGAATATGATAAAAAAAAAACAATCTAAAATAGAATGTCCTATGAATAAACATCAGTTTTAATGCAAAGATTCTATCCAAAACTATAACAGAATATTACCTATTTACATAGGTAAAGGGGTAATTTAATCAGAAAGTACAATTTTACTTTAGCTTAGCAAGAGAATAGTCTAAATTTTGCATAGATACGAATACCTATAACAGTAATCAGCTAGCATCTCCTATTTACATTTTTACAAAAGCGAATGCTATCATTATGACACTACTGAAATCAAAATGGGAATTTAGGTACTATCATTAGAATTAACCGTGTTTAATATTTTTTTGTCTGGTTAATACTACCGCAAAAATTCAGAGAGCCTTCCAGAATCATATATTATCTTCCTTAAGGGCCTAAATCCCGTTTGGTAGCGTAACACGGTCACTTTATGAACTGTACTGCTCATTAACGGCTTGTCTTGAAGATTTGAAAAATATATGATTTTGCTATAGCCACCTAGATCGCCTAGATCATTTTGCCGAAGGTACTTTTTTTGTATGGTTATTACTTTTGCTGTAAAAAAATATTTTCCAACACGCAATATTTTGGCTTCTATTCCATACTCCTACTAAACGGCTTCGTTATTTGAAAAAAAAAAAATACACTGAAAATTAGATAGTTAGAGGTACCACAGAATCGCCGAAGCACAATTGTAAATTAATCAAAGGAATATCCCCATTTTGAGATAAAGGCTCAGAGGTGCCCTGCGCGGGCGCGGGCGGCAGTCGTGCTTTAGCATTCAGACGGGAGATGAGGATACTATGGGCCTTAACATAACATCACGCTTGTGTTCCCAGGAGAGTTAGGCAGAGACGCATCTATAGTACGTGCACTTTTTCAGTTATGTTTAGTCCCATGTATTAAAGAAGGCGAACCCCGTGCCATCCTACTTACATTATAAATGTAAAAGTTTGCATGTTTAGATGTTTGTTACTCAATCACGCAAAAACGACTGAACGGATTTGGATGAAATTTGTCACACAGATAGATTATAACCTGGATTAATTTTAAGATACTTTTTAACCCGGTAGTACGTTTCCGTGGGATAATTTTCGACCCCCACGCGGGTAAAACCGCTGGCATAAACTAGTTTGTAATGATTTAATTGGCTGTTGCCAATAACTGAAAACAAATCCACACTTCGGGCTGCTACTATTATTATTATTAAAAGGAAAAACCGGATAACACTTTGCACGACCCGGGAATCAATCCTAGACCAATGAAGCAGGTTTCTATCATTAGGTGTATCTGTATTTAACTGTTCTTCGTCTGGTGCCTCCTTACAGA
The DNA here is from genome assembly GCA_947359405.1 of Antitype chi. Taxonomy (NCBI): domain Eukaryota; kingdom Metazoa; phylum Arthropoda; class Insecta; order Lepidoptera; family Noctuidae; genus Antitype; species Antitype chi. Next base: position 20,308,511 of record OX375819.1, read on the forward strand.
TTCATATTCCTATCTCACTATCCATAAAAACCAAGAATAAAAATATCCCTACCGAATGCTATGAGTATAAATTCATCACAATTTGGGCCCAACTGTCACAGACCGTATTTATTGAGTCACCCTCTTCAAACTAAACCTTTGTTTAATATTTGCCTGAGCAGTCAAAGCGCTTGCAATGAGTGCCATTCCTTTTTATGTATGTACTATAGTTTGCTTTCTTTGTGACACAAATATGTCGGTAATTTTAATGCTGAAGTATTATTTTATTGTGAGCTGAAGCTGTTTGGTTTAAATAGAAATTGTTGTAGTAATTATAGTGTGGTTTTTAACAATAGAGCACTTAATATCGTGTCAAGCATGTACTGTTATCTGCACGTTATCGGAACTCATGGACGCTATTGAAGATGCTAAATACGTGTCAAAATTTTGGGCTAACTCTATTTAGTTTGTCAACAACACGCTAAAATGAATATAAGCATGATTTATTCGAATAAAACTATGTATATTTGCTTTATGGTCCCTCAATAGGTACAATTGATTTCTCGGAAAACCTGAAATCCCGCCTAAATACCTATATAGCATACCATACTGTGAGGTCAAAGGGAGATTTTAAACGCATTTCGGAGCGGTAGTTTCTCTTTATTACAATCTAATAGATGATGAAGCATGACATATTATCTCAGTTTAAGAATTTCTGCAAAACAGACGTTGTGATAGCACTATTAGAATGTAATCTATATTAAAAGCTCGGCTTAGAGTTATTTATATGGCTGAAACTAAAACACCCGCGATGTATTTATTTTCCTTCCTTAGCAACCAATATTGTAAGATTTATTTTATTTTATCATTATTGCTACTCTCAATTTGGCAAGCTGTGCGCTTTGACACCAATTGAATTTCTCTTTTAAGGTACTCATAGATGAAGTTTGAGTTTGAAAAAGAGAAAGTTTCAAACTTTTTGAGTCTGAATAAATATCTCTCTATATTTTCTAGATTTTTCATGTGTTAGTTCAGGCTTCGTGTGAAAACTGCTGAACAAATTCACCGCAGTTCGCCATTTTAACATTTTATTCTCTCCTGAAAGCTTGCCGTGCTTGGAGTGGTTTAAAAATTTCATCTGGACTTCTTTATAGTGCCAAGATATTTGAGATTGTCGTAATACCTAAAAAACGCTAAATACGAATATTTTAAAACTAGGTACTATGGCGTTTCTTGGCTCGTGACTTAATAACAGCCGTGTGAGTCGACCGAAAGTAAAACTACGTATGCCGCGGTCGTTTCGTGGACGGGTGACAGTCTATTACATATCTGACCGCTCCTTGCGTCGGAATGCACGTAAATCGTTGGTCCCGGCTGACATTTCTAGATCTATGATAGTCGTTACGGATAGTCAGAAGCCCTACATTCTGATACCCAGTCTTACCAAGGGTGTGTCCAGTATTACCCAATAATTGGGTCAGATTGGCGGTCATTCCATGTAAAATACTGATATTCAGGTGCACCCGGTTAGACTGGAAGCTAACCACAACGTAGTTGGGAAAAGGTTAGGCAGTATTTTTTTTGCTTTGACTTTTCTTTTAGTTATTTTATAGTCTTGTCTAATGGTCAGTGCACACAGTGCTAAAATCTATACATAATTATAATAAAATCGTAACGAAGTCAAAACTGTTCACTGATTTTTTTTTGTATTTTTGTGAAGTCTGGGAACGATTCTAATGCCGATTTTTTTTAAATAATCTATACCTACATTTAATAAAATCGTAGTAAAGTCAAAACTCTACATAGTTTTTGAATTTTTTGTAATTTTTGCGTGGTCTGGGATCGATTCTAATACCGAAAATATTTTATTTTGAATTTTTATAAGTTTGTCTGAATAAAATGTTCCAGCATCACACGCCAAGACTACTGGTAGACTTGGTTAAAATTTTGCAAACAGATTTCCTGTAACTCTGCACAGGCCATAGGATATATATATACCCTAAACCTTGTGCGTGATAATATTATCACGCTATTTATTATAGGGGATAAGCAGTATTGCAATATATTCGTATTTCTCTATAGTTTACCACAAATTGTATAAAGACGAGCCAAAAGGTTAGAATATTGCAGATAGTTATAGATGTAACCTTTTAAATGATTATTATCATGCTATTCTATTATCTAGCTAAGCAGTCAAGTCCATCGCAACATTCATAGCATTTACAGGTTAGAAATTTGAGATGGGGCAATAAGTTCTGGTAACTCAACCGTTGTCGCCATTCCGGACCCATGGCACCCCTGGAGGACACCCCTGGGGGTACCACGGGAACTTGAATTAGGACCCGTGACACCGCCAGGCCCTCAAATCCATACAACGGTGCATCAGGGGTATCACGGGTACTATTTCCTAGTTCCCATGAATCTACCAATCGAATAGTGTTGGGACAAAATCAAAAGTCATTTATTCAAATTAGGCTGAGAATCAGCACTTTTCAAACGTCAAAATACATAAGAACCCCTCTAAAAACGCCCACCCGTCACCACTTCCTAGTGCTTTAGCTGGGAAGAAGAAGTAGCGGAACAAACTCCCCAGACAGATGAACAACAGTGACAAAATAAATTCAATAGTCTAATTTTAACATTTATTTAACGCAATTTCTCCAATGCGTGACCTAATGTTATTTCTCTGTTCAGAAATTGCAATAGAATGTGCACTATAAAATCGTCATTCTTGGTGTCTGCTTGTTTCCGTTTTTTAGGCACTGTATTCAAATTGTGAATATTTCGCAATACGTTTAGTAAACGCATCACAGTAACCGTATTTTGATATATTTGATTTATTTATTTTGATTTGATATATTCAAAAGCATCTCGAAAACTATATATTCAAAAACCGTAGGCGCGGGTTTGCGGACGGCGAGTAATGGGTAGCTCGCTATCCGGTAAGGACCAAGCCCGGGTCGACGGCGCGTTGTGTTCCACGCGCGCCTCAAAGAGATGTCAGCACCAACTGGTGGGGTCCGCAAGGGCCGATGCCTGCTAGGGGTGCGGGTTGTTCGAAAGACATACCAGGTCTCCTGACACACAGGCAACTGAAAGAACACGGGTGGGTTTTAGTCAGTAAACGTCTGACACGCCCTCCTGCTCCACCCAGAGCGGGAGAAGATATTTGATGATTTCCCAAAAAAAAACAAAAAAAAACCGTTGTCGCTACAATAAAATGGCCTAAAGAGATTTTTCTATTATTTTGTGAAAAATGTTGATCTGTTTTCACATATTTTGAAAAAAAGTACAGTTAGGAAGAAAATGGTAAACTTTCACCAAAAAAAATATATGTGATGCCAATCGATCCTGTTACTTAAACTTAAGCTACCAGGGGTTAAAAACTCTACGGCACCACTGAGGCTTAAGTATTAGAAAAATCTGAAATCGCAAATATCTTCCCATACATTTACGTAGGTTATTAGTCTAGATATGAGCGAACACAAATACTAGTGTATGACGACAGTCAAATCATTCCATTACTTCACTCGTTGAATAGGGGATAAAGCAGATGGTTACATATATGATTAACTTCCCCCTATACCTTTAAGTAGATAAGCAGTTAACCGTGACATAGTTTAAGAACAGCTATTTTAACTATCTTTCGAAAAAAAAATAACTAAACGATTGGACGAATCCTTTGTGGACCTGTAGTTGACAGTTCGATTTCCAACTGTTGGTATATTTTTACATTTTGCAATACTAGAATGTAAGTGTATGATATTTTGTCGAACGTATTAATTTACTAAGAAAGGAAAATTCCTAACTAATGAGAAATTGCGTCACAAACACTTTTCAGCTGGTTATTTACGGATCATTTAAGACCTAGACCAAAAGTATTATTATCAGTCGACCTCAGGACAAGCTGCTTCTCACACGGACAACCGTACTGTTACCAAAACTACAAAAGTAGTACCTATACAGGAAAGTTTTAGAAAATGTGGCATTATGGTATCTTACAACTTCTACGCGGACGAAGTCACGGGCAGAAGCCAGTTTTATAATATAGTTTGCGCAGAAGAACACAAGAATAAACTTCATTACCTATAAAAGTCTTTTGAAACAATAATTAAACGCTAAAATCTCAACTCAACTCACAATTCCATCCATATAAAAGCCAACAAGTATACGAACCAATTAGTAAGGTAATTTAATTAAAGAGAACATAATGAATTCAAATTATATGGGAGCTATCGTACGTCTCGCGATGTCTTTGATTACCATATTACATATACGCTGATGAGCACAGATTTTTGTGGAACAATCACGACTTTGAATAAAGATGTTAATATTGTTGATAGTTATTTCTTTGTAGTATTAGGTTTTAGTATAGAAGTCTTCTTTGGAATTTTCTGATTTTGCTAATGATTAGTTTCCATTTTTGTGGAAATCTGTATTAACGTTGTCTTTACACACAGCCACGGCAAGATATAAAAACAAACTGGCTATCTTAAGGGTTGTCTGTAGAACATCAAACCGCTTAGCAAAATCGAAATCAATCAAAAGTCATTTATTCAAACTAGGCTGAGAGTCAGCTTTTTTGAACGTCAAAATTATATAAGACAGTCCCCCCAAAATGCCCGCCCTTCACCACTTTGTAGTGCTTTAGCTGAAGAAGAAGTGGCGCAACAAACTCCCCAGCCTTTTCCCAACTATCTTTGGGTCGGTTTCCAGAACCGGATACTAGTTGAATACCAGTATTTGACATGGAGCGCCTGCCTATCGGACCTCCACAACCCATTTATTGGGTAATACGTTACACCTTGGTAAGACTGGCTGTTAGACTTTCGGACTTTTGACGAACGGGACAACTGTCAAAAAACCACGAATGACAGCCGGGACCAACGGCTTAACGTGTTTTCCAAGGTAAGGAAAGATGGTCGGTATATAAAGATGGTCACCTATCCACAGATCATCCGCGGTAAGCGTGGCTTAACCTGATCGATCGACCCATGCGGCTGTTAATACTTAAGTTTTAGGCTATATAACTCGTGTTCACTAAACTCCTAATATTTTACTCAACAATTTAACTATAGTCACAAAATAATTCATCCCTCCTTCTCCTAAACGCCATAATCCAGAAAATGTCATTAGAAACCATAAACACTGGGCCAGTTCATTACAGGCCGTTATTGAAAGTCAGTGGGATTACAGCCAGACCCTCGTATCCCTTAGTACATTACACTTTCATATTATTATACAAAGGCTCATGTCTTAGAACAGTTGGCTCTTCTAATTGGTCTACTCCCGTCTAATAACTATGGGGCAGTTTAGAGATGACGACTTTTTGGGGAGCATAAGTTCATTCTAAAGATTTATTAATATTTGACACAATATATGTATTATAGTAATAAAACCAATACTATGCAAGAAGAAGAAGAATTACTTTGAAAGAATAATAATATGTACTTCATACATACTTCTTACTCAAAATGATTTAGTCGAAAAAGACCTCTTCTGAACTTGGGTCCTCTCCTAAGCATCGCCACATCGACAGTTCCCATGCTTCTCTTATTTATCGGTTCCGGATCTATTCACGCTGACCAAATACTAGACTTATAAGAAAGAACGTGATAAAATTAAACTTAGAAGATCACAGCTGCTCACTAGCATCAGAGATAGCATACTTATCTACATCATTTGCATAAAAGATGATTGGCTTTCATCCGTATTGACTTTATGCAAAATATCATCATCATTTCAGCCGAAAGGTGTCCACTGCTGGATATAGACATGCCCCAAGCTTCGCCACTTTGACGGGTTCTGTGCTCTCCACATCCAGTAGAATCCTGCAGCATTCAAAAGTTAACGACCTTTGGACCAACGGGTCCACCTTGTAGCAGGCCTTCTAACTCTATGTCTTCCGGTACCCGGTCATCACTCCAACCAAACCTTTCGGCCTCATTGGCCATTAATGTAATGCGAGTAAAATGCCCGCCTTACCCACTGCCACTTAAGTTTGGCAATTTTTCGGGCTATGTCGGTTTCCTTGGTTCTCTTCTCCTGCGGGTCTCTTCATTCCTGATTCGATCACGCAGTGAAACTCCAAGAAAACACCTCTCCATTGTCCTTTGGGTGACCTTCTAATAAAGCTCTTTATAAGCGACCACGTTTCAGTGCCATTGGTCATTACTGGCAACGTATTGCTCCATTTATGCGTGAAAGAAAAACGAAACCACAATGTTGAATTTGTTCAATCGGATCGTCCCGGTCTCGTACACCGTAACCAAGCTCGGAATCTCATTAACAGCGGGGCGTATCCATGTGACGTGTTCACTATGAGATCTTATTATTGGACATAACCACTTAATTCGCTTACTTGATTGCTCCAAGACGATACTATAAGCAGATGTGTGGAACTGCTTTGCTAAATATAGTGATATGACGGCATTATAACTATTGTTTGTTGGTAGAGACGAGCTATTCGTTAGTTAAACGATAGTAGATCTAAATAACCATGAGACTAACACAGAAATAATTTTGAAACAAGCAAAGAGGGGCCTACAGCCGTGGATAAAGGTGAACTGTGGATGATGACCATGAAATATTAAGAGTCGGCTTGGATCAACTTTGTCTTTGAGAGCATGACGTCTTAGTTGATATGAGATTGTGCGCCTCGATATTATGCAATATTTGGTTACTTATTGGCCACTGTTTTGATTGTGACTAAAGATAAGCCCCACTTGAAAAGAGGATTTGGTTCTTCAAACACATTCTCACATCTAGAAGCAACAGAAATAATGTACCCAGAATCTTGTAATATCTGTGTTAAAAAGAGTGTTCTTGGAGTTGCTTGCCCGTTCTTCTCCATAGAGATCTACGGTTTAGAGTGAGCAACTAGTTTTAACTTTCTGACTAACTGACCAACGCGCGCGCGACCTCCCCCAGTGGGTTCCCGCATTATCGTTGCGGGGGGTCTCAGTAGCCGTAGTCCGCTCCCACGGTGAAGCAAAGAGGAACCCCAAGGTGGGGCCGCTCGTCAGGGCTTTTGCCTCCAAGCCGACGACGTGGCGGCCAAAAAGTAGGTTGCGGTGAGGTGCATCGAAACTGAGGCGGGCCGCGATGTCGAATGGGAGGCATCGCGGCTGAGGGTTACAGGCTGCGGCGGAGGAGGAGTGCCGGTACTTCTGAGTAGCGCTCTTGCCTTCTATGGCCTGGACGGGGCCGCCACCGTTTGATGGCGGACGCGGTGGGGCCGCGGGGGAAGAGGTGTGTCGGTATAGCGTTGGCCGCTCTCCCTATCCCCTGCGGCCGAAAAGTGTTAGGCGACGGGGCCACTGCGCTAACCCGTTGCAGGGGGACCAAGGGTGCCAGACACGGGGTCGTCTGGGGCCCTTATACTACTTGGTTCCTGGGGTGGTTACGGCGTGCCATGTGTCTTGGTGCGCCGAACTGGTGGGGTCCGCAAGGGCCGATACCTGCCAGGGGTGCGGGTTGTTCGAAAGAGATACCGTCGCCCTTGGCACAAGGGCAACTGAGAGAACGCGGGTGGGTTTAGTCAGTAAAAATCTGGCACGCCCTCCTGCTCCACCCAGAGCGGGAGAAGTTATTTGATGATTTCCTTCCCTCAATAAAAAAAAAACCAACGCACGACGCCTTGAATGTTCAAAAGTTCCTGTAAATTGTTTTATTGAAATAATGGGTTTGAGTTTGTCAAACCGCAGTCAAACGCAAGCCTGAATTTACGAAAAACAAAATTCATCAAAATATTTTATTGACATTTTGAGTCATAGACGTAAAAAGGGCCATCTTTTAAACCCACTTTCGCATCATAACCAATCAAATGACACCAGACGGTACCTCCATAAACTGCCTACCTACAAACGTTAAACCCAAGAAAACCTTCGCTTCTTAAACCCTTTTCCAACTGGCATAGACAAACGGTTATCATAAATTATAGGACTAACGTCCGGAAGATATATCCCTGTGAATAGACATGATGTTTTAGTGTAAATTTTATTTCCGTCACCCAAACATTATTTTGTGTAGTTTGAAGCTTACTAGTCTAATCGCGCGAAATTAATTTATTTTTAGGTGAATCGACAAATCCAGACATTCATAGAATAAAATTTTAAGGAAAAAACGAAAACTTAAGGCTAAAGTACACATAATCAAATCGTGTCATTTGCTTAAGGTGAATGCGCAGTGGTAGAGCGCGAAATTCAAATTTTGTTACGTTTTTTGCAATTTTCAGGTGAGTGTCAGCTTGTTACTTGATTAAAATATGATTTGCGACTATAACATGTACGTATTTACAGATTTATAATCATTAGAATCAATAATACATCTTTCTAAGTTAGATTTCTTCCACAAGCACTTTTCCATAAGAAATTTGTTCTCTAACTTAGAAAGATGTATTATTGATTCTAATGATTATAAATCTGTAAATACGTACATGTTATAGTCGCAAATCATATTTTGATCAAGTAACAAGCTGACACTCACCTGAAAATTGCAAAAAACGTAACAAAATTTGAATTTCGCGCTCTACCACTGCGCATTCACCTTAATATGAATTGGCGATTCGCCTACAAATAAATAAACTTCGTGCGAGTCGCCTACAAAAGATATTATATTTGAAAGATGATGAGAGACGATTCGCCCGATTCGTGGGAGTTAATTCATGCCAGTCGACTAATAAGCCAGAAGGTAACAATAAAATAATACAAACCTTTTGTATTCATACTTTTAACTTGTGTAAAGAGGTCCTATATGTACTCTAAAGAAAAAGAACACAACAATAACTGGCCGGAAAATAAAACAAAAAACTTTGTCAACTAAATGTCACTGTCATGGACAATGGTCATGTCACGAAACAATGTTACGATTCCCTTATTTACTAAGTTTGTTACTATGTATCGAATTTTCATTTTGTTATAATTATATAGACGAAGTTAATGAACACAAAATTAACAATTTGCAACGAAATTTAAGAAGAGAAAGAGCCAGAAGGGCGAGAAGGCCGAATGTACGGAAGGTTCCGATACGTCAAGAAGAAGATGATGACAGAAGTCCAGTCGAATTTGATGTGGCAAGTTTCATACAACCTAGTGAAGATAACTTGGAAACAGATGAAACGTTTATGAGACATAAGGCTAATAGACGGTAAGTTTCGTGTTTAATTAATTAAGTGCCTGTTCCACCTCATCAACATGATCTGTAAAGTCAGAAAATCTATTTATTTATCAATTGAAATCTTCAGGTTTCTTGTTTTATTACCATTCAATTAAATATTGGTATTTCGATGTATGGGGGAACATATTTTTCTATTACAATGAAAAAAAAAGGATATAAAAAAAAACTGATGTAGGGATCTAACATTTTTTCACGAATTACTTATTGGACTATTTACAAATTGGATTTCTTGTAAGAGATTGATATTAGTATAATTATGTTGATATGAATTATTTTTTTTCAAGTAGGCCATTATTTGTCGAATGTTTGTGTTCGAAGGGAAAAGTTCGAAATACAAGCGGGCAAAAAACTAAAGCTCCAACACGATACTAAAGATTTATTTTGAAAATTGGTTCCCTAAAATGGGAGATTACAAGATGAAACTTCGTAGGGAAGTATGGGAAATGGGCACACGGCTTGTTATATAAAAATTATACCTATTCCTTTTTTCAGAAGATGGACTCCAAAATCGTTCGACATCGGTTCCATGCTGAAAAGCGACGACAGTAACAATAAAATGGAAAAGACTTCAGACTACATGAGTATGGGTGATAGTCTTTCAGAATTGAACATGAATCCACCTCTCTCCAAGGATTTAATGAATTCAAAACATTTTATTTATAACCCACTTGATGACTTAAGTGGTGGAAAATATGGACATGAGAAATTCAGAAATATTTACAAAGATGACCTGCTTATGAATCAGAATGCAGTTCATAGTCACGAGAAGAAATGGTAAGTATTAGTGTTACAGTTGATAGCTAAGCCAGATTTACAAGATATGATTTAGTTGCCCCTGGCTTACCTTTAGTTGACGCAACTATAGAAGATGCACCATCTAAACAGTGTTAGGTCGATGCAAGTCAATACTTGTTTCATTATTCAATTATGAAATTTGTAACGTGTAAGTAGGGCTTTAGTGTTAACATCACAAAGCACATTATCGCTGCGGGCGTACAGAGACGGGATAATTTCTTCTTAGCGTGCAATCTATAAACAGCTAGCCTAGAATTTGATTACGAGCTTGGCACCTTCACTAGCTTCCATCAACTCCTGGGGCGTGTTGACAATAGGACACGCTTGACGGGATTACTATGCGTAGGTACAGTGCAATACTTCTGTCACGATCTCTCTTCAAAGGCTGAACTTCTATACGTCATTTGTGTCGTGTCAGAGTAAACGGTGGCAAGCTAGGTTGAAGATGTAGTGGTCTTTCATTGTTATTTAAATACTTAATATGCAGAAAATAATTACAGTTCTGAGAAGTTCTGTCAGTTTAGTTCTGTCGGTTCGTGTGAAGAATTTAAAAATAGAAATATTTATTTTTACTTTTATGGGTGAAACATTACAGGAAGCAGGTGCCTCTGATTTGGTTTGAATTAAGAAACAAATGGCAATGACTTCATAAACTGGCCAATGCCAAGGAATCCTGTTTTAGACAAAAAAATAATTATCCAAATCGGCGCTTATTTTGCACATCAGAAGTGTGCGGTGACTGACATACATACATAAAATATAATTATAACAATGATATTAGACACACAATTGTCGTTTAAAAGTTAAAAGTCGTTTTTATGTTTCAGCAGCTCCCTGAAAACTATAAAGTTCCCGTTTTTTTCCCATAATAAATCAGAGCCGTTAAAGCCAAAGAAAACAAAAAAGCGGAAGCTTTTCTTCTTTAATAACTCTAAGAAAGAGACGGCTAAAATTGACTTTAATAAGATGAGTGATGACACATTGATACCTTATAAGATAAAACGATCCTACGAACAGAGGCTGTGTCCGGCTTGCAAGAAGATCTTCTTATCCACCATGGAACATGACCGACCCAAGAAAAATCCCACAAATATCGTTCACAATAGCAGACAGTTTTATCAAAATACTTTACCTGATGCAACATTAAAAGAGGAAGTTAAGAATTTAAGAACAAATATAATATCTTCTTCTGAAGAAAGATACAGAAAGAAAAGACAATATGATAAGGACCGGCAGATGAAAGAATTAGAAGAAGTCCAAAGGAAAATAGACGCTGTAGAAATTAATCTCCCTCATTTTGAAAACCCAACTGAAAAGAATATGTATAGTTAAACACAGTTCAATTTACAACAGCAGTATCAGTACCTATTAATAGTCTTATAGTGTGAGCGATTACGTAAATTTTAGATTTTAGACTAGATGTATTTTACATTTTAATAAATAATATTTTTCATAATATTTTTGTTTTGTAGTAGAGTTATTAATGATATTGATGAGATTAGTCCGATTTGACCAATTTTTTATACCTACATACAAACAAAAACTTACGATTTCTTTCTATGAGGGAATGCGGAAACTACAGAAGGCCACCTAGTACGATCCATACGATTCCAATTACATAGTCCTATTGTTTAGTTTATGTTCAAACATTTAAGCGTATTACACACATAGGGCGGGCGCGTATCGGGACGGGAGTATGGGAGTACGGCTGGTATAATTCCTTGTATTTATATGAAAGACATCACCCTGAAATCGTGTCCGGGCGGGTTGTGCGCGGGAGCGGCCGACGCCCGCCACTACAAACAGCGCGCGGGTAAGCGAGTTGGCAGCTGGCTTAACGTCGTTCTATTCTTCGTAGTACACGTATTCTCGTGCGCTGCGCGTGTCGAAAGTTTGTTTTGTGAATATTTACAAAAAAAAGTTCGATTTTGCTATTGATCTCAATGAAAAAAATATTGAATGTGTTCGTAAACATAGATAATTGTACGAACCAAGTGATAAAAACTACAAAAACGCTGTTTACTATTTCTATTCTCCATATTGTAGTCTTTTTTTATTAATTTCATGAACCCAGATCCTTTTTTCGTTTCCGCGCTCTTCTTTTCAAAATAAGTAGAAATAAATAACTCTTCGTCCGTGTCCGAATCCCCCGACATTATTCATCACACTGCATGTGTCGCCTGCTGAATCCGCTGTAGCATGCACGCGGCCGATCCGCCGACGACCAGCGCGCGCGTTGCGTGAAGACGACAACCAGCGCGTGTCACGCGGGGAACAACACCCGCGCTAGCACCCGCTCTATGTGTGTATTGCGCTTTAGTCATACACGCACGCCGGTTGCGAATACTACGCACCTGACCTTGACCTCAAGAACATCAGGTCACGATGAATGCCCTTGGGGCGTCCTCTCTCGGCGTTTCCACTCACATCTGCCTTGTACCTAAATACCTTTTGTTAGACGCCTTCCATTCAACATCTTAACATTACCAAACCAACTAAGCAAAGGTAGGTACTTACTCTTTAAAATTTCTAGCAGTACATTTTTATTTCAACCGCATCAAACGCAATTCCACACGTGCAATATTCTGCCAGGGGTGTGGGTTGTACGAAAGTGATAGGTACCGTGACCCCTGGCACACAGGCAACTGAAGGAACACGGATGGGTTTTAGTCAATAAAAGTCTGACACGCCCCTCCGCTCCACCCAGAGCGGGAGAAGTAATTTGATGATTTCCAAGCCTCAAAAAAAAAAAGTGCAATGTTTAGTGAATTTTATATTTTTCCTAAACCATAATCACAAACCGTTCTCGAGTCAATTAATTCATATTCCGCATTATTTTAAACGTTCAATAAAATATACCTACTAGGACAGTGTATGTACCAGGGAGTGAGGGAAGTCTTAGTAAAATGAGAAACGGCGCGCAATTTCCCGATGCAATATATCGGCCTCCTTCGTCATTGTCTCGGATGGAAATATGATTTTTCCATCGCCTCAATTCTCGTTGCAATATATGCATAGTTTACAAAAATATAAAGTTAAAACTTTATATTTTTACTTATTACGATGCAGCAAGGGATTAAGCGAATGCAGTTATTTTGCAATCACGTATTCTCTCCTCGGTACGGTCTTAAAACGTAACTAGCCTGAATCTTTCTTTGCTATGACGGAAGTCTTGTAGAGCTTTCGGTAAAAATCATAGCAATGATGAAGTAGTAAAAAAAATTGCGATTTATCCAATGATGGACGCGGACATCCGATACAGTAACTTCCTAATGCAAGTAAATACTTCAACTTGAAAGCAGGTATTTTTTTTTTCATTGACAGATTAACATCAAGAATTTCTATTTCGTTTTGGTAATGCTTGAACTGAGTATTCTAATTTGATAATTCGCAGGGTAATCACTGGTTTATGTGTCAGCCAAGGAATTCTAAAGCATAGATTTGTAACAACTTTAACTTTAAAGTACAATTCAACTGTTTATCAATATCCCGTCGACTCAGAAAAAATGCATTATATTTCCATAACAAATAAAGACACCCACACCTTTCTAAATCATTCTCATTCAATGATTTTTATCGTGTCTGTATTTATTTAGGTTCATGCTCATCATTATCGACGGTATCGATTACACACTTAGAATCGATAAATCAGACGAATGTGTAGGTATTCAAACAAACACTAACGCTTTGATATTCTTAACACAGCGGCGTAGAACCGATTATCGATTATAATCGAGTGAGCAGCAAAGAGGCGCTGATTGAAAAATTACCGACAAGATTATCGAGGAGTGCGCATTAAATCATTCGATTGTAACCAAGCTTTATATCGATTGTAACTGATGAATCGATTTTGTTAGCTTTCTAATTTCATCAGAATTCTTACAGATTATGCAATACGTAATGAGTGTAATGAAGCTACAAGTTGATTTCACGAAAATTTGCCTTTATATTTTTAAGAGATTTGACAACTAAATCCTTGATCGCATAATTATTACAATTGCAGTTTAATAATTTGAATATCTTCTAATAAATAAAATCATTATATTTTGTAAGTCACTTAATTAAATTTAAAGTCTTCAATCTTCGTTTCACACGCCAGGCATATTTTTTCAGTTGTATAAGGACCATCTGAAACACATAAAAAATATGTTTGCTCAAATAAAGAAGAAACAACTATAAGTTTACTGATTTTGAAAAACAAAAATGTTTTTATTGATAGTACATCACTTGAATTGGTCATAAAAAAGAAACTAATAACAACAGTTCTTAATATATCATTGTTACAACAGTTCTTAATATATCATTGTTACAAATAAGAAAGTAAAAATTCAATGGCAGTCAAGTTTGTAATGCGTTTTCTCTACAATGTAAACTTGAAGGATTCTCAGCTGAAGAATTTTAAGCAAAATATAAAGCAACTCTTTATTTTTTTATCAAATAACAAACATCATGCTTGTTTTGCCGCAGGGTTAGGTAGAGGTGACAAAGTACACCTACACTTTGCCAGTTATGTTTAAGTCCCATTTAATAGAGGCGGCCAAGTGGGGTTCCGTACTATTCAAGGGGGGAACCAGGCACACCCGAAACGGTTTAAGTAATAATTCAAATAATTATTCAAAATAAAGTAAAATAAACTCGAATCGTTTGAATGGACTGATGTGAATGCATATACTTCAATGCATACATCTTCAGCAGCAGTTGCGTAACTATTAATATGCTAAGTGGTGCAGTCAGCTCGTAACAATGCACCGGTCTAGAGTCCGCGAGAGGATTTCAGTTTTTTTACTTAGATTTTTTATCTTTTTTTGAGGGTGGGATCTTTTCCCGCTCTGGGTGGAGCAGGAGGGCGTGTCAGACCTTTACTGACTAAAACCTACCCGTGTTCCCTCAGTTGCCTAAGTGCCAGGGGCTACGGTATTGCGAAACAGGAACCTCCCGAAACAGTCGTGTCCGGTGAGGACCTGCGTCAGGCGGAAGGTGAGGACGCCGTGCCGCCTATCAATCTACTCCTCAAAGAGGGGACTTACCGCTGTAATCGTGGCGTGCCCAACAATGGGTTGTGACAATCGCAGATTCCATGTCGCCATGAGATCCCGCCGGAGCTCTGTGCCGCAATTTCTCGCGGCAGCAGAGTTACGCCCCGGTGTTTTGCCTCCTCGCACCACTCCCAAGTGTATGCGAGGACCTTTCCCTCCAGATCCCATGGCGACAATCCGGCAATTAGGCCTGCCGCCTCACCGGAAATCGTGCGGAATCCCCGGGCCATCTGGATGGCCATGACCCTATGGGACGCGTTCAACTGGCGCGCGGCGGGCTGGTCGGCGCCTCAATGAAGACGCCCACGCCGGTGCCCCGCGTCTTCTTAACGGTTAGGTGCGTAGTACTCGCAACCGGTGCACGTGTAAGACCAGATGTATGAAAGTAAACAAGGCAAAAGGAGTATTTAAGGATCGTAGCAGGTGACGTTCTGTGGATTCAACGTACCCCCATGACAAGAAGGCGTGAGTTCATATATGTATGAGTATGAATAATAGTAATATAAGCGAAACCCTTACCAATAGTAAACCACTTAGTGCTCGGGAAACCAGACTCTTGTCGTGCTGACACTATGGCTTCTCTCATAGCAATAGGTATCAAGACTGACATGCACGTAGGAGGCTCACTGCATGCTGGAAAATTAATTACACCATTACATTTATATAATAATATAATGGTGGGTACACAATTATGTGAAACGTTTAAAGAAGCATAAGCAATTAGGAAGTCCTGCGTAGAAGCGGATGTATGGCAGTTAACTCGTTGAGTTAACTTTTTTGTAAGACGGACATGGATCATCAAACTTATACCGTATTTTGGAAAAAAAAATATACACGTAATCTCACGCCTTCTTCCTTTGGGGGTAGGTAAAAACTACATAACGCTACCTGCAGCTAAGATCCTCACATACTCTTTTTGCCTTGTTTACGTTCGAACACAATAAATATTACAGTAATTGGCCTTAACCATTTCCAATGTCCTTTAACTAAAGTTTGTAAAATTGAAAAACATAGCTTTGTTCTTATGATAATAATTTATCATAGTTACCAGAACGATTTTATGTAAAATCATGATTTAGTAGGTAACCGTATACTTTGCAGCCGTTGATTTTAACCCTTGATCTCATTATGTGCCTTTTTGAAGTTCTTTGTTTTTCTATCATTTTTTTTTTTTTTTTTGGGTGGGAAATCATCAAATAACTTCTCCCGCTCTGGGTGGAGCGGGAGGGCGTGTCAGACTTTTACTGACTAAAACCCACCCGTGTTCCCTCAGTTGCCTATGTGCCAGGGGCCGTGGTATCTCTTTCGAACAACCTGCACCCCTGGCAGGCATTGGCCCTTGCGGACCCCCCCATTTGGTGCTGACATCTCTTTGAGGCACGCGTGGAACACAACGCGCCGTCGACCCGGGCTTGGTCCTTACCGGACAGCGAGCTACCCATTACTCGCCATCCGCATATTTTACTTCAAAGTGTAGGTAGTATGTTTTATAGTTTAAATATCGTATATTCTTAAGACCTTTTAAATTATTTTATTGAGATTAATAAGTCATTTAAATGTGTCCTTACTAATTGGGGTCTCTATAGATGCCATGCAAGCAGTTCTTTACTTAATTTCCATCATGCGAGTGATTAAGTGTTAAGTTGGCAAAAAGTAGTATAGCATATACAATTGTCTAACCTTTCGATCCAAATATGGCCTTGGTAGAATAAGACCTTTTTCTCAAATAGACCCTGAAGTCTTGTGGTATGTCTCTCGCTTGTGGTACATAGTAGTTCCAAGTTCGGTCGGTAAGTAGTTCTCCCGTCTTGGTATCGTAGACCAGATTCTCACAGGTCCAGTAGCCGAGACCCATTACGAAGGCACCTTCAACCTGGAAATAAAAAAAAATCTAGTCAGAACTACGGGATACAAAATTCTAAACTACATATTTCTTGATGGATTTTCAAAAATCAAACTTACACTTTAGTCTGTTCGATTTTTATTGTTTAATTGACGTACTTAGATACGCATGTAATTATGTTTGTACAAAAAGCCTAGATCTATGTGAAAAGCATACAATTACACTGATCACAACAAACTGTAGGTGCTTAAATGTGAATAAAACCTTACCTGACCAACATCAAGTTCAGGGTTCACACTCTGTCCCGTATCTTGTAACACATCGACTCTCAATATCTCTGATTCACCAGTTAGTACATCTATTTCCATTTCTGCCACGGTCACACCATAAATCTCATAACTCTGCACATCGTTCTGGCCAGCAAAACCGTGAGCTTGCAGGTCTACATACATTTCAAAACTCTTTTGTACCAGTTCTTCCCAAGTTGGGTTGTTCAACTGTCTTTTAATCGGCTCCAGCCTTGCTAGTAACTGTTCACAGCATTTTTCTACCGCAATCATAATATTCTGTGTTGTTACACTGCCTCCTGTTACAGCAGAGTTAGGAGAAGAAATTGTATTGTTTTCTTTAATAACAACCTTTTCTATGGGAATGTTTAACATGGAAGCAGCAATTTGAGCTGCTTTAGTGTTTATGCCTTGGCCTATTTCAACTCCTCCATGGCTTATTGCGACAGTTCCATCTGCTTGATATACTGCCAGGTTTACGTCGTAATATCTTGCGTATATGTGTTCCCATCTAAGAAATACGACCCTAAGACCTCGTTTCTTCCACCTGTTTTCAGCATTAAATTTGTTGACGGCAGTTCTTCTTGTTGCGTAGTCTGATGTAGTAACTATTGTTTGGACCATTTCGTTCAGGTCGTTATGTCGAGGGTCTAGGTTTGCTAAGCGCAGCTGTATTGGGTCTACTGATAGCTCGTAAGATATTTGTTCCATCATTAGTTCAGCCATAGCTATATTTTCTAGGGTGCCTGTAAATAAACAAAATGAGAATTTAATTCAAACAAGGTGCACTGACGTATTTCGACGTATGTCTTGGTCGTCAGCCGTTGTTCCTGCGCTTGATCTCTCTTCGGTCGTATCGAATTGCCGTCTTATCGTACTGTGGGATTAAGGGAAGAGTAAGTTAACTTGTGTCTGCGCACACGCTTGTGCACAAACAAATCTGACGAGTAATATTGCTAGTCTCCGCTGAGATTGGCTGCCATGGCTGAAAATCGGTCTGGAGGACTATTATTTATTATGTCTTGTCTGTATTTTTTAAATTGCAGAACAGTAATTGATAAAAGTATGTATTTCAGACCTGGTGAACGACACCAAGTATTCTTAGCTGTATCAGTGAGGGTATTGATACACTTATAGTTCCATGTTGCAGTATTATAGCAGTTATTGTACACGTCGACTCCGAACTGGGATAAGTTCTCGTTGATGGCATAACCATTGTCTTCGTACAAATTATAATCAATATATTGAAAAACGCCTGATTTATTTACGCCTACCTGTAAAAGAAGATAACATTATTGGACAAGGCAAATGATAAAGCCGAATTAGCTACTTATTTTTGGCTATCTGTGATGCTATAAGTGATACATCGATGCCTGTGACCTGTGCTTCTGACTTCTACAAGACTTATAAACAGCATCTTTACTAATATAATAAAAGAAATGCAGAAGTGAGTATGTTACGCTGCTGTCACGCTAGAACGACTAAATGAATTCAGATGTAATTTAGCGCATGGGTAGACCATGACCTGGGTTAGGATATATGATTTTTTTTTGCCCCGGTAGTACGTTTCCGTATACTAGTTTCTAACCTCCACGCGGGCGAAGCAGTGGGCAAAAGCTAGTTAAAAAAAATATAAATAGTAAATACTGAGCGTCTACTGACAACAGGTACTAATGTATTTTCAAAAACATTTACTTCAAAATCTGTAGAGCAAGGCAACCTCTTCCCCATTGCTCTCGTGTTTGTCTCCATTCTTTGTATAATCCTGCAGGGATGGTTCAGCTTCATAGCTACTAGACTCGAAGCCACGGCTGTTTGTATAGTGCGTGATACCTTGATGCCGTATGACCCACCAAGACGACGGACGTGAATGTCGATTCTGAAATACGGAAACGTACATTTACGGTTATTGTCTAAAATCAAGGTTGAAATTCACTCAGGGGTATGTCAGGGGTGAAGTCTATCTCTTAGTGAATCCGTCAAAATCAAAGAAATCTAAAGTATTATCATAAAAATAAAATAAACCAATTACAGGCTTCACGGGAGTTTTGGGGACGGTCATTTATAATTTTGACGTTCAAATGTGCTGATTCACCACTTCTTAGTACCACCTACGACCAATTGGAGCCGTGCACCTAGCTTCTGACGTTTCATGAGGGAATTTATGTGGAACAAAATATTTAGATTTTTGAATTTTTAGTTAGTAAGAAATGACACAACAAACACAGCAGCACATAGGTTGGTGGGTAGGTGGTAGGTGGGTAGGTAGGTATTAGGTGAAAAAGTGTGAATATAAAAAATAAAAAACTTAATAAGTAGGAATTTTCAAAAATGGAGCTACGTCTGCCAACAAACTGCTATGCAGTTTGGCGGAAGTAAATGTAACCAACAAAAATGTATTTTCTGTGAATAAACACTTTTTCATTTTTTTTTCATTTTTTTTTACATCTCTCTGTCAACAGCAATCAAGTCCATGCACTGTACTAATTAAAATAATGTTTAATTACACATTACAATATAAACAGTATCAATATTATTTACTTGCTCTGATCAATCTTCAAGGCTCGTGATACCAGCACCTGCATGGCCCCCGTCCATTGCGCCGTGGCATAAACAGCCAATCCCTCCTCTATCGGTTTGGTCACACTAACCAACGTCTCTATAGGAAAGTGATACTGTCCCTTGATTGTATTGCCTCCTTTAATTACTTTTGTTACATCCTGTCCTCTAACCATTGCTTTAATTTCTCGAAACAGAGTATTCCTTTCAGAGTCTTGCTTAGCAGTTTTTATGTCAACGACAGGTTTTTCAACGTCAGTATATTTCACTTTAACTAGATTTGCTGCCTTATCAGCAGTGTCTTGTGTATCAGCAACTATTAAACCTAGAGGTTGGTTGTAGTATTTCACTTGGCCGCTACAGAAGACTTCTTCATTTATTGAGTAGACTGGATCATCCGCTGGCGTGAAGGAGTTTAAACCAGGTATGTCTTTTGCTGAATAGAATGCTATCACACCTGGGTAGTTCTGAAATTAGGAATCTGAGTCGTACGTCGTACAGTCGAGTTCATTAATATACTGGCCCTTTCAGGCTTCAAAAATTAATAAACGTCAAAAAAGTTCATTATATTGTGACAATTATGAACATCATTAAATTGTGGTCAAGATTTAGATTCATTAATATGTGACTGCTTTTTTTCATAATTTTTCATACTATTGTCTAATGCATAGAATATATTATTGAATCATTCACATGAGGACTTATTTTTGATCTATAGAATTTATTGAGCTATCCAACGCTCACAATATTTTTAATCCTTAACAGTGCCATTATATTAATGAACTCGACTGTACATAAGACAGCACGATTTTTGTGATTTTTGTCCAAAATGAGCTCAACTCAAACTCGAAGCATTTATTTCAAATAAACTAATTACAGGTACTTTTGAATTGTCAAAGAGTCGGAAAGATGAAGCTAGTTGCTCATTCCAAAGCGTAGTAGGTACCTAAAAGCGTAACTTACAAGGGCTGTTGAAGCATCTATCAATACCATGCGACCTTTCCCAACAGTGCTCAGAACAAACGCACCGTAGACTTCTTTAGGGAATGTGGGTATATCATCGGTATACGTCGCTTCGCCTGCACATTGTATCTAAAAAATAAGTGCATGATGTTAATACAGAAAAACGTTGTTAATTAGATGGGGAAGTCACCCGTGGGTAGATGCCATGTAATAACTTACAGATATCTTGAATTAAACCAGATTCCGAAATTAGTTTTTCTTCCATCCATTTTGTTTACGACATAGATAAATTAATGTTTATACTAATTCCTACAACTGAGACGTATTATTTCTTCTTGTGTGAGTCAAGGAGTACATTTATAATTTATTTAAAATCAATCAGGATCTAAAATCTAGCAGTGGTAAACTAGCTACCTTGTTACAAGTACTTACCAAACCTTCAATCTTCGGAATAGGCTGGTTGATAGGCCATAAGACAGGGTTTGTGTCATATATCTGCCGACCATCAGATACAGGCCGAGATTCATGCAGTTTAATTGCTCCCGATTTATAACGTGGATGAATCAACGTATCTGGACATAATGTTAGCAGGCCCTAGATTTAGAAACATTGCTTTATTTCCTTATTTTCTGTGTATTTATATTAACTGATGTCAGTCTCTGGATTTATAAGAGTTCAAAAAGAATAAACATGACCTGGGGCCTTAGTCTGCTATTTTTATAAATTCGTCATTCCAACAGGATCCCATTGTCATTCATTTGTCATTTTGCTAAAAGTTCGTAATCTGTTAAATTCATAATGGTCGATCATTGGTTAATCAATGGTCTCGCAATAGAATTGTGTCATAATGGCATTTTCGTATTGCCATTATTATAAAACTCGTTAGTAGAAATGTTTTTCGAAAAACTACTACTAAATTTGAACATTTATTCATGCCAGATTTCATTTATATATATTTTTACATATTATTTATTAGTGTTATAAGCAATCTAAAGTAGTAGGAAGTTCGTAAATTAAGTCAGTCATTCATTTGTCATGATGTACGAGATTACCCAATAAATGCCATTCCTTTCAATGGAGTGTCAGTGGCTGACCATTGGAAAGTCATAATGACGCCATATTATTAGTAAATTACCAAACTTGTCAAAACAATTATGAAATCAATGATAGACCATTCTGACTTTATTGTAATAGCAGACTTGAGGCCCTGGTGAAGGCCACAGGAATCCAATGGATGTAAGAAGCACAGAACCGTTCGAAGTGGCGGTGCTTGGGGGAGGCCTAATGTCCAGCATTGGACGATTTTCGGCTGAAATCTTGATGATGATGATGTATCTATCGGTATTTAACTTTTATCGTTTAATTTAAAACTACTCAAAACGTTACTCCGACTGCATATTTTTGTTAAAGCATTTTGCTTTATTATGTTGATAAATACTTCGCACTGATTGAATATAAATCAAAATAACACAATAAAAACTTACCTTATAAAACAGCCCCAAAGCCAACTGTCGCCTATAAGCAGCAGATGGTTCAGGTGGATCTTCAGTAACCACCAGTTCATCTTTCAAAATCTGCACAGCAGCTTGTAAGGTCTCATTCCTGAACAGAGACTTTCTTACCAAGAATTGCTCTGTGGCTGCAGCTCTAATGAATCCCGGTGATAAACCACCAATTACTATTCTTGTTTGTAAAACAATATTATCTGGATTTAGTTTAAATAGGAAACCAGAGTGGACTATGGCATGCGCATTTTGAGATCGTGGCATCACCTGAAAGATAATACTGATGACAGATGGCAAATTTTGTATCATCTTCTTCTTCTTATGTATTATGATTCGGCATTATACAAACCGCGTCGTCAGTTTACAAGTGCTCACTAGTTTGTGAAATGACGAAGGCACAAACTAAGCACATATTAGTGATGTTGGTACATAACTTGTTCATTAATTTTTATTTTTTCGTATTCTTTTTTATTTGATCTTATCTGATTTATTTTATATGATTTTTATGAAATAATAAATTTTTGGTAATTACCTGAGATAAATGAATTTATGATTTAAATCGATTTATAATAAGGTTGATCCAAAATGGGCCTATTACAGATTAGAATATGCTAAAGACAATAATGATGATCTACTGATAAAACGATTACTCATACCTTGAAAGTCACAAGCTTATACTGTTTGTTTAAAGGTGGCAACATCACATTAAAAATAACTTTTGTTTTCATATCAAGTTTGAGGAACTGCTGCATCGTTACTGTTTGAGTCAAACCAGTTGAAGAAACTGAAAACAAAAGATTATATTATTAATTGTCTGCTACCAGTGGAGCTACAAGTATTAAGCTCTAGCCAAATTGAAGTGAGCCAACGAGCTGGACGCGGGAAGAAGTACACTCGCGCCGATTGTGACATCTAAGTGTTCATACGCACGAACGGCACATGACCATGGCAGAGGGAATGCAATTGCCAAAATGTGTACGTCTGCCGTCGAAAATGTGCCGCTCGTGTATTTTATTACCTTTTTCAAATAAACGCGAATCAGTGTCACTGTCATTCGTGTATTTTTGACAATAGTTACTGGTCGTCAGAAGCCCGAAAGTCTGACAACCAGTCTTACTAAGGGATATCATATTACCCAGTTACTGGGTTGTGAAGGTCAGATAGACAGTCGCTCCATGTAAAATACTGGTATTCAACTGCATCCGTTTAGACTGGAAACTGACCACAATGTAGTTGGAAAAAGGCTAGGCAGATAACTCAAATACACGCGGGACTTCCAGCCTTTATGTAATCGACTCGCTCCAGTTTGGCCAGAGTTCTACTGTGTAAAAAAACTCATAAGTACTGCCAGATACGATTATTGCACTTCGAATCGAAATTAATTTGTCTAGACATGCCATTTGTTACAATTTCAGCAAAAAGTTATAACGCAAATGATGCAGCACTCATTTTCCATAGCGAAAAACAAAACGGTAAAATAATAACTTTGATTAATGTGTAGAATGTCTTGTCGTTAACATCATTATGTGTATGAGTAATGATAAACATTAGGCCCCCCCAGTGGGTTCCCGCATTGTCGTTGCGGGGGGGCTCAGTAGCCGTGGTCCGCTCCCACGGTGAAGCGAAGATGAACCCCAAGGTGGGGCCGCAACGTCAGGGCTTTTGTCTCCAAGCCGACGACGTAGCGGCCAAAAAGTAGGTTGCGGTGAGGTGCACCGCAACTGAGGCGGGCCGCGATGTCGAATGGGAGACATCGCGGCTGAGGGTTACAGGTTGTGGCGGAGGAGGACTGCCGGTACTTCTGAGTAGCGCTCTTCCCTTCCGTGGCCTGGACGGGGCCGCCATCGTTTGATGGCGGACGCGGTGGGGCCGCAGGCGAAGAGGAGTGTCGATATAGCGTTGGCCGGTCTCCCTATCCCCTGCGGCCGAGAAGTGGTAGGCGGCGGGGCCACTGCGTTGACCCGTCGCAGGGGGACCAAGGGTGCCAAGGGTGTTAGGGTAGTGTGGAGCCCTTGTGTTACTTGGTTCCTGGGGTGGTCACGGCGTGCCATGTGTCCTGGGTGCGCCGGAGTGGTGGGGTCCGCAAGGGCCGATGCCTGCCAGGGGTGCGGGTTGTTCGAAAGAGATACCGTTGCCCCTGGCACACAGGCAACTGAGGGAGCACGGGTGGGTTTTAGTCAGTAAAAGTCTGACACGCCCTCCTGCTCCACCCAGATCAGGAGAAGTAATTTGATGATTTCCCACCCTCAAAATAAAAATTATAAACATTAGGTACTTATATAATTATCTCTTGACACGTACTAGATTTACATTATGTGATGTGGTGCAACCAAGACATTGTATAGGCAATAATTATATTGAGATCAACAGAAAAAAGCTAATAAAAAGGCTAGATAATTATTAGGCCGAGTTTAATCAACGTTACTTAGCACGTGCTTTGGCTCAGCAAGTTACTGTAGCGCAACTGTCATACTAGAAGTGGAATATGGAGACGGGAACATAAAAATATCTAAGTCAAAACACGTGCCATTTGACGTATCAAACTCCGCCTCAAACTTACTGATGGTCAATTGTGCCCCAATTGTTTCGAACAACAGAAACAAATCTGATTGAAACTCGTTATGTCTGTGCTTTATCATCAAATTACCTGCTATTGAGCCTACCTGAAAATATATTCGAAAACATAAAGTGATTAAGCAACTGTGAATGAGAATAGATTAGCCATGAGGAGGATGAGGGAGGATGTGAGGCCTTTGCCCAGCAGTGGGACGTTAATTGGTAATAAATAAATAAAAATGAGAAAAGGTCTCAGATAAGGGAAAAAACATTAATCCCCGAAATTTGAAGTTTTCCAAAAACAAAAGATTTGACAACGACGAAATTGCCCCAATTTTACAGCTTCAACCGTTAAATTAGAGTAAAAAATGGTTAGAGCGTAATTTATTTCCTGTTCTGAATAAAATTGTACTGACAATTACTTACATTTCTCACAGCTATATGGGCTACTAGTAAAATATGGTCATACAATATCTTCAAATAGCCGAAATATTCCTGTTCGGAAACTGTTTCAAGTATCCCAAGTAAATTGGTGAGAGTTATTTCACCACCTATGATGAGGTTTTGGTCTATACTGTAACCAATTAAATCTTGGGCCTCACTAATATCTATGAGAACCCGAACATTGTCAATGATTTCATCTTTTGGATACACACCTGAAACCATATTTTGGTCAAAACCAATCAGTACACTACTAAAAACTAAAATTTCTTCACGACAACTACTTTGAGTTTCTAGAGTGTGGTTATTATTTAAGCAATGTGAGTTTCTTTGTTATTAAGTATCAATGAAAGTCTTACCTTTAGCCGTATTTCCACAAATCAATTTATACGAGTCATAGCCCTCAGTGTTCAGTACATTGAATATATCAGCAACTCTATTAGCCTTATACCAAGTTTTACCATCTTTTAAATTAATCTTTATTATACCATTGTTAAAACGAAGATCACTCGTCGAAAGAATACACCAATCTTCATCTTCGCATGCGTTGTCGCAAGGTTTTTCATTTTTACTACAAATTCTCAAGTCTTCTATATCAGGTATTTCAATGGTTTTAGGTGCATCTTTGGCAAATTTCTTGAAAGCTTCCAATATTGGCCTATAGCCTGTACACCTGCATATATTGCTCGCAAATGACTGCTCAATTTCTAGCATGGTTAAGGCCTTTTTGCTTTGAAGGAGGCTGAAACAAATTGTTATGCTGGTAGTGTGTATGAGATATTAGTCATCATCATTATTATCGTTATTATTACAGCTGAAAGACGTCCACTGCTGGACATAGGCCTCCCCAAGCTCCGCCACTTCTAACGGTTCCGTGCTTCCCGCATCCAGCGGACTCCTGCGGCCCTCACAAAGTCATCAGTCCACCTTGTGGGAGGCCTTCTAACTCTACGTCTTCCGGTACATGGTCGCTTTTCCAGAACCTTTCGGCCCCATCGGCCATCTGTTCTGCGAGCAATGTGCCCTGCCCACTGCCACTTAAGTTTGGCAATTCTTCGAGCTATGTCGGTTACCTTGAAGTATTAGTTATTGTCTGAAGTATTAGTAGTATTCTTTTATAATAATACAATACGTGATAATATACATTCGAGGAATACAAGCGTGATGATTATGTTACCTTTGTCAACCAAACACTGAGGTGTTAACTAACATACTCTTGGATTTTCATACGAATAATTTGTTACTAAACTAATATCAGAATCTGATGTTATTTATGAAAGTCAATTTAAAGTTAATTCGCATCTTTCTATACCTGTACATTGCCATAATCCAACCTGGAGAACAGTATCCACACTGGGACCCATTGTGTTCAGCCAGCGTGGTTTGCAGTGGATGGTATCCTTTCTTTCTGTTGCCTACTGCTTCAATGGTGGTGATCTCTAAACCATCACAAGCAGTGATTGGCAGAATACACTACAACAAGAACATGGGTGATAGGTTGTATTCAATGATAAGGGTCTATTGAGCCGAAAAGATTATGTGTGCTAAATAACAATAGTTTTTATTTATTTAATCAGATACTGCTAATCAGATCTGCCCTAATTTCATGCAAAATTATATCATAAAAAAGTAAATAAACTTCATGAGTCTGCTACTATCCAAGGCGCTTTTTAAGAATTTCCCAGTTACGACACAAACAAGATAGAAACAATATTATCCAAAGAACAGTAGGAACAAATTGCGTTCCATGGATATCCCTCAAGTTAAAGTAAGTAAGTAAGTAAGTAATTTATTTGCCAAAATGTAGGTATATAAAGTAGTATAAGGGGTAAGGGGTAGTAGTAAGGGGAAAATCTATGGGGGAAATCAAGTCCGTGATAAGACCTGTCGTACTATATGGATCGAAACACTGGGTCATGAAGAAGACGCATGAATAAATATTGCATGCAGCGGAGATGAGAAGGTTGAGATAGATGTCTTGATTGACAATAACGGATAAGTTATTAAATGAGTATTTATGAGAAAGTTTGAAAGTGGCACCAGTGACAAAAAATATGAAAGGAAATCCTTTTGCTTGGTATGGGCATGTAATGAAGAGTGATGAAAAACATGTGACTAAAAGAGTGATGAATATAAAGGTGATGGATGAAGAAGGAGAGTTAGGCCAAAGGAAATATTAGTAGATTGAAAAGGGAGAAATGATAGCGTGACGGTTGATATGGGAGAACGGAAGAAGAAAACGTGTTGAACCGACTCCAAGTTACATAAGATAGGTCAGAAAGATAATGATCGCAATAGCGCGTTATTATATTATGTATATTTAGGTTAAGGTATTTATCTATGGGTCTTTGTAACCTGAAAATAAATGGTTTATTATATTATTATTATAGCTACAGTTACGTCACTAAAGATGTTGTTTCAAAAACATATCAGATAGTTACTGAATTGACAGCGTATGGTCCACCCGGAGGTCGTCGAGCAGTGACCACGCACGCGCCGCAGCCAGCTTGACGGCACATGTACTTGGTCCCTCGTAACTCCAGATACTCTCGGATGTAGTCTAAGAGCATCACACTTGAGCTGACCTCGCATCCCACTGAAATGAGACAGAGTAAGTTTTCGAGGGTAAGCGTTGGACCACCCATAGTATGATTTATAGCAGCCAGAGCGAACGCGATGGTAGCCGAACGCAGCTGACTGGCTCCTGACACATGCTCACCGATCGAACTGGGTCCAAGCTGTGTAAATTCCATGCAATAATGACATTTAACTACTACGATTTGATAAAGAGCCAGTATCTTTAAGAAATCGTCTTACTTAACAAATCGTCAAATCGTCTTACTTAACAGTGACATGATTTCCATTCCATGACAACCATGTAATGGAAATCATGTCACTTGTTTTAATTAGGTTCTTATATTTTATTTACATATGGAGATTCTTTTAAATATTGTGAATGTGAGACCGTTGTAGGCCTCGCAGACTATACATTTATAGACCATTTTCTATTTTTCATTTTCATTTCTCTCTTATTAAGTACCTGATACTTATTGACAGGCCTGCACTGTTCTCCCATACCTATTATCACTGTAATTTAAAAACATTGTAAACAACAATTATTTTAAAAGAGTAACGAAGCGACAAATTGGGACCGTGCACCTAGCTTCTGACGTTTCATAAACCCATGTAGGTTTATGTGAAATAAAATATTTTGATTTAAATTGATCATATTAGTGGTAAAAGAGCCGTAGATTGTATAACCCACGGTATTTATGATAAATCAATTATAAAGGAAGATTTGTCAAGTTTTCTCTGTGAAACTGTTTCTACACATACAAAAAGCACCATAAGGTTGCCCGAACATCAAATGATTAGCAGCTCATTGTCAGGTGAAAAGTGAAAAAAAAAAGGTTGACGACAACCATGCTCTGGAATCGAATCTGAGATCAATGAATAGCCAAATGTAATGATGTGTCGTATATTTTAATTTAACTATCATTAGAATTAATTATTCTAATTCTCGCGCGATGTGGAATGGCCGAATGTAATGATTTTCTTGATATAATATTAAAGGATGGACTTATTTTCAGAAGCGACAGATGGCGCTAGTGGTTGCTGAAACTTTATACTCGTATATCCGTTTTAAATTTTCATGTTTAGAATATCAGTATATTTATTTTGTATAATTAATTAATCATTATTGTTTAAATTTAACAGGTTAACATTTAATCATAAGCCCTAATGTATATTAGTTAGTCAAATGATTGCCTGTAATGTTAACTCTGCTCTGATTGGTCGAATAGCCAGCTGAGAGTTCACTTCCGTTTGAAGTGGGGAAACATTTAGTTGGTAATTGATTTTCTTGGGGAGAGTCAGTTTATTTCGAGGCATTGAACCGTAAGCATATCTGACGGATCTGTACTACTTTTGTTATGTTTATCTAATACCTTTAAACGAGCAATTCTTGTATAAATGTATATAATCTGACTCTCGGAAACGGCCCCGACGATTTTCTTGAAATTTTTTATGCAGGGGTTTCGGGGGAGATAAATCGATCTAGCTAGATTTCATTTTTAGGAAAAATCAAACCAAAAAAAACCATCATCCAGATATTATTAATTAATTAGTAAGAGATTGTTAATTATCTGATCATTATGGAAAAGTGAATAAACATTATTTATATTGGGTTGAGGTGTATGACTTCTTATCAAGACTAAAAACCTGAAATTATCAAAGTATTTGTTTATTATTGCCTGACAGAAAGAAATAATAAGTACTTTGCAAAAATAAAACGACTTTATTACCCACTTATTGATGCAACATACAATCTACGTGTCACGCAATTGCTTTAAAATTGCAATTGTTAAGTCACGATATATTTTTAAAAGAAGTAAGTAAACGCAATTGGAAATAAAAAACAATTTCAATATTGTTGCAGTGAGTCACATTGAAGCGCTACATAAACAGTTAATTATTTACACAAATGTTTACTGTCCTGAAGATGTTTATTGTATTGAAATAAATCAATGTACATTTATGACAAGGCTTAATTATTATTTTCTGTCTAACCTGCAGCCGTGATAAATATTAATGATTTATTTTTCATAGCCTTGTGTGCATTCACAAGATAAATAATAACCCCCATGCACAGTACCATAGAAAAATCCAAGGTCTAGCTGATGAAGAAAAACGGTGTTTACAAAAAAATAACAGTTTAAAAAACAAATTTTAAATAAACTAAAAACAACTTCTGTTTAACAGACTATAATAATTATTATGAACTAGCTTCCACCCGCGACTTCGCCCGCGTGGAAGTCGGAAATTACCTCGCGGGGACGTACTACCGGAATAAAAAGTATCCTATATGTTAATCTAGGTTATAATCTATCTGTGTCCCAAATTTCATCCAAATCCATTTAGTGGTTTTTGCGTGAAAGAGTAACAAACATCTATACATACAAACTTTCGCGTTTATAATATTAAGTAAGGACTAAAAGCCTAAATTAAATACCCGCATTAAGTTTGATAGCAGGAGGGCCTCATTAATTTTCTTTCGGTTTATGGTTTTCGGTTGATGCCTGCTGCAAATTAGAGGATTATATCGAAGATAAGAATGCTTGGAAACATGCTGGTCCTGCTCCATAGGACAATCTAGAGTCTAGACAAAATCAAACTGGTTGTTAATTGAATTGTATAATTAATTATATTTATGACATTGATTTACACTCAGTGATTACTTTAACGCACACACTGACTTATTACTTAATAATATTGTAGTAAAATCGTATAATTACTTTTACAATGTTTGTAAATATGTGAGCACCGCATGTCTCTATTATAGAATTAATTTATCTGTATTGCTTCAATATCATTCTTTTTAATTTTGGTATGGTAAATTTATTCTGGGTGCGTCGTTTTCACACATAATTATATAATGAATGTACTATGTTAAATATTGTACTTAAAACATTTTAAAAGAATAACGGTGGAGTTTCTTGCCCGTTCTTCTCCATACGAAACTACATTTTGGAAGGGGCGACTAGAATCAATTCTGTTTTAGTGTAAATGTTATCGTTAAAAAGTGCATAATGAAATAAGTGCTTTGACTTTGCTGCTATTTTTTTTTTTTACATTTAAATTTGCGCCAAAAATCCACCATCTTGATATTTTTTAAACCACCCTCTAAGGAGACTTGGGTTATTAAGACGAATCTAACGATACCTTAATTGTCGTAATCCATTCGGTTGTTTGGACGATATGAGGTAATAAAGAAATTACATCACGCGCGAAAAACATAACCCTTCTTTGGCAGTCGGGTAAAAAGGGCTGAATATAACCAGTTTTCAGACGTCAATACATGTAACTGGGCTTTATCGCCGCCTAAATTAAACTAAATACAGAGCACGGCTTGCTTGACTAGGGTGGTAGTATAATGTTCCTAGCCGATCTCTTTCTCGAGAAGAACCTCTCTCAAAAGAGAAAAAAACTGAATACATCTCTTTCCACAAGACGAGATCGAAGTCAAGAAGAGACCAATTTAATAATAAGATTAAATAAATTGTATTAGTCTGTTGACACCTAAAGAAGATCGTAAATTTAAGACTCCGGAAGACAGGCGCGACACGACTCTTATAGAGCAGCTTGTATGAAAATTTTGTTTCTTCATAGAAATTGTTCCAGAATCGCATCGCATCGCTTATATGTCAGTCTTGTTGCACGAATTATTTTGAAGATATTTACCACTTACCCGAGTAATCAACACCATTTATTTTGAAACTGACTCTGTCCATGATTGGAGTAAGTCAGTACCCAGTGACAGCTACTGTGGGAGTGATGGTAATCAACACTCAAGCCACTCGAGTAAGAGCTGGAGACTTTGAAACACACGGCGCTGTATTGCGTGCGCGGACGTGACTGTTCAAAGAGGTTTGTTTATACTTTAGGTTAGCTGTGTGTATGTACTTACTGTAAGGTGATGATGGTGGTGGTGGTGTGGTGTGATGTTTATCTGTTACCCGCCTTATTAAATTATCATCCTGTGGTATGTTCTAAGGTGTCACTGGTACGAATGTCAGTTTCCATATTATACGCTTGCTATTCAACCACGTCTTTCCTTTGCCGACCTAATACAATTTACAAACACTTCAGTGGCGACGAGGATGGGATAGAACGTTCTAGAATTGGTTATAGGTGTGTCGTGTTGAAAGTGGAACAAAATGTCGAGTGGGAACATCGGTAAAATAAGGGATTTTGATGTGACGTCAGGAAATTGGACTTTGTACGTTGAAAGGTTGGAGATGTATTTTAAGGTTAATAATGTGGAGAAGAAAATGTGGTTAGCGATTTTAATCACCGGCATGGGAGATCAAACGTATGAATTACTAAGCACTTTGTGCAGCCCAAGCAAACCGGCGGAATTAAGCTACGAAAAAGCCGTTACAATGTTAAAAAATCATCTTCAACCAAAACCAGCTGTCATGGCGGAGCGGTTCCGGTTTCGTCAAAGAAGGCAGAAAGACGACGAAAATATTACGCAATATCTAACCGAGATTAAGAAACTGGCGAGATCCTGTGAATTTGGCGAAAATTTGGAAGAGAACCTCCGGGACCAGATAGTGTGCGGAGTGAAGAGTGACGTCATCAGACAAAGATTATTTGCAGAGGACGAATTGACATACTCAGGGGCAGTGAAATTGGCTGGTAGCTTGGAAGCGGCGGAGCGAGATGCAGCAGTGGTTGAACAAAGAACAAGCGCAGAGGTACCAGCAACCGTACACGCGCTTAGGACAAGGCCTGGGCGTGATCAGCGCGGGGGCCGCGAGCGCGTGGCGCCGGACACGGGCAAAGTCGCCGGCAACTGCACGGCATGCGGCGGGCGCGGACATACCACCGAGGAGTGCCGCTACAAGGATTTTGTATGCAGTAAATGCAAGCAACGGGGACATTTGAGACGCGTGTGTCCTCGGTCAGGATCGAGCTCGGGAAGAGAAAAGAGGCGCGGAATGAACCATGTCGAAGCAGCCGGGAGTGAGCAGCCGGGTGAACTAGGGGAATATTCTAGTTCGGACGAGCTAGGGGAAGAATTACATCAACTGTGTTTGAGCGGATATTCCCCGGTAAGCTTATCATTGCTTATTGATGAAAAAGTTATCAAGATGGAGATAGATACAGGCTCGGCTGTTTCATGTATAAGTAAAAAAACATATGATAGGTACTTTAGTTCTAGATCACTTGAGTCATTTAACTTAGTGCTAAAGTTTTATGATGGTAGCAATATCAAGCCATTAGGTGTAATAAGACCGAAAGTTCAGTACAAAGATAAAGTAAAATGTTTAGAACTGTTTGTGATCGATGGAGGTACCACTTCTTTACTAGGCCGGCAATGGTTATCCGAAATGGAAATAAAAATACCTCCATTTCAACAAGCAATTAATTATGGCAATATATTAAAAACAAAATCTGATACTGCAAATGTGTTGTTGAATAGGTATAAAGAGTTGTTCAGCGGTGGATTGGGACGGTATACAGGCGGTAAAGCAACACTCAAGTTACGGGAGGGGGCGACCCCCGTATTCTGCCGGGCGCGGCCGCTGCCTTACGCTCTGAAGGGTCAAGTTGAGGCGGAGCTGGATGCCATGCTGCGCGCGGGCATCATCGAGCCCGTCGAGTGTTCGGACTGGGCGACACCTTTGGTACCGGTACGTAAAGCTGACGGTGGACTCCGTATCTGTGCAGATTATAAAGTCACTTTAAATCCTGTCTTACTGGTCAATCGGTATCCACTACCGAAGATTGATGATCTGTTAGTGAGTATAAACGGGGCTACGTTATTTTCGAAAATTGATTTATCCCAGGCTTATAATCAGATAGAATTGGATGATTCTAGAGAATTGACAGTAATCAATACGCATAGGGGTCTGTTTAAATATAATAGACTAGTGTTTGGGTTGTCTTCGAGCCCGGGCATCTTTCAGCGAATAATGTCGAACCTTTTTAGGGATATACCAGGTGTGGAAGTATTTCTGGATGATGTAATCATAAGTACGTCTGGGACGCAAAATAAGCACGTAGAAACGTTAGAAAAAGTGTTCCAAAGATTACAAGATCATGGAATGAAACTTAAAGCAAATAAATGTCTATTCATGGTTGATGAGGTCAGATATTTAGGGTATGTTATATCTAAAGATGGTATTAAAGTAGATATGGACAAGGTAAATGCAATAGTGAAAATTCCTAGGCCGAAAGATGTTACGGAGTTGCGTTCTTTCTTAGGATTAGTAAATTTTTATGCTAAATTTGTTAAGAATTTGAGTAGCAAATTGTCACCACTTTATGAGCTTTTAAAAAAAAATGTATGTTGGAAGTGGAGTGACCAGTGTGAGGAAGCGATGGAAAAAGTTAAAAAAGTATTAACAGGTGCGGAAGTGTTGGCTCATTATGACCCAGACAAGCCGTTAGTGTTGACCTGTGACGCAAGTGCACGTGGTATAGGCGGGGTACTCACCCAGCCAAGTGCCGACGGCCGCGACCGGCCGGTGGTGTATGTGTCACGCGCATTGAATCACGCCGAGAAACATTATTCTCAGATAGATCGGGAAGCGTTAGCTATTGTATTCTGTTTAAAAAAATTGCATCAATTTGTATATGGCCGACGCTTTACGTTGCAAACTGATCATAAGCCATTAGTAAGCATATTTGGCCCAAAGCACGGCGTTCCGGCCATGGCGGCGAGTAGATTGCAGCGCTGGGCGATTATTGTATCGGCATATACGTTTGATATCGAATACGTAAACACAAAGCAAAACGGAGCGGACGGACTATCAAGGTTACCGGTTCCAGGCAGTAGCGATGAGTCATTACAGTCACTTCCCGAACAAACATATTTACATTTCGCACAAAATGCATTGTTACTGGATCATAATGTAATTAAGCAACAGACTATGAGAGATCCGATGTTAAGCAGGGTTCTAAGTTATATTAGGGATACGTGGCCTACGGATAATGAAATACGGGAATTGCAACCGTATTTTAACCGGCGTAAGGAACTGTACGAAGAGTTAGGTTGCGTTATGTGGGGGCACAGGGTATTGATTCCGGAAAGCTGTCGAGCTAGGGTATTACGAGAGTTACATGAACCCCATATGGGCATTGTAAAGACGAAAGCGTCAGCTAGGAGCTATGTTTGGTGGCCGGGCATCGATGAGGCAGTGGAGAGGACGTGTCGAGAGTGCGCGGTGTGCGCAGGGGAGGCGGACTCGCCGCAGCGACACGCAATTACGCCGTGGCCCTGGCCCTCTAGACCATGGGCGAGGGTACATCTAGATTTTCTAGGACCTATTTTTGGTAAAATATTTCTAGTTATGGTGGATGCAAGGACTAAATGGTTGGAAGTATTTCCCGTACCTAGTACCGCAGCTAGTTTTACCATTGAAAAACTCACAGAAGTATTTTCTAGATGGGGATTACCCAAGCAAATAGTTTCGGATAATGGCCCCCCATTTACGAGTAAAGAGTTATCAGACTTTCTAACAAATCATGGCGTAGAACATGTCTTTTCTG
Source organism: Antitype chi (assembly GCA_947359405.1). Classification (NCBI taxonomy): domain Eukaryota; kingdom Metazoa; phylum Arthropoda; class Insecta; order Lepidoptera; family Noctuidae; genus Antitype; species Antitype chi. The sequence goes on from OX375819.1 coordinate 20,343,711, forward strand.
CTCCATACCACCCAGCATCAAATGGGGCCGCTGAAAATGCAGTGCGTACGGTTAAAAGAGCAATTAAAAAAGCGGTTAAACAAAAAGAAAATATTAATTTATTCTTGAGTACCTTCCTTTTACATTACCGAAATACAGAACATTGTTCAACCGGGGAAAGTCCAGCGACGCTAATGTTAGGTAGGAATTTGCGTACAAAATTAGATGCCTTAAGGCCGAACAGGGAAGAGAAAGTAAAAAGGGTTCAGGAGCGTCAACAAAGAGGAGGTACGGAACGTTCGTTACAGTTAGGGGAGGAAATATGGATAAGGCAGTATAGAGGTAATGAAAAATGGTTACCTGGGCAAATAGTAAAAAGAATAGGTAATACTGACTATAGAGTTGTGGATAGATCAGGGAAGGAAACACATAGACATATTGATCAGTTAAGACAGCGACCGCGTAGTTCTTTGGGTTGTCCAACTAGTATGACAGAACGGAGTTCTTTCGAAGCAGAGCGTCCCAAGGTGCCGGAGGTGATGCCGGCCCCAGTCAACACAGAGTTACCACAGGTGGAGTCGCGGACCCCTCGGAGCGTAGGGGAGTGTAGTCCAGACCAAACCACGAAGGTCGAGGTGTTACCGTCTACAGCCGCGACCAGCTCAGTTCCTCTCTCTAATGTCCCCAGTCCAGAGCCGGGTATAAGAACTCCTAATTCCGAGAATCTTGTTCCGGTAGTAACTCGAGCCCGCCCTATACGGGAGTGTCGTATAACGAGACCACCAAATTATTGTGATCGTAAGTAAGTAGGTAGTTAAGGGGAGTTAATCTCGAGTATCGTAACTGTATACTAATATGTTAATGCTTAATTTGTATGAGTTGTATTCTGGTAAATGTTGAACTTAGCATTGTTTTGTTTTGTACTACTTAACTAGTTGTAATTATTCTACTTAAGGATATGTAATAGTTAGGGGTGAAAATTGTGATGTTTATCTGTTACCCGCCTTATTAAATTATCATCCTGTGGTATGTTCTAAGGTGTCACTGGTACGAATGTCAGTTTCCATATTATACGCTTGCTATTCAACCACGTCTTTCCTTTGCCGACCTAATACAATTTACAAACACTTCAGTAAGGTGAACACAACACCCAAAGCTGTAAGCCATATTTTATTAAATTAAAACTCCTTACTATACCTTTATGTATATACATGACCTTTGTATATTTGTATTTAAAAATAGCAACAATTTTCCAAAAACAAAAGATATTCATAACTTAAACACACACCATAAAAATAGATTACATCTTCCACCCTCTCGAATAAAAATGTTTTACCATAGCCCCCATATTACATGCCAGTAATTTTTTTTTACATATTTTTAGGAACAAATATAAGAAGAACACATATTCAATCAATTTAACAGAAAATTAAAGGAATATCTAACACAAAAATGCTTTTACTCGGTTGCAGAATAGGTACCTAGAATAAAGTATTAGAAAGTGCCAAGCCATTCGCCGTCGACGGAAAATCCAATGTTTCTCTTGCTTGTGTGCAGACGTCATGGTTTTGTTTACGTAATCTTCGATAGTCTGTAATTATTCATTCATTTAGCTATCGTATTTACTTATATTTGCAGTGATTAAACACAAAAAAACACATACTTATGTTTATTTTTATTATGTTAAAATTATTATTATGTTGCCGTGCCCTAACCGGGTTTCATGTTGGAACTTACTTATACATTATGTATTGTAAAACAACTAAATGTACACTTAAATGCAATAAAGAGGTTTGATTTGATTTGAACATGAAAAGTGTATGAATATTTTTGTATTCTGACAAAGTTTAGATCCGCTTGCACCACAGATCACTAAATGTGTTTATCGCGCTTGACAGAATGCCATTTAAATATTTAATAATTCTCTCTTATCTTCAAAGGATTGTCATAAACAAAATTATGTTAAATACGTTTAGCGGTTACCGTTCAAGCGGACCTATAAATAATAAATAGGTTAAAAAAAACACTCTTTTGTCATAATAATAATTAATTATTCAAAATGCATTTATTAAAACAAAAACTTTTGGTATGTCATTAGGAAACACTTTTGTTAAGAAATTAAGAAATGGTGAGACTGTTATTAGTTTTCAAAACAAAATAAACAGATTGAGATAAACAGGCACCTGTCCCACCACAAACGAGGGTGCGACTAGCTAGTAATGATTTTCTTGCTCAGAAACTTACAAAAGATAAGTAAAACAGATACTTTATTAATAGCTGATCGCTGACTGTTCACGCTGCTAGCAAGTATTCCTTTATTGCAGCGACAAGAGCTATTAAAGAGACTATTCGCTCAACGACGCTCTCGCTTGGCGGGCAAAAAACTCGCAGAGAGAGACACGTTCGGTACATATGCATACCAGCTCACGCACACTCGCACCCGCTGCTCGTTGCTTGCCAATTCGATTTTTGATGTTTGGGACAGGACAGGGACAGGTACCCTTTACCGAGTGTCGTTGATTCGGGACTTCCGCTGTTATAAGCGCTTAAAAGGTATCAAAATTATAGTTTATGATGGCAAGATCAATTATTTTGATATCTATTTATTTTATTGTTACTAATAAACAATACGTAGGTACTAGAACGTGTTACAATGACGCCTTTAGTTAAAAACTCAGCATCTTACAAAACGCAGCGTTTAAAAACGTAGTCTCGTCCCGTACAAGATACAATGTTTATTTTTGCACGCAGATAGGTACGATAAAATCAGTCATTAAAGTATGACTGTTTTGCATAACTCAAACTCAAACTCGAACTCAAAGCATTTATTTCAAATAAACCAATTACAGGCACTTTTGAATTGTCAAAGAGTCGGAAAGATGAAGCTAGTTGCCCATTCCAAAGCGTAGGTACCTACTTAAGGAGAAGAACGGACAAGAAACTCCATGGACACTCTTTTAAATCATGATATTGTTATTAACAATTCGTTACAGAAAGTAGGTTACATCATTTATGTTCAAATTATCAATGTGAGAACGATGTAAAAAGACGTGCACATTAAGAGCGTCCTTAATTAAAAACAAAAGTCAAATGACAATTTAGGAATTAAAATAGGTCGTGGCAGCTAAGAGATAAAAAAAACAACCACTACTTCGTAAAGTTTTTATTGTGTTTGTATGCATACAACGAGTTGCAGTATGTAACAACAAAACAGGTATTATGTGTGGATAAAATACACAGTGTTGCTAGGTGAAAATATAAACATACCGAATTAATGAGAACCTCCTCCTTTTTGAAGTCAGTTAAAAATCAATTTAAGGGTTTTATTTTTTTAAATCAGGCCAAATCAATTACCAAAATATTAACGAACAATGTCCAACCAACAGAAAAGACAATACCTACAAATATTCAAGAAGAATTCAAAGCCTCATCATTTCGGCCGAAAGTCCACTGTTAAGGTGAACCTAGTCCACATTTTTTGCATACAAACTTCGGGAGTGTTTTACTCCACTGTCTGACATGGCACATCCAAAGTAAAATATGATATCGTTTTGTCTCATTATTAATATTGTCTATACGGAAAAAGAATACTAAAATAAAAACCCATTAAAAAGTTAGGAGCCAACAAAGATTAGTTTTTCTTGTTAATTTTACTTAACTTTGGGCGTGTGTAAGTAATAAAAGAAGTGTAAAATCTCCAAAACCAAGTCGGTACCGACAAAGATCAATTATCGAAAAGTTCAATAAACTTTATTGGTCATTGATTTATGCATTGATTTTTTCATAAAACCCGATCTTCCAATGAACTTTTCTTAATTTTTTCGCGATTTTTTTAATATAAATGGTCCTGCATCTCACTCAATAACGTTGTGCGTGTAGACTAGCGTCTAATCGCTCATCATTGATACTATCTCTGTCAGACACGAAGCCTGGTGAGACAGCGTGATTTTTGGCTAGGCCCATCAGTGAGTTCGAAACCGCGACTAGGTCCCCCTTAAGGCTTCACCCAAGCCGTGGCCTCGACCACATTCAGCGACTACTTCAAATAAAAAAGCAACCTATACCTACTAATAATAATATTATAAAGCGGAAATAATTTTTTGCTTGTTTGCTCCAAATAGGCTCTGAAACTACTGGACCGATTTTAACCATTTTGTCACCAATAAAAACCTAAATTATCAGGAAGTAACATAGGCTGCAATTTATTTAAAAAATATAGAGATCGTTAAGAATAATATAATTTGACATTGTCCAACAGGTGGTATAAAAAGAAATTTAAACCCTCCAAACTTGTGTAATGGCACAAGAGTTTTAATCAAAGAACTTCGACACAATGTCATTGTAGCCACCATCATCACCGGTCCCGCAGCCGGACAGCTCGCACACATTCCGCATATTCCAATGACACAGCAGTTACTTTTATCCCGATATTCCCTCGGAATCGAAACCTATGCGGGTGAATACTTATATATACCTAATTTAAGGTTTCATTACTATGACTGAAACTACATGATTGAAAATTTACTAATCACATCGATCCACGTTTTAAAGTTTTTGTACTGACCATATTGACGGCGGAAATGCGTATTTAAATAAAACCGGGAGACTTCATTTATTGCACTGAGCACACTGGTGGTGACAGTTGGAGTGGGTTGGTACGCATCGAGGACTTTGCGATGGGGGTTGGCAGCGAACGGTCGTAAGATCAAATAAGTTTTGGTTCGCAATAAGTTTAGTTTTAAACACCGCAATAAGTTCAGTTTTAAATACCACAATAAGTTTTGTTATTGTGTGATTAATTTTAGGAGATAAGTTTTGATAAAAATAAGTTAAGAGAATAATAAATAAGTTTTGGAGGTTGACTGTGGTTATTTCTGAGCTATCCTATATCTCACATGTGGGTTCAAGACCCGTAAGTACACGCCTACACACTATATTTTTATACGTACCTACCAACCTAAAATTATAATTTTACTCTGTTAACGTAATAATCCGTTATTCGTGCTTTTCTCGTTTTAACCAATTCCAAGTGGTTTTGTTTACCTTTTTAATTTCAAGCAAATTATATAATCAAGTCGTTCTACAAGGTTCGCCAAGGTTGCCTGGAAGAGATCGCGGAAAGCGATACCGCCCATTGTATATTTTGTAGTGTACCTTGTTTTTTTTTCGTTATTTATTTTTGTGGCGTACAATAAAGTATATATAAATACTACTTACTTATTAAAAGCATAATTTTAGTCTCTTACTTGTAGTCTTCCATCATAATTTTAAATTGCACGGGATTGCGGACCGTTGTCATTTATTCGAAGTATCATTGACTGGTTTAATTTTCTATTTTACCACGTTGGGAATAGTAATATGCATGATATGATGTTAAATCTTAACTCGAAGTTTCACTGACTGGGTTAATTTTCTATTGCACCACGTTGGGTAAAATAATATGCATCATATGATTTTGAGTCTTAACGGCTGTTGAAATTTTCAACTTGATTGAAACTGTAACGGTTTGTGCAACGAGGTTGCAAAACCTGGGTGATTGAACTCGTGTTGTTTGACTTTTTAGTCGTATATAGACGATACGATGATGGATAATAAGGGTACCAGGACTATGGAGCCCAATGAAATTTCATAGTTTATTGGTTTCTTTGGTATGTCACACAATGAGTGTGGGGTTGTTAAAAGGGGGTGAAAATGTTCATTAATTTTGCTCTAGGATGCACCGTTTTCGAGATAATTAGTTAATGCTCTTTTTTTTCTGCTGGCGAGTTTCAGTTTATGGACGGAGAAAATGGTACCCATCAGATCATGGATACTCCTAGGCGTGATCACTCACGCTCCAGGTATAGCTAGCGCAGCCGAAGCCGCAGCCATAGCCGCGGCCGAAGCCGCAGCCATAGCCGCGGCCGAAGCCGCAGCCATGGCCGCAGACTAAGCCGCAGCCATAGCCACAGCCGAAGCCACAGCCATACGCTGCAACCGAAGCCGCAGCCGTAGTCGGCGCCTAATGGAACAAGAGCAAGCTTTGTTGCGGGAGCAGCAGCGGATTCGACGGAAGAAGATGAATCTACAAAAGGAACGCGACATCAAGCAACGGCGATGGAGTGGATGACAGGGTTCACCTCAAGTTGGTACGAGCTGCGAGCGCAGGCGCAGATGGCTGCCGGGTAGATACAATAGAAAAGATCGAGTTACTACGCGCGTGGATCATCACACCAAAGGTCATGTATTCCTACCTTTTCTTCTACAGATTTAATACAATCCATTTTAGATGTCTTGGCATAACAGCCTCAAAAATTGAGCACTGTTTCTACTAATAGAAGCTGGGATCTTAAAAATATGAGTTAAGTCCTTCAGACAAAAATCAATGCATAGTTATATAGCTCAAAAAGTCAATAAATGTGCGAAGTTTATGGCTGGGACGAGAAGACTGTAGTTGATTTTGCTATGTAAAAGCTGACTGGTTTATAAGACTTGGTATGAAGTCTCAGTACGAAATGGTTTAGTTGGTTAAAATGGCAGGTAAAATTGATGGATGCTTTCCCTTCTGAAATGAAGCGAATGAGTTGCCTATTTTTTATTTTTAGTTTATTTTATTCGGGAAACTTACAGCTAACATAAACAATGTTATTAAACAATATTAAGCTGAAGGCCATTTACAAGTTTCCACTGATAAACTGTCTATCTATCGAACTATCGAATCAATCGACTTAAAGCTAGTAATATTAGTATATATGCGAAAGTTTGTTAGACGTTTTTCAACTGTTAGGCAGACTCATTGAATCTGATAACAATAGAAAAGTCATTGTGTTAATTACTTGACACTTGAAGGTTTTTAGGAAGGTTGGATGAATTTTTGTTACTCATTTTCACGCAAAAAATACTGAACGGATTTTGATGAAACCTAACAGCAATATAGTTATCAGAATGTCTCATAGGTTATACAATTCATAAAGATTTTTTGTGATTTGGCCATAATACTCGTATAATGATAAGAATCAAGGAAGTCGATAAAATTCCAGCCCTCTGAGAGCTATTTTGGCGTGCATTGCATAGACTGTACTAGTTACACGAAGATAAATAAATCGTGGGATTGTTTCATTTAAACAGTTTTTAATAAAAGTCCGCGACAGAATATTTATGTGCCTTTTATATATTTTTTAAAAAGCGCACTTAAAAGTATTCTATTAATACTTATCAAAATTAAATACATTTATCGCTTTCAGTATTCAGTGATATAGTGAGTGATATAGAATTGTAGGGAAGCCAAACAAACCATTCTTAATTTTTGGGGGTGTTTACGAGTATGCATGGTTCACTCTTTTTCGGTACCGTGTTGGCTTGAAAATTGTCTTGAAGCCAACACGGTACCGAAAAAGAGTGAACCATGCATACTCGTAAACACCCCCAAAAATTAAGAATGGTTTGTTTGGCTTCCCTACAATTCTAGTATACCTTCCAGTTAACGTCTATATTTTAGCCCATATAATACTCGCAATCCCAGAAATACGATTATAACATTTTAAGTGTTCTACAAGCTCATATACATCTGAAAACTCGATTCCGATGTGCAGAAACTAGTTTATTTGCATCTTTAGATACAACAACTAGCTTCTGCCCGCGTAGTGTGTTCATAAAATCGCGGAAAGGTTTTGCGCCTTGACCTGAAAAATGGCAAGACACATGGTTGATCTGTTAAACCGTAACATCCTAAGAGACGGATTGGTTTACAGATTTATGGTTGGATAAATGGATATACAATTGGTTACAAGGATAATTGGCTACAAGGATAATTGGCTACAAGGATAATTGGCTACAAGGATAATTGACTACAAGGATAATCGGTTACAAGGATAATTGGTGACAATTATTCGAAGGATACCTAGTTACAAGAGGATAATCGGTTACAAGGATACTTGTTTACAAGAATTCTTGCTTAGAAGGATACTCGGTTAGAAGGATACTTGGTTACAAGAATTAGAGGCAAAAAGGATACTTGCTTACAAGAATATTTAGTTATAATTGGATAAGGATAATACATTATAAAGATATTAATTTCTAAGGATAATTAGATCTAATGATAATTGGCTCTAAAGATAATATTAGTTGTTAGGATAATTGGTTCTAAGGAATATTTGGTTCTAAGGATAATGAGTTCTAAGGATAATTAGTTCAAAGGATAATTTGTTATAAGGATAATTTGTTCATTGGATAATTTAGTACTTAAAATAAATTTTTGGGATAGATTTGAGTTCGTAATCAAATATTTAAATCAATGTTATTTAATATTTGGGTTTAAAAATTGTTCTGTTTACGCATCTATTGCATGAAGCATAAAAATAAAAAAAAGTTGTAGGTACTCCTTTTTAAGAAAATCATGCGGACTGAGAACTATAAAATTTAGCGCAGTTAAAGTTTATGAATAGAAAGAGTGCAGAAAGCTAATATTTTTATATAAGAATGCATTGGAAATACTTTTGGTTTGACCACTGGGCGACCACTAGTTATTGTGATTCTTTCAAAGTGTGCTTGATTTTTGCCGAGTGTAAGGTTTCACCAGATACATGTATGAGGACATACATGTCGTCAGGATAGTAGAGTGTAAGGTTTCATTAATATGACTGAAACTACACGATTGAAAATTTACTAATCACATCGATCCACGTTTTAAAGTTTTTGTACTGACCATACTGACGGCGCAAATGCGTATTTAAATAAAACCGGGAGACTTCATTTATTGCACTGAGCACACTGGTGGTGACAGTTGGAGTGGGTTGGTACGCATCGAGGACTTTTCGATGGGGATTGGCAGCGAACGGTCGTAAGATCAAATAAGTTTTGGTTCGCAATAAGTTCAGTTTTAAATACCACAATAACTTTTGTTATTGTGTGATTAATTTTAGGAGATAAGTTTTGATAAAAATAAGTTTTGGAGGTTGACTGTGGTTATTTCTGAGCTATCCTATAATAATAATGAACATTTGCTACAAATTGGTTGGAATTTTAAACAAATTTTTTGCTTCCCTTGTGTCTCAGAAATGTATGTTTTTAAATGACAGAAATAATAAATGGCATGTGAATGACCATCATTATAATAATCAGGTTCTTTCTCTCTGGAGCCCTGACTGCCGAGAGCTTGGAGCCCGCTTCCGATACTGGTGGGCTACTACTTGTCATATTTTTAAATGTGTAATACCTAATATTCTAATTAAAAAATATATCACTGTTATGTATTTATTGAAATAAAGGAGATGATAACACTGGAAATACATTTGTAATCGTTTAATGTCGTTCCATTCATTAAATTTTAATTATGATTTAGAAGTTGTTATAAAAATAAATCGCTATAGGTACGATCTCTTAAGTCATAGTTACTTTACATAGATATACAATATACAATATATACAATAAAAAATACACAATATACGCGTCAAATATATTTAAAAAAAAAAACAACAATTGTTACAGTTTTTTGAAACCCTAATAATATTGTTACAATCACAAAAAATATTGTGTTCCAGTTTTACATAATCCTACATTTCCCAATCTTAATTGCCAGTAAAGAGATAAACAATCCGAAAAGGTAATTACTCCAATTATTTTAATTTTATTACAAGAAAGACCCCTTAATTAGACTTATCTTTCTGTCACATAAAGTTCATCGACATCGTTTTTATTTATGTTATATACAACGTGTAACGGAAAGAGTATATACATACCAAGGGCACGGCTTCTTTGGATGATATCAAACGATATCGGAAGGGTTTTTTAATCCTATCTCTACATGTTCGGAAGTTATGAGAATTTTTAATACATTGATACCAGAACAAATTGAAGCAAAAATATCACTCGGAAGAGATTTATCGTGATATTGGCAAGTAATGTGGAAAGTTATTGACCTACGTAGTGCGGTAATACGTTTGTTATGATTTGAATTTAAGAAACCCATAAAACCGAAAATTGGTATCAATTCTTAGAGTATTTTATTTTGAGCTGAAACTATGTATAGTGATTCTATACCTGCTGTTATTTTTAGTGCTTAAGGATAGCAATAGGGTTTCTGTTACACCCTGTATAGGATACCTACGTTATAAATTAATTGTTTAAGTTATTTTATCAAGCAAGATGAATGCACATCTATAAACCAATTTTATTCACAGCCACTATTCTTTATCAGCTTCTAAACACTGTATTTATTATTGAGTATTTCCTTCATAAAAACCATGGACTCTACCCTGCGTTCGCAACTTAGTTAAAAAAACGTAAACAATTTTTTTTTTGGCTTAATTACTTAAGAGACCCTTAAAGTTCTGTTTAGGCTATAATTTAAAACATTTTTATGAATTTTTCGATACTTATTCTGAAATCAACTTAATTTATACAAACATAAAGTTGATAACGGAAATAACATCAATTGGAAACAAGGATTAGAATAGACTTTAGAAAAGTATTTTTTTCATCTTCGAGCTCTTGTGACATAAAACACTTTGCATGTGTACGAATTAGCTGATAATAATATCATCTCAATAAAATTTAAATTCTTTTGTATTGGTGTTGGTCGCCAAACAAATGTTTTCGGTCGTGCTTGGTCCATCTGAAAAACAAAGTTTGACCAACGTTAATAATTTCTTGAGTTCAAAGAAATAGTACAAGACGTTTATCTAGCTGCATTGATAAGTGTGTACACTTATCGATGCTGCCGTCAAGTCTTTAGTCAAGTTTAAGTCAGACGTAACGTGCACTTTATGGCCGCGTCCAAATTAAAAGCGGTCATCGCGCGAATACACGGTCGTCGCGTTCATTATGGGCTTGTCCAGAAAGGGCGAATCACGCGCGAGTCGAGAGTCTGGCGTAGTGCACGCAATTTACGCGCGTATTTTGAATTCGCGCGATGCTTGTGGACGCGATGTATTCGTGCCTAGTATCTCAATAGCGCGCGAATGAATTCGCGCGAAACGTTTCGCGACGAATTCGCTTCTTCTGGACAAGGTCTATATGTCAGATTTTGTTCGGTGAACTTGAACGCGTGGTTTCGGTTGTCCGAAAAAAAAGCGACATACGGACGCGAGGATCGCGTGTTCGCGTGATTATCGCTTTTGAATAGCACGCGGGTTAAGACTATGTCGACGTCCACACGGACGTAATAAAATTGCGGCGCTAGATTTTCAATTCTCGTTGTTGAACCGAGCATTAAAAATCCAACAGAGTGAAGCACGAGTGAGTCTCAGTGCGTCGAAAAATCTGTGTTCGATTTTCAACTCTAAGCAGTGCACGTTGAAGATCTAGTGCGATCGCGAAAAAATCCAGGCACGATTAATAATTAATTAATTAGCATTAATTAATATTATCCGCGGGCTAATTGACGCGATCGTCGCGAGAATATACGATCATTGCTTTCATCTTGCTCGGTGATCTCGGTCGCTTCGACAGAAGGCAATCTCCAGTTTTCCAAAGAATTGAGATGCGAATTCCAAATGAATTCGACCATCGCAAATTCGTGCGAACGATCTTTTAGGTTATAACGTCGGATATAGCAGCCAACTACTGGAAATAGGCCTCTCCTTAGTTGTGTCACAGCTCCGGTTCTCTGCCTTTCGCATTCAGTCTGTCCCAGCCTCCTTTTTAAGGTTGCCCGTCTATCTAGCTAGGGGCATCCCACCCATACTTACTGATCCGGAGATACAATGTACTTACCAATATCAAACCACTGTGTGGTGGGTATCCCAGACTCCTGTCTTGCTTGAACAATGGCTTCTCTGATGGCAAACGCTACCACCACAGACGCACATGTTGATGGCTCTCCTGTAGCTATAAATTAAAATGTACCTACTCTTTAATAATTTTCTTGTAAAAAGATATTTGAATACTTTACGAGTCTACAAGTTGACTAAGTTAATTGACCAACTGACAGTTGTGACGTCAATTGCAAATAAGTATTGTATGTTCCGTGTGGTGCCGGACGTAAAAGAATAGCACCATCCCATTTCTTTTCGTGCCGTAGAAGGCGACTAAAGGATTTACTAGAGAATGGGCAGCAGCGTTCTCTATGCATTTTACCACAATACTGCGATCGCCAACCCGCCTGCCAAGCGTGGCGATTATGGCAAAACCCCCTTTTGAGGGAGGGCTATGTCCAGCAGTGGACGCCTGTCGGCTGAAATGATGATGATGATTTCTTGCACTGACTCGAAAATAAAAGGGGACGAGAGATCTAAGGACATTACACCCAGTTATCCAAAAATCTTTATCAATTTATACCTTTTTTATTAATTTCACTTTTACCTTTGGATCCAAGTATAAGATCATTGCTGTAGGAGTTCTTTTTGAAATATACTCTAAAGTCCTGAGGAATGTCCCTCGCTTCAGGTACGTGATATTCCCAGGTTCTGTCCGTAAGGATTGCACCCGATTCAGCATAAATGAGCTTTTCGCAAGTCCAATATCCAAGACCCATGATAAAACCGCCTTCCACCTTAACAGAAACAGACAATTTTTTTTAAGTGCCTTTTATGTGTCAATTTGAAATAAATGCTTTGACTTTGATCTATAAATAAATCTTAAACAAAAAATTACTGAGTGAACAATAATATTGAAACTGTAAGTTTTCTACAGTAAAGTGTTCATGATAGCGTAAGCGAATTTGAATAGTGATTACTTACTTGTCCAACATCTACCTCTGGGCTAACACTCAACCCCACATCTTGCAACATGTCCACTCTCAGCACTTCAGATTCTCCAGTCAATACGTCTATTTCAACTTCACACAACGCCATACCATACACATTATAAACCTGTGCATCGGCGGTACTAGCAAACCCGTGTGCTTGAAGATCCACATCAGCATTATATGCTGCTTTTATCACTTGTTCCCACGTTGGATCGGTCAATGTAGCCCTAATAGGTGCTAATCTAGCATTCAATTCATCACAACATCTCCTCAAAGCGAAAATTATACTTGTTGTTGTAAGACTTCCTCCAGAAATAAAACTGTTAGGAGCAATAATTGTGTTGTTTCCTTTAATCTGAATTTTTTCTATGGGTATTTTTAGGAAATAAGCGGCCACTTGAGCCGCTTTAGTGTTTATTCCTTGTCCCATTTCGACACCAGCGTGAGTGATGACGACAGTACCATCTCCATGGAAGACCGATAGGTTTACGTCGAAGCGTTGTGCTCCAGCAGGAGACCATCTAGCGAATGCCCATCTCATTCCTCGTTTTTTCCATCTATTTTGTGTGTTGAAAGAATCTACTGCAGCTCTCCTGGTACTGTATTCAGCATTTGCCTTGAGGGTCTCCACCATACCTGACATTTCGTCGTATTTGGCTCTGTCTAGATTGGCTAGGCGGACTGCTACTGGGTCTAGAGATAGTTCATATGAAATCCGTTCCACTATATATTCCATGCAAGCTATAGCTTCTAATGTACCTAAAGGAAGAAAACATATTGGAATATAACATAAAGTAAGAAGAGTCGTTGATTCTCAAAGAAAAATGTAAAGGATTTCATGGAAGCTACAAAATAAAGTTACACTTACCTGGTGATCTACACCACGTATTTTTAGCTGTATCAGTAACTGTATCAAAAGCTTTGAAATTGATTTTAGTGGCATCGTAGCAATTGTAGTATACATCAGCACCAAGAGCAGTCAACGTCTCATTGATTAAGTAACCATTATCTTCGTAAGTTGTTGAGTTTAAGCGTTGGATCACTCCTGCTCTATTCACTGTAATCTGAAAAAGGTATAGAGTTTTAACATCTGCACGACATTTATTATAGTTTGACGCTCACCTTGGTCAATTGCTATTTTAAATTTTCATTCTAGATAAAGTTTGTGAATATCGTTCAAAATAATAATACATGCACTAAAAAGTATACCAATGCACAAAATAGTTATGTATTTTTAACCCAGTTAATAAAATTGGTACCTCATAATCATTAACACAGGGCAATCTCTTGCCAACTGCTCTAAAGTTTGTGGTCAAAGGTTGAATGAACCTACAGGGGCGGTTCAACTTCTGTACGACTAGACTGCATGCAACGGCACACTGGATACTGCGGGATATCTTCATGCCATATCCACCACCAATTCGGCGGACATAACAATCGATTCTAGAGGAATAATAAAATGGATTACTAAAATATGTCAAGTGTTTTGTTTCTACATGTAAATAATAAATAATAGACACTTTAGTCCGAAATCGTCTAAGCAAACTAAATAATGTAAATGACAATGTTACCACGATGGTTAACTCATTGCTTCTGAAATTATGGACGGCGTTCAAACAGATTATTTATTAGTCTTAATTTCCGATGTACTGTTATTTAAAAGCATTTGTTTATTAGAACTACGCTTGCCAGGTTTCATATTAAATATATCTAGCACGCACTTATTCTCATCCATCTTCAAAGCCCTCGATATCATAACATGTGCTCCATCAAGCCATTGTGTAGCCGTATGCACTTCCAGTCCTTCTTCCGTAGGTTTGGCTACACAGACCAGAGTTTCCATAGTAAAATGATACTGTCCGTAGATCGCGGTACTCCCAGTAATAGTCTTGTATACATCTGTGCCAGTATTTGTAGCATCTACTGATATGAACAGTGTGTTTCTAGTAGTATCTTTTTTAGCTACTTTGATATCTATAACGGGTTGTCTCACATTGCTATAAGTAACTTTGACTAATTTCGTAGCTCTGTCTGCAATATATCGGGTTTCTGCTACAATAATGCCGATGGGCTGATGGTAGTATTTGACAGTTCCATCGCATAGCACTTCTTCGTTTCTTTGGTATAGTAAACTGTCTGCTGGCGTAAAAGAATTTAATCCAGGTATATCTTTAACTGTGTAGAAGGCTATAACACCAGGGCAGGCCTAGAAAAATCAAATGATTGTTTATTTAAAGAACCCCAAATAGTAAAGATTAGTCACGTGATAAAATTTCTTCGACATGTTATTTATTTTTAAAATTAAGAATTGACTCACCAATGCAGCACTGGGATCAATCTTGGTAATAACTCCCACAGCTACTGTGCTGAGCACAAAGGCTCCAAACACTTCGTGTGGTAAACTGGGAATGTCCTCTGTGTACTGAGCTTCACCAGCACATTGGATCTGAATAAAAATAGAGGTATTATTTGTGGTTTGCAATAGGCTTTTCATAATAAGTTCAGTCTTTGTGAAAGACTGAATTATTTTGCTTTATATGAATCAGAATGAGCAATTGGTATACATAGGTAGAGTTAAAGAAGTATGTGGGATACGGAAAATTAAAGAACACTTATTTTTTAAACATTGCTTCTTACACGAATAGTTTTTTAAAATAAACAGCATTCTCTTTCGCCATATTACAGAGGTTAATGGCCAAAGAGTGGAACTCTCTGCCAGCGTCTGTGTTCCCTTCCACGTACCCATCAGCCTTCAAAGCAAAAGTGAATATGCATCTCCTGGACAAGTTTGTTCCATCTTACACCTCATCCATCGTTTTGTACGATATTGAGGTTAAGAGCGCTCTCGTTTTGCAATAAAAAAATATAGAGTCTATGTGATAGTAACTTACCAAAGCTTCCACTTTAGCGATAGGTTGGTTCAAAGGCCACATCTTAGGATCAGTGGTGAAGATCTGTCGAGCATCCGAGACTGGTCTAGAAGCATGTAGGTGGACAGTGCCAGACTCAAAGCGTGGGTTTCTGATGTTTGGTGGACAAAGTGTTAGAAGACCCTGTAATCGAGAAACAAATTAGGTACCCATTTAATAAATATACTATAATTAAAATTCCTCCTCCGCCTAGCTAATATTATAAATACAAATGGTTTGTCTTTTGTTACGCTGTTACGGCTAAGCGTTTGAACGAATTTTGACCAAACATGTGATACTTTATATTTGGATCTTCTTACGGGATCGAGACTTATGCGGGTGAAACTGCGGGATGCAGCTGTATAATGATAAAACATTCTTGCTTTAGCCCTTAATAAGGCACACGACTTGATATATTATCAGTTAAATAAAAACCCTTACGATTACAAACTTGTAATTGGTTATAAGAATGATAGTTGTTCGTGAGATTGCCCAGTAAGAACATGATACAAAGAATAAAACAAAAGCTTATCTACTAGTTATTTTATAAAACTTCCTTAGTTTTAAAACAACTCAGTCTAGACAGGAAATTCTACGGAGATAAAACAAGAAGTTTAATGGCTCATGTTTTTAGTGCATTTTCGCGTTTCTGTACGAAATAAATACGGAATTTGAGAATATTTCTTTTTGTATTTTCAGGATAGAAACAGAGACTGAAAACGACTATACAATGGAAGCAACACGCAACACAATAAGGTTGCGTCCTTTTTTTTGTATGACAACTGATAGAAAACGGTGTGGGACACCACTGTTACTTTACTCCTTTGGTAGTAAAAACAACGAATTCTGCACTATACGATGATTCAATTTATTTTAATAGAAAAAATGTGAACGAAAGTTTGAATGAGTAGAATAAGAAATCGAACGATTGACTCGAGTAATTGTTTTAATCAGTTAACACTAGATTTTTGTAATATTCCAACAAGTTGCTACGTAAGTAACTCATTAAGGTATTTCTTGTATAATTATGCAAAACTTTATTTTAATTTTTGCCAACTGATATAATTGTCCGAGATCATGCATAATTCCTTTTTTTAACAGGTCCATAGTTCTGTCCGAGTTCATTATAATTGAAGGTCGTTTGTCAAAAATATTCATGAGGATTAAAAAAAACTTACCTTGAAGAACAATGCCTTTGCAACATATCGCCTATACACCACAGAAGCTTCCGGTGGATTAGCATCAACGATCATCTCTCCATCCAACACCTGTAGAGCTGCTTGTAAGGTTTCATTGGTGAACAACGGTTTTCCAATAAGAAACGTTTCAGTAGCTGACGCCCTCAGGAACCGGGTGGAAAGACCTCCGTACACGATGGTTGCTCTTTCGACTATGTTGTTTACATTCAATTTGTAGAGACAACCTGTGTTGACTATGGCATGGGCGCTTTGAGATCTTGGCATTAACTGGAAGACGAGAAATAATAATATCATTAGATATTTCTGTTTTATTTTCAATTACTTTTTTATTTAAAAGATTCTAGTTGTTGTCTTTTTATTCATCTTTCTACTAAAGTCGTTTCTTTTAATTAACATATTAAATCTATGTATGATATTTACCTTATAAGAAAAGAATTTGTATTCATTGCTCAGCGGTGGTAACATCACATTCAGAATCACTTTACCCGTCATGTTTGTTCTTAAGAAAATCTCCATATTTACTGTTTGTACTGTTCTGTTGATGTCAACTGTAAAACAATAAGATATTGATAAACAACATCGTCATAATCTGCCTAGCTTTTTCTCAACTATGTTGGGATTAGCTGCCATTCTAACCGGCTGCAGCTGAAATCCAGTATTTTACATGGAGCAACTGCCTATTTGACCTTCACGACCCAGTTACTCAACTGGGTAATACGGCACCCCTTGGTAAGACTGGTTGTCAGACTTTCAAGCTTCTGACGTCTCGTAACAACTTTCAAAGGTCCACGAATGACAGCCGGGACAAACAGCTTAGCGTGCTTGCCGAGGTACAGAAGCTCTCGAAGATATTTCATGTTTGGTTAAATTGATTTTAATACCGTTGTTATTTATCAATGTTATGGTCGATCGATCATGTTAAGCTATGCTTGCCGCGATGATTCCAATCGCGACACTCATACCAAGACCGAGGGGTCTCAATTTAACCAAACATGAAATATCTTCGAGAGCTTCTCACTCCACACGATAACAAGGCTGTACTGAAAAAACAAAAACACCGAATGATAAATAATAATAAAAAATAACCTTACACTCACCAATAGTTAGCTGGGCGCCTATAGTAGTCAACAGCAGAAATATATCAGACGGAAACGAAGGATTTTGATGCTTGGTCATTAAATTTCCCGCGATTGTACCTACCTGGAATTAAATGAAAAATTTCTAAGTTATTACTTTCACCAGAATTTAACTGACATATGAATTCAAAAACCTGGGCTCAAAACTTTCAAATATGCTGGTTTTGCTCTCAAACAATGTGATTTAAATTTTGTATGGCTCTGATCTGGCTTGTATCATTAATCTCTTAATCACAAATTCAATTACTTACATTTCTAACAGGTATATGTGCAACCAAATCCACATGGAAATGAATCTTCGAGAGATATCCAAAGTATTCATGTGTAGATGCACCTTTCAGAATTTCCAAGAATTCTGACAGCGTTGTTCCTGCCCCAACTACAAGGTTTTGGTCGTATGTTACAGTCTTCAGCTCTTGAAGCGCGCTGACGTCTATCAAGATACGTGGGTAGTCATCAATTGGGACTGCTCCTATAATGACATGAAAATTCAAATGAGTATTTTTTTAGTGAAAGAGGAGCAATAACAAAGGACCATTTATACATATAGATATTTTTTTTTTATCATAAAGAGATTCTGAATTGTAACAATCTTGCGCAGAATCTTATTAACTTTGTGTACTGTTTGGGTCACCAAGATACAAGCTGTGCCTAGTTTGGGCATTGCTTAATCTGTGTAAGTCTCCTGTTAGTGAAAATTTCATACGATGTAAAACCACTTTGTATATTTAAGAACCATGTGTAAGCTAAATAAAAGAATTAGAATTTAAGTTTACTTTATGATTTTTCGAAAACAATCTACACATACGAATCAGTTTTTAGACCGCCATACCTAATACTAATTCTAGTTCGTTTCTTAGAAAAAAATACATAAT
The DNA here is from genome assembly GCA_947359405.1 of Antitype chi. NCBI lineage: Eukaryota > Metazoa > Arthropoda > Insecta > Lepidoptera > Noctuidae > Antitype > Antitype chi. The sequence continues at coordinate 20,362,473 of OX375819.1, forward strand.
ATAGCTAAAGAGAGATTAACAAAATATTCATACCTTTAGCAGTATTTCCGGCTACCAGCATATACGAACCAACACCCTCGTGAACCAGTATATTAAAAACATCTTGAAGCACTCTAGGCTTGAACCATATTCTACCATCTTTCAGTATAATCCTTTTCACCTGATCATCATGTAAGTCATCGTCGCCAACCACGCACCAATCATCATCATCATTATCACATGCAGACTTATTGCATGGCTTTCCAGACTTCTTGCAGATTTGCAGGTCTTCAATATCCAAGATTCTGTGTTCTTTTGGAGCGTCTTTGGCGAATTTTTTAAAGGCTTCAAGGATTGGTCTGTAACCGGTACAGCGGCAGACATTGCTGCCAAATGATTGTTCCACTTCCAACATTGTTACACTTTTTTTGCTTTCCAGGAGACTGAAATAGTATTACAATTGATTGGTATTATTAACCGTTATAAAGGTGTCCATGGAGTAAAGTATACAGGATTATCAGCCTATAATGTTCTCACTGATGAGAACAGGAGAGGGAGGGGTGAGGGGGGGAGAGGGAGTGGGCCATAATCCACCACGAGGGCCCAGTGCGGGTTGGTAGATGTCACATATCTCCGATTTTTTTTATTATAGGACATGCCGGTTTTTTCACAATGTTTCCTTCATCGTTTTGAGAGCAGTGGTGATAAAATAATTTATAGAAAGTAAAACGACTGGTCTTGGTTTGATCCTACGTCCTACAACTAATTAGTCAGGCCGTTACGACAGGGCCACCACTGCTCTGAGTAAAGTAGATGTTTATTCTTTATTACGTGGTAAGAGCAAATTAATTATCTCCATAATTACTTCGGTATTAAGCTTGTCAGGTCAATTAAAATTTTGCTTACATACCCATGCATGGCCATGACCCATCCAGAAGTGCAGTATCCACATTGTGACCCATGGTGCTCTGCCAGTGTTTTCTGCAGCTTGTGATATCCTATCTTCCTGTTTCCCAGACCCTCGATGGTCCTGATGTCCCAGCCATCGCAAGACGTGATTGACACTAAACACTGTTAGATAAAACTGATGATGTATAAATTGTTTAAGAGATTGTAAGTACTGTTATGGATATAGAGTCATAGTACTACTACGCGATAACTGACCTAATAGAAGTATAATGTAATATCAATAATTGATCGGGATACTTTTCAAATCTGTGAGTTCGTTCATGTATCTTTCTGGTTATATGTACAATTAATTCCCTTTAATTAACGTGTTGGAAATATTCTTTCTATAAATAAAATAAATAATGTCGTAATTGATGGAAAGTATCGGCATTATTAAATCTTTAGCCTACTTACTAACTTTACTATCAATTCGTCTAGCAGTGATGATATTGAGCTGCATGTGCTGCAATGTAGTAGTTATTTTCCATTTCATTTCAATGTATTTAAATTTAGTTAAATCATCATCATTTGACTATTACATGTCAAAAACGTGTGTTTCATGTTGTCATACTTATGGTTTTCAAATAATCATAATTACGTTATACTTAATCATATAATTTTGATTTGTGAGTTGTCAGCATCAGATATCTAAACGAGTCAGATTATGAACCTACGCTTAAGATTATGAATTTTCATTTGTCGTGACTATTCATGATACGCCCTTTTCATGTCTCTTATGCCTAACCCTAGTTTGGTAGCCATTATATTAGCTATGTATGTTACTGTTCTAAAAGGGATGATTCTGAGTACAGTACTTGTTTCATTTGTACACCGGCCGACAGTCTATGAAATCTCTAGAATGTCTTATAGATGTTCTTGATTTCACAGGTGTAGGTTTCATTTAAAATTGGGGTTCCTTAGGAAGTACTCTTAAATTTTCTAGTAAGGCGTTCAGCGGGGTAATTGAGTAACACACTGACAGTTGGAATCACTTTCATTTTGTCAGTTTAACAACATTCATTGCGTTATTTATGTTGTTGAGCTGACGAATTATTCAACATATTATGAAGCAATGGATTAGCAATAACTTTCAAAATGATTGAGATTCTGATTACTAATGTGTTAGGTAATTAGGGTGCAGACGTGTTTAGGTAAAAAATTTGACTTGTTATATTTTTATGATTTCTAAATTAATGTTAGGTACTTTTTGTGTCTGAACATTTTTTAAGATTTGTTTTACAAAATTAGAGGCCAATCATGAGTTGATAACGCGCTGATTTCGTGAAAACATTTCGATATCTCGCACGAATACTCACAGCATTGATGGCAATATGAGGAGCCCCTAGACACTTGGAGGCTGTGACCGTGCAGGCTCCGCAGCCACCCTCACGACACATGTACTTGGTGCCGCGCAGCTGCAGGTAGTTGCGGAGGTAGTCCAGCATCGTCACGTCTGAGCTCACATCGCTGCCAACTGGGGAAAAAACATTTGATATAGCATAGAATATAGGTCTTTTTGTCGCAAGCGCTACTGATGAGCATGCGATCGTGGGTTCTGTTCTCAGTTTGGGCAATGTGTTATTCCATTTTCTATCCGGTATTTCAAAGTATTAGCCCAGAGTCTAGATTTGATGGCAATTGGCTCGCCCCCTATTACCTACATGGGACGAAAATATAACTAGCGAAATGTAAGTGTAGGTACTCGACGCAGATTTCTACCCAACCCTTTGGGGAAACAAGGCGTGATTTAATGTTATGTGTACCTATATGTGTACCACCTAACTAATTGTGCTCATTTAATGTTATGTTGTATCAAACTAATTATAATCATTTGATGTTCTGTTATAGTGTACTAACTAATTGTCCTCATTTAATGTTCTGTTATAGTGTATCAAACTAATTATAATCATTAAATGTTCTGTTATAGTGTATCTAACTAATTGTCATCATTTAATTTTCTGTTATAGTTTATCTAACTAATTGTGCTCATTTAATGTTATGTTTTAAATGTATATAAGTAATTGTGCTTATTTAATGTTATGTTTTAGTGTATCTAAGTAATAGTGCTTATGTAATGTTATGTTGTATATATATAAAGCCCCGAAGAATTATCAAAAACATATTGTACAGGAGTCCTAGGAACATAGTATCAGTATGTCAAAAATCTTTAAAAATCAGCTGTCAGCTTCCAAAGACTAAGAAATTTAATCATGTGTTACAAAGTTATAGTATGAAATACCGATTATAGTGTGTACCCACGACGACCAAGCTATTCATTCCCAGTTCTGACGTTTCATAAGTGCCCATGTAGGTGTACGTAAATTTTTATATATTTTTTTTCTTACAATGAGAACTAAGCTTGTACTGAAAATGTGTAGCTGGATATGTCGTCCTGCGAACGTATCTTTTAAAAAAGCGTGCCGCAAAATACAAATTTCAAGTAGTTTGCCCATCAATTATCTATTTGGCAAAATCATCATCTGCCCAGCCTTTTCCCGACTATGTTGGGGTCGGCTTCCAGTCTAACCAGTTGCAGAATACTAGTATTTTACATGGAGCGACTGCTATCTGACCTCCACAATCCAATTCCTGGGTAATACGATACCCCTTGGTAAGACTGGTTGTCAGACTATCGTGCTTCTGACGACCTGTAACGACTGTCAAAGATTCACGAATGACAGCCAGGACCAACGGCTTAACGTGCTTTCAGAGGCACGGAGGGATCTTGGTATTTAAAGATGCTCACCCATCCACGGAACAACCGCGGCAAGTGAAGCTTAACCTGATCGATCGAACCGTGCGGCTAATATTACTTAGCCACAAGCCTCTCATCCATTTGGCAAGATCTTAACAAAAAAACTAAGAAAACCGAAGCTGTAAAAAACATCGTTCTTTTCGACGAAAAAAGGAAAAAAAATGCATATGTGTTGTGTGAGTTGCGAATTCAATAATCAACACTATTCTTTTTGTTAAAAAAAATTTAAACGCACCTCTAGCTGACCATGGATGATTCATAAAAGAACCGCTATTATTAGCCAAGACAAACAGGTCTTGCAATCCGCTACGTTATGGTCTAGAATCTAGACTGGTAGATAAATATAGATGTTACATTGTACCTCATGCATTTATGTAGTTTATGTAATAAAACTCAATTATTTACGCAAAAGTACCTAGTGATTATTTTTTTCAAGTATTTTGGCTGGATGTTATGCTTAAGAAATTGAGTTTTTGCCGGTGAAAAAAATATGAACCTGATGATTTTCTCTTAGCCAATCAAGCTTAGTGATAGAGCAAAAATACTAATTGGGTTTTTTATAAACATTTTGCCTTGTTATAAGATTTCTCCTGCACGTTTTTTTCGAAACGCAGTTATCCGGTAGATCGACCGCCGCATTAATGAAGATGGATTGATTATTTAAAAAAGAACATTTGTCACGAATCGAACCACCGCAGCGTGCACCACAAACCAGCAGCCAATCACTTACCTACTGCAACATCATACCAGGCCATCCTGCCAGTCTCAAATGAAGTACTTATAATTTAAATGTTGATATTTCTGATTTCATCGCCAGTCAAACTGTCCAGTTTTAATAAAATATTCTGTTTTATTGTGCATTTCAGCTAATGTAAATAATTTGTATAAAATAAATGAAACTAAAACTGTATTTTATCTTTTAAAATAATCTCTTTCTACAAACTAAATTACGCAGAGAAAGTAAGTTGTAACGGTCAACCACAGTTGACCGAAAATAAAAAAAAACGCAAAGTCATAACTTTGCGTTTATTTTATTTTATTTTTACCCACTTACGTATGTAGTTTAGTTTTTACTAACATGAACTCAAAGCCTATTATAGTCTATAATATGTCAAACGGGGTGAACAGAGATGCAGGGGTGAATCGGGACGAAACATTGAAATACATAACACAGTTTGTTCCCAAGAAAGGCGTTAATGTGATAACTATATTATGATTGCCGATTAAGCGCCATTGTTGGCAAAAAACTATAGTAATAGTTCAACGTTAAATCCATTTTAAAGTTTCGTCCCGATTCACCCCTGCATTCCTATTCACCCCGTTTGTAGGTACACCACGCGGGCCCAGTGGGGTTATTAGATGTCACATGTCATCGATATTTTTACACGCTTTATATTAGCTTCACTTGTGTTTATTTGTTTGTATGTAACCGACTCATTTGAGCACAATTTTGACCCACTTTAAACGGTTAGATTTCATTGAAACTTTGTAAACTTGTCGAGGACCGATGACAATTCAATAATATTTAAAAAAAAAAAAAAAAAAAATCACGTTTTTGTAGTTAGCAGAACTAAAAAATAGAAAATAAATAATAGTTTAAAAAAACTAAAAAACACTTTAAAAACCAAACTAAAAAAGGAGAAAATAATTTAATTCAATTAAAAAGCGTGGGGTGCTTGACATTAATTGATTATAAAAATACCTCAAAAAGCACCCCACGCTTTTTAATTGAATTAAATTATTTTCTCCTTTTTAGTTTGATTTTTAAAGCGTGTTTTTTAGTTTTTTAAACTATTATTTATTTGGTTCTAGAACATGGGTTTCGACACGAGGTTTTTCTTCACCGTTAAAATTAAATACATAAAGTAAAACGCCTGCCTGGGTTCGAACTGATGACCTACAAGTTGTAAGTCGTAGCTTATCCCACTGGCCCACGACCACTGCTCTGGTAACTCAAACTCAGTTAAAAACCACTATACTACTACCTGTCTTCTTAGTGTCTTCTTTGAGCTTCCTAAAAACATATTTGGTTACTTATATTTACACTACGAAAAAACATTATAAAGGAATTGGTAACACATTATGACCAAACTGTCTACAATAATGAACTATTTTCAGCAGAGTACGATACAGTATCATAACTTATTCCATAGCAACTCTGCTATATTTAACCATCTTGCTCCATATAAAACAGTTACTACTCTCTACAAACATTTCCATACCAACATACATATTACTTGCATCAGGCGAATCAGGTTTTTGCCGACCAAAAGTGAAATTTCGGTCACTCGATGACATTTATAGACCCTAAGACAGCTCACGGTCTTCACGGAATTGCGGTAAATCGGTGCAGTTATGTCTGACGTCATATGTAAGTAAATTGGAAGTAAGTGAATCGGAGTAATCTTGCATGGATGCGTTCGGTGCCGGAACATAGAACGTGCATTTCGACAAATTAATGAAATCTAATGTTTATTTTTTGTTCGTCTACGATGCAATAAAAACTTTCTAAAAATATTGCCGGTATTATTTTATTCAATTACCCGTAGGTACTTAGTATTTTAATTATGTTTAAAATAAAATATTTTAATTTTATTGAAGTAACCTTCACGTAAGTACTTAATTAATAATTGTTTACCGGCAGTTTCACTAACGTGTATTACTATAATTTCAGTCACAGTTTCGGTGTCAGTAAAATTGTTATACTTGAAAAATTGTTTTTGTGAAACTTAAATTAGTATGTTTTTTCTGATACTTATAAAAATCTATTTATTAAATTTCAAAGCACGTGCTATCAGCGATCATTGCTCTTCGACTATTTTATAATTTCTTTATAAATACTAATATGTGTTTTTATCTTAATTTTCATCATCATCATCCACATCCCGACTTCACTCACTGCAGAGCAAAGGCCTCTCATTTCGTATGCCAATCCACACATTCCTTTGATAGCCTCATACAGGTTTTGTCCGCGATGGCAACAATGTTCTCGGCCCATTTCGCCGCCGCCGCCGCCGCCGCGCCGGAGGACCGATAGTTCGCCGTCCAGTCCTTGGACGCCGCACTGTCACAGCCTTACTCCACCTGTCATTACTGCGCCTTATCAGTTGTACTGCCCAACTCCATTTGAGTTCCATAATACATTTTCGATATCGAAGACATTTCGAACTCGGTCTATGAGCCTGATGAAAAGCGTGGAACGCTCCATGGCTGCTGTGTGTAACTCTCAGCCTGTCCACAGCCTCCTGTGCGAGCGTCGACGTGTCAGCGCTGTACGTCATGGTGGGCAGAACATACTCGTTATAGAGGCACGACTTTCGACATTGTGAAATTTTGGCTGATCTTTACGTAATATTAATTCTAACTGCACTTGCTGCTTCACTTAGAAAGTAATAACAACTGTTACACTTAGGACTGGTTATCGTTATCTCGTTGTTTGCATTCGGCATCTGTTCCACACAAGCGAATAGCTATCGACAATTTTCTCGCTCAAGAAACGTGCAATAGAAGATACACAATATATGAATAGTTGAGCAGTGCAGGTGTCCACTTACGAGTTGTAGCTCGTAGGTTCAAACCCAGACAGGCACTTTAATTTGTGTGAGTTATTTCATCTCCACTGCTTTCAAAACCGGCATGTCCTAGATCCAAAAAATTTAAAACATGTTACATGTACCAACCCGCACAGGATCCTCATGGAGGATACAGCCCACTACCTCTCAAAGAGAGGAGGCATGTGTCCCAGCAGTGGGAACATTATAGGCTGATTAATGTTTGTTTGTTTTTCGACCTCTGACTATTCACAGCACGGGCGCGAGCTCTATCAAACAAACCACTCGTTTAAAATTGCTAGGTTTACTCGCTTCACGCTAATCGCCAGCGGTGGGACAGGCACCTTACTATGTTGGCTTAGCTTTTGTTTTTTGTCTATTGTGACCTGGTAATTTTGTCTGACCAATAGTTGAATTTGACACTGATTAGCTGTATGGTAACTTTCGAGTAGGTTTTTTCATGTCTATCTGCAGTGTTTATTAGTGAATGGCTAATAAGTTTTATGTCTGTGCAGTTTTTTAGTATTTCAAGAAAGCATTTGATATATGACCGAAATAGTAGAAACGAAATTATTTAAACGTGATGAAGGTTTTTTGTTGCTCTTCATAAACAAAAAATAAGGTTTTTCTTACCGAAAAGTTTATTTAACTGCAAAAATAACAAAGTCAACTTGTGGTATTAAACCGTATTATTTGCATTTAATAATTAACTTTTATTGCTGTTCATTGAAAATTGTGAAGATTTTAGTTCATTTTGTATACCTAACTTATAGATATATACACTTCGCAGCCATCAAGCGCTTGGCAAACCGAAAACTGAAATTTTGCCCGGTTTTATATTCCCCTTTTTTCTTCCTGAATAATGCCTCTAGAACATTTTTTTTTCATAAAATCAAGGTCTGCTGTAAACACGTCCCTGTCAATTTCTTTTTTTCAGCAACTAATTAGTAACGAAAATATGACCCTCAAAAAATTAAAATAAAAAATGCCCTATTTTTATTGCCGTGATTAGAGGACTACCAGACAAATTAGAAAAGTTTTTAACATAAAAAAATGGTAGGAACCTAAACATACTCTTTCTTAAAATGTTAATGTAAAAAATAATTGAATCGGGTCAGTTTTCGAAGAGAAAAAGGGGACTGGTAGAAAATGCCTTTGGCATTAAGTCCGCCTCTGTACATTTCTGTGCGTGAAGTATTAAATAAATAAATACGAAACGTCGATCTCGTAATTTTTTTGTGATAATTTCGGTTTGAGCTGCAGCTGTCTTTGTCACACACTACGGGGGCAGACTTACTGACAGCGCGACGGCAATAGTTTCTTCAAATACCTATTTTTCAAATTCCTCGAAGGCCCTGTCCCCTCTTAATGACGACAATTAGGTTCGCGCCCTTTAAGCACATGGTAGGTGTAGTGTACTATATACGCGGGTACAACCAGCTCTGCTTTACTTTATCATATTATACTTCGCGATCTCTCTGTCTTCCCTTATGCCATCAATCTGCAAAGCTGCTATGAGAAAGATGACAAGCTATATACAAAATCCACAGTCAGGCAGGCTATACAAAATCCACAGTCTTATTATATCTAATTAGAAAAGGAACAAGCAAAATAGTAATATTGTATGTTTTTTTGTTTTTTTGTTTTTTCACAAGTTTTTGCCAGATATGTGTAAACAAAATACGTATTTTTTGTCCATCTGCCACAGAAGTTTTTCTCAAGATCTAGGCAACGTAGGAATTTTATAGACGGCTGTGGCTGGTACCAGCTAAATTACCTACAGTTGCCGAGAATCGAGTCGAATGACTGGCTGGACATAGACCTATATAGGTCCTAGCCGTAGGTCTATTTCCAGCAGGCCTATGGACTACTGTAGGCTGATAATGATGATGATGATGATAGTGCTAAGGTCTCGGTGATAAGCACGTAGGTCGCAAGTCAAACATCATTTATAAGGCGGTAAGTTCATATAGTCCCATTGAATGATTCCATGAAATCAGACTTTAGTTTAGATTTTAATTAACGTCGTGTTTGGTATCAGTATCGTTATATAAAAGAGATTTATTTAAGAATTTTAAAACTACCGTCTAAAAAAAAGTCTGGTTTGAGGTACAACACGTACTTTAATAGAGTTATTACAATTTGCGGTTTGCTACACCGTAAATAAAAACTGTAGATTAGCAGTATAAGTGTATATTTTGCATTAGGTTAACTAGTAACGGTAGGCGTTAGTAGATAAGAAAGGTTAATTTCTTCTTTTAAAAATAAAACAAAATTAATGTCTTTTTTAACCAACATTGTGGTTACTTGCTTACGTAAGCACAATTAAATCATGCAATTTAACAAAGACTTCAAATAAATTTAGAACGATCGCTTTTAGCGCTAAGACTGCTCATTGTGTCACCACAAATTATAATTATGTAAAAAAATTACATTTATAAGGTGTATGTGTACATAATAAATAGTAGGTAATCTATTTGATAACACACATTTAACAAAAATAAAAAACTTGACGTCCGTCTTGATAACAAATCTGTTTTGTGTGTGAACCTGTCAATTATTTATTTAATTGCTAGTTGTCCACCTTCTAGTGATATCGCACTTGCGTTATCTTACATTACGACACAATGCTACTTGGGTCACCGTTGCTTATCCGCTTTATATTGCATTTCTACTAAGGCCGTTGCCAAAATATATAACATAACAGTATCACGCCTGGTTCCCCCGAAGGGTTTAGCAGAGATGTTCTTATAGTAGGTACTGAAGTGTTCAAGTCCCATGTAATAGGAGTTGAGCCTATTGCTATCAACCGGGCATAAATTCTGCCAGGGGTGCGGGTTGTTCGAAAGAGATACCGCGGCCCCTGTCACACAGGCAACTGAGGGAACACGGGTGGGTTTTATTCAGTAAAAGTCTGACACGCCCTCCTGCTCCACCCAGAGTGGGAGAAGTTATTTGATGATTTCCCAAACTCAAAAAAAAACCGGGCAAAACACACTTCACGCTTACAAAGTCACCAGTAGAAGCTAGTCTAAACAAATATTATAAAGAGAACAGATTTGTTTTGTTAAATGTTGGTTTGTTATGCTTTCACTCTACGCAAACGGCTGAACGGATTTCGATGTTTTTTTTTTTTCAAATACCATTAGCAGCACCTTAAATGCGCGATACACTATCAATCAGAATCTGAATCATTTTGAAGGATATTATTGCCAATCCATTGGTTTCTATGTTCGATAAAGTCTTCTTAACAACGTAAACCACAATTACTATTTTTGAACTATAAAAAAAACTTTTTAGTTATATTTATCATCTTTGGGGTCAAAACAATGCACATTTATGCGATAGCAGCAATCGCGTTTGATTTGCTGTCATTTTTTGAAGAGTTCTGTTGTCTGTCTCCGAAACATGTCATCAGATCTATATGTAATTTTAATGGGACCATTTCGGAATTAACCTCTTTTGAACAAAAAAAGATGTTTGCAAATCCGTTTATATATGACGGAGTTATGCCCGAAAATATAAAAAATTATATATAAACATGTCGACAAAACTTCCTTCGTTTTAAAGTCGGTTAAAAATGATAGCCATTCCTACTAAAGGCTTCTTCAGACAGGCTCGACGCGATAGCGCAGCGACACTTGCAGAACAATTTTCATGAAGTTTTCATAGAAATGGTTCTACGAGAGTCGCGTTGCGCTATCGCGTCGCGCAAGTGTGAAGATGTAGTGTGTTTAGCAATCACCCCGCTGGATACACAGAATAATTTTTTACACCGATATTCCCACGGGATCGAGACTTTTGCAGGGGAAACCGCGGAGCGCAGTTAGTAGTAAATAAAAATATATATTATATAAAATGTTTCTCATGAAATAGACGGTCTGTCTCACCATCGACCTTCAACTTAGATTAAAAGTACTGAATCAAGTGCCCTTCATCAAAACCTTGTTTGTGATATCCACATAATACCAGTCTGTACTTAATTGCCATGGTATTGTCACCATTGTTTTAGTAGATTTTTTACCCATTTCCTAAAAGTACGTATAATTACTGGCTATAGTGACATTAAATTGTAATTAATTTTATTTTAAGCCAGTGCCTAATGAATTTTAAGGCTTCTGTCTTAACCTTTAAATGTCAAAATTTATTACCATGAATTTTTTAATGAAATCTGTAATTTGCGGTTTCTATTTTTGAGCATTTTTTCTGTTCCTATTGTTACTTTGCTACACAATTTCAAACGAAGATTTTGAAAATATCAAGAAGCGATTCGTTTGTAGCATTCGGGTGTGTTTGTAGGTAATGTTATCTAACTATAAATAACTAGCTGTGCTCGTGGCTTCGCCGGTGTGTATGTCAGAAATTATCCTACAGGAACGTGCTACCGTTACTCCTTCGTCCTCCGTCCCATCAAAAACTGCCCACCCCGTTTTGAGACTAGCCGAAACAAACGGACAGACAAACATTTAAAAAAGTATTTTTTTTATTATGAGCGTATACACTTTCTAAAGCATTTAGTTAAAAGTTTGATAGATACAAACAGATGCTTTAGTTTTATTTATTTGTAGATATAAGTACCGACCTACGTAAGCAAAGATAGATACATTTAAATGAAACAGTCTACTTTTCTGTACATAATATAGAGAGGCCTATCTGCCTCTAGATATGTGGACACTAGCAAAAAATATAACATGAAGTTTTATCACATCAAATAAAAATATTTGAGAGTGATAATTTATTTAATTTTTCTAATGATATCTTCTAAGTAGGTACCTACATACTACATGGTGCATAAAAATGTATACCTAAGTAGGTACTTGCATCAAAGTTGAATTAAGAATATCATTCGACATCAAAATAACACAATTACCTAATCATAGGCATGACTTCTTAAGAAACCAGTTTCGTAATTTTTTTTTAAATAAAATACGAATCCAGTTTCAAATAATAATAAAAAACACTGAGTGAACAATTAATACAAAATACAAGTTAAGTACACAAGTTTGATTATTTATTTAAAAGATTATAAAAATGAAAATGGTAAATAAAGGCTGTATCAGTTCCAGAGAGAGATGCTTAAAACGATTAATTTCAGAATCTTTTGCGAATAGATGCAATATTATTATAATTTGCAATCGTTTTCAGTAGATCAACTAACAACAAAAGTCTGACACGCCCTCCTGCTCCACACAGAGCGGGAGAAGTTATTTGATGATGTAATTCCCACCCAAAAAAAGGGGAACTTCCCGTATTTTATAAAACATTCGCATTCTAATCTTAGTCTCAATCCGTATCGATCTCCCGAAGAGTTATTTTTTTGGGTTGGACACAGGTTTTGCATATAGTACTCCCACATTTTGTCAGTAATGTTTAAGTCTATCTATCCATTGCCATCAATCGGACACAATCCAAAACTCCAGGTCCAATAATTCCAAAAAGGAAAACCCAACAACACGTTGCCGGACCTGGGAACCGAACCCGTGACCTCATGCTCAGCAGAAGCGCTTGCGGCCAATGAAGCAGAAACCCAGAAACCTGACCAATCCATCAAAAACACCTCTTATTTTCTATTAACCAAAAGTTTTGAAATTAATTGTTGCTAAGATGAAATTGCGTATATTTTTTTAACGCTGCAGTCTTCAATTACGGGACAATTTAAAGGTTTTTTTATGGGTTTTCTTTAAAAAAATGTGAAATAGTAAGTAAGTAAGTACCTACTTGATGTAGGTTGGTATATTATTACTTTAGTAGCAGCCATTGTAGAAAGTATGCGGAAGGCTTAAGAACTGGTGCAGTGTTGTAAGTTGGCCGAGGCGCGACATGCGGTTACTTTCTTACCTACATGTATATTTTATAATTTTATAATATGAGCCAGCAACATGATGAAATTACTCTCATGTAGCTCAGAGCAGAGACACAAAGGCAGTAGCGTACCTACTGCCATCCTATGGCAAGACAGAGATCTCATTCTGAAAATCACAGAAAGCCATAAACTAGCACAATTATCTATTATTTTCTAACTTGTTGCATGCGGAAATCGAATCTCTAACCAACCAAAGTCCACAGCCAATGCGATAAACCTGCTAGTTTTAATACGAATATAATATAGGTTGCTGTAAATAAACCGTTTTAAACCAAAATGCGTGGTTTAAAACCCGTTCTTTTCTAAGTGGTTTAAACCATTACCTCGTGGGCCGTACATTGATCACGTATTACGATGAAAAGGTTCATTAAAAATTATTCAGCATTTTATTAATAAATCTGATGTCACTATCTTAAACATACTATTTTTTTAGGATTAGACAGACTGAAAATAATCTTGATATACGTACCTATTAATTAAAATACACATTTTAAACTGGTTGTAGCACAATAAAAAAAAATTGCTTGTTTAGGTTTCTTTTACTCAGCCCCTGCATATTTGTAGAATGTTTTAAAAAAAAAAATTAAATCAGGGATTAAGTAAGTGTGGTCTAGATGACTTCGTGGAAAGCCTCATTGCATTAAATTAAACAAAAAAATATTTTAAACCAATATTAAACTGCTAATTAAGTTTTTAAATCATTTTAAACAAACAAAAAAGCGGTTTAAAACCAAATGGTTTAAAATATTTAAATTCCGTTTTGCATCTTGTACGAATCAATTTTGTTCACATGTCGCACGAGAGGACGCATCAAACATAACAAGCCAACAACAATGTATAGACCGGATAATAACAACAAATCGTTCAGAGAAAATAAGAGTTGCAACAATGAGTTTGTAAACAGCATGTTTGTACTTTATGTCACCATTGGTCAATGTTGATACAAGTACGTTGTTTATAGTGTTTAAACCGTAAACAGTCATAAATAGGGCTAAATTTTGATCAAGGTAATAATTATGTAGTTATGTGTTTGTTAGTCAATGCGCCCAGTGTGCATCAAAATAGGGTCCTACGACTGACGTGTTTTCTAACGACTTAAAAAAAGGAGGACGTTCTTAATTCAGTTGTTTTTTATATTTATTGTATAAAAAAAATCAAACCGATCAAAACGATTTGATTTTTTTTTCTTCGGTTTGAAAAACTTTACATAAAGATTCGTCCATTGATTGTTAGTGGTTTTTGTTTTTTTTTTATCACGTTTTTATTAGCTTGGTATGTACCTATATAAAAAGCGTGGTGTGCTTTTTGAGGTATTTTTATAATCAATTAATGTCAAGCACCCCACGCTATTTAATTGAATTAAATTATTTTCTCCTTTTTTAGTTTGGTTTTTAAAACGTGTTTTTTATTTTATTTATTTATTTTCATTTAGTGTATTTTGATGATGTTGGTACTGTACTTTACTTAGCAAATGAAGGTATACGATTTTGTGTGGGGTAGGTACCACAAGTACCTAAAAACTGAAGATAGAGAAAAAATAACCGACTCGCTAAAAACATTACAAAATGAAAAATAACCAAAGACACCGACTTCTGAAACTACAGTTATTATGTATTTCACTTTGTAGTGTTTTTTTGGAAGTCGGTTGTTTTTTTTTATTGTTCCAGTAGTGAACACCCAGTGTCAGATGACGAATGTATTTATTACTAGCACTTCGCCCGCGACTTTGTTCACGTGAAATTTATTATATTAACATAAATTATATCCTGTGGCACTCGGCAACTTCCCATAAGTGATTAAAAAAATAATTGCATCAGTAGTTCTCAAGTTACTATAAGTACCATAATCAGCCTATAATGTTCCCACTGCTGACACACACACACGCACCACACACAATCTCACACAGACACACGCACACACACACACACACACACACACACACACACACACACACACACACACACGCACACACACACTCTCACACACAAACACAGCCTCCTCTCGCTGAGAGGGATCGGTCCGTAATCCACCACGCAGGCCAAAAGCGAGTTGGTAGATGTTACATGTCTTCGAGTTTTTGGCTCTAGGATAAGCCGGTTTTCTGACGATATTTTCCTTCACCGTTTGAGAGCAGTGGTGATGCAATAATTTACCCAAAATAAAGCCCATGTCTGGGTTCGAACCTGCAACCTACATACAACTCGTATTTCGCGGGCACTCGCGGCCGTTACTATTGACCCTCTACACATACAAACTCACAAATACCTATTTATAAAATAGAATAGAGAATAAAAACAGCATAGTATTCTAGCTTCAACTTTAAGCGATTTGGAATAGAAGTTATTCAAATAACCTATTTTTGAATTGTGGGGCTACTTAAGTACAAGACTTTAGAAGATAACCCTTTAAAAACACGATTCACCTACTTATTTTTTGGAGACCTTTTTACACGAAGAGTGGTCTAATTGCATTCAGCGAAGGCAAAATATAGAATAATAAATAACTCATTGTCTGGTAAAACACGATTCATAACTAAATCTTCGTGACACATATTAGGCGTGACCGTGACGTGGGGTAAGAGCAGGCCCTTATAGTAACAAAACTTAAAAACAAAAAAACATATATCACCATTTACAACTATTCTATTAATATACTGAAACAATCTACTAGATAAAATGTTCATTTATAGCTACACGTCTATGCTCCTGATTGCAGACAAAAAAAAAAGAAAACAAAAAAAATCGCTAACCTGAGCACTGATATCCGTTGACCTTAAACTTGATGCGGTCCATGACTGTGTCTTACGAGTTCATGCAACAAACTGGCAGACGCACCGTAATCTTCAAGCAGGAGTTCTGTTATAAAAAGGGTGTAAACATACGCCGTGATTTTTCGAACGCATGCTTCAGTTTTTGCCAGTGTAATGACGCTTGGTGCAAAGTTGCAAATAAAACGTGATCTGTTGAGTTAATAGTTAGAAGTAGTTTTATTTTTAATAGTTAATTGTGTGTATGGTAAAACATCAGTGCAATTTTGTTGACTATTATGCACTGGTCACTGACCAAGACTATGTTTATCGTGATCCATTGTACTTTTTTTAGACTTCGTACCCAAGTAGGTCGCGTAAGGACAACCTCCACCAATAGGGGTCAGACCTCCGGTGTGTATGCGGCGTCTCTCACAGACAATGGCTCACCTCCCATCTTGCACCGCATGCCCTGTCACCTGCACACGTGAGGACCTAATGGCTGCGTCAGCGAAAGGTATTCGCGTTGCGGAATTTTGGGCCAAACTAATTAAGAAAATTATAAATTTGCATACAATTTTTTTCTGTTATTTTTGCTATCGACACGCTAAGAAGAAGAATTGTACTTTTGAAGTCCCAAAGCAAGTGTTCCGGTAAAAAAGTTTTTGAAAAATAAAATTTAAAGCTAGGGTTTGCCTGCGACTTGGCTCGCGTGGATGTCAAAAATATTCCATAAGGACGTACTATCTTCGTCACTACCGCATTGGTTTACGCGGCACACGCCAATTATGCTCCCAGTCGGCATGAGTTTTTCTTACATCTTCAACAATCAGCCAATTTAATAAATTATACATCTAAATGTTCCTCATGAATCAATCCATTCATTAGTGAAAACTGTATGAAAATTTGTTCTGTATTTTTGAGTTTATCGCGCTCAGAAAGACAGCATTCAGCCGTTTCAGCGTGAAAGCGTAACACATAAACAAACTCACTGTCGCATTTACAATTATTAAAGTTAAATAGTTAAATCAGTATTTTATTTGATTTCAGGAAAAAATCTACCGTATTAAAAACACACATCGTGTTAGTAGGTAGTCATTTCAAAGTCGAGTGATGGTACGGCTGATCTATCCTATAAGCTATCTCCTGCTAAGCGATTATGTGTGTTGTCAGTAGGTGTCTGGCATGAGGCAAAATGACGGCATAAGTTTTCACGGTGATTTTTTTTACAGAATAGCTTGGCAGCAGTCAGTCTACCTAGAGTGAGTGTCGACATGTAACCACTGTCAAGTATCTATTTAGATTCTATTACTTTATTTTCACGTGTTGAGCAATTAGCAAAGTATGCGACTGAGATACGTGCGATTTACTAGTGACTAGATAAATTACATATCTCTTTAGGCTCTGCACATACCAGAAAGGTTATTAACTTCACTTCAATTTTTTTTTATCAAGATAAATAGTCCAAACTGAGGTACTGTAGGGATGTCTGCAAAACTCGACGTTATCTTGTACAAGCTGGCGATAAAATAACTCTACGACACGGCAAGACAAAAGAAACAAATTTTAAAAAAAAAATGTGTTAACGTAAAATGCCAATAATTACCTATTATAACTGAAAAATATTGTTTAATTGATGCAGGTAGCTTTAACCTACGATGCTACAATGTGTTAGTATTAGGTTTAATTTTCAGATAATCAGCCTCTAACGTTCCACTGCTAGGACACAGGCGTCTTTGCTGTGAGAAGGAGCGGGCCGTATATCTGTTGCAGCTATCTGGTTAAATAAGTCAGCTAATTGGACACCTATGCCATTCATTAAACGCCGGCACCAATTGGGTGCCTAGGCCGATAGTTAATTGAGCTAGAATTATTCAACGTTTAACAACTTGACGTTTTGAAAGTCAGCCCTTTGAAAATGACTGACCAAGACTCAGCCAAGTGATTCAAATTTAGTTCAGTGTTTTCTACTGCGGCGCTAGTAGTCACCAAAACAATTATGGCGTCAATAGCGCAAACCGTGAATGTTATATTTCGTTCTTGTGTGTGATTTTAAGTGAAATTATTTATTAATTTATTAAAAACATATTAAACTATTACTTGTTACTTAGTAAAAAGTAGTCGTACATAATTTATGAACTCATCGACCATCTGGTTAGACGTTGCGGTCAATTGCTTGGCTAGTTGTCTTTCAGTTATTTGATTGGATGCTGGCGTTTAATGAACGGCCTAGGCGTCCAGTTAGCTGGCTAATTTAACCAGATGGCTGCGACTTATCCACCACGCGGGCCCATTGCGGGTTGGCGGATGTCACATGTCTTCGAATGTTTTGTTTTGCTGGAACATGGATTTTTCAAGATGTTTTTTTTTCAACGAGATGAGAGCAGTGGTGATGAAATAATTTGCACAAAGTGAAGTGCCTACTTGGGTTCCCAATTTTCAGATACCTAACATACATTTCTGTTGGACAGTTTTGATACTATAAGTACCTACCTATTATGAATAACAAAAAATATTTTAGTTCAAGCCTGTTTTATGGCTTAGTTTAAATATTTTTATTTCACAAAAGCTAAGATTTTCAAGGAAAGCAGTTCCATCATATTATAATGGCCTTCATGAAAATCTGCCATTTTCATCAGTATTTGACATTAACGTGTCAAAAAACGCTCTGTATTTGGACAACCAGTATTGTGTAAACGTTGTCGGCTTTAGAAAAACCAAGCTTTAGTGTACTCAGTAAAAGTCATTTTCAGTTTACTTCCCTTATTAGGGATCACTTACCAAATAATGCCAAAGTGACCCTATTCGGTACAAAACCTATCCTGTTTTTGTGTTTGTTAGTATATCTGTCACAGGGCTGCATTTTTTCAACGTAAAAGGTAGCCATTAGTAGTTTTCAAAAGTGTTTCTATTTAAGCAGAGCTTATATCATCTCAAAAGATAAAAATTAACAAACAGAAATCCTTGAAAAAGGTGCAATGTTATCACTAACACAATATTAACATTGATGAGGCTTATCACTATAAAGATAATTTTAATACTTTAAGGCCTGGCGTTCAAAAATTGTGTTTTTGTAGACAATTTCTCTTTTCGAGACTTTTCTCAGAGCTATGCTTAGCATAGAGGTTTATTTGTAAGCAGAGAGGTTTATTTAAAGTGTGCAAATAAAGTCGAAAGACACTTTGATGATAAAATACGTGTTAGAATTAAGGCTTCTTCAAACAGGCGCGACACGACACTTGTAGATCAATTTCCATGAAGTTTTCATAGAAATTGTTCTACGAGTGTCGCGGTGCGTCCCTCACGTCACGCTAGTCTGCACGAACGTTAACGCACAAAGATTCGGACCGTATATTTTCATAACACACTCATAAGATTTATAAACAAAGATTATTTCCTACACTCATTTTGGTAAACATAATTTTAAATTATTGTAATAGTATTTTAAATGACCAAAAAATATAAGGTTGTTTATAAATTAAACAATTTCAAAGAAAAGTGAGCCTTATTTTTGAGACAGGATGTTTGCTTATTGCATGGTCAATGAGAAAGTCTTAAGCTGAGATCAGATTGGCGGTTGAATGTATGTATGTAGTGCATTCACGCATTGTTTTGAATATGAAACGCAGGTGAGTGTGAATATAAATATTTGAATGTGTGAGTACCTATTTACTGTTTTGCATATCATGATAATAATATTGTCATTGGACTGCCTGGTTGGTGTAGAGGTCGCAAGCGTTACCTACTGCTCAGAAAAAGATTATCAGGTCGGGCAAAATATTAAGTATTGGGTTTTTTATCTAGATTTCAAGCCTGGAGTCTAGATTTGTGCCCAGTTGATGGTAGCTAGATGCTAGCTAGATCGATTTATCGCCCCCGAAACCCCTGCGTACTAAATTTCATGAAAATCGGTGGAGCCGTTTCCGAGATTCAGATTATTATATACAAGAATTGCTCGTGTGTAGGTATTAGATATTCAAAACAGAGATTAAGATGTGGAAGGTCGGGAAATGTGTGTTGTGACGCAATTTGTAAGTAGCCAAACTATGTCCAGCACTGGACTGCGGTGTGGACAACTGCACTGGCAGGGCCCTGCACCGTACATTCGTTGAGACAGTGGCCATCATCAGTGATGTGCTATCGAATTATTATGGGAATTCAGGGTGCAGCTCCAGTTCGGCATACCTACTCTCTTTGAACCAGACCTTTTTACAAAACAGGAGTTATAGGGCCTATTGTAAGTAAAATTGCTGTTATTCTACTTATACTATAACTAGGCGCTGCCCGCGGCTCCGCTCAGCAACATCAGCTATCCGTAAATGTCCCGTCAAAATCGGTCCAGCAGTTTTGTTGATCAGTCGGAAAAATTTACCCTATAATACAAATAACCGCCTCGCAGGCGATCGCATAGTCAATATCTAGCGGTGTGAGCTAGGCGGATGCGGGATAATCCTCTGGTTACCCTGAGTCGACACGAACGTACAGCCCTATGTGCCCCGCTGGTTCAAATTAACCAAAAGAGAAAACAACACCGTTACTTTTAAAAGAGTAACGGTGGAGTTTCTTGCCCATTCTTCTCCATACGAAACTACATTTTGGAAGGGGCGACTAGAATCAATTCTATTTTAATGTAAATGTTGACGTTCAAAAGTGCCTTTTAAGTGCCTATTTGAAATAAATGCTTTGACTTTGACTTTGAACAACAGGTGACTCCTCAGGCGATGATTAGTCCTTTAGGTTTAATCGACACAGCTAAGAGGCAAAATTGCAATCGCAAAAGTAATTCCTTCGAGTCTGCTGGTTGTTGAAATTACAGGTTGAACTAATATTGCGGAATCGGACAATTTTGTAAGGAGCACCCCTACAGAACACTCACATTTTACTAGCTATAATTTTATTTATTTACTACTGGCGTCTGGTCCATCATATGACAACTTACCAACCAGACTGCCACTGCCGTCGAGGTGTCGACTAATAATAGTCGAATCGTACATTTATTTAACTCGCTCGAATGGTCACTTTTAAATAATATCATATTTTCTATAGGCGACTCGCACGAAAACTAATTTATTTGTGGGCGAATGGGCAATTCCAGAAAGGCAATTGGCACGTTTTGTATAATTAATGTAATAAATTCAAATTATTTATTTCAGACATAGTGTTAGTAACAACAAAATAACTTAATATCTAGTGTTAGTAATAAAGTTAGTGTACTTTTCCGTAACTTTTCGTTGTTTCCATAACGTTTTATTCAAATCGCCTATTACTTTTTCTGGAATTGTCGTTTCGTCCCCAGATAAATTAACTTCGAGCGAGCCACCACTGCTCTAACTACCTAGTTTGGGGCTCAGTGGCACTTTACTTTGGTAACATTTTGAGCTACCTACTCATGTGGTCTCAACTTTCTGTTAACCTGTGAACCTGCTTACCGGGACAATAAATATTTCCTGTTTCTATTTCCTAGCTGACTGTAGTAGGTAATGTAATACAGTTCTTCAGTAGCTATTCGAGGCCATTTGCTACACGATCTTTCTTTTGTATAAGAATGTACCGTGTTATTTTAATTGTACTTACGGTCTTTGCAACATCATGCGAGTTAGTACCTGCGTAGGTATCATATAGAAACTAAGATAAGATAAGGTATTTTTGATGTCCAAAACATGAGTAGGTATACACACCTGGCATGCAAGATTTAAAAGGCCCTTACAAAATTTGGTCGATTTCGCAACTTCATTACACAGGCGTGCTTTTACAGTTAAAATTTTAATGTAAAACATGACAGACCGTTTCAGTTATTAAATGAATGAGCTCCTTTTTAATTTTTGTCGAGAATTATAATGCGAGATTTAGGTTATTATGAAAGATTATTTACTGTCAATTCTTTTACATTTTTTGCATGTTTTTCTGGAAAATCGATTGATCCTGCACTGAAGTTTATTTCTGTTGTTTTAATATTATTAGCGAGAGTTCTGAGTAGCCAAAATCATAACCAATTCTTTGCCCATTTTCTCACAAAATTTGACTAAGTTAAATATTTTTGTACTATGTTTTTTTAATAAGAAAGTGGTTAAAAGTAATTCATATATTGTAGCCGTTTTGGAGAGCCAGACAAAAAAAAAAACAAAAATGTTGTCCTGCTATAAGTTTTTCATAGGCAATTAGTAAAATGTTGGCCATTTTGACATTATGAACAGAATTCTGTTTTATTTATTTGTATGTACAGATAATAATAATAATATCTGTCACGTTATAAACAATAAGCTAATTAAATAAGTATATAAATTCATTAAGACACATGCTCCAGCGGATTGCTAGCGAAGAACTCTCAGGCGTCAGGGCGCCTGATAAATTGTCGCAAGCAAATCGACAAACCTTACATTACGAAGCACTAATTGTAAAAGATCGTTAAATGAGTAAGTTTAAGAACAAACAATATTCCGACGACGTGTCTGTGCCTATACAGCTCCAGATGTTTTCTGACCCACTGCTTGCGATGCCTGAATCCTAGACAAAAAAATGCGTTTCAAAATTGTCTAGAAATATTTACGTCACGCTTGGCATAGTGGTTAAGCGATTGACTGCTGCGCTGCGTGTCGTGGGTTCGATTCCCGCACGAAACAAATATTTGTGTAAAATAAATTAAGTGTGAGAAATAAATTTGTGCGAGTATGACCTACTAGTAGTTGTTCTGGGTCTGGCTGTTTGTGTACGTGATTTTATTAAATGTTTTGTAAATGCACACATTACAGGAGAAATACCTAGTGAGGGGTAACGGTAAAAAAAGTACATACAATGAGTTCAGCTGCCGCTGAATTCATAATCACTAGTCATTATTGATTTAGCTGCAAAAGCGAACAAACAATAAAATGATAATTATCTACTTTACTCGTAAACAATATATAGGTAAAGCCAGAGAAATTTAATGTTAAACAAATGCAGCTTAACATTTAATTTCTTTCTTTAATTTTCTCCCTTGCTGGGGAGTTTGTTGCGCCACTTCTTCCCAGCAAAAGCACTAGGAAGTGGTGAAGGACAGGCGTTTTGGAGGACAGTCTTATGTAATTTTGACGTTCAAAAAGTGCTGACTCTCAGCCTTGTTTGAATACATGATTTTGATTTTTACTGGACTGCCAACTTAAATTGAAATTGTTTATTTAAATGGCTTATGGCTTATATTTGCTTAGCAATTTTCATAATTGTACTTTGTGATTTCAATTTTTTTTCTTAAAAATGGAGCTGTATTCAGTATTTTTCGTTTCTAAAGTTTAATTGTTATTATGCTATTTAGAAACATAATTACGATCTCACGTCTCTCCATTTTTTTACTTCTTCTTGTTATTAAACAAGCTCATTAGTAGGTAAAGATCACCGTGTAAAGCCAAGATACTAAATCCGGTCCCTTTTCTGATTTATTAGGTGGTAATCTAGGTATTAGGGTCGACCTTCAATCTAAACGATAAATTGCAACTGTCAATTCTTACGTGATAGATTTACATTCATGCGATAATGCAATTAAAAGCAATTGAAGCGATTGACAAAGAAAATAGAGAACATTGACACTTTTAATTGACAATAATAATTGTTCCTTCCAGGCTTCATCATCATCATCATTTCAGCCGAAAGACGTGCACTGCTGGACACATTCACGACCTGCACTCTAATTGCGTTACACACTATTACTTAATCAGAATCCAAATAATTTTGAAGGTTATGGCTAATCCATTGCTTCATATGCTCGAAAAAATCTTCTGCTCAACAACGTGAATAACGCAATGAATGTTGTTGAACTGTCAAAATGAAAGCCTACTATTAGTGTTACGCAAATACCCCGCCCCTGATCGACTTTTTTTAGGCTAACTATACTCCATTTACAATAGCATTAGACAGAAGTTAAAAAAGGTTCTTTTTAATGTACACTTCGTAACAAAATTAGAGTAAACGTGTTGCAGTTACGATTAATGCCAAAAAAATTTAGTGTCAAAGCTAAAAACCTAAAAGAAGCAGGAGTGAATAACACCGAGTAACTAAATTAGCTGATGACGACGAAGTTTTACCAACGTATTGTGGGTCGTAAGTTGTTATTTAAAATAAATTATTGTAAAAAAAATAGATTTTATTTCCTATTAATTAGATTTAAATCATCATGTGATTGTTTGTTTCATTCATTCGTTTTGTTGTAGGTTTGTAATGTGTGATGAAGAGGTAATTATAAATAGAACATTATTTAAAATAAAAATACTTTTACTTCGTTTATCTCAGTATTTAGTACTGTCTTAAATCTACCTAGAAAAGTTAGAACTTAACTTTGAAATAAAATGTTTTTCACTCCTGCTTCTACGAGCCTCTTTTTTCTAAAGCTATAATAAATGGAGTATAAATGGATTCTAAATATTTCCCGGCATTCAATAATGACATACGTGAAATTTCTTGAAACACAACATGACAAGCACTTTTCATTTCTTTCTGTCAATATTTGAAATGTGTTGCTGTTCGCCACGTGAATTAATTTTAAGGTATAAACAAGTTTTATTTTCTTTAAACTTCGAGCATTGTTGAAAATGAATTAATTTAAATAATTTATTAATGTATTTCACCCAAAAGATGAAGTATGAAAGAAAATGATAAAGAGAAGAGAGTCTACATCTATTTACATGAGTACCAGACGCAAACGGAAAAGGGTACTTAAAGAGGGTACTTCATGGCTGGCAGGACAGCCGCACTCCAGGGCCTGTGGTATCCACAATTATTGTTGGTGGAAGATTCTGAAGGTCCACACTCAGCAGTAAGCAGTAGACATTCATAACGCAATAAGGATAAGTATGGCATGTAAGCTCCAGCAACTAGATAAGTGAAACAGTTAAAAACTGGCCATTGTTGAACGAAACCTAAAATTAATTAATAAGAATCTACAATAAACTTAGCTAAAAAGATGATGTGTCATGAAAATAAGCATTATAATAGTACATTATGGTACAAGTGTGTAATGTTGGTGATTACCGCTGAGGCGCCATTGAGACCCGAGCCGTTAAGCGAGGGTCTTAAGAGAGCCGAGGACGTTAATCACCAATACACACGTGTATCATACAACGTTTTATAACACACTTGTGAAGAAAATTATACTAAAAAAACATTTTATTTAGTAGATAAAAAGTTTATTTAGAGAAATAATTGGTAAATGTGCAGTTAGAAAAACTATAATTAACTGTTGTTGATGGCATAGCGGTCTCATCATATAGATTACCTATTTACTGAAATACTTTCATGTTGTATTGTTATTTGAGATGGTTCATTATTCGTGTAGGTAGGTGAAATCCAATCATTGGATGTACTTGGTGTTTCGCCAGTAGGAAGAAGAAGACTGCGTATTCCTGCTGTTTTGCCATTGTATGAAATTTTGGTACGATAATAGATATTTGCCCTTGGAGTTTTTAGGTAGTAAACTTGCTATAACGTTATGGGCTTCACATCTTATATCGGGCGGTGTACAACATAAATAATTTTCTTCATGACTAGTATTTGTAGAAATTTTAATTAATAATAACTATAATTTCAACAGTGAAAACGAGTTGTGTTTTTTTTTTCGCAATGGCGGGAAAAGTAATTAGTTTTCCTATGCGCGCGCATCTAACAGTGGCGATCGGCCATAGACTAAAATAATGAGTTTTCTTTTTTTATTATAGCTTTTTAGCCACGTACAAAATGGGGAATTCAAAGTTTTCTTTATTACAGAGAAAACAAAAGTTATATTTGAGTGAAAGTTTTATTTATTAAAAACGTACAAGTTGAAATTATCTATTTTTACGAAATTGCATGAAATGAGCAAGCAATTGGTACATTAATTTATTTGTACTATTAAACATGATTTTTTTTGTATCGAAACTTTTTTAAGAACAAAGCAACTCAACCAATAAAATAAAAAAAAACCCACAGTTTGATTACAGGTGTCATTATGTGCCTAATTGCGTTGAAATAAGAGCAATTTATGAGCAAGTGTGTAGAAAAATAATATAAATAACTAGATGAGGTTTTTTTTTTTGGTTTGATGGTTTCTAAAAATGAAACCTAGCTAGATTGATTTATCGCCCCCGAAACCCCTTGCATACTAAATTTCATGAAAGTCATTGGAGCCGTTTCCGAGATTCAGATTATATAAATATACAAGAACTGCTCGTATAAAGGTATTAGATTACACGTCAACGATGATTAGCGAAAAAAAAACACGTGGTTCTTTATACAGCTGCTGTCTCATTTAATTAAAATCAATAATGCCTGAAAAAGCTGGGGCCTGCACATTTGTAGATTGAATTGAACGAAATAGTAAAAGAAAAGACAAGAGTACTTACCCCTCTCCTCCTCAAGTCCTCGAAAACAAATTTACCGGAAAAAAAACACAATAAGGTTTTTATTGATCGGTAGCAGCCGCTCCATTTTAGCAGTTTTCCCAGCACAGTTTTACGACTAAACAAGTTGATATCTGTCAAGATTTCTCTAGTATGCGCTATGTAAAATTTATTCACGCAAACATTCCAAAAAATCTCCAAGTTAAAAACAGACAACCAAGGTCCATATGGGCCGTGTGGTGGCGGACTAAAATAATAGCACCACCCATTTTTTCCCGTGGGCGTCGTAAAAGGGACTTACTAGACAATGGGCAGCAGCGTTCTCTATTAATTTTACCAGCATACTGCGATCGCCAACTCGCCTGCCCAGCGTGGCAATTTTGGCACACCCAAGGGGGGTGTGCCAAAATTGGGGCCTTTTCAGCCCTCCGACTATGTCCAGTAGTGACGTCTTTCGGCTGAAATGATGATGATTATGAAGTCATAGTGTTTGTTACAAAAAAAAAACTTAAAAGTATGTTATTAGGTACAGAGATAAAAGTGAAAAATAATGTCGATTCATCAACCCGCACTTCTCCTATCCATATTGTTGAATCGGTTGAACACAGCCGCGACCAACGTACCAGCTATCATTTTCATGATGCTGTTGCTACTGTCCCGCAAATTTTGAAAGTGACGCGGTTTTCTTCTGCTTTATTGCATACTAGCAGCGCTCCGCAGTTTCACCCTCGTAGTTCCCGTTCCCGTGGGAATACGGGGATAAAATGTAGCCTATGTCACCCGGGGATAGTGTAGCTTCCCAACGGTGAAATAATTTTTCAAATCGGTTCAGTAGTTTCGGAGCCTATTCAATGCAAACAAACAATCAAATCTTTACTCTTTATAATATTAGTATAGATAAATTCTCTGTATGCGCATCAGCAAACATACCTGAAGCACTATAAGAATGCGGGGGCGCAACGATGCCCTGAAAATGTTATTTTATTGTACCCTGAGAATGAAATGACGGTGAAACCCACATCAAAATTCGTTGCAATGTTTAGAAAAACAAAACTAGAAAAAACGTTAGAAAAACAACTCTACCACGCGGAAAGACACGAAAAGCTTCAATATAAATGTATAGAAGATAATCATTGATCATTGACACATTCAGCCAGGCCAATCAGTCAATTGCCACCTTGCCACTTACAGTTTTCATGGGTTCATTAAAATAGCAAGCATTATCTACATACTTCTAATAAAAATAAACTAACATCATGACATCAAGTTCAATAAAACTGAAAAAAGAAGAATGAGAAACCTATTTCTCATTCTTGGTTTTTAATAAAATTATGTAAAAGATCACATATTTATGTATTGTCATTTTATTATTTATTTTGCATCACAAATGTTGTTGTGGACAGAAAGTAGGTTTAACAATTTTTAAGGGCTGGTGCCAGAAAAAGGAATAAAATACCTGTTACGTGCCACCAGGGTCCCCGAGACTTAAGTGATGGGGGCCCTGGTAGGTATAGGTATGTATATGCAATAGAACCATAGGTATATGTAAATATACCTACGGTACATATTAATCTAGTTGGGTTAATAAACAAAAAAAAGAAAAAAAAGGGAAGGCAAGAGGAGGAAGGAAAGAAAGGCAGGGCTTGTGGCTAAGATATTACAGCCGAACGGATCGATCGATAAGGTTGAGCTACACTTGACGCGGCCGTGGATGTATTTATTACTAAATGGGCCCCGCTCTTGACCTCGATCATGCCTGATAGAAAGCGATTGATGAGGTCTATGATGGATCGAGTGTGCCCAGTAAATACCTGTTCACTCTTGTTCAAGGCACTGGTACTCCCACGCATCGACGAAACACAGCAAGCTACTTGACGCCGGACTCCGGTGGGAGGGTGGTCGCGAACCAGGCGGGCGTAGGCCCTACCACCGCAAGGGAAGAATTGGCCAGTCATCAAGGTATTGGGTTTGACTGTCCAGAATGCGCCGAACGCTCGGTTCATTTGAGTAACTGGTGGAATAAATTGCGCTACACGAGGAGGCTTCTTCATGCATCCAAAAGCATAATAAAAGTATGTGATATAAACTTAGCAGATAGGAATCAGAAGACTTTCAGTTGTCTGATGACCCGAGAGTTTTAAGCAATTAACAAACGGTAACTTTACATGCTGATCAATGCATTGCCTATATTGAGAGTATTGTATTGATTCTATTGCACAGATATTCTCCTAGAAAACAGTAAAACTTTTGCGAGAAAACAATTAAATTTTCAAAGTAAAAATTCCAACGAATCAAGTTGTTAAAAGTGTTACTGAGATTAATCGTTAAGACAACCCTAATTAAAAAGACATATCATGCACACTGTTTACCTGAATGGCAAATTAATATGTAAAAAGAAATGTACTTGTTTTCATGACAGTTTAAATAGAGTGAACATACTAGCACGTGAACCTTCCGCTATAGCATTCAGTTAGCGGCAAGGAACCGCACTATACAGTCATGGACCACGTGAAGCTTAAAATTAATGGAGTCGAACATACAGGTCAGAGTTTTTTTTTCTTATACTTAAACAGTTACAGAATACTAATAATATAATCTATATCTTATAATAAAACACTACAAAGTCAAAAATAACTTTAATTTCGGAAGTCGGTGTCTTTGGAGCTGTATTTGAAGTTTTTGTCACCGCCTTCCAATATTAGGTAAAGTTATTTTTGACTTTGTAGTGTTTTTTTGGAAGTCGGTTGTTTTTTTTTTGGAAAAAGTTTTTTTTTCACTTTTTAGTGGGTCACATTTGCTTACCCCTTCACAGCATACCGGCGTGATGTTATGTTATGAACTGGTGTAAGCAATAGGCAGACATGAGATTTCAGCAATCCTAGTCCATTTGCTACCATTTATTGAGGAGTTCCGTTGCCTATCTCCGAAGTTCTTCATCAGAACTTCACCAAATTGAAATGGGACCACTCCGAGAAAGTACTCTTCCAAAAAACACCCAAATCGTTTCGTCTGCCTATAAAATTTGAAGAGTTCTCTCTATTTCTCCAGGATCCCATCATCAGATTCTCACTGATCTCTCAGATCGTGGAACCACCTGGGAAGTATACGCTTTCAAACAAAAAAAAAATCAATCGGTCCAGCCAACTTCGAGTAATCGGGGAACATACATAAAAAAAAAGTTCCGACGAATTGAGAACCTCCTCCTTTTTGAAGTCGGTTAAAAATAGTCACGATTTGAAAACTGTACATTAAATAATTTTGAAAAAGTAAACTAATTGCTACGAACGAGTCTGATGCCGAAAGTAGTTTTTTGAATGTTGGTCCGTTTGTCTTGATGTATGTTCAGGATTGCCGTATATACATCTGAACGGATTCTGATGAAATTTGACAGACAAATAGTTTATAACATTTTTTTTCTGTGAGGAAATCCTCATGGATACCGTCTGGGGATGACGGGCACTAAAACCGCACCGTTCCTTCTACTACTAAAAGTTTGGGGCCCGAGAGATACATGTAGAACATTCCCTGCACCATCGACTGGATAGTTTATAACCTAGCTTAGCACATAATTATGGCAGGTACCTACTTAAAATCTCAGTAGTACGTTTCTGTGGTATATTTTCCGATATCTGGGCGGGCGAAGCCGCAAGTAAAAGCTAGTTCCTAATAAATCAATACACGTAAAGATTTGAGCATGTTTTGGAGACACGATGGTAAAAAAATGTAACTTGGGCCAAAAATCTTTATGATAAAATCTATTTGAATGAAAAAGTAATAAAAGAGACCCAAACAACCAACCTTTCAAATGTTTTTCGAAAAACATTTTAACCACGTACCTACGTTTTTGCACGGTAAATAATCTTATGAACAGATAATTATTCAAATGTAAATAAAAATGTATTAAAATACGATAAACAAATTACTTCAATCCATTTCAAGAAAATAGTAATATACAGGGTATTAAATAAATTGCGTGCCATAGCGGGGTAGGTTCAGTATCGATAAAGGAACCCTGGAAAAATAAAAAAAAAACCAAAATAAATAAAAAACATGAAAAAATTATTGCAAGATCAACCTAATTTAGTACCTACCTACTAACTTAAAATAGCAATAGTAAAAAATTTAAATTATTGTATTTGTATAGATGCTTTAATTACTACCGAACTACCTAACCTAGATACTATCGAACGCGTTGTCATTTTGTCCTTCACTTCTCGCGTCCGAATACTAAGGTCCGGCGCAATATTTGCTACTGAAAACTAAACTGAAACTGAATTTTATGTCACCGCCTGCCGAACTTAGTTATTAAGGTTAAACAAAAAAGGTTTATTATTTTTTGCTTTTCAGTTTTTTCGGCAGTCTAATTTTTTTGTTAAAAAGTTTTTATTGTAAATGATCGGACGGAGCAGCAAAGTAAATATTGCATATCGTGATAATGTTAGGCAGAAAAACAGTAACAACATTACAAAATAATAATATTACTACATTACGTTTAATCAATGGTTTATTCCTCAGTGGGCAGCGATGTGAGCTCCGATACGATGTTGCTGGACTACCTCCGCACCTACCTGCAACTGCACGGCACCAAGTACATGTGTCGTGAGGGTGGCTGCGGAGCCTGCATGGTCGCAGCAGCTAAGACCCCAGGAGCACCGCACGTCGCTATCAATTCAGTAAGTACCCAATATGTTTAGTAACTTAGAGTTAATTGCAAGTGAACTGGAACGCGTCTAGGGAAAGGTTGAGTGGGTCAATTTGTGTCGCCATATTTTTGGATTTTGGATACATAGGATGTAAACAGATCCATCTCGTAGCCGTCATCACAACATTCTGTACATCAAACTAAGTTACTTTTAGTGAACATTGTTGATGGGAAATTACATGATTACTGTACCGCGCAAGACAACGGAAGTAAAATATTGTCCATTAAACAGCACAGGGGTGGTGCAGGTATTAAAATGTTACGTAAGTTAAAACTTGTTTTTCCAACAATATTTAACACTACATTATTTTTACCCCTTTAACTTTTTAATTATTTTATTCATTTATTTGCATTGAAAAGGAACAACAAACAGCTACAACATAAAATATAGAAACAAGAAGTACACAAAACGTGTAAACAATATTGCAGCCCACAACGCTGTTCAAGGGTTAACAATTAGGATACAATAGGTACAGTGAAAATAATAGTTAGGGTCAAGTAATACAAGTATTTTTTATTTCTTTTTTAAACTAATTTAATTAACTATCATGTGATATATATAGTACATTAGTAAACAAGAGACGGTACAAATAAAAATATATAATGCTATTCAGGAGAGCTCCTTGAGAATAAGGGTTTTGAACCTATTCTGCGAACAGGCGAACGCAAGCCAGAGTTGGAGTTGCAAGTTCCCACTGAAAATAATGTGCCAGCGCGCACCTTTCGCTTGTGGACTGTTCTAGGGAACCAATAGCATAGCATGTTGGACAATTCAATGCAGTCTAACAATACTATATAAAAACATGGCTTCTAAATACTTAAGTTTATTTTCAAGTGTTGCGAGCTTATACTTTGCTAGCAAATCTTGGTATGGCAAATAATATCCATAGCATCTATAATGTATATGGTACGCAGGAATTTATATTGAACACACTCAATTATTTCAACGTACTTTTTATAGTATGGACTCCAGACGGACATGGCATACTACAGTTGAGAGCTTACTAAAGACTTATGTAAGCAAATGTAAGAAGAGGCTGTTTAAAATCGACTGTTGATTTTTTTTTTTTTTTTTTGGGTGGGAAATCATCAAATAACTTCTCCCGCTCTGGGTGGAGCGGGAGGGCGTGTCAGACTTTTACTGACTAAAACCCACCCGTGTTCCCTCAGTTGCCTGTGTGCCAGGGGCCGCGGTATCTCTTTCGAACAACCCGCACCCCTGGCAGGCATCGGTCCTTGCGAACCCCACCTATTGGTGCTGACATCTCTTTGAGGCACGCGTGGAACACAACGCGCCGTCGACCCGGGCTTGGTCCTTACCGGACAGCGAGCTACCCATTACTCGCCGTCCGCAAGCCCGCGCCTACGGTGGCCGGGAATCAGCCTGGGATTCCCGACGCCCAGGGCTTCTCCCGCGGCGACTACGGCCGTGAGGGCGCATATACTGCCTCTCCCTCACGTGCGCCGCCTCCCTCTTTGCGAGCATTACTGCTTCGCAGAAGGAGGTGACGGCTAACCATTCACTCTCGCTCCGTACCATGGCCTGCACCAGGGCCGGACGCGAGAGATCGCCGCCGCCGATCGCCTCCACGAGGACACGGCGGTGCTCCGCCCAAGCCGGGCAGACCGCCACCGTATGCTCCACCGTGTCCTCAGGGCGATCTTCGCAATGGAAGCACCCGGGCGTTTCCTCCCGCCTTATACGAAACAGGAACCTCCCGAAACAACCGTGTCCGGTGAGGACCTGCGTCAGGCGGAAGGTGAGGACGCCATGCCGCCTCTCAAGCCACTCCTCAAAGAGGGGACTTACCGCCGCTATCGTGGCGTGCCCAGCACTGGGTTGCGACAATCGCGCTCTCCATGTCGCCATGAGATCCCGCCGGAGCTCTGTCCGCTGCACCTCGATTTCTCGCGGCAGCGGAGTAACGCCCCGGCTTTTGGCCTCCTCGCGCCACTCCCAGATATGCGCGAGGACCTTTGCCTCCAGATCCCATGGCGGTAATCCGGCAAGGAGGCCCGCCGCCTCACCTGAGATCGTGCGGTATCCCCGGATCATTCTGATCGCCATGACCCTATGGGACGCCTTCAGCTTTCGCCATGACCCTATGGGACGCCTATCGACTGTTGATTGGATTACAAATCCGTATAGTTGATATACTTTATAAACAATCTTATTAGTTCTTGATTTTTATTTTTAGTAGCGGCCATAGTACGAGTAGTACTCTCTCTGAGAAAATTTCAAGTGTCCACCTATTACGGTTCAAAATATACATGTCTGTGAGAAGATGGCTGGACGGACGGCCGTTCGGACAGCGGTATTTAGTAATAGGGTCCCGTTGGCACCCGTTGGGAATGATGCCCTAAAAATTAAGGGAAGATTCCAAAAGCGGGACAATTATGTAACGCTCGACTTCGTTGAGCGATTTTTAACAGCCATTAAAATTTAATTAAACACATCGGATGTAGGTACCGTTTTAGGGAATATTAACATAATGGTCACGGTTTCAATACTAACAAAGAAGTAGTTGTATCAATATACAAGTGATAATTACAGTATTATGAGAAAATTGCTCTTGATTAAACATTACTTGAATAAACAATTGTAACGGTTATAATTACGAGGTGGTAATAAATATATTTAATATACATAATTAAATTAGCTTTATCAATTGATTTTGATAGACAGTTGCTTGCAAGGACAGTTCAATGTAACATAAATTTTCGCTATACAGTGCCTGACTTCCATAGCAACATGTTGAAAAAAACGAATTTAAATAATTACTTTATTCGGTAAAAATTACACTTGATTAAGTATAGATTAATATATATATATATATACCTATTTATATAATTGTATTATAATTTATATGATATGCACATAATTTGTATATTGTGAAATCCGTTGCAAACATTGCCTTTTTTCAGAAATGATATTATCTTCTGTATTATTATGTCCTTTATTTATTTTTTATCCTTATTAACTACACTTTTAAATATTTTTTTATGAAAGTTATATAGCAAAAAATATTTAAAAATATAAAAAATAGTGGTCCGCCGTATCGGGAGCAAGTTCCAAGCTACCAGTGGTTAGTGCTCCAGAGACAGGAACCTCCTCACGATGCGAGCCGTTTCGAGGAGTACTGCCTTCTGAATCAGGCCTTTGATTCAGTTGAATGTAGTAAGGAAGTTTCCTTACGACAGCCTCGAGAGATGTTGATCGAGGCTTTTGGCCATCAGTCCAATGGCTGATACGACAATCAGTACAATTACAGCCGAGTTCACATTCCATATGTCAGCAACCTCGTGTGCTAAGTCAAGATATTTCATTTGTTTTTCTTTCTCAGCTTTCACGAGGCTCCCGTCATGTAGAATGTTAACATCGACTATAATTGTGCGGTGCGCTAACCGATCTATCACCACTATAACAGGCTTATTGGCTACAATAGTCCTGTCAGTTATGATTGACCGATTCCATTATAACATTACATGGTAATTTTCGAGAAACGGTTCGGGCACATACTTGTAATACGGTACCTCAGAATCCACAAGTTTATATTGCAAAGCAAGTTACTGGTGAATAATCCTGGCTACTTGGTTAGGCCTGTGCAAGTACTCGCCGTTAGCTAGACGAGAACAACCAGAGATGATATGCCTGATGGACTCACCCGGACGGTGACATGCCCGCCACACGTCAACCATCCCGTCCTTCATAATATGTCTCCGGTAGTTATTCGTCAAGATAACTTTGTCCATAATTACACAGACGAAACTTTCAGTTTCTCCGAAAAGGTCACCGAAACGTAGCCAAGATACGGACGGTAAGAAATCGATACCAGGCTCATAAAGAGCCCAATAGAAGCTCCCGTGATGCTGAAACTAAACAAAACATGCAATGTACATAATTATATAACTGTATAAGGTGTTCAAAAATTAACCTTCAGAAATTTAAGGAGTTGTTTAAAATGACATTAAAAAAAAATCACGATAAATTTATTTATACATAACAATCCGTTCCAATGACATGCAATATTTTCACTACGCGCTAATTATTTAATGCACATGCGCACCGTACACCGTGTACAGACGCGCGAGGTCAATACCTACGTAAGCAGCTGAGTCTAATTTTCCCATCACATTTTTCGGACTTTGGGCTGGAAATTTATCGAACTTACCAAAAAATAGCTTATTTAATGAATTTTACGACCAGGTACTTCCACCAACCTCCTACAGAATCTATGACGTGGTTCGTTATCAGTGGCGATGAGTTCTTTCGCCAGGATCAGCTTGTCGTCAGCGTAGCAAACTACACTGACGCTGCTAGGGAGATGGGCACGCAGCACCCTGTTGTACCCGATGTCCTACAAATGCGGCCCGAGGACCGATCCCTGTGGTACACCGCACGACATCTCTCACCAGTTCAATTCTCCCTGGTGACCGAGATAGATGACGGCAACTGGCCATGGTCCAATAAACGCTGGTAGACCTCCACGATGGTGCGGATAGAAGGCATTCGTCATTGGTCACCATACAGTTCTCGGTACCGATTACGTGCTGCAGCTAAACTTTGACCGGTCGTGAAGTCGCCATGGGATCTGGAGGCAAAGGTCCTCGCGCACATCTGGGAGTGGCGCGAGGAGGCCAAACGCCGGGGCGTTACTCCGCTGCCGCGAGAAATCGAGGTGCAGCGGACAGAGCTCCGGCGGGATCTCATGGCGACATGGAGAGTGCGATTGTCGCAACCCAGTGCTGGGCACGCCACGATAGCGGCGGTAAGTCCCCTCTTTGAGGAGTGGCTTGAGAGGCGGCATGGCGTCCTCACCTTCCGCCTGACGCAGGTCCTCACCGGACACGGTTGTTTCGGGAGGTTCCTGTTTCGCATAAGGCGGGAGGAAACGCCCGGGTGTTTCCATTGCGAAGATCGCCCTGAGGACACGGTGGAGCATACGGTGGCGGTCTGCCCGGCTTGGGCGGAGCACCGCCGTGTCCTCGAGGAGGCGATCGGCGGCGGCGATCTCTCGCGTCCGGCCCTGGTTCAGGCCATGGTACGGAGCGAGAGTGAATGGTTAGCCGTCACCTCCTTCTGCGAAGCAGTAATGCTCGCGAAGAGGGAGGCGGCGCACGTGAGGGAGAGGCAGTATATGCGCCCTCACGGCCGTAGTCGCCGCGGGAGACGCCCTGGGCGTCGGGAATCCCAGGCTGATTCCCGGCCACCGTAGGCGCGGGCTTGCGGACGGCGAGTAATGGGTAGCTCGCTGTCCGGTAAGGACCAAGCCCGGGTCGACGGCGCGTTGTGTTCCACGCGCGCCTCAAAGAGATGTCAGCACCAAATGGGGGGGTCCGCAAGGGCCGATGCCTGCTAGGGGTGCGGGTTGTTCGAAAGAGATACCGCGGCCCCTAGCACACAGGCAACTGAGGGAACACGGGTGGGTTTTAGTCAGTAAAAGTCTGACACGCCCTCCCGCTCCACCCAGTGCGGGAGAAGTTATTTGATGATTTCCCAACCAAAAAAAAAAAAAAAAAAACCGGTCGTGAAGTAACACAGTATCACATCTAATTATCGTTATTTTGACTGTGTACAGCTTTTTCTATGTTTAATTGTAGAAAAACTGGCATGTCTTCCATTAAGTCGTTTTAAAGATTTATAGTTACATCCAAGATAATAGGTTCTTCTGTATAAAGAGATCTGTAAAAGTCGGTTGCCGTTTGGATTATGGTTTTTCGTATAGTCTACTGATTTCCTGCTTTATTTTTACGGCGTTATTCACAAAGCTTCTGCTAAAGTCTAGATTCTCTTTGAAAACCAGACTTTAGCAACTGTAGATGTTCGATAACTTTTTATGAATAAGACCGTTAATGTTTGGTATTCAGTGTTTTGCTTCTACTAGTTCTTTTAAGCTTTTTTTACTCCTTCTGTCTTTTCTGATGTGGTGGTTGAGTATTCTTACTCTTCTTTTATCTCTATATTTTTTGATACTATTACTTATTTTTTTACTTCAAAATCAAAATCAAAAGTCATTTATTCAAATTAGGCTGAGAATCAGCACTTTTCGAAGGTCAAAACTTATTTCTACAATGGCTCTAAGATTTTGTTTTTGTTTTTGAATTTTTGGAAGTTGTTTTCTTCTACCAGAATTTTAGTTTCATTATCCGTATAGCTTGGTAAAATCTTCTATAAGTATTCCCTAAATTAAATTAATATGTCTATATCTTTACCAGTGTCTCACGTCCATCGCGTCATGTCACGGCTGGGATATCATTACTATCGAAGGTTTGGGCAACAAGAAAGATGGGTACCACGTTCTGCAGAAGATGCTAGCTGAGAATAATGCAACGCAGTGCGGGTACTGTTCTCCAGGATGGCTGATGACTATGTTTGGGTATGATCTTTAAATAAAGTCACTATTCTATTTTACGCGTGGACGTCATCTGCACCGTCAATATCTATTACATTTTATTAAAAAAAAATATCAAACTATTGTTTTTTTTATAGACTCTTGGAAAGCAATAAAAACCTGACAATGTTGGAAATAGAAAGATCAGTTTCTAGTAATCTTTGTCGCTGTACCGGCTACAGGCCCATCCTAGATGCATTGAAAAAGTGTGCAATAGACGCTCCCAAAGAAAAGAGGATCACGAATCTTAAAGATGTGAGCATCTGCAAGTCTGCAGGGAATTGTTGCCAAAGCTCGAATAATGCAAAGGAAGATGGTTGGTGCATGGTGCTTCAAGATGATTACCAAGAAGCGAAGATGTGTACAATAAAACTAAAAGATGGAAAAACATGGTACAGGCCTACCACTCTCTCAGAAGTTACCAAATTACTGGAGGACAATTCCGAGTCCTACATGCTTGTTGCTGGAAATACTTCTAAAGGTAACTAAAGTGTACTCAAGATTGAAACTTTAATATTGCAGCAGAATGCTATCAGTGTAGCTTGATATTCATGTATAATCTTACCAGATCTTTAAAATGTATCCAGTAAATAAATATCAAGTCACAACGGTACTGTTATTATTATTATATAATTAATAAATATTCTATTATTAATTCTAATAAAAGTGGTGATAGATCGACGAGAACGTCGTGCAATGATTGTTGATATCGCTGTCCCTCATGACGCGACTCGTAAAAGCTGAGCAAGATAAGAAAATCAAGTATCTTGATTTAGCTCACGAGGTTGTCGAAACGTGGGACGTGGACTCAGCAATCATTGTACCGATAATCGTTACAGTAAATGGCCTAATAGCAATAAGCCTCGACCAACACCTCAGGAGGCTCTCATTACGTGGCTGGATCAAGTGCTTGATTCAGAAAGCAGTACTCCTAGACACGGCACGCATAGTCAGGAGGTTCCTTTCTCTAAAGCCCTGACCACCGACATCTTGGACCCTGCTCCTGATGCCGATGGGCCACTATTTTTTACATTTTTAAATGTTTTTATATAATTTTATATTCTAATATTTAAAAATTAAATTTATATGTGTATTTAACGGAATAAAAGAAAAATATTCTAATAATTATATTTTCATTGAATTCCAGGAGCTTTTCCAATAGCAGAATACCCTAAAGTAATGATAGACGTTAATCATCTTGACGAGCTTAAAAACAATATAGTAGGTCAAAATCTTACAATAGGAGCTGGGTGGGCTATGACAGAATTTATGGGAATCATGAAGACTCGTTCTACGCATGAAGACTTTGCCTATTTGACGAAATTGCTTGAACATATGGATCTGGTAGCTCATATACCTCTTAGAAATGTAAGTGTTTTTGTTTTGTTTCTTTAACTTATTGCAATCAAAACATCTTTTCTTAAAAAAAAAAATATTTGTAGGTGGCTACAATCGCTGGTAACCTGATGATGAAGCACACATACAATGTGTTCCAATCGGATATATTTCTCCTTTTCAACACTGTAGGAGCTCAACTTACTATCAGTAAGTAACTTAAAACAGTATTGTCTATTTTATAAAGCACTGTAATGTTGTGATTCTTAGGTTATTTTTTAAAATTATAGTGGATTACCATGGAGTCGAAGAAACAGTTACAATGGAAGAATTCTTAAAAGTAAACATGAAAGGAAAAATAATCGTGAACGTATTGTTTCCGCCATTGCCTAGTCAATACAAAATTTTTACTTACAAGGTAAGTTTATAGAAAGCACAGAGATCGCTGATTAAATAATTTCTGTTGTAAATGTTTTTAAAATAAACTTACATTTTGTTTTATTTAAGCTAATGCCAAGAGCCCAAAGTGCCCATGCCATAGTTAATCTTGGTTTTCTGTGCAAACTAAATGACTCCTACGAGGTTGAAGAAGTCAGAATTACGTTCGGAGCTTTGGCAACCAACTTTCATAGAGCGGTAGCAACTGAGAGATATCTGCTTGGAAAGACCTTGTTCACCAACGAAACCCTACAAGGGGCTCTGGGGGTTTTAGAAGGAGAGATGATTATAGAAGATCATCCACCTGAGCCAAGTGTTGAGTATAGAAGGTTTATCGCGAAGGCGCTGTTGTTTAAGGTAAGTGACATTGATTATTTTGGACCTATTGCAACGATTCATACTTTCTCAGTATTTTTATACGATTATAATTGTTGGTTTTTACAAGTCATCGTTACTTATTATCTCAACTTGTCATGTCCATGAAATCCTGTTGTCATCAGACATTAAATTTTACTCAAAACTAGATTTCCTGACTTTCAGGTCTTGCGACCGAGGGCTATTTTTACTGTTTCTTTTGTCCAGCTTGTCCAGCCATCTTATACAGGGTCGTGAATAGAGGCTTTTGCCCAGCAGTGGGATGATACAGACCAACAATAACATTCCCCAACGAACTCCAATGGGTCATTCTAATGTGCAACTTCTATTTCAGGCTTTTCTAACTCTCTCTCCAAAACGACCAGCACGGTGTGAATCTGCCATCGTTAACTTACACCACACGAGACCTTGCTCGAGTGGAAAACAGACGTTTTCTACTGATTCTTCGCTGTGGCCTATGAACCAGCCCATGCCTAAGTTAGAAGCAACGGTAAGTAATAAGCGGTTATTGTAACAATAACATAGCTTGAAAAAAAAAATCTCTTATAAAATCACAAAGCTTAATATAAAAGCGTAATTTGTAATATAGAATATAATAATTATACTACTGGTATTCAGCTGCCTCCGGTTAGACTGGAAGCTGACCCCAATGTAATTAGCAAAAGATTACGCAGCTGGTGATGATGACACAAATATGTCGTAGAAGTTTTTAATCCATAAAAATAATGCTAACGATTATAAGTATCCTACTATACTATATTTAATATGTAATCCCACTAATATTATAAATGTTAAAGTTTAAATGTTTGCATGTTTGTTACTCAATCACGCTAAAACAGTCTAACGGATTTGGATGAAATTTGGCACGCAGACAGTTTGTAGCCTGTTATAACACATAGGATACTTTTTATCCCGATATTACGATCCCGTGGGATAAATTTTGACCTCCACGCGGGCGAAGCCGCTGGCTAAGCTAGTAATTTTATATTCTAACTAGCTATTGCACGCGGGTTCGCCCACATGGCGGTCGCAATCACCCCACGGGAACGTATTACCGAGATAAAAAAATATCTTGTGCGCAAATCCGTTTAGCCGCTGTTGCGTGATTGAGTTACAAACATCTAAATATCCAAACTTTCACATTTGTAATATTAGTTCCTACTAGCAAGTATTCTAACTTGCTTTTGCCAGTGGCTAAACATACAAACTTTCACATTTATAATATGTATTAGTAGTATATACGCATAGTAAAATATTTAAAAAAATAATTTATATCAATGCTTTTAAAGGAATAGTAATGCTAATTGTAAAGTTGCTCAACTGACTAATAATCAAAATTCTTGGCACGAATGTAAGTATTCTTGTTTGTATGGGCTCAGTCAGAATTTATAATGAACTAGCTGCGCCCGCGGCACTGCCCGCGTGGATGTCGGAAATAATCCAACGGGGACATGATACCAGCTACCGGGACGTTAAGCCTATGTGACTGGAGTCACATAGGCTTAACGTCCCGGTGTGTTGGCATCAGCTATAGCTAAGTTGAAATAAAATCCACCATTTTGGTTCAACTTACGTGCCGCGATCTATACAAGAAAGGCCCGTAGCGAAGCGTGTTAGTGATCCATTGACTACATAAAGATACTACCAAGTGAGATCTGAGTGGTGTGAAGGGCGCGCAGCAGCCGTCGCGTTAAGGGCCGGTATCTCGGCTCCAAACGTGACGCTATAATTGCTATAACCATTGCTTGGTTATCAAAATAATTAAAAGTAGATAAAGGGTGAAATTATTTGAACCTCAATTGTCTTTCTCAGATCCAATGTGCTGGAGAAGCTCAGTATACCGATGATATACCCTCGTACAGCAACGAGGTGTTTGCTGCCTTTGTTCTCAGTACTGTGGGTCGAGGAACCATTTTGAAGATGGATCCCAGTGAAGCATTGGTACGTTTAATTATATAGCCCGTCTATTCATAGCTTAAGGTTTCGAAAACGAACGTGGACGAGTTTTGATTTAAGTGTAGATTTACTTATCAAATTATAAAAGTCTACTTTAATATGATAATGTTAAATACTTTTTTATTTGTTTTATAAAATGGGCCTGTCCTTCATCTCGATCACGCCTGTTGAAAAGCGATTGATGATTCAAAGTATATTTTTCTAAATAAATGGTGAAATTTAGGTTTTCTATTAGGAACACCTCTGCATAACCCTCCGGTGAAAACAGACGTTATCAGTGTAATTTTTAAATAGTTATTTACTGGTTTTTATTAGATATAATATATTTTTTATATTGTGCATATTTGTTTTTACTTTTTTAGGCAATAGATGGGGTGGTAGGTTTTTACACATATAAAGATATACCGGGTCTGAACTCTTTCACGCCTGCTGACGGTTCAGCCACCACAGCAAACGAGAAGGTTCTTAGTGAAGGCACCATCGAATATTGCAGCCAACCTATTGCCATTATCGTAGCAAACACTCAAACCTTAGCAGACAGAGCCGCCAAGCTTGTAAACGTGACTTATTGTAATGTTACTACACCTGTGACCGACATAAATATAGCTAAAGAAGATAGCACGCGGAACACTCTATTTATGGCAGTAGAAGCCACAGCTCCTGGCACAGATACAGTTTACAAGACCATGACTGGAAGTAATATTTTACACGGGCAGTACCATTTTCCAATGGAGACCATTGTGACTGTAGCCAACCCTACGGAACAAGGATTAGAAGTTCACATGGCGTCGCAGTGGCTTGATGGACCACACACTATGATATCGAGAGCATTGGGTATAGACCAAAATAAGTAAGTATAATTTTATGCACTAAACTTTTCATTATAGTTAGCCAAGGTTTTTTTTTTAGAGGTTGGGAAATCATAAAATAACTTCTCCCGCTCTGGATGGAGCAAAAGCGCGTGTCAGACTTTTACTGACTAAAACCCAACCATGTTCCTTCAGTTGCCTGTGTGCCAGGGGCCACGGTATCTCTTTCGAACAACCGCACCCCTGGCAGGCATCGGCCCTTGCGGACTCCACCAGCTGATGCTGACATCTCTTTGAGGCGTGCGTAAAACACAACGCACCGTCGACCCGGGCTTGGTCCTTACTGGACAGCGAGCTACCCCTTACTCGCCATCCGCAAACCCGCGCCTACGGTGGCTGGGAATAAGCCTGTGATTCCCGATGCCCAGGGCGTCTCCTGCGGCGACTAGGGACGTGAGGGCGCATATACTACCTCTCCCTCACGTGCGCCGCCTCCCTCTTCGCGAGCATTACTGCTTCGCAGAAGGACGTGACGGCTACCCATGCACTCTCGCTCCGAACCATGGCCTGGATTAGGGCCGGACGCGAGAGATCACCGCCGCTGATCGCCTCCACAAGAACACGGTACCCACTGTACGTGCAAAGTCCGATCCTGAAAATCAAACACACACAATGTTAAGACATCACAGCACTATCGGGATTTGTCACATTAACAAGCGGTGCTCCGCCCAAGCCGGGCAGACCTCCACCGTATGCTCCACCGTGTCCTCAGGGCGATCCACCATGGAAAATATGGGTCGTTGGCTGATAAAAAATCTCAATTTTCTTAATTTTTAACAAAATAAGTTGACATTTTGCAGTAGCATAGTACATACTACATATTTTTAATTAAGTATACATTTAATAACCACTAGGCTCGCGGTTTTACTTACGTTTTAATTTGCGACGCTGTCAAAAACCGTCCTTATTTTGTAGTTCCACTTGAATGTAGTCGTTGTCTCTTTTTAAAACCCCAATAATATATGTAAAAAGG
Organism: Antitype chi; assembly: GCA_947359405.1. NCBI lineage: Eukaryota > Metazoa > Arthropoda > Insecta > Lepidoptera > Noctuidae > Antitype > Antitype chi. The sequence goes on from OX375819.1 coordinate 20,405,695, forward strand.
AATACAACCACAATAAAATACTCTTTTAAATATATATATATTTTAAACTTAATGATCTTAATATAAAAATCAAAATAACCTGTATAATACTTGATATTAATATTATTTTTAACATTATATAATTATAAAAGATACCTATAATTATCAATAAATACTTGCCACGTCACATACTTCGGACCTGGCCTCCCGGAACTACTCCGCCTCATCGTTGATGTCAGCAGGCTTGTCCGGTGGTGACACCTAGGCCTACACAATCCAAACCCAAAACCAAGCCAAATCCCAAAAAAAATCCAAATCGAAGCTTCCAGGAGGACTTCCCGGTCCAGCTGCATCAGCGCCCAACGCGGACCACACAAAGCCTGTTGGACTGGCGCGCTCGAGGTTTGGGCGGAGACGTCAAACTGGATGTACCGGTGGTCAGAATACGACTCTATCCCCTCCATAGTTAGTCAGTGTTCATGTGTCACCTTAGGGTGAAAGCCCAAGAAATTTCTTGGACAACCATCTTTTAGACCACAAACCTACAAACCGCACTAGTCACATACTACGCGTATTTGCCCACGCTTGGTTTAACGATGGCATCATCTTATGGGGAAATAGCACAGACGCTCCCTCCCTATTTATCCTCTAAAAAAAGCTAGTACGTATAATTACTAATAAAGAACCAACAGATAATTGCAAGCCTTACTTCCAGAAACACAAGATTCTCACCTTAGTTAGTATTTATATTTTAAAATTATGTAAACTATTCCGCAAATATCCGGATTTTTACAATACACGGGAAGACATATAAACTTATTACTCGTTGCGCCATAAAAACAGACTAAATTTGCCCGCGTCCCGTCTTAAATTACACTCATTTAGTCCATATTCAATGTCAATAAAAATATATAATAAATTGCCAGAAGACATTAGCAACAAAACAAATCCAGTATATTTTCAAATAAATTAAAGCAATATTTGATTTAAAAAAGCTATTATACAGTACATGAATCTAACGGATAAATTCAATAATAATATATAATTTTGAATAAAATATATTTAATAACTAAAATAACAAAAAATAAATATATTACAATACTTAATAATTATACTATTTAGTATAAATAATCAAACAAAAATCAACAAATTTTAAGTGAGTACTCAAATAAGCATTATTCAAATACAATAAAATTAATAATAAATGAACAGATAGACTTGCACAATATATAATATTAATATAATAAGTAAATGAATAGAAATATAGAATAGTTAATAGGATATAAAATCATTCAAACGAAAATTAATAAAGCGCTCTTCCTGTCTCTAGTTATTTAAAAATTTGCTGTGCCCGACAGGGTTCATAATTGTTTCTATTTTTTTTATTTACCACCTGTAAGTGTACATTATGACACAGATTTTTTAGCATTTAAAAGTATTTATGGTTTATTTGAGTATGTAGGTACTACCACTATACTCCTTTCTTTAGGATTGATTTATACATCCGACGCGTCGGCGGCTCATATGGTCTGAAGATAACCCGCAGTATCCAGTGTGCCGTCGCATGCAGTCTTGTCGCTTTCAAGAGGAACGTTCCGTGCAGGTTCATTCAGCCATTAGTCACCAACCTCAAAGCTTGTGGCAAAAGGATGCCGTCTGTTCATGATTATGAGGTACGTGTTTAGTGTTAAATGCGTGAGATTATTTCATGCTTTACGACTCGACGTGCAACTTTGGTGGCCACTTGTCGCCTCATGTAACATAGCTTGCGCAATCTTGGCCACTTTTTCTGAAGCATGTGCCTTATTCAAGCCGATCATTTAACAGTGTTTAAGCAACTCAGGGTCGCGTAATATTCAACGGCGCGTAATATCATTTTTGTTTGATCTACTTACAAAATAATTACAAATTACAGGTCGCAGTCAACAAGTCAGGAGTCATCCAATACTTAAACATTACTAATTACACGGATAACGGTTATAAGATTAATGAACCTGTAATTGCCTACGGTTTTGATGTGTACAACAACGTCTACGATGTCACTAAAATTAACTACACTGCTAACAACACCGTTACCGATACACATAAAAACACTTTCTGCAGATCACCAGGTAATACCTACGTTACTGTATATCATTAAAACTGTAAAATATTTAAAAAAAGATGCGGGTTTTAAATTATAATACGCTCTTTAATTCACCCCCTTTTCTTTTAATCAGGTTCATTAGAAGCTATCGCTAACATTGAAACCATAATGGAGAGAATTGCCTACGAATTATCAATGGACCCAATGACTGTTCGTATGAATAATATAGATAAAACCAAGTACGGTGAAATAACTGAATTTGTGGAAGCTTTACAGACCAGTTCTGAATTCATCAGCCGCAAAGCTGCAGTAGACTCCTTCAACACGCAAAATAGATGGAAGAAACGAGCAATACGGTGCTCTTTGTGTAGATGGCCTCCTGTAGGTGGCTTACACCTTGATGTAAATATATCAGTCTACCATTCAGATGGGTCCGTAGTCATCACACATGGTGGTATTGAAATGGGACAGGGTATCAACACTAAAGTGGTTCAACTTGCTGCTTATCTCTTGCAAATCCCCATAGAAAAAATAGAAATTAAAAGTAACAACACTATTATTTCGCCGAATACATTTATAACTGGTGGAAGTGTTTCAACTGATGCTATATTAATTGCATTGAGGAGATGTATCGAGCAGCTGCAGGCCAGATTGGAACCTGTTAAAGCCACGTTGACTGAACCAACTTGGTCTCAGCTCGTAACTGCGGCGTTTGCTGCAAATGTAGATCTTCAAGTTCATGGCTTCGTCAGTTCTGCTGATGCTCAGGCGTATGAAATCTATGGTGCAGCTTGCTGTGAAGTAGAAGTTGACGTACTTACAGGAGAATTTGTCATTTTGAGAGTAGACATACTGCAGGATGTAGGTGTTAGTATTAACCCTGACATTGATATTGGACAAGTAAGTAACGGTTTTAATAATTACGCATTTTTTTTTCTTTTTAAGACATTTTACTAAGGGAATTTTGAGTTATTTTTTGTGTATCTTTTTATTCATTTATTTAATACAGACAAATAATTAAAGCAGAACAGTAATAAAATACAAGTGCTGGTAAGTTTGACTAAGATCACCAGACAGCATTCACCATAAAGAGACAACGTCAGTAATTATGTTAGATGAGTAAAATAACATAACAACACGCCTTGTTTCCTCGACGATGGGCAGAGGATAGAGGATGGTAGTGGTGGTGGTGGTGGTAGGATGGTATTATTGGGATATAACGCTAAGTATATTATGAGTGCGATTGATATCAAGGTTTATTGTGAACTAGCATTTTGCCCGCGTGAAATTTAGCCCTTGTTCGTAGCGTCCCATCACCACGCTATTACTTCCTTTTCGCTTAGCGTCAAAAAATTTGGTCGGTAACTAAGCCAGGCCACCCCGACCAAATGGGTTAGGTTAGAAACTGTGACTGTGAAACGTGTCCTTCAATGTCAGATTCAACGTTATTACAATCTTACGTCTTACAAGTTAGATTTCTCACCGACTAATTCCGATTTGTTAACTGCCCACTCTTATCTGTCCGTCAAGCATTTTACTGCTAAATATTATTTAATTTTATCTTCATTTAAATATTGACAGTCGATCTATGAAATTACGTAAAGGACAAACCTTAGGTTTCCAGGAGAACCAATATAAGACATTGTTTTTAAACAAAAGTGGTCATAACTTTGTAAAATCGTTTATAAGTTCTATTTAAAACTGTCTATGGCAAAGTGTCTAAGATTTGTTCAGTATTTTAAGGTAAAATAGCAAATATTAAATAAGCCTATAGTTTTATATATAGCATGTACCCGTTTTCGGTGAAAACTAACAGCGTAACGGTCATATATTGGTGTACTTTATGTTGCGCATTACTGTTCTAAATCCGTCATAGTTATGCTTATGACACACTAAACTTTGTCTATTGATTAAAGTTCAAAATTACTTGATGACGTAACAGAAGAATAATATGGACCCAATAAAATAATATCAAAGCTGTTTTTAATGCACATGAATCTTCTTTTATCGTGCTTTCCGAAGCCCGCAGGAGTATGAAATGGGTGGTCACCAATCTACGGACCGATCACGATATGCATAGTTTACCTTCGACCAATGCCACGTTTACCTACTTAGGTTTTATTATTCCTTCTATTGAAGGCTTATCATAACTGCTAATAAGTGGCAATTTATACAGTATCATACCAACAGGCTGGTCACGTAAAGGGCTAGGTAGATTAACATTCAAAAATTCGTCAGCAGTATGTCCAAGATTTGGGTCTCTATTAACACTCGAGGATGCATTTTGGTGTCAATTAAATTGGTAGGAAGCATGGCATCGCAATGTCATATTTTAATTTTCTCAAGTCAATGTTAGTTTTGAGGGAATAATAACGCTTGGGGCGGTTGGTTGTCCACAACTTATTGTGGGGCAGGTTGACTAATACTGATATACGAATATGTTATAGAAAAATCTAGTTTCTTGGTTATTTTTGACAAAATGAGCGTTACGAACAATCAAAACTGTTATATCAATATTTATATTATTTCACATAATCCAACATGGGCACTTATGAAACGTCAGAAGCTAGGTACACGGTTCCAATTGGCAGTTTCCTATGGAGCAAAGCCGGCAAGAAACACCACGGCTACTATTTAAAAAATAATTGGTTTTTCAATATTCCTAATTTGTAGTATTATTAAATATGGGAAGTTAAAACAGCAAAATTAAATAATGTAGGTATATTAACTTTAAATACGTTTCGAAGAAAATTAGTCTAAAAAAATAGTACTTGACTGTCAATAAAATTAAAAATGTATTTTTTTTTTGGTATTGAAGACTTGCTTACTTTAGAATTGGTTAAGTTTCTGAGTCTAGTAAGTTTATGCTCTCCCGTTCTTTAGAGACTGATCTTCTTAACTTGGTGAGTGATATTCGTGTAAATCGGTTTCTGGTGATTTACAAGGACTGTTGTAATTTAAACTTATTCGGGTGAAGCCAGCGTTAAAATCAAGGTCGAATTTGTAGAAGGGGATATGAAACAACCTGGTGAAATCTGGGAGGTTTCGAAGGGACTGAATATTGAAATATTATGCTCAACTAAATTAACTTTGTTCACCTAGTTGAGCATAATAACTGTGTAACTTTCACTTCAAATAAATTAGAAATTATCAGATCATGCGAGCGGCGAAGTCTCGCAGCGTTTTTATAATGAAAACGTGTAGGTGCTGCTCATACGCACAGCAAAGGCTAACTTTCCTAGATATGAAGGCTAAATGTTTGGTTAAATGCTCTTTGTATTCTCTCAACGAATGAACTGCATAGCACGTATTCTAAGCAACATTAGCGTATTTCAAGTAACTTGCACTAATTGTTGAACAAGATTATTCTGATCTTTGCTAGTTGGAAGCTTCGAGTCTTCCGTTTTACAAAACCTAGACTAAAAACTTAGTTCATCGCCGACAAGTTCCATTGTACTTGTTTTGTGTTCCCGTAATAATTAGGAGTATGTCTGTTTTGTCTTTCATTCCTCAATTTTTTCTTAATTTTGTAATCAGATTGAAGGAGCTTTTTTGATGGGTCTTGGGTACCACACTTGTGAGAAGCTGGTTTCCGACCCTAAAACCGGTGCAGTGATCACAGACAGGTCTTGGGACTACCACTTACCTCAAGCCCTGGATACACCCCAGTGTTTAAATATAACACTCAAGAACCTCTTCAGCAATGAACGTTTATGTGGATCAAAGGGTTAGTTTTAAAAACATTGGAAAACTATGCAATGAAGTGGGTACTTAAAGAAAGACTGTATTTGTTTAAAACTACTCAATTTGAAGCTTCAAATTAAGTATTTGACCGGAAATCCATCTCATTCTACACAATGGTGATTTTGCGTGACAAAGATACAAGAACAACTTCAAAAGCGTGTAACTTCAAAAAATTTCCACCAATTTTATTTTATTTTTTTAATAAGTATTAATTCATGTATATTTTTGATAGTAATCAAATACCCTCTATGATATGAAATACATGAAGAAAACCCCGCTAACGTGTTCTTTTCTTAGTTATTTTAAAACCACTTGTTTGATCGCACAGCTGTTGGAGAGCCGCCATCTTGTTTGGCGGTGGTCATAAGGTTTGCACTTAGAGCAGCCATTGTGCAGGCACGTCAGGAATGCGGTATACCCACCACTGAATGGTTTGAAATTGGTAAGTTTATCATGGTCAAAACATGTTATTAAATCAATCTAAATTTACATTTTTATTTTTTTAAATAGCTTGATCCCCTACACATTAGATGTTTTTTTTTTTTAATTTGAGGTTATTTAATTTATAGGAACAATTTAATAATATTATGCAGTTACTAGCGTACCGGTAATAGTATATTTTATAACGAGGGACTAAACGAAGCCATAATATACCCGAGGTGGTTTGACTCCCGAGCGTGCGAGGGAGTCAATGAAACCGAGGGTATATTAAGTTGGCGTTTAGTCTCGAGGTGCGAACTGTACTTTTCACTTCGAGTGCGAGAAAAATAGTCAATTTAATACAAAAACATGTACTTACCTAATAAATATTACTTAACAAAAAAACACTACAAAGTGAAAAATAACTTTAATTTCGGAAGTCGGTGTCTTTGGAGCTGAATTTGAATTTGTTGTCACCGCCTTCCGAAATTAAAGTTATTTTTCACTTTGTAGTGTTTTTTTGGAAGTCGGTTTTTTTTTTTTTGGAAAACGTACTTTTTAGTGGTTCACATGTGCTTACCCCTTCACAACGTACCGGCGTGATGTTATGTTATGAACTGGTGTAAACAATAGACAGACATGAGATTTCAGCAATCCCAGTCCATTTGCTATCATTTATTGAGGAGTTCCGTTGCCTATCTCCAAAGTTCTTCATCAGATCTTCACCAAATTGAAATGAGACCACTCCGAGAAAGTACTCTTCCAAAAAATACCTAAATCGCTTCGCGTGCCTATAAAATTTGAAGAGTTCCCTCTATTTCTCCAGGATCCCATCATCAGATCCTGACTTGATGATCATGGGACCACCTGGGAAGTATACCCTTTCAAACAAAAAAAAATCCAAATCGGTCCAGCCATCTTCGAGTAATTGGGGAACAAACATAAAAAACTTTTAAAAAAGGTTCCGACGAATTGAGAACCTCCTGCTTTTTGAAGTCGGTTAATAAAATAAAAATCACAATATCTATTAGGTATGTCTTTTGCTCTTTGCTTGACGTCAAACTCTTCACCAAGGAACATAATATATAGGAACATAATATTTGTCACTGGACATTCTTAATAAATTTATTTAAAGCCGAACAAATTTACACTCGACAAAAATTCTGAAATTTTCGCGGTCTTTTTTTTCTTCTAAACCAGTTACAGATTAACAATTTAAAACACATGGCGCCACCTTGGCAAAAACCATGGAACTAAAACTCTCAACATTTTCGCAATGAAGATAGTCCACACTCCACAGATAATAGTATATTTATTGGCTGTTTGAGTTTGTCTATGTCACGTGAAGGAAATTAAAAAACGAATTACTTTTTACTCCCTAGGGACTAAAGTGGTCACTTTAGTCCCGCTTCGTAGGGCTATAATGATGTCTTTTTAGAGCATGAGAAGTGAAAACGTTATTTTACTACCTTCATCGTGCCATTTATTCAGGACAGCTCAATAATGTGGTGCTTCTGTAAATTTAAAGATAACCCGATCTGAAAATAATTGTTTTTTTATGTGTTACTTTGTATATTTTCAGCTGGACCGTTTTCTACCGAAAAAATCTGCATGGCGATGAAAACGAATACAGAGGACTTTAAAATAGTCTAGTTTGGTTTAAAGTTTAATGTCACTATGAGGAAAATACCTATTAACATTGTTATTATCAGATAGTTGTTTTGTTTCTTTTCAGTTTTTTGTACTTCTTATTTAAAATATAAATAATAGTTTTTTGAAAACTAAACGACGTTCGAGATACAAAAATTATTATTTTCTTTTTCACATTAAAATTCATATATTCGAACTAGGCTGAGAATCTTTTCGAACGTCAAAATTTAATAAGACAGTCTCCCAAAACGCCACATTCTAGTGCTTTAGCTGGAAAGAAGAGGTAACCGTCAATAATTATATACGTATCTTTAAAAAAAAAGTAATGTCTTCATGGATTTTATTGTTTAAAAGTTATTTTACTTAGTTTGCTTTGCTTTTTCCTGGTGTTCAGTTCAATTTTAATTGATTTTGACGTAATTTCTTTCCTTAATTTTTTTATCGTTTTTTCTTCTTGTAACGCATTTAATATTAATATTTAAATATGTGTTCTCTTTAAATACTTTATTATTGTGACGGTAATCAATGAGTTAAATAAAAATCATCGAAATTGTATATTTTCTGTTTTTCTTCCTTTGTTCCGTTTTCCAAGTGTGATATAGTTCCAAGAGTGGATGTTTATAATATACAGCCACATTAGAACTTGGTTAGACTGAAAGGCCTATGCGGGCTTTTATAATGACTTACTTGACGTTATTATTGTCATAGACGTCAACGTTCGCATCCGTAAAATGTATCGAAATACGTGAACGTTACAATAACGTTGAATATTGGGTGTGGCAAAAGAAGCTTGAAAGTAGAATAAATGCTGTGGAAATGCGTTCTTTGCGAAGTATGTGTGGTGTGACTGTAAATGATAGGCTGAGAAATCATGTGATAAGACAACGGTGCAATTTAAACGAAGATGTAGTGACCCATAATAATATACTGAGATGGTTTGGTCATGCTGAGAGGATGAGTGAAGGTCCGCTAAGAAAAGGTATTTACAAGGAAGATCTGAGTCGAAACGCCGGGTGTGGCCGCCCTAAGAGGAAATTAGATATCCTCGAACTACAGCTGTAAGCCAGTTTTTTCGCCTAAAAACACACGAAAGCAAAATATGTAATAGTGATAACATAATCTACCCACGCAGGCGAAGCCGCTGGCAAATTCTAGCTTAATTTCTTAAATGAATTTTCTTAATTTAATTAAAAATTGATTTAAACGATTTAAAATTTCTGTAATACATGCGTTGGAGTTCATTTCCGTTGCAAAATCGTCTAAAATATTTTAATCGGCAAGCTGCCGCTCAGCCTGCTGCTCCACCGTCACTGTCCACACCGCTATGAGTTGTGCACCTCAACAATCACTCGCCCGTACATTTGTTCACATTCAAGCCGCGCTCCGCGCCGCGTGCCGCTGCCCTACACCGCTCAGCGAATACCGCTAAACGTATTATGATACAACTTGTCCGGTTTAAAAAAACCCCGATGGAAATCTCAATAATTTTTAGCCAAAACGCTCTACTTAGTTACGTCTATTATAGCAAGGAGAACCAGTAACTTAATACTTACTTAATGCTCGTCGATCCCTACAGGCGATCACGCACCGTCAACATCTCTGTTGATTTAGGCCACTTTCCAACGACCGCATTGTAGTGGTTATCGGGTACACGTAGTGGTACTAATTGTTGAGATTATTGGCCGAAAATGTCTTGTTATTTGAGTTATTTAATACTAAGCTTGGTCAACGGCTTTGGTTGGAAAACAAACTGCAATGATGTGAAGTATAAATGACACTACCATATATTTCTGATGAAGTCGTTTTCAGGAATCCTATATGGATTTTTTGATATCGTAAGAGTGTTTACAGAAGTCAGCAATCATCCTATTAAAGAAAAAAACATATAGATATTTTATTTATGTCTTGTCGAGTGCATTTCGTTACATCTATTTGCCCAACATAAATTATCTACGAGAAGTATTTTCAAAGTAACCAACAGTGGAGTGCGATCCTGAAGCGTTAAAGCAAAAAGAGGTCCATAATTATAATACCTATTACCTAAATTTCAACACACAGACATAATTAAATATTTCATATTCGTATTAGCTCTCCTATAAATGTCCATTATCATCTAATCTTACACTACTAATATCTTTGAGAGTAAATATATAGCGTGCTATTAGCAATTAAGGGGACATAGTTGGTAATCTGCTAAGTAGTGACACAAGTTCTAGAAGACGAAGAATCATCTGAAGCCAGAAGTTTAGTTGCTACGGGTGTCTCTATTTACATTTAATTTAATAATAATTATTCCTATTTGTATAGGTAGTTAAGATTTATTCATAACTATCTGCTGCCCGCGGCTTCGCCCGCGTGGAGGTCGAAAATTATCCCACGGGAATGTATTACCGGGATTAAAAGTATCCTATATGTTAATCCAGGTTACAAACTATCTGTTTGAAAAATTTCATCCAAATACGTTTAGCCATTTTCATGTGATTGAGTAACAAACATCCAAACAGCTTCACAAACTTTCTTTATATTAATATAGATTATATTATATTATACAAGGTATAACAGAAACCATATTGCTATCCTGAAGCACTAATAATAACAGCTGGTATAGAATCACACACAACACAACACAATACAAAACACAAACACAACACATAGACACAATACATAGTTTTAGCTCAAAATAAAACAATCTAAGAATTGATACCAAATTTTCGGTTTCCTATTGTTTCTTCAATTCAAATCATAACAAACGTGTCACTGCACTACGTAGGTCAATAACTTACCACCTTACTTGCCAATATCACGATAAACCTCTTCCGAGTGATGTGTTTATTTCAATTTGAAAAGTTCGGTTTTTCAGTGTATTAAAAATTCTCATTCTCACTTCTAAACATGTAAAGATAGGATTAAAAAACCCTTCCAATATCGTTTGATATCATGCAAAGATGCCGTGCCCTTGGTACGTATATACCCTTTCCGTTACACGTTGTATAATAGGATTATTTTACTAAAAGTCTGATGTGGGCCAAAAACTCAAACGCCGCTACATTTAAGCACATAACATCACGCCTTGTTTCCCCCAAGGGATGGGCAGAGATGTACCTATGGTACACCCATATTTCGCCAGTTATGTTTAAGTCCCACGTTATAGGGGTGAGCCTATTGCCATCAACCGGGCACAAATCCTGACTCTGGGCTGCAGCTACTGAGAGGTTCGGGATAGAAAAAGCGAATAACACTTTGCCCGACCTGGGAATCGAACCCAGGACCATATGCTCAGCAGTAGCGCTTGCGACCACTAGGCCAACGAGGCAGTCGTCCTTAATTCTCATGCTGACATTAAATGTTAGTGTATTGTAGATACTGAAAGACTTTTGCTTCCAGTTCTCTAAACAATGTTATGCAAATTTACTAATTTGATTATCTTTGATTAGCGTAGTTTTATTAATATCAGATGCATATCTAATTATCAACTTAAAATATCACTGAAACCTATCTTCAAACGAATATCAAAAACTTTTCATCAGAAAATTCCTTCAATGAAATAAGACCTAGTCATCTTAAAAGTAGCTATTACTGGCAGCTTACGGAATCCTTTCCAGTGAGGTTCCGACTTTCGACCTCTGAGGCTCATCTGTGGCTGCATTTTTGAGGCCTCGCAACCGATACTTGGAGTACTTAGTGCACTCTTGAGAGACTTATCTAACCAATGTTGTGAATTGATATAAATAGATGGTATGGGATTAATATGAGGTACTTATGTTGCATTTAAAATAATTTTATAAGTGTGAGTATGTGTGTTGGTAGTGTAGTATAGCTTTTGAGATTGGATAGTCCTTTCTTTGACATTCTGAATGCTTCAAAAAGATTCACATCCAAAAGCTTATTTATTGGGGAAATGCTCGAGAATATCCGTCTGTGCAGGATTCAGGATTTCTGGTAGAGACAGCTTTATTCGCTGAGTATATCAGAGTCCATAGTGCGAATGTGGAGCCACATGACAAATAATGCCTTACGTCTTGTCCTGCCCTCTGTGCAAAAAAATCTGCAGTATGAAAGACCTTTGCGAAACCTACGCCAACGCTGTCGGAGTGGCCGAATTCTGGTCAAAGATTATTTAAAAAGATTTATCGATGAAACAAAGAAGTAAGTAGATTGCCGTGATAGTTATTAATGCGCCCTTGAATAATCAGTAAATATTTAATGTAGCTCAACATGTATGGAAAAGTAAGACATGCAGCACTGACTACAAATAAATTGGTATAGGTAAGGATAGGAGGACAATTTTGATAACCGAACAAAGCCTAAAATCTCAATTTGGGAACAGACTATTATGACGACATCATTATGATGAAACTAACAGAATCATCATACTATATCTAATTCCACCCACCCTAATCCAGACATATTTCCATCACATTACCGTTAGACCATGCAATTCGCACGCCAAGGCCTTTGGGACTTGCGAGGCTTCGGCTTTGAGCAACGGATCCGGCTCCAAGGATATATAGGATCATTTTCTCCTCATATTCACTGCTACATTCTTTGGTTACGAGTGTAACGACTGAAGTTTTTAAATATTATATTTGAATCTGAGGAAATGACATGGATAACTAGATATCTGAATTTTTTTGATTAGAATTTATCAATTACCTCGATTAAAAGTAACTATTACTTTTTACTAAAACATAAATGATAAATAGAAAGTTTCTCAACAATGAAACTTAACTATCAAAAGTTTATGTTTATAACCATAAGTTTTACAGTCATATACTAAAAAAGTCCCTCAAGGAAACTCTGGGACCTAGCTGGTAAATTGCACGAACAGCAAGTTTTCAGAAAAGAACAAAAATATTGTGAAAATCAGTGGCTTTTCCCCACAGCAGAATACAATACTCAATACTCAAATTTTATTTGCATTCCACAATGTGTACGTAGGTGGTAAATTAAAAAAAATAGTGATCAATATGGACCCTGTCGGCCACAGCAAAAAAAATAGTAGGAGAGAGAAAGCCGTCGCCGCCGCCGTAGGAAATAATGCTGTGAAGATAACTAAAGTAGACTAAAATAACTTCTGGTATCAAATTTGCCAATTCCAAATAGCTCTTCACATCTACACAACTCTTCACAACTATCTAAACTTTATTAAGAGCTCCAAGGTGGGAAAAAACAAATCCGCTGGATGCTAGAAGCACAGAACCAGTCAAGTGGCGATGCTTCTGGAAGGCCTATATCTAGCTGTGAACGTGTTTCAGCTGAAATTATAATGATGTGACATTATTAAAGATATTATCATTATCTTTATCCAAACATCTACGACATGTCCAACTGACATACGTCATTAAAATTAAGTACTAAATGGATCGCCTCGTCTGTGGGAGTGCAGTTTTCTTAAATCATAGTCCCCTTTTCATTGAGGCTGGCTTTCAGAGCACGTGCAACCCAACTCAGTGTGAGGCCACTACACAAACGAGTGAAATCATTTAAAACTTTCCTTACACTCACCGTTTTTACTTTTAACGGGGACGCGGCTGTCATTGTAGTTTAATTGTTACGTTTATTTTCATGAAAGTCACAGACAGTGGAGAGATTTAGGGCTATAAAAGTATGTTATAAGAACATGGTTAGAAACATTACCCGAATATCAATTAAATAGCCCAGTTTTTTTTTAAAGGGATACGGAACCCCTTCCACCCCCTGTCGTGATGGCTCACCTGTTTAAAGCCTCGCCTCTCATGCACAAGGTTGTGGGTCCAAATTCGAGCAAAGGCCAATGTGAATTTTCAATTAATATGTACTTTCTTCATTTGTTTTGGAGATTACTGACATTGGTGAAGGAAAACATCGTGAAGACATTTGGACTTGAAGTTAATGCTAGCTTTTGTCCTAATACTTGGTTTCGACGGCGCGGCGTGGATGTTGCCAAATTTCGCACAGAAACGTACTATCGGGATGTCTATGTGTGACTAGCCGTATTTGCGCCAATCTGGTGCATAAATCCAGATAAATAGACAAACGGACAGAAATTCTAAAAACTATATTTTCGGCATCAGACTCGTCCCATCCAACAACCTAGCAATAACTTTTTTTTTAAAATATTCAGTGTAAGTACAGTTTTGACTTCACTACTATTTTATGTTTAGTCTAAAATTACTAACCTACTAACCGTCTTGAGCAAGCGTGGTGATCATTGCTCACTTAATAAGAGATCCCAAAATAGAAACTAGTTTTGTGCGATACCTACTTGTAATGTTACTGTGGTATAAATATAAATAGAATATAAAGTTTATATTCTTGTTATTGTTGCGAAAATGAAATTATTTCCATAAATAGTTTATTCCACTTTTTTGCATTTTTCTTTGTGGTCAATTCGGCCTTCACCACATCGCTGTGCTCGCGGCCCCAATAGTCCAACATGCAAATGTTCTTCCACGAGCTAACGAGGCACTCAACTCAGTTCTAACGAGTGCCATTCGAACAGCTACTGTCACTTGGGCATTACTCACTAACTCACATCTTTGTGATGTTGTGTGGCAGAATGTCAGAGTGCAATAAAGCATTCTGTATTCATCATTGTGCACTATAAGTTACCGCCGAGATTCGGGGCTAACAAAATCCGCTAAGACGAAGAATATCACATTGTTATAAAACCAGTACCTGAAACGCTGATCAAGAAAAAAAAATTACACAGTTTCAAGCAGCAGCAAATCAAATCACCCCGTGAGATCCATAATCAGCCTGTAGTGTTCCCACAGCTGGGACACAAGCCACCTCTCTAAGAGAGGGAGTGGCGGTGATCCTCCACGCGGGCCCAGTACGAGTTGGTAGATGTCACATCTCTTAGATTTTTTTTGGTTCTCGGTTTCCTCACAATGTTTTCCTTTACCGTTTTGAGAGCAGTGGTGATGAAATAATTTACATAAAGTCAAGCACTTGCCCGAGTTCGAACCTACGACATACAACTCGTAGGTATCTAAGTCGCGGCCGTTACCACTGAGCCACCGCTGCTCTAACAATATAATCACCATTACAAAATAAATTTTAAGAAATATTGTCCTTAAAAAGAAAATTAGGCCCCATACGACCCTACGACACCGATATAATTTTGCCCTCATTAACGCGTCAAAGGCAGTTTTAATGAAGATATAGGTGATTGCAGGTTCCTTGATTGTTTCTTATTAAGCGGAGATATTATTGGCTACTTTGCTTAAAATTTGCGTTGTTACAAGGTCTTTTTCTTAAATTAATTTTAATTATTTATTTATTTTAAAAAGTGTGGTACAGTCTGTTATAATGAATATAATTTTACAATTTAAGGACAAATCGAATAGAAAGACAGTAAAATAATTTAATCTGGCGTTCTGGCTAGGTTACATGAAACCTGTATTAAGGTTCACCAGCTCAGGTTCCCACAGGCGTAAAACATTTTAATTGAATGGTTAAGACTAAGGTACAAACGTATTTAACATATACTAAGTGTTAGTACGTGTGTGTGTTTTGTGATATAGCTGTGTATGTCTGTGTTCTGTGATGTAGGTGTGGTGTGTGTGTAAACGGAAGTGAAAGAGGTTGAGTTTAAATAATACGAGTATTAGAGAAGTCATTAAGATTGTTTATAAAAAAAAAACTATACTTAATGAAAATTGAAGCACATTTTCGTATCCAGCTGGTTGATAGAGATGATCTTCAAAACTCCGATCGAAACGAACTGATTTTGATGCGGTTTTTATAATAATTTAGAGAATTTATTTCTGAAGGTATAAATAAGTGTTTAATACATTAATACTAAGTAAATACATTAACACCAAACTTAAATTTTAAAAATCTTGATGCTTTGTGAGGTCGTAAAAACCTACCTAATCAGAGATGGGTCGCTAGTACTAAATAAGTGACCTCCAACTCAGAGATTACTGATTTACTGAATGATATGAGAGGCGGTACTAACATCAGGATAATAGAAAGAAAAATAGATTTATTTGTCACAGAAACACGTGCATATAAAAAGATGAAATAACATTAAAATAAATAATAGTTTAAAAAACTAAAAAACACGCTTTAAAAACCAAACTAAAAAAGGAGAAAATAATTTAATTCAATTAAAAAGCGTGGGGTGCTTGACAGTAGGTGATTATAAAAAAAAAATCCTCAAAAAGCACCCCACGCTTTTTAATTGAATTAAATTATTTTCTCCTTTTTTAGTTTGGTTTTTAAAGCGTGTTTTTTAGTTTTTTAAACTATTATTTATTTTCTATTTTTTAGTTCTGCTAACTACAAAAACATGTTTTTTTTTTCTCATTTTTTTTTTAAATTATTGAATTGTCATCGGTCCTCGACAAGTTTACAAAGTTTCACTGAAATCTGACCGTTTAAAGTGGGTCAAAATCGCGCTCAAAGGAGTCGGTTACATACAAACATACAAACAAACAAACAAACTAACAAACATACAAGTGAAGCTAATATAAAGCGTGTTAAAAACATGATAAAAACAGAGATATTTATACACAGGCATATAGAACATAAATAGTCGGCAGCTGCACGCCGTAACTGTGACAAAAAGGCTTCCACTCAGCATAATGCTGTGCTATGGGACCCACAGTACGAAAATCCAGCTAGGATTTTTCCAAATTAAACAAAACAAGTAACAAAGTAAAATCATTATAATAAAAGGTAAATAAAACTTAATATTACCCTACAACCAATGATTTAAAATGCTATAGAATAAAGTAATAAAATGCGTAGCTACCCAAAAACATAATAGGTACTACACAAAAATGTACCGCGTTTTGTCTCGCTCCCACTCACACCTTCATAATTACATAATTTTTATTACTAAACGGTACCTTTGATGGAATTGCGATTACGTGAGGTTAAGTGTCACTATGAATGGTGACAAAATTTCTTGTTTACTTCAGCAATTACTGAAACCTCTCATATCTAGAGCTTCTCAAAAAACTTAAACCTGCATCCCACAACAAACCATAATATTTAAAGTTATATCTAAATTTTCAGACTGCACCGCATTCCAAGAGTCATCTAGCTACAGAGCGTTTATGTTACCAACCGGCCGGAACGTTAGTAACTGCGACCACTCGTTACATACGTCACATACTTACGACTCGTATGTGTGCAGAACCTTAGAGTTTGTTAGAAATTTTGTGGGTTTATAGTAGAGGGAAAATCGGAGTTTACGTTGCTGGGGAGTAAGTGACTTTAAAAAGAATGGAGGGCTGCTTACTGCAATAGTTTTGACTGTACTATAAAGATAATATATATATAGATAATTACTGTTTTATGTCAGAGACAAAAGGAACGGTTTCAATACTTACAGATATAAAAAAGTAATTATGATTAATTTTACTTAAATCAAATAATTTTCAATGACTCACTATGATTCACTTGAAAAAATTCTAATTGCATTTTTCTTTCACATTTACTTTGTTTTCACTTTCCGATGATTTTTAAATTATCCAAGAGTTGGTCAATTAGCCAGAAAGTTGAAGCTAGTAACTTGTTCCAAAGAGTAAGTTTCCATGAAGAACAGGCAAGAAACTAAACATTTATTTAGTCTCATCAAAATCATTTGCTAGCTGTTTCCAACAATCCTGGATTCAGCTTCTAGTCTAACCGGATGCAGCTGAATACCAGCATCTTACGTGGATTCTGGACCTGCATAACCCAGTTATTGGTACCCACTATACCCCTTGGTAAGAGCTTATAATTAACTAGCTTTTGGCAGTAGCTCCGCCCGCGTGGACGTCGGTTATCGCGTAAAAAAGTATCCTATTTCCTTCTCCATATCCCAGGCTAGATCTCTGCTAAATTTAATGACGATCAGCTTAGCGGTTTAGGCATGAAAATTTAACAGACAGACAGATAGACAGAGTTACTTTCGCATTAATAATATTAGTAGGGAGTAATGAAAAATCTGTAGCTACCTATATCGTAGATCATTACTCCCCCGTGGAGCAGTGGTGGCCCAATGGTAACAGCCGGGACTTACGAGTTGTAGATCGTAGGTTCGAATCCTGACAGGCATTTTACTTTGTGTAAATTATTTCATCATCACAAAACGGTGAAGGAAAACATTGTGAAGATACGGACATGTTTTAGAGCCAAAAAATTGAAGACGTGTCATCCTAACCGACCCGCACTGGGATTGCGTGTTGGATTACGGCCCACTTTCTCTCACAAAGGTGGCTTGTATCCCAGCAGTGGGAACGTTATAGGCTAATTTTACTATGCTTATGCTGTTGCTATAAAAGAGTAGGTACGATCAAGGAGCGATAATGTTACGCAATTTTCAAACAAATTTCTTGCCCATATTGCGTACGCATGTCACCTTTTTGAACTGTAATTTTCATTAAAAATCTTAGTACAGAGATAGTCTGAAAAATATTATAATGCAAGTAAAAATAACTATTACAATGCTTGACATATTTATTCCTTTACTGTACCCACAAAGTATTACCTAATCAGAGCCAGGTCGAGGCGCACTCAACACCCAGTGTGACACGGCGCTAATTAGCCGGCACCCCACTAATTGTATGCTTAGACGAGTTCCAGTGGCTGCATCTGCCTCTGTTAGGATGAGTTGGAGTCCTGCAGGATTATGTTGGAAGATACATAGATACAAATGATTGATAACATAAAGTTGGTTGGTTGTTCTTGGCATTTTGTAGACAGTCTGATGCTAATACGTTAAAACCAAAATCAGCCACAAGTTAAGTACATATAGTTAGTAGTAGTTGTAATCTTCTATCTACATGTCTCTATATAATATAAAAATTGTCCTCCAGAACGAATTTTGGTTATGGTGGCCTATCTCAACGGAATCTAATCTTTGGTGTGGGAGATATTATTGTTTATGCACAAGAGGCTCGTGGCTAAGTCATGATAGCCACACGGGTCGATCGATCAGGTTAAGCTACGCTTGCCCCGGTCGGTCCGTGAATGGGTGACCATTTTTTGCATAACAAAACCCCTCCATGCATCGGAAAGCACGTTAATCCGTGGGTCCCGGCTGATATTCGTACCTTTTTGACAGTAGCCCCAAAGTCTGACAACCAGTCTTATCAATGGGTATCATATTACCCAGTAACTTGGTTGTGGAAGCCAGTTAGGCAGTCGCTCCAGGTAAAATACTGGTATTCAGCTGCATCTGAAAGCCGACCCCAAAATAATTAGGAAAAGGTTAAGCATATTGATTGCAGATTGATTGTATACGCAGACACAGGTGAACTCTCTCTTCCTTCACTCTCACAGCCCGGTGGGACGGCAATCCTGTACAAACGAAGCGAAATGAGGCCACTTAACGTAACTTTCTGAGGCACGGGGGTATCAAAGACCTTGCTCAAGACCAGACGCTCAGCAGTTGCGGTTGCTACCACGAGACCAAATGGGCAGTCATTTTTCCGACATCCACGCGAGTGACACCGTGGTTAAAAACTAGTCAATAATATAAAATTATGAATAAAACTGGTCAGAAAAAGCTCGGATGTAGGAGTAGGCTTTCTCGGAAAAATCAGTATATTTTCAACAGTAGAAAACCATAGTAAAAAGCTGGTCTAATGACTGATCATAGGTGGAAGAAGCAAAAGAAGTAAATGTATAGGACATGTGAGATTCAGAGCAGGTGGCATTTTGTTCTACGCACGCCCATGAGTAAATGCGATGAATTTATGTATGACCTTCATCAATCATTATCTGGTAATCTGTGCAGTTGGACTTCCGAGACAAATCGCTTAGTAGGCAGAAAACTGATGAGTTTTCTCGTTTTCTTGCTTAACTTAGGAACCACAAGTTTACGACTTTTGAATATTCATTAACGAACTGACACAGTTACTTAAGGGGAATCTAGTCGCGGGCTCGAACTCACTGCTGGGCCTGGCTAAAAAGCATGCTGTCTCACCAAGCATCGTGTTCGACAGAGGTAGTATCAGTGATGAACAGTTAGACGCTAGTCTACACGCACAACGTTATTAAATCAGATGCAGGATCATTTATAGTAAAACAGGCGCCTAAAAAAATTCAAAAAGTCCCTCGGAAGATCGAGTTTTATGAAAAAACCACTGCATAAATCAATGATCAATTATTGAACTTTTCGATATTTGAGCTTTGTCGGTACCGACTTGGTTTTGGAGATTTTACACTTTTTTATTACATAAACACGCCCAAAGTTAGGTTTAATTAGCCAGAAAACTAATCTTTGTTGGGTCCTAACTTTTTAATGGCTTATTATTTTAGTATTCTCTTTCCGCACAGATAATAAAACCAAAGCTTGTTTTTGATGTACACTGTCGAACATTGGAGACACTCCTGTTTTTGTATGGAAAAAATGTCAACTAGGGCGCTAAAGTAGCCCGCGGAGTCCGAAATTAGTTTACGTTTTTTTCGAATTTGTAGGTCAGAGTTGGGTTGTATGTTGATTAAAATATCATTCACAGTCGTAACAAATATGACTTTAAAGAATTATAATCATTAAAATCAGCAATAAAAGTTAATTTAATACCATTGAATGACTTTTTCATGAAATATTTAGAGGGATGTAAAGAAAGAAAGAAAGAAAAATGTTTACTCTGCACAAACAAAACGAACATTACAAAAAATAAAATAAGAAACATAAAATGTACACATACAATGTGGACAAAAAGCCCCGTATTCAAGTTGTAAAAGTTACACAATATTATCCATTGACTGTTAATGACAGTCAAGGCTTGGGACCAGAGACAATATAAATGGATCTGCCTGCGTTGCGACATGGTTATGACAACGGTAATTATATAATAATCAAAACAAAAACAAAATGTCGATAGCAGAGTGCATTAGTGACTGCTTTTGTTACAAATAAACCACAAATATAATAACAACTAAGCCGTGCGTCGCATCTGTGCAAGAACAGGACGTTGCTCAGCAAAATGCTGTGATTTCGGACGGACCTATTGTCAACAGCGCTGCTTTTCAGAAACGGCCTTTTGGAGTGACGTAAAGACGCATGTCGTGTGAATGTGTGATTAAGTTATGATAACGGGTAAGTACAATTTTCCACGAAAAAGACTGATGTAATAGCTGGACCTATTACGTATAAATATAAACATATCTGTTATATCTGTAATATACGGAATTTATTATAAGTAATCAATAAAATACATAAACTAAAACTTTAATACATTGATAGTAATTTTATAAGCTAAATAATGACTTTAACGTTGTATACGTGAGAGTCGCGATGGTATTGCGGCCATTTTCACCGTATTGATATACCTACCCTGACGCATCCCCCTTAAATCCACGCTTTTTTTACTTTACGGCTGAGTATCTCTACCCACTCTTAAGTAACCCTAGCCCATCCTTTGGATTTATTTTTCTCGAATATTATAGTTTACCTATATTAGTGTCACCGATTTGTTAATTAACTACCGTAAACGTTTATGATTTCAGATATGTCATTGATTAGTAGGTAAGGTTTTCAGTAACTTTTAAGCGGGCTTGTGGATCCCACCATAAAGATAAACATTTATTTATGTAGGTAAATTGGTTAAAAACACTTTTAAACATTTACACAAAAATAAATGATGCTTAAAAAAAAGAGGATAATGGCTGTTTCCTAACGGACTAGTCTGAAAAGAATCACCGAAACAAACTCAGTAATCACAGTCTCTTCTTAAGTCCAGACAGACTTGGTCAGGTAAAATAAGGACCATGCAATCTATGTTTGAGATGATCTTCTATTCCAATTCTCAACATAAAAATGTGAGACTTAAATAGCTACCTTATTTTTCGCTGGTTAAGGTGAACCTAGTCCACATTTATAGCATACAAACGTCGGGAGTGTTTTATTGGTCGTTAATTTATGCATTGGCTTTTTAATAAAACCCGATCTTTCAAAGGACTTTTCTTATTTTTTTCGCGATTTTTTTACTATAAATGATCCTGCATCTCACTCAATAACGTTGTGCGTGAAGACTAGCGTCTAACTGCTCATCACTGATACTATCTCTGTCTGACACAGCCTGGTCAGACAGCGTGATTTTTAGCCAGGCCCACCAGTGAGTACGAGCCCGCGACTAGGTTCCCCTTAAGGCACCATTTTCTTTCCACAGAGTCCGGACTTCTAGAGGATAGTTTAATGACACGTTTATACTATTACCTACCTATTTACTGAGTGACCAGAAGTAGTCAGTATCACAGAACAAAACACCAATACCAAAAACAATGTAACTCCTTAACGATGTCCCCAGAGGAGCCACGTAATATCAACATCCGTTGCACATTATAAAGCATGAGATATCAACATAATATAATATGTGCTGAAGCAGGGTACACTCATGAATAAAAAGATGCAATCCACGTCGGATACCAGCGGTTATTGCCAAATAGGATGGCTTTGTAGCAGCTATTTTAGCTCGATAAGCTTGGACTAGGGAGCTGGGATCGTGTATGAAATAAATTCTGTTGAGAGCTAAGTTTTCTTGTCCGAGAAAAAATATTTATCAGTTGCAAAAAGTTTATTTTTATGAAGTAGCTACCTAAGTTGCCATCGCCACATTGACGGTAGAAAAGTGGCACCTCTAAAATAACTACATGTACAGTAAAAGAGTGTAGCTTTGTAAACTTACCTACAAACTCCTGCCACTTTGCCTCGCGCTCTTATGGTCTCGGCGTCATGGTCAGTCGTCCTAAATCCAGATAAACCTTCACTGCACATTTTGTTGTGTTATTGTTCGTGTCTTGGGTGTAGCACAAAATCACAGATGGACCATCTCGTATGAGAAAAAGGTTGTACACGCGGAGCACATTGTTTAGTTCGTGTATGACCAGTTGAAGTTAAAAAAACTCGCGGCAGCGAGCCGCCACTGTCGGCCTTCGTTGACCAATGGGATTGCTTGACGAATAGGCGAGAAGCAAGCTGGCAACTTAATCAAATCAAACCCTTTCTACCACTCACAAATGCTTGCGTACTAATAGGGGGTTGAAAGACTATCCAAAATTCCTATGATTAAATGCGGTAGGTAATACCTATCTTAAAGAGAACGGTACGTAACACTGCATCATATTTAGTTGCTTTGGTAAGAAACGGCAAACTCACCAAGTGTGGCGATCTGGATAGCGTGAAAAACAACCTATGAAAGTTATTGTTTATATTGACGTGTTTGTTTTTTAAAAGTCGGTTGTTTTTTTTGTAAATAAGTTTAAATTTTTCACACAAAGGGTGCACTGTATACATCTGTTTATAACCTAAAATCGTACAAACGTGATGTTATGTTATGGAAATAGTGTAAACAATACATAGACTCACACATACAATCGCAGCAATCGTGGGTCATTTGCTGTTAGTTATTGTAGAGTTCCGCTGCCTATCTCAGAAGAGGAGAACTGACCAGAGATATGAGGTACATTCTAAAACATTTCTTGAAAAATACGCATTTAAATAATGAAAACTCCATTCAATTCTCCATTGCTGAGCTTGCTCGCCTTCTGGCTGTGGGTGAGTGGGAGTCGGGCCTCTGGCTGCAGGCACTACCGTCACCCAACATAGGAACCATGCTGAGTGACTCGACCTTCCGGCTCGCTACTTGCCTGCGTCTTGGCGCTCCTTGCGTGGCTCTGCATCGCTGCCAATGCGGTGAAGTTGTTGACCGCCTCGGACACCATGGCTTATCCTGCAGTAGGAGCGCAGGCCGAATAGCACGACACGCCAGCATCAATGACATCATCCGTCGTGCTCTTGTCACCGCCGGGGTGCCAGCTGTTTTAGAACCCTAGGCTTGGCACGCGACGATGGGAAGAGACCAGACGGAATGTCCATAATGCCTTGGAAGTTAGGTCGGCCTTTGGTGTGGGATGCAACATGTGTCGACACCCTTGCGCCATCCCATCTTTCTAGTACGGCGAATTGTGCTGGGGCGGCTGCTGCAGGTGCGGAAAACCTCAAACGGCGCAAATATTCCAATCTTACTGGAACCTATATATTCGAGCCGTTTGGGGTTGAAACTCTAGGGCCATGGGGTCCGAGTGCCCACTTACTTTTCCGAGATATTTCCAAGCGGTTGGTTGACTCTTCACGTGACCAAAGGGCTGGCCTATATTTCGGCCAAAGAATCAGCATTGCCATACAACGTGGCAATGCTGCCAGCCTTTTGGGCACTCTTCCCGTTGACAACGATGCGGACTTATTTTTTGATGCATTATGATTATTTTCTTTTTTATATACCTGTACATAATAATAGCTTTGCAATGTGTTTATCAAATTATGTTAATTCTCCATTCATTTTGAGAAAATTGCGGACATACAAACCTATGGGTTGAATAAGAAGGAGAAGGAGTTGTCCGTAATCCACTATGGGGGCCCAGTGCGAGTTGGTAGATGTCACATGACTAAAAATGTATGTTTTTAGAATATGCTGGTTTCTTCACAATGTTTTCCTTCACTGTTTTGAGAGCAGCGGTGATGAAATAAGTAACTCAAAATAAAATGCCTGCTAGGGTTCGATCCAACGATTTACGACTCGTAAGTTACCGCCGGGCCACCTCTGCTTTCAAAATGGTTGTTTGGGATCAAATAAACACCCCGGAAAACAAAAAAAACTTTCTTAATCATTCGGCCATTCCTCTCAACTCCCCTTTAGTTTTCCACGTCAAATAACTGAAAGTCCTTTACAACCGTATACTCTAAATAACGAATCATCTCGGTCTCCATAAAAAGTCCAATGATCTAAAAACTTTGACCAGTAAACAACATAACGAGATATTTTGAAGACCACATCAAAATACGGCTCACTAAACCCACTTAGTAATATTGCAGATCATAGAAATAGGGATATAAAGAGCTATGGATATGGCTTTTATGTATCTCTAATAGACTGGATTATAAAATAACTGATAATAATACTAATCACCCACAAAGATAGATAGATTATGACAGATTTAAAAGGGAATTGCTCAGTTTGTTAGGGGGATTTGGCTAAGCGTGGACAAGGTCTTTATTAATAAAATACTTGCATTTTAAAAACTACATATCTAGAGGAAAGCAAATATTATAGTTAAGTTGTAGCAAGATGCAAGAATATGTTTTAACTGGCATGTGAAAATTTTAAACCTTTCCGGGTAAAATCTTTGTAATAAACGTGTTCTTTGCTATAATCTGATTATTTTCATATTTTAGGGTTGTGTTAGGATGGTTAAAATAAAACGAATCGTTTTTATTTGTTATTTTCACTTCATTCAGAGTCATAAACTGTTAAAATATTGTCTAAAAACCGGGCAGGCGGTGCAAATTATTTTCGTGCCTAGCCCAGCTTAAATAACAAATAATAGTCATAACGTGAGCACAGCAACCCACCGTTCTTCGACCGACAAGGCAATTGAGGAGCACTCCATTTCCGGATTATTGATAATACCTCAATAAGCTGCAACGTGTCTTCTGCGATGAATTACATCAACTCCACAATTAAAACATCGCATTGGTTCCTCATTCTTACTCGAAGTACCTACGCGTAGCAGAGGAGTCCAAGCTTTTGCCGTGGCTTGTCATTAAAGCCAGTTCAAGGTCCATAATAGCACCAGGTTCAACGTGAGGTGCAGATTCAGTATCCCGGTAGGGTCGAGTCATCATGAGGAGCGGTATCGGAGTCCATGATAAGAAAAACAAACGTTCAAAGCAGCGAGTAAAGAAAATATCATCCACCGTGAACGGAAGCAAAGCGTTTAAGATAGTTTTTTCATTGTTGTCAGACATCAATGTTGTCAGATGTCATTTCACTTGACGTTAGAGATGTTCGATATGTATTGAGCGATACTCAAGTGGGTCGGCACAACGAGAGTAGATCGATTTTCACATCGATTCACCAATATACGATCCACTACTGTAAATTGATAAAGGTAGTGAGGATCGGATCAAAAAATCGTATTACTGTACAATCGTACTGTAAAATCGTAGTAGTCAGATATTTGTACACGGCTACTTATTTATTTATTTATTCACAAGGCAACTACAACAGGTAACAATCCCATAATGTCACTAATTTAACATTGTAGGTTTCGACCTGATTATCACCCAAAGCGTAATCGCACAACATGACCAGCAAAAATAATAATAATGGCGATGATAAAACTACAGTAAAAGGTTAGTCCAAAAAAACAAAAAACAAAAAAAAAACACAGTTACAAGGTATGTGCGTCTGACCTCCGACACACTTCTACTTAGGTAGGAAATGTGTAGGAGGCCAGCGCGCCAGGTAAATTACATAAATTGACAAAAAGTTACATTATTAATAAAGAATACAGTATTTAAGCGTTGGGATATTAAAAGGAAAGAGTACACACATGTCTTTTGAAAGCAGCGGCACGAGAATCGAAGATGTCAATACTGTTATTGTCTTTTGAAATTTCATTATAAAGTCTACACATTCTAACGATAGGGTTGTAATATGAGGTGTTATTTGTAAAGACCAGAAGTGTAAAAGTTTACGCTGATCTCGCACTGTACGGAAATCCTATACATAGTTAAATGCGAAAAAATGAAAATCTCAGGAAAAATACTATTAAGCTGTTATTTTCAATGCACACGCTTCTAAATCACTACTGACATTGGCAGAATTGTTCGGGATTTTATTACGATACTAAGACCGAAACGATTCATTGCAAAGCAAAATTCGATACACAGCGACCGGATCAAATATCTGTAGGAGTTGCTAGGAAAAAAAAAACAATAATCGATTTAAAGAACCATTATTCTAATCTAAAAAACATATGTTCAAATACTAATAACGTTTTTCATTGTTTTATTTTAAAACAATATAAATGAGTATAATCTTCTCATACTGTATTGATCGGTACTCGTTTTGCAGACAAACATTGCTTTTTGGTTACCTACCATAATTTATTATTATCTAATCGATTACAGACTGAAATTGATGTTCTATTTCCTTGCTGGTAACACTGCGTCAAACAAAATGGCTATGCTTTTTAACTAGTGGATACAGTTTACATGCTTTTAATTTCGACTTTTTGTAAGTGTACCTGGCAGCTATGTGATATGCAAAAATATTTCTTTCAGAATTAAAAATATTGTTTAGTAAAAATAATCATTACCGGCCATCTTGTCCACGCTTAGCCGAAATTGGTGATTTCCTTTACATAATAAACTTAACTTTTAAACTTTACTTATTTTAAAAACAAAAACCACGGACTTCCTAAAAAAATACTACAAAGTGAAAAATTACTTTAATTTGTATTTTCTTTTTAAATTACTTCTTCTTTTTTGCCTTCTATGTAAACAACATGTATTTATGTGTCAGAAAGTATTAGAACATTATCAAGAAACACAAAGTGAATGAAAAACGTATTATCGAAGCTTACACGAAAACTACCCAAGAAAAGTTAATACAATTTATATGGGACAACCTGTGGGACAACCCCTAAGGCAAACCCCTATCCATTAAAGAAATTTCGAAATCGATTCACAATTGCCAGAAATATTGCGGAACACATATACAAAAAAATACAGATGAATTGAAAACCTTCTCCTTTGTGCGTACAAAAGTGACCATGTTATATTACATACTATGTTATGTAATGTCGATGTAAACGGTCTATTAGACCATTAACACCGATACCAAAACTAACATACATACATAGGCATCTTTCTGATCTCTTCTTGTTTCTAAGTTCCGATGCTAATACAAACAAAATTATTGGAGACATAGTTAAGAAGATAGAATTATGTGAGACAATTGTTTGGAGGCAGGAAATTGAACGCCGACCTTCGATGTACTTCGTCTGAATTGAGAGGGATAACTTGATTTAGTGTGGATTTATTCTCAAGCTTGTTTTCTTTACGTGGACTACCAGTATTTCAATGAAATCTGGCATTTTCTGAAGAAGAAGATGATGAAGTGGGTGCTTCATCCGCGAAGAAAGTAAAATTGCTTCCAGAATCATATCAAAGGACATTTTTTTATTCATAGTAGTAAGTAAAACTCTCCCTTTAATTTAATCTATGGACCTGGATATTACATTGTATTTAGGTACTATAAAATACACACACGACGCACTTGAACTCTGATGAAAATCGTTTATTAACCGACTAGCGCGAAGCATAAAGAAGGGTTATGATTTTGACCGGTATGTGTGTTCATCTGTTTCCTCATAACTTCTAAACTGCTTATCACAATGTGGCAAAAGAGATTTAGTTGGAAGCGTCTTCATTGTCCGCTGGTTAGAGGCTAGGTGACGTCACATTAAATTGAATATAGCTTCCTCTAGAGTACCTAAAGTCAAGAACTAAAAAAAGGGTACTGGATATACCACTAGGGCTTCCATATGAGAATATTACCTGTTTCATGCTTTTTACAGCGTGATTATTCAGTAGTCTGGTTTTAGTTTTAATGAACTTGTTTTTTATTTTTTAATAATTGTTACCAAAGAACGCCAATACAGTATCAAAACCGTATAATTTGTTAACCGCAGACGGAATTACACTATCCCAGCTCAGAATAAACAAGCAAACTCTTTGAAGTTCGCGTCTGTCATACCATATCAGTCCTAGAAACATACGATTGAGCCTATAAAAATCCTTAAATAAACGTTGACCTTATAAACAACCCAATAAATCGTACATCGTATGCATATTAATTATTCACAATTATTTTAAACAATGCCACGCACTTTATTACTCGCATAAAATAAAATTACAATAAATAATTAATTTATTAATAAAGTTACACCGATACAGAGTTTAGCTCACATTAGAATGGCAGTAACTAGTATTTTATTGCATTGCTTACATTTTTTATTGTGATAATAAATAACATAAAGTATTGATAAATAACGTTTTCAATTGAACGATATATTTTCTATAAGGTCTTTGATTGAGATGCTGAATGACCTATATCGTAAAACGAAGGCAAAATAAATACAAATTTAGATCCATTTATACACTGCTGAATAAAAAAATAAATACAAATTTAGATCCATTTATACACTGCTGAATAAAAAAAAACATCATACCTGTATTCCACGATGGGTTGGGCAGAGGTGTTTTAGCTCACATATATTATATTTCGACAGTCATCTTTTATGATAAATTAATTTATTTGTGTAAGTTTTTTTTTGTACAAATGCTTTTAAACGTTAATCACATTTTTAAACTAAATGACGTTGGCATTTCCTATCTGAGACGAAAGCCGAAACAAACTCAGAGGCCGCAGTCTCTTTAAAAGTCCAGACATAATCTTGGTCAGTTCATGTAAAGACAATGTAGATTGGTGTCTGAAATGGTAGACACAAACATGTAATAGGAGCGAGTGTATTGTTACTGCGTACAGATCCAGACTCCGGAAAGCTACTGAGAAATTCCTAATGAAAAAAAAAATCAAATTACGCGGCTTGGAAGTCGAACCCAGGATCTAAAGCTCAACAGTCGCGCTTGCGACCATTCACTAGGAAATAGCAAAACACAGTGGATTCGTGTCAAACGTTTTAACCGCATAAAATTACATTACTATGAGACTACTTCAACATTATTCGCAAAATATTAATCCCAAGAGTTGAAGTAAACATTTTTCACGTCCCATCTCAACCTCTAGATATTATCCTTCAAAAAACTCCATGTTACAAGGAAAATTTTCACAATAACTTTGTAAAATAACATTCTTTGGACATAAAAGGCACAATGTAGGGGCACAAAAGAAACTAATATAGAATGCCATCAAAATTATGAACGGGGCAGAGTTTATGTGCCTCAATTGTAAACTTTTTGTAATAAAATGTGGCGTGTTTTTGTAACCTGGGCTAGCAAATAAAGGGGGAGGTCTATTGCTAGGTATATGCCTGGGTACCTGGTATTTCGTGTACAGATACAATTTTGGGACGCGATAATGTAAAATCCATTATTTGTGTACGGGTAATCAAACTTTTATTGCTTTAGTGTTTTTGGTTACTTTGTATGAGTGAATTTTATTTATAATGTGCTTTTTTTTGTAATGTGCGTTTATTTCCTATCTTTCTTCTTTTTATTAAAGAGAGGCCCGGTTTCCATAAAGGGGATGCCCTAAAAGGACATATAATAACCTTATTGATGATGTTCTTCTGAGAGGTCAGGTGTGTAGAATATGCACACAACTGGTGTATCTACGTGTATGAAAAGATGTACGAGCGTAAAAGAAGCAAACAAAAGAGGTTGCAAGGACCGTAGCAGGTGCCGTCCTGTAGTTTCTGCCTACCCCATGAGAAACGAGGCGTAACTTTATGTGTGTAAGTTTTCGAACTATGTCCCTGATTTTTAACTGCAAGTTAGGTACTCACAGACTTATTAGTAAAAAAAAACATAGTGACGAAACGGACATGTCCCAGCAGCATTTATACAATAAAGGCTGATTATGCATAGGCACTCACAGGGTACACACAACAACATCAAAAGTTTTGGCAATACATATTGACACTCGCGAACACTCGACGCGTTGCTACTTACAACTGTGTTACACAATTAGACTAATAAGTCTAATTGAATTACTGTCGCTGCTGAGCAAAAGCTTTATTACCCAATGACCTCCATGCAGTGTTTGCGATCCAGGGCTACTGTGGTCTACTGTAAACAAAGCACTGAAGAAAAAGTTTTGACCATAAACAGTTTGACCTGCACTTGCTACTGCTACATTACAGCAACAATGTCCACACTATATTGCACCAAAACACACTAAAACAAAGTACGCCACCAATTTGTGCTTCTCTCCCAAACGGCTCGTAAGCGCTTAGTGCTTACAATATTGGACATTATAGTCTAGACCTGAACAATTATAGTCTGAAAACATTAATAGTTATGCTAACAAGGTCGTTTTAACTTTAAACGGTTTCATTCAATGTCTTTGCAGAAAGTTAGGGTTACTGTTGAAATAATTTAGAGTCAATTTAATAGCCAAGAAAGTTGAACTTTACTGAAACTGAAATCAGTAAAAAAATATGATCGCAACAAGGATAGTCAATCTTTCACTAAATATGGACTTTGGGAGTCATTATCTTTATTTATTTTTTATTTATAAACGTTACTGAATGTTAAGTAATGATTAGCGACTGTTTAACCAAACATTTTTATTTTAACGTTTAAACATCTCTTAACTTTAATTTATAAATAAACCCTTTAGGGATTTGCACAAATGAAAACTTGGTAAGAAAAATAATTGTAAAATTTGGAAATATTTGATAACCATTAGAAAGACTATTTAAAAAAAATATAACTGCCATAAAATAGACACGAAAAGTTTATAAAACTAGAAACACCAAATCTCATGTAAATTCAACCACTATTCCTGTTATAAACCACAACGAAAAAATATGAAGAAAATACTATCTCACCAAAAATTTCCCTGAAACAGCCTTCGCATAGAAATAGCAAAAGGACTTTCGA
This sequence comes from Antitype chi, assembly GCA_947359405.1. Classification (NCBI taxonomy): domain Eukaryota; kingdom Metazoa; phylum Arthropoda; class Insecta; order Lepidoptera; family Noctuidae; genus Antitype; species Antitype chi. The sequence goes on from OX375819.1 coordinate 20,436,975, forward strand.
AGGACCCAAAATAGTTGAACCACCTGACTCCTTACAACGCATGCGTGAAAACTTCGCCCGCCTTGTTTCATACTTGTCAGTGAGTCAGTGTCGTATGCCGCGCCGCGTATCACCCGCGTGTCGAACCAATCACGGGTTGGCCGCGTATCCCTCACGCGTATCGTAGTGTTGTGACTCGAATGATAGTGTTGTTTTATTAATTAGGTGATGTGTGATGAGTGAAAAAGGTGAGTTTTATTTTTAGTGTTTAAAACTTTTTTTTGTAAACTTTTTGAACGAAAAAAAATACACGTTACAATTTAATTAGAAGGCGTCATTTTAATTGTTCAGTGTGTCATGAACGCCCCATGTTTTAATGATACTCAAACTTTTCTGGAGTCGTGATGTTTTTAATTAATTTAGGAGAAGAACGAGATAATTGTTATTCATGGGGCTGTCCTGCCGGGATTCAATTGCTGTTGAAAGAACGAGGATGTTTAATTTTTATTTTAGTAGATACTTATTTCTTCTGTTTTCATGTTTATTTTTACAAAAAGAATTATAAGGCGCAATATATTATATATTTCTATTTCCAAGATAATATTTACATTACTAAGGGCTGATTTTACCAAAATCTTTTAACCGTTGAATAAAATTTACGTTTGACAATTCTACTATGGAAAACTGTCAAAAATTCAAAATTTATTCTCAGGATAAGACTTATTCCATGTATAAAAGTTTGGTGAAATTCGCCCTTAGAAAGCTTAAAATCTTAATAATAATATGTAACGGTATATAAAATAGTATGGGAAATAATAATTGGGCATTCTAAGTTATAATAACACATATATGCCTTTAGGAACACGTGTTCCGTTAATCCATCACAATTATTTGTAAATTGACTTATCACAAAAACTCTTTAAAACATTTAAACTAGCTTCTACCAGCGGTCTCGCCCACGTCAAGGTCGACAGTTTTCCTACAGGAAAGTACTATCGAGATAAAAATACCATAAGTGTCCAGGTTATTATCTATTTATGTGCCAAATTCACGCAAATCCATTTCGCCGTCCTTGCGTGATTGAGTAACAAACATCTGAACATCCAAACATACAAATTTTCACATTTACAATATTAGTAGGATAGGATGGGATTAAAAGCAGATAAGTTATCTAAGGGCCGATTTTTCAATCCTCAGTTAAACAGACAGATAGGGTTTATTCGATAGATAGCAAAAAAGTCTGTTGTTCAATCGTCAGATAGGCTTTATTGGTCGAATAATTCACTTAACTGAGGAATAAATCTATTTGTCTCTTTGACGGCCAGTTAACCGCTTATTCCATTGTTAAATGACTTTGACGTTACCTACTAAATTTGAGGTTAGTCTTCGTGGTTTATAATAAATATTAAGAAATGGATATTTTAGATAGTATTAACGACATGGCAATTGAGGAAGAAGCCATAATAAATGAATATGTTAATCCAAGTGAAAGAAAAGAAAGAATTGTAAGACCGAGGGTCGAACAGTTTAACTCGTGGGATTCAACAGAATTCCATCGTCGATTCAGACTTACCAAAGTATCAGTGCAATATTTGCTGTTGCTGGTAGAAGATAAAATCAAGAGCAAGACACAAAGATCAGTTTTTATAAGCTTGAACACATATGTTTATTGGTATTGACTTGCACAACGTAATTAATTAAGCTCGGTACCTTACCTACTAAAAAAATACATTTTGTTTCAGAAACCAGTGTATTTGTGTTGTCTTTTAATTTTATATTATTTTCTTAAACCTCTCTACTAAACTCACAAATAATTGAACCTCAGCAATATTAAAGTTTGCTGAACGCTCCCTCTTTTTGTTTTCCATTATTATCAATTCAGAAATCACAAATTAAAACACCACACAGTCAAACTTACAACCTCGTAACGTTTTGAAAAGTGAAATGACGACGCTGCCATCTGTTTGAATCACGTTTAGTCCGTCCCGTTCTAACATTCGCTTATTCTGTATATTTGTTTCACCTCCCTGAAGTTAGCGTTTTCACAGATGAGATATTCGGTCGGTTAGTTATTACTTGGTTAAATAACATTTGAAAAATTGACAACCACTTAACCGACGAATAAAGAGTCTAATAACTTTACTCTCTAGTTAGCTATTGGTACTTTTATCTGAGGATTGAAAAATCGGCCCTAAGTATACTAATAAATTATTTGTCAACATTTGGTGCTCACATAAAATAACATTTCACCCTATCATAATTCATCATTATTTAACTTTGTAAAACAAAACAAAATAATGTCTGAATTTAAAATGAGAACGTAATTTAATAAAATATTAATATTCTGTTTATAAACGGTTGACATGGGCATTGTGTGGTTAGCCCAACATTTTGACGCGGGACACGTTAATTTATATTTAAATAATTTAATATAGGGAGTAAAACGTTATTTATTAAATTAATAATATTACTTGGCTAATTATCCCAATGTAAAGCTTTATGTCTCTTGAGTCAGAGAGGGAGAAAAACTAAAAATACCATTTCTCGGTTCAACGTATGAAAACGTTCATCGCTTCTGAACTTTGACACATTAAAATCGTTTTATGTCAATTGATATTGCCATGGGGATTAAGGAGCCACCCCTCCCAAATAACAACCACTATAAAGGTGACACTTTGGGGAGGCCCATATCCAGCAGTGGATGTCTATCGGCTGTTGATTATGATGATAATTTCAATTGATGTAATTTGACGTCGCCTTTTGTAATTTTGTATCGCTTGCCTAATATGATAACATTCTAAGTACGGTTGAAATTTCAAAAGTCAACCGTACATTAACCCATTCTTGACCACTGTACCAATTTGGGAACACTTAATAAATGAGGGTAGGTAGAAAAAGTTTTGACAACTGTTGACATTATGTTAGTTTGTTGTGAAGTCGAAAGTGCGTTCGCTTGGTAATAGCATCGCAATAAACGAATTTGTTTAAAAATCTTACTTTTTGGATTCACTAAAGTTCGTTATCCGGAGGACAGTACAGGTAAGGGTACTTGATTTATTATTATTTATTACAGATGATGAATATCGTGAATATTGTTTATATTTTCATAAAATAAGTACCTAACCTACCATTCAAAGTTATTTTATTGCAGTTATTTTACATGTATATAAAAATATAGTGACATAAACATTGGTGTGCCAATTTGGGTACAACGGCTACAAGTGCACTAAAAAATACCATTTTATTTACAGAATCAATATGAGTTGCAAGCAATTTTTTAGTGGCACTAATGAATTCAGTGACTTAGAAGGTATGATCACTATGGCAGAGGATAGAGACGATGGCTTGGGGTATGATGTAGCCGTCATTCCACCTGAGCCAAGCATCGTGATTGACGAAGAAGGTGATGGTGATCTATCCTACCAAACGATATCCCAGGTAATATCGAAGTATTTGTTCGCAACGTGGGTATTCCTTCGGATTCCGAGGATACCAGCGATGATGAAGCTTTGTCTGCTAAAAGGTCACGATCTTTCTTTAGATTGACCGAGCAGTCCACTGTCTCTGGGTGCCGATTTGAGGTCAGCCTGTACGATTTGGTTACAAGAATCGGGTAGCAGCAAGCTCAAGCGGATACTTCTATACTTCCAATATATACATATATTGTCGAAAATCGACTACCTCTAGCTCTAGAGTTGTAAAAAATCTGCTCAACAAATTGGTTACAAATCCTGCAAACCACCAGGTTGATGATTTTTTTGGCTACGATCTACTGTGTGGTATACGCCAGTTGGATATCGTGCCACTGGAACTATCCGTGAAAATCGCACCAAAATGTCCGCTGTCGAATGCACAAGAGATGATGAAGAAAGCAAGACCTGAATTTGATCACAGATTTGAAAAAAATTCCTTCTATTTGTCCGCTGATAGTATTTGCCAAATGGCGACCAATCACGACTCGTATGAACCAATAGAGTCCATACAAAGGTGGCAGAGTGAAAAAAAAAAGGATAAGGCCGATGTGAACATTCCTAATCTGTTCCAAAATCATAATAAAGGTATGGGCGGAGTGGATGAACTAGCTAGACCTATCCATATCTGTGTATAGAAATGGAATTACGGTAAAAAATGGTGGTGGGTCTTATTTACTTACATGGTCGATATGACAATGCAAATGCATGGCGATTGTACGTAATGGCTAAAGAAGAACCAATAGACTAATAAACTGTTCCGCCGAAGTGTCGCCAGACACTTCCTGAACTGTCATCCCAAAGACCTGCTCGCCCTTCATCATCAAATATTGAAAGCTGTTTACAGTTGGATGGGGTTAATTACGTCTCTGAACAGCTTCCAAAACGAAGGAACGAACGTGTGATGTGCTGTGTGCCATATCAGAGGTCATTAGGGTTGCAAAAAGTGGAAGAAAACCCTGATTATTGAAAAATCGTGTTTCGCTCATTTTCACTCATACGAGGCCATTGTGCCAATTTGGGTACACCCCTTAAAAATTAAGGTTTTTTTATTTGATGTTTTTTTTTGTCATGCTATTTACTCTTGTGGTTACTAACTTTCAGTAAATAAAAGAATTTTGAAAATCCGTTCAGTAGTTTTGATTTGGCCACTAATGGGTTAACGTTATAGGCCGGTCCCACTAATGCCAGAATTTATTACAAAGTGACTATCATCTAAACTCCCTTAATAAATTTGTGTGGGGGGGTTGCATTATGGTCAGAACTTGCCCTGGACGGAAGGGGGAAAAAGCCAGCCACCTGTCTTACCAAGGAGTATAATAGTATGGCCCAGTAATTGGGTTGTGGAGGTTAGAAAGCCAGTTGCTCAATGTTAAATACTGTTGTTCAGCAGCAATCGGTTAGACTAGAATTGACTGACCCCAACAAAGTTGGGAATAATGGCTAGGCAAATAATGATGACTTAAAAAAAAACAAAACCTAGGTAGTACATATCGATCTTAATCTCAATATGGTAATAATTGTCAAAAATTGAACCGATACATTTTGCTTAGATTGTGATAAAATTCAAGGATCAAAATCTTTTTTGGGCACCTGAAACTCACACGACAAGTATAATTCCTGATGAAATGATATGTAGATATTGAATTTCACTTGATAAATACTCCTATCAACATTTTCCAGTATCATTACCATTTTGTTGTACGTGGGAATTGAACTCGAACTCTCAAGGTACTCACCAATGCCACTAGGTCAAACAAACACACTATGATTACTAAACCACGAAAATATTTGAGGCTTTTCATAAAAACCGACTGTGATAATCACTAAACATATTTAAATAAGTCTACATAATCGAGTGTGTCTATACATTTTGAGTGATTTGATAAGCTACATGTGAGTTGTGGTAATGGTCACGTCATTATTTATTACATTTACATAATTATGTAACGCGATCGAAAATGCAATGAGATCAAAGCGTTGTCTGAAAAAGATAATTTCATTGTCTGATGAAGACTAATAAAAATTCTCAGTCGAATGTTACGAACCTTTTTTTGCAGTTTTTGTAAACTCTTAAATGGTCGACTTGGTTACCTAAAATTTTATCTACCTAAATTGGTTTCAGATTTTGGTTTATTGGTACTACACTGACCTATCACAACGGACCACCAAGTAAATGAATCATGTATTATAAATTGTATCCTGAAACGTAACGAAACTCAAAAGTAATCTGCTTAACCGTTTCCCAACTATTTCAGGATCGGCTTGCATTCTAATCAGATGCAGCTGGATATCAGTAATGTACCTATATGGAGCCTATCTGCACTTCAACACCCAGTAACACCCGTAATACCCCTTGGTAAGACTGTTGGGCTTCTGACTACTTACAACGGCTGTCAAAGACACAAAACTCAACACATTTATAATAACCAACTGAATTTCCACCTATATTTTCACATCACTGTCACATTTGCTCCACAATTTCGATACTACTGTTAAGCTTAGCCAGTAATAATTGAGCGGTTAGTTAATCTTATTGAAACCGATACTTCGATGTCAAGCGACTATCGATGATATTCGATCTACTTCGCTACAAGGTCATGTTCAGGTAGAAAACTAGTGGTCATTGAATATTCTAGTGAAACAAATGAATGGTTGTAGTGTTCGTAGTTCATGTCATCATTTTACAGACGGTTTTTTTTTATTCTGTAATCTTTATAAAACTATCTCCTCATTAGAATTTTCTTTTGTATATTGACTTGTGGTTAAATAATAACAGACGCACGAGTCGATCGAAGGTGACCATTCAAATCGAGAACCCTTCATGCCTCGAAAAGCACGTTGAGCCGTTGATCTGGGCTGACATTCGCAGATCTTTAACAGTTGTTACGGGTAGTCAAAAGCCCAAAAATCTGACTACCAGTCTTACTAAGGGGTATCGTGTTAGCCAAGCACTGGGCTGTCGAAGTCAGATGGGCAGTCGTTCCATATAAAATATTGATATCCAGCTGCATCAGGCTTTTTTTTTGGGTGAGAAATCATCAAATAACTTCTCCCGCTCTGGGTGGAGCACGAGGGCGTGTCAGACTTTTACTGACTAAAACCCACCCGTGTTCCCTCAGTTGCCTGTGTGCCAGGGGCCGCGGTATCTTTTTCGAACATCCCGCACCCCTGGCAGGAGCTGCATCAGGTTAGTCTGCAATACGTCCTCAACCTAGTTGGGAAAAACTGACTCACATGATGAGAACTTTTCACTTCTGTAAGAGTACTTATAGTGAAGGCACTTACTGACACAAATCCCACTACATAAATTAAGGGTGAATTTCACCAATGATACTGAACGTGGCCACCACATCTAAACCATGTTTAAGAGCCGTCAGTGTCAATAGTACATTGACAACTTTTTAACGCGGTTAAAATGTGCTGATGAAGTTCAGTTTCTTTGGTGAAAGTAAACCTTGGACGTGAAACAACTTTATTTATCAGCAATTCAGCAAATAAATTATCTGTTAAATGCTAAGTTTTAGCGACATTCTGAAAGTAGAATTACTTATCTAATATATTGTACTCACACGAGAATAAAACGCAGAGAGATATGAGTCGATGCATGCATTGCATTAGGAAAAGTTTGAAAGCTCGAAAAGTTTCCAACACACTTGACTTTCAAAAATTTTATTTCAAACAAGCGTTTTAATGTTAATTTTAATAGATCTTTTAACGCTCTCTGTCTCTACAGACCTTATCTGTTTAATTATTTGGCTATAGAATACTGTTCAACTATAGAACTTTACTTGCTAATAATAGGTAGTCACTGATAGTAGGTATGTTAATGAAGCTAAGCTAGTTAAACAATAATTGGGCAGTTAGTTTACTTAGGCAGAACACGAGCACATTGATGTTAAGCACCCAGTCAGGCAGGATATATATTGATACCTAGATCCAAACGTTCTAAATAATAATATTAGGTCTTTACCTATGAAATTGCCGTTTTGCAGTAATGGCCATTTCAAATCAAAATAATTTTTGTTTGGGTAAGAATTCTAATTTCAAATTAATTTTATTTTAAAAACATGGATTTTTTTTTCCAAAAGTAGTCATTTGTTTATTGATTAGTGTTACATTTTCATCGCATTTCAATCTTTTTCGTCATCATGGATACGTTAAAAATTCGAGTAATTATGGAATATGAGTACCGTCGTGGCAGCAACGCGGCACAAGCGGCACGCAACATCAACGACGTTTACGGAGCTAACACTACAAACCAACGCACCACCTGTTATTGGTTTGCTCGCTTCCGTTCTGGAAATTTCGACCTGAAAAATGAACCTCGCGGTCGTCCGAAGACTTTGGTCGACAATGACGAATTAAAGGCGATTGTGGAAGCTGATGATACACAATCTACGGCTGAATTAGCAGCAGCTTTCGACGTTAGCGTCAAAACAATATTGGTCCATTTGCGTCAAATTGGCAAGGTAAAAAAGCTTGACAAATGGGTGCCCCACGAACTCAATGATCGTCAGCGCGAAGTACGCGTCGAGACGTGCCTTGCACTGCTCAACAGACACACAAATGAAGGAATTTTGAACCGCATTGTTACCTGCGATGAAAAATGGATTCTGTTTGATAACCGCAAGCGCTCAGCAAGTTGGTTGGATCCTGGTTCAGCACCTAAACAATGCCCTAAACGAAAACTTACCCCTAGAAAAGTGATGGTCACTGTTTGGTGGTCTAGCGCCGGTGTGATTCATCACAGCTTCTTACCAAACGGGGTGAGCATTACTGCAGATGTGTACTGTGAAGAACTGAACGCAATGATGGAGAAGCTGGCACATCTCCAACCAGCATTGGTCAATCGCTCGTCTCCGCTGCTCCTGCACGACAACGCGCGACCTCATACTGCACAGCAGACGGTCTCCAAGTTGCAAGAACTGGGGTTGGAAGCTCTCCGTCATCCGCCCTACTCACCAGACCTTGCACCTACAGACTACTACTTTTTCCAGAATTTGGATAACTTCTTGGCGGGAAAAAAATTCAATACCCGAGAGGCAGTACAAAATGCCTTTGAAGAATTTGTTGCCTCCCGTCCAGCTGATTTCTTTAAGAAGGGCATCAATAAACTGCCACTGCGATGGCAAAGATGCATTGATTGCATGGGTGATTACTTCGATTAATACAAATAAAAAATACATGAAAAAAATTCGTTTAAATTTTTTCATACAAAACGGCAATTTCATAGGTAAAGACCTATTATATCCTTCATAGAATGTTAGAAAAGATTTGGTATTTTAACTTTATACAATCTGAAGTCTAAAGCCAGATAATACACCGCGTGTATTTTAAAAGCAAATGAAAAGTGTTAAGGGACACGTACAGGTAACGGTTTTGTTTTTGATGTGTATTTAAAAAGAAAATCTGCTGTTTCATACACATTTGCAGTACAAATAAACGGTAAAAATGTATAGAACTGCTGATTTTTTTAACAACCGAATATTTTAACCCTGGTGGGTCTAGAACATAACATAATTTCACGCCTTGTATCTCCCAAGGGATGGGCAGAAATTTCTACAGTACACCCACATTTCGCCAGTCTTGTGTAAGCCCCATGTAATAGGGGGCGAGCCTATCGCCATCAACTGGGCACTAATCTGGACTGGGAGCTGCTACTGAGAAATTCTTGATGGAAAAAACCTAATAACACTTGCCCGACCTGGGAATTGAACCCAGGACCTCATCCTCAGCAGTGGCGCTTGCGACCACTACACCAACGAGGCAGTCCATTACATTATTTAGAAGACGAACGGAAAAATGGCATTGCATACCATTTTCGAGGAGACCTACATTACACTGAACATTGGGTGCATACGTGTTCTAGAAGAGAGATATGATATAGGTATGAAGACAGCTGACATGCCTTTGAGGTACATAGTCAACCTTGAAGACTATACTGAAATATTTGAGATTTTCAGGCTTCCGACGACCCGTTACGACTATCAAAGATCCACGAATGACTGCCGGGGCCAACGGTTTAACGTGCTTTCCAAACCTCGGAGGGGTCTTTGTATGTAAATATTGTCACCACCACGGACCGACCGCAGCATGCGTAGCTTAACTCGATCGATCGACCCGTATGGCTGTAATTACTTGGCCACAAGCCCTGACATGTGTGTAGTAATTATTTATGTACTAGCAATCTCACTGCCATCCACCAATTAGGTCTACGGTAATTAATCCAATACCTAGTCTATGAAATATTCTAAGAACGATTCTTAATGACTAAATCGTCTTTCGAGTTTATCTATTTACAAAACAGTCTCCATTATACGCTCATTTAATTTTTCAAACAAAGTAATTAACAAATTAATTAAGATTTAATATAGATATTTTAATTAAATACGAATCTATGTACTGAGACATTTAATTAAGTTAAATGTTTGAGTAAATACATAAGTACTGTAGTAGTAATTAAGTTCTAAAATGTCTTATTGTGTTAATTTCAATATACTCGGATCTTACTAGTCAAATAAGTAGAATTTCAACACATTCTAGAGGCAGTTTTCAGTATTATTTGCAAGATTTTATTTCAACAAATACTTTTACTCTCTTTTATAATATATGCAAAAGTTACAGAAACCTTTCCTATTTTTGTTATTCTTTTGTTTAAAGTGTAAAATCTATAATTTTACGTAAGTTGTAAGAAGAATAAACATTAAATAAGAAATGTCGTGGTTGGCCAAAGGCCCAATTATATGATGACGATGCACCATAATATGTAGCAATCGCATTTACTTTTTAAATGTCATAATTACGTAAAAAAACTATGTGTTTTTTTGTCAATTTATGATATTGTATAAATGGTAAGTGTTAGATCTGTGTGTGAAACAACCCTTTTCCACAATGCTGACAATACTAAGCTAAATAAAATATTACTATTAGACATTGCAATAATCATCTTAGTCACAATCATCATGAAAATCCGAAAAAGGTGAGTTCGTTTAAAAAACTGTGCTAATTAAAATAAATGAAAGGCAGACGGACACCCCTACAGGGTATTACAAAGGCTTTTTAATCATGCCACCCTGATAATCTGGGTGTGACCCGGGTAATGACAATTAAAATGTACGCTTCCCGGTATTATTGGCCGGTCATCGCGGATAAACTTCAGCCATTATGAACCGGGATTTTGAGAAAGAAGTTTTTGCGAACTACTTATTTGCTTAAGTGGTTTATGACTCTTCATTTTTATTATTTCGCGTTTTAAATGCTGTGTGACTGAATAAATATTATGAGGAAGCTTGGATTTGATAGTGCTACAGTGAGAAAATTATATGGTGATCTAGTTTTATAGATATGATTATAGGTCTTGCCCTATAGTGGAAATTTGAACCACAACTACTGAACTAATATTATAAAAACGCAAAATTATTGGTCACAGGTAATCTTTAGAAGTTCTGATTCGATTATAAAATAACTTCTACTGATAGACAGCTACTAACTAAATGCCGAGCAAAAAATCAAATCAAAAGTTGTTTGTTTACACTAGGCTGAGAATCTGCACTTTTCGAGCATCAAAATGACATAACTTAGTCCCCCAGAACGCACGCCCTTCACCACTTCCTACTGCTTCAGTTAAGAAGAAGAAGTGGCGCAACAAACTCCCCCAGCAGCACAGCTGTCTGTTCAGTAATTCAGTTAGATAAACTTGATTATATACAAAAGTAATTTTGCAAAGTAATTTTAACATTACGAGACACATTTTGCCATATATATCAGCTAGCCACGCAAATATACCAACAAACATAGCGAAGCAATACTAAAAAAAAAAAATGTAAACTAAATACCAAAATAAAAGTTTTCAGGCAAAAAAGGCGTGCCACAGGACATATTTTTTGATACAGTTGACTTCCACGTGAACGGATGTCGCAAGCACAACCGAATACTTAATACAGGTTAGGCTCGAATTTGCAACAGACATAATTTTGTCCTTCATCTGAAAAAAATTACGGTTTGACAATATTTATAAATATAAAATCTATTAAGTCGATTAAACAATCGACCCTTTGCAAATAAGATTCAAATATAAAACTTAATGTCTCTTATCCAGCTATCCCATTTAATATCCCATTTCTAATCTACGCTAAAACTTACCAACCCACCACTTTCATCAACATTAAAAACCAAAGCTTTCAAAATCGTCCCACAACCAAAAACAACATCAAATAAACAACAATCTTTTAAAGCATGTGACAAATGTAAGCAATGTTTCACACAGGACTCATTAAGAGGAGTGCGTCCTTACAACCGACAAGCCTTTACAATTTGTCATATACGGGAGCTGATGATCACTTGTCGCGTCAATGCGTGTATATGTCGCTTTTGTTGGCACTGAATATTATAATGACGTACTCAATCAGAACGGAAATAATTTGTTTTAAAGCTTAATTACTGTCGAGCCTAGTGTTGAGAGCAGTTCAGGCGCAGTGGAAACGGCTGCGGCTTACGAGTACTAGGTAGTAGGTTCGAACAGGCGCTTTTCTTTGTGTTAACACCATACCACCACTGTTCTCAAAATAGTGAAGGAAAATATCATGAGGAAATCGGCAAGTCCTAGAACTAGAAGACGAGAACTACAGTGACGTCTACCAACCCGCACTGGGCCGGCGTGGTGGATTACGGACCACACCCTCTGCCGGAGAGAAAGCCTGTGTCCCTGTGAACTGATTTGAAAAATGATTTCACTGTTGGGAAGCTACACTATCCCCGGGTGACATAGGCTATATTTTATCCCCGTATTCCAACGGGAACGGGAACTACGCGGGTGAAACCGCGGAGCGCTGCTAGTCATTTATAAATATTAAAAAAATAACAATAAAAAGAATATATAATATACTAAGACGCATGACGTAGTTTGAGTCAACCTGTTATGGAGATGGAATTAATGATGGAATGTAATGGTAAGTAAGGTATCTTCTACCGTTTGATACGTAAACATTTTTAACAGGGAGGGTGTTTAATAATTCTAAAACATGATTCATTTTGCTTTGTACCTTAATAAATTGTAACAAAGTTTTAATTGCGCCTAGAAGTATTTTATGACGGATACATTGAGTGGACCACCTTTGTAAGATGACTAAAATGTCACGGTGTATTAGTCTCTTCCATAGTTCTCGTAAACATTTTATAAAAGGATGTAACATTTCATTTCTTTGAGCCAATCATTGTAGCGGTATGTAGGTGGCTTATATTCAGTAGAACACCGGTCACCGTATTTAATCGAAAAAACACACAGTTTAAACCTACCTTGTTCATATGGTCTAAACAAAGTTGCCTTCCTTTTGAATTCGTGTAAGCCTGTATTGATCCAATCCCTATGATTGGAACAATAGGCTTACAAAAATAAAATAAATGTGTTTAACCTTTTGTTCCCACTTATCCCACTTAAGGCCATAATTTTATGTAAGCAAAAATCCCCCAAGAGCCCAAAATCAGTAGAAAGTCCCAAAAACGAGTCCTATCTATTTTTTTATTACTTTTACATGTAAAGCTACCTAATACAATTTCCTGTATATGCAAATATGAGACAATAATACGGTCGGTTCCTGGATCGAAGCTCTTTGACTCTTGGACCCTGGAGAACCCAAAATCGCTTTATATTTTTATGGTAATGATCTCTACGGACCCTTAGATAAAGGGTAAGGTCCGTTTTAACATCGTCTTTGAGGAAATTCCCTTTGCCTTGTATCGCTTAATTTTTCATATTTACGGAAAATTGTTTTTATTTTGGTAAGCGTGTACCTACTTATCGTATGACGCGTTGTTTTATGGTGGTTTTATGGTGGCGTTGGTGAAGATGTAACGCGTTTATCATACTGCGTAGACCGCCGTGAGGGCACGGTGGAGGTCTGCCCGTGTGGAGGCGATCAGCGGCAGCGATCTCTCGCGTCCGGCCCTGGTACAGGCCATGGTACGGAGCGAGAGTGCATGGGTAGCTGTCATCTCCTTCTGCGAAGCAGTGATGCTCGCGAAGAGGGAGGCGGTGCACGTGAGGGAGAGGCAGTATATGCGCCCTCATGACACTAGTCACCGCAGGAGACGCCCTGGGCGTCGGGAATCCCAGGCTGATTCCCGGCCACCGTAGGCGCGGGCTTGCGGACGGCAAGTTATGGGTAGCTCGCTGTCCGGTAAGGACCAAGCCCGGTTTGACTTCTCGTGTCATTTTATGTAAACAGCTCCTAAAATATGTCTATGTAAAAATCATCTTCTTTTAACATAAAAATAATATAAGACAGACCCGACCGCACTATTTATTCTACCAAAATTTGAGTGTATATTTTACCTTTTAATTTTCAGAAGGCTATGTCTGTGCTTAGTTTATTTAGGTCTGGAACCTTTGCTGAAAATTGCCTGAGTGACTGCAAAGTGCCGATGCTTTTACTATTTTGGTGTTGGGCAAATATCATTACTATTAATTAGGGTATTGTTATTTTAAACGGTGAATTAATATTCGTTGACGTAGGTTAGTTTTTAGTTTTCTTTATTAGGGTTAAAGGAATGCTAAGTAGTTGTTTGCATGGTTTTTATGACTTGACCAAACATCGAGATCACCACCATCATCTGCCTAGCCTTTTTGTCGGCTTCCAGTCTAACCGGATGCAGCTGAATACCAGTATATTACATGGAGTGACTGCCTATCTTACCTCCACAAACCAGACCAACCAAACATCGAGATATGTATCTGTATTCAATCATAATTTAATACTAATGTATTTTACACACAAACTCTCTCGTAATCTATTCTCTCAGACCACGTTCATAAGGACGTTAAAATTTCGCGGTGGGATATTATCGTGCACGGGATTTTGAAATCTCAGTGTTTCAACACTGAGCATTGAGGACTCAACAGACTGCATCCCAGAGTGTTCAATTTTCAACTCTCGGCGCTCATCAATGTGCTTAAGATCGGGTACTTACGTTAAAAAGTTCAGTCACGATATTTTACGTCCATGCAAACCTGGACAAAATAATGGTGACAACCGCATCTAAGTCTGTTGCATAGGTACGTATGCAGTTTAGAAGAATATCGCAGTCACACAAACAGACACGAAAAGCGACTTATAATTATGTATAATAGGTATGTAGGTTGTATTTGTATTACGTGTCGTGACTGTATTTAATGTGAAAATACCGAATTAGCTACACTTTTCATTTACCTTTGGTTAGACTGACATTTCACTACACTAAATAAATATTAACTAGAAAAATAAAATTACGAATTTGCGAACGTTTGGATAATTATTTTTAGTTCACTTCACTAAACCAATAATTTAAAACGACACAAAAAGTGTAACTAAGCACTGGTTCAAACTATTTTGCTAAATGTTTGTTGAAATTGAAATATCATGTAGCTGTTTTAAATGCCGAATAAAAATACTAAAAACATCAATAAAACGTTATTGAACAAGCATTTTGTGGAAACATAGGTGTCAATTACATTTGTAGTGAAAACTAAAATACTGACTGTTTGCACAACAGTTTAGGTTATTTTTACCAATAATCGTACAAAAAGAAAACCACAAAGGACGCTTTTTATTCAATTGTCCATGTTTCCCGGCTTATGTAAACTATGAGCCCATTTAGCGCGTTTAGGAAGCTTTTGTTTTCCAAAAAAAAGGTGAAGAGAGACGTAACCTCGAGAGAGATGAAAGGAAACGGAGAAGCCTTTGCTCAGAAGTTAGACGGAATGATCAAACAGATTAGTAAAAAAAAAATAATTCTAATATTTGACGCACTTGAAAAAGAGGTCTTCACTGTCTTAATTAACTTCCTAACTTCGATGAGCCACCAAATAGTCCTGCTATCTGCGATTAGTCCACTCTCGGCCCCTCGACCCCTAAAAAAAGATTTGTTTATTTGTCTCCTCTCAACCCTTAAACATAGTTCACAATCGACCGCTGGGGGGTGAGACTGAATTTTCATACAAAAGACAGGTATACGTCGTCCACTCCCTGGTTTGGTAAGTAGGTACCTAAAATGTATATTTTGGTATAATAAAGTACAGACTAATTTGGGGTCGAAAGGAAATTAAAACTTGGCCGGAAAAATAAAATCCACTCTCGACCCCAAGGGTCGAGAATAAACCTTAGTCAGGGGTTCAGTAGACACATTATTTATTGGGGGTCAAGGGGCCGACAGAGGACTAAACGGCTCTCTGCACCAGAAAAGACACTTGCGAGGCCAATCCTAACGCAACGTTTAAATGCTGGTAGAAGCATTCAAAATGGAAAACAAAAATGGAATGAACGACACGAAGAAGAAGAATTTATTAAGACAGAATAGTAGGTACAATCGATTCAATGAATGTTATGAATGTATATATTATAGTAAACATATATATGTGTATTTTAAGTATATAACCAATTTATGTGCGTTTTTATAATTCGTTAAGATATCATTTTTTATTATTAACTTTTATGAAACAGCGCACCTGCCATCTTATCTCCACATCACCCTAAAGTAAAGAATTCCTAATGCACTAATCTGGTCGCCTTTGTACGTTATCTTTTTCGAGAAGTTGAAATAAATAAATAAATCGAAGTTATTATTATCCCTAACTATTTCTCCTATGAAAAACCATGTGGTTCCCAAGAAATAACTAAAATAAAAAGGATCTTCGGAAACTAACAGGCTATTGTTACCTACTGCGACTCTGGAGCATCGGGATAACAACCTATAACTATTTATGAGTCTTTAACCTCTTCACGTATTAAACCTTTTATTAAGTGCTTTTGATACTCGTACCTTGTTAATATATCTTTAATACGAAAAGGCTGTAAAGGTATTTTAACGTGAAATTCTAAAATTACTTTCAGTTGCTCGTAACCGCAAAAACCCTTCGTAGTTTAAGTAGTAGTAAGTAAATTCATTTAAGTATGAAAGGGTCGTTTCATTCATGGCTGTAACAGAAATAAATAAATCATTAATTTGATACTGTCAGGCTGCCTAATTACCTGTAACCAGTTAATTAGTTTAGTTGAAAAGGCAGTTGCGCCGGCTCCAGAAATTAGAAGTTAGTTTTTTTTTGTTTAAAAAAAAACCGAACCCTTATAGAATCAATTTTTTGTCTGTCCGTCCGTCTGTCTGTCTGTCTATCAAGACGCTTTATCTCAGAAACACGTGGAGGTATCGAGTTAAAATTAAAACGATATACTCAAGTCTACAGTCTCTTGAAGCTGTGAAAAAATCAAACTTCTAAGTTAACGTAAAAAAGATACAGCCGTAAAGAGACTTTGATCTCTGAGTTGGTTTCAGCCTTTCTTCTCAGAGTAGTCAGATTTGAAATGCCGACCTCATCTAGTTTTTAAAATATGATAGACGTGTAAAAGTGTTTTTACAAACCTACTTAATGAAATAAAATCATTCAACATTATCATAAAACATAAAAAGACAGTTTTTCTAAATCAAACTAATTAGAAAAAACTGTATTATTATTACAATAACAATAAATTATGTTTTGTTTTTCTCATGACTTGTGTTTTTATTTGAGTAATGGTTAAAGTTTGTATTTCTCTTTTCCGTTCATAATTACTTACATACCACACGGTATTGAAGTAATTATGAACTATTTCTATAACTTTAATAGTCTGAAAGCCAGTCAGACGGAAAGTAAGTTAGCAAACAAGATCACACAAAACTGTAGCACAATTTTGGTGTAACAAACTAGTTTTCAGGCCGAGATTGGAATAGTCCAGCGTTAACAACATTAGACCTCGTTTACCTCACCTATGTTCTGTGAGAATGTGGGCTGTAGTTCACCAGACTGTAACTAATACAGGCTAATACAACAGAACACACACAGACACACTCACGCTCTCGCCACTCTCGCGGTTGTTAACGCGAACTGTGAGTTCTACAGTTAGCTGCGTAACTCTAGGATATAGGGTGGATCTTTTACCACGAAATGAGACCGGTTTGAATATGCATTGGAAGGGTGATTCGTAGTCTACTACATACATGTCACTCGTCCATCGATCTTTTAATTGACATCAAACGTTGAGATTGTCCTACTTACCTTAAAAATAGCTTAACTATTTAGAGAATTAACTCAAAAGTTAACCATTCTATAACTACAAATAATATAACTTAAATGTGAGAAACATATCACATACATAGTTAGTCCGTGACGTAGGCAAGTCTCGTCATCTGTCAATAAATTACATATTGTAACTAAGTTTGGGGCGTGCGCAAACGAGCGACTAAATTGTTTGGTGTCTCTGGCGCGGGTAGGATTAATTTTGATCGTTACAGGGATGTATAGTCGTTTGCAATAACTGTCGACTTAGGATTGGATTATAAAATAGTTACAAAGCAATTGTTTCTTCTGGAATTTCTCAATAGCTCAGAGTCAAGGATATATGCCAATTATTCTTTTTTTTTATTTGTTTATTTAATTACATTTAAATTACTAAAATATTTTAAGGCAAAACTGAACTAATCCATATATAATCCGTTAGGTAATTTCATAACGATTCTAACGACGTAACTTCTAAAATGCTCCTTTAATTAACTTAGAAGATATAGTCGTTTTAATCTCACGCTGCCGACTATGCGCAGGCGCACCCAAAATGACTGACAGAGTGGGCGCAAATGTCAAATTGTTCTACGACAGAGGAGTCGATATTAGGCTCGCCCCTATTACATGGGACATAATCATAACTGGTGGAATGTGGAGTACTGTAGGTACACCTCTGCCCATCCCTTCGCGCCTTATTTCCTACAAGGCGTGATGTTATTGGCTCACCCAAGATAGTTTTGTTGTTACTCTAAATAATTTGTCAATTCATCTTCTTGTTTTATTAAGCCATAAAATAGTAGTTCTGCGGTGGAAATATTGTCCAATCAAAGGGACAGAGCTAGCCTAGTGACAGCTGCTGATACACTTTTACCTACTGTCATCATACTCATCACAATCTGCCTAGCCATTTGCCAACTATCTTGGGCTTGGCTTCCAGTATGATCGGATGCAGCTGATTACCAATATTTGACATCAACCAACTGCATATTATGTGACCGCCACAACTCAGCTGCTGCGTAATAAGATACGCTTTGGTTTAGACTGGTTTTCAGACTTTTAGGTTTTAGACGAAGCGTAACGACTGTCGAAGTTCTACGAATGACAGCCTGGGCCAACAGCTTAACGTGCTTTCCGAGGCATGGAGGGGTCTTATCATGTAAAGATGGTCTCCCATCCACGGACCAACCGCAGCCAGCGTAGCTTAAACTGATTGATTGACCCGAACGGCTATTATTACTGAGCCCCTACAAGCCCTTTATTAATAATCGAACTGAAATTGTGATGGAATCAACGAATGATACCCGACCAAAATGCTCCGAGGTTACGCTAACATCAATATGAACTTAAGTCCAATAGGTACAAGAAGGATCAGAAACATAAATAAAACCCTAAATCGAACCATTTGCTATCCAATCACAAAGCATTATTGTACAAAAAGGAACGGATATATTTATAACTAGCTTCCGCCCGTGGCTTCGCCCGCGTAGAAGTCGGAAATTATCCCGCGGGAACATACTACCGGGATAAAAAGTATCCTATGTGTTAATCTTGATTATAATCTATCTGTGTGCCAAATTTCATCCAAATCCATTCAGTAGTTTTTGCGTGGAAAAGTAACAAACATCCATACATTGATACAGCCATACATACAAATTTTCGCGTTTATAATATTAGTAAGGATGTATTTACGCTTCTGTCTCAACCGGCACTCAAACCTAGTACCCGGTACAGTAACAGCGGTACAGAAAGTTAAAAATATTACCTCTACCTGCTTTAGATATACATCCTGGAAATTGCATTATTTGTAAAAACCAATCCACATTTATTAAAAAAACTACCTATAGTTAAGAAGACACCGATACATGCTCAATGTTTGCATGAATTATTCCTTGTAAAATGGAAAACTTATCTAATGATGAAAAGGTTCTTTGGTGTTGCTGCATTGATCTAAAGTAAGAATAATCTCAGTATTGATGTCAATGACTGATAAGTATTAGATCTTACTTACTTTAACATGGCGGTAGGTACTACAATTTTTAAACTTTTTTTCACACGAGTATCTTAAATGGGAGGTTCCAGTTCTTCCAGATTTCCGTAAAGTGTTTTTTTTTTTTACCTCAGAGTAGACTGTAGAAGTACTGTCTGCTTATCTATTTAGAAAGATTCACAAAAGTACCAACAGTTCTATTGAAAGTTCACTTCTAACCTCACTCATGTGACGGTATAGCGTCAAAATGGTGGAGCTAAATGGTGCTGGTGCATAGGTACGCCATGTTCGTGAACGGGCGCCAACAGTAGGGACTGGTCATCTCTCAGTTGCCGCCACGCCTTTATTAATTTCTGAGTTGTTTTTTTATTACGGATGCTTATAATATGCACGTCATTTTCATTGTTCTCATATGAATTATGAAACCAATATTTTGTAACAATATTTTGATTTTAAAGACTGCTCGTGTAGTTTCTTGCGCGTGCTTTCTTCTCCATAGCAACTAGCTTCATCTTTCTGAATGACCGACCCCTTGACAATTCAAAAGTCCCTGTAATTGATTTATCCGTCTAATTATTAGCCTATTAATTTTTTTTTTTTTTTAGTTATTTATTTATCCAATATGTTACATTTTTATTTTTATACATCATCTGCCAAACTGCAAATTGTCGCAACAATATGTCGGCAGTAATATTATAAATGTAAAAGCTTGCATGGATATTTAAACGTTTGGATGTTTCTTACTCAATCACGCAACAACGGCTGAACGGATAGCACACAGGAAGATTATAACCTGGATTAACACATAGGATTCTTTTCATCCCAGTAATTCGTTCCCGTGGGATACTTTCCGACCTCCACGCAGGTGAAGCCGCTAGCAAAAGCTAGTTTGAAGTAAATGCTTTGAGTTTGAGTTTGACTCACCTTGTTTTCAAAGTATACTTACTATAAACGCATCTCTAACTTACTTACTATAATACGTATATAAACGCATCAAAAACATCGTACATGATATTCTCAGCTAAAAATAAAAAAGTTCCTGACCACCCAGCTTTACACATAAACAACACTATTAATTAATTACACTATACTCATCAAAAGTAATTGAGAAAAATATCTCGGACTTAGGTTAGACAACAAACTCACTTGGCAAGCGCATATTGATTACAAAAAAATCAAAAATAACTTCGCTAATGTGATCAATGCGCTACATAAATAACATCCCAAAAAAAATCCGCTTCAATATTTACATCTCACTGGTTCGCTCACACATAAATTATCTAATCGAAAACTGGGGATGTGCCACAAAATCTACTATTAAAGATCTTCAAATAGCACAAAATAAAATGATCAAACTTTTTTTTTATTCCGATTATCACACAACTACATCCGAGCTATCCAAAAACACCAAACTAATGAGCATTCATCAACTTTACACATTCAATTTCTGCGTTCTCACTAGAAAAATTGTCAACAAAACCATACACACACAATTATCCTTCAACACGAAAACATTCAAATACAGCCAAAGAAACCCTAACCAAATACAGACGCGCCCCCCGCGGACGCAATTTGGCAGAAAAAATACAAAATACGAAGGTGTTCAACTTTATAATAATCTACCGGCAGATATCAGGAGCACATCTTCTTTCAACATATGCAGTACGTCACAAACAACACAAAATTATTAAGTTAACGACATAAGTTAGTCTTACACACGGTAAGATGTCGACATATTCGTACCTACCTACAGTAACAAATCAAAACTGTTTGCTACTGGACTACACCTACTTTAATAATGTATATGATATACGGCCAAACCCGATTTCAGGCCAAACTAGTTTGTCCTAGGCCCAACTGGTTTATTAAGCCGGGGCACCCCGATTAAATGGGTTAGGTTAGGTTAGAACTGTGACCAAAAGCGCGCGAGCCGAGCGAGCGCAGCGAGCGGTGCCGCGACAGCGGCCGGCGAGCGTTAGGTACTTCCAACTGTTAACGAAACGGCTAATTAAGCTAGTTGGCTGCGACATATCAGGCGTAGGGTAAGTCTGTTTGGCCTAGGACAAACCAGTTTGGCCTGAAATTGGGTTTGGCCGGTAACATTTATATTCGCTAAGTGAACAATGTATGTTCTTCTAGAATAAATAAATAATCTTTAAAAAAAAAAACAATACCATCGTGCAATTACGTCATCTCAGCGCCGATATTCAAAGTATTCTGCCAATAGAGAATTACGCTACAGTATGTTTACGGAACTGAGAACAACAAAGATCATTATAATAATGATTAATGAGCGGCATGAATCAATTTCAATCAGTACGCGTGTGTACGAGTGTGAGTGAATCAAAGAGAAGTAAGTTAACTACTCGCAGTCGGTAGTTGGTACTTTTGGCAGTTCGTTACATGTGTGTGCTTCGTCTCGAGACGTTCAGCTAACATAACTGTATTAATGTGTTTGTTAGTTGTTTATGTGGTTTCAGTGATGGCGATTGTATACAAGTATTTTTGATAAATATCTACACAAAATATCATTTTCATATTCCACTAGGAGGTGTAAGAAAAGAATCACCATCGATACTTTTCACATTTCTATTTCACAAACATAACATACCATCACGCCTGCGGCCCCTGAACGGGTAGCTGAGGATGAGGACCTGAGTTCGATCTCTAGGTCGATTAAATCATAATTGGGTTTCCCCATCAGGAATTACTCAGTAGCAACCCGGAGTGTAGATTTTATGATGGCGATAGGCTCACCCCTTATTACATGGAACGTAAACATAACTGGCAAAATACCTGCTGGTGGTGGTGATGGGTGGTGGTGGCCTGGTGGCTTTGTACACCTCTACTAGCGTTTCCCACCACTAGAGCAACGAGGTAGTCAACATTTTATTTCACAGTATAAATAAAATTAAAATTTTATTTTGTAGAAAAAAAATACATTTTGTAGAAATACAAGAAAACTCTTAAAGAAACTAAAATTTTTCTTGTAATACGAAACGAGATATGAGTAAGTAAATAAAACCAGGCCTTTATAAGTTTAAGTATTTAGTTCCAACAAAGTTCTCATAGTTCTAAGTACGAATATCTAGTCTATTAAACTGACTCTGTTATCTGTGGAGATTAAAATAAATTAAGATTGTCGCCGACACTATGAAATTGAGATTTTTGCAGTGAATTTAAATTGAAATGGAGCTGTCAAAG
This sequence comes from Antitype chi, assembly GCA_947359405.1. Classification (NCBI taxonomy): domain Eukaryota; kingdom Metazoa; phylum Arthropoda; class Insecta; order Lepidoptera; family Noctuidae; genus Antitype; species Antitype chi. The sequence continues at coordinate 20,459,683 of OX375819.1, forward strand.
AAATAACTACTATTATCCGTTGTCGGAATATGTCACTGTTTTAATAAATAATTAACAATCAACTGGGTTGTAGAGGTCAGATAAGCAGGAGCTCCATGTATTCAGCTGCTTACGGTTAGACTGAAAGCTGATCCCAACACCCACGAATGACAGCCGAGACCAACGGCTTAATATGCTTTGTGAGGCACGAGGCGCGGACTAACCGCAGCAAGCGTAGCTTAATTTGATCGATCGGCCCGTGCGGCAATCCAACATATTATACTACAAGTAAAAACAGAAAAAAAACAAAAATAGTCAAGTGCTTTGTGAGAAATTAGCAGAAAAGTGTAACTGGCGGGTGCGCCAAATAGGCCCAGTCCAACAAAAATGGTAGATGATAATGATTATAACAATAATAATCGCTAGCACAGCTCCCCCGCCCTCTTATTACTGCCACGTCGTGGTCTGAATAATATCTCGACGATGTAGCGGAAAAGGGATGTTCAATGTTCAGACACTTCCAGCTAAATTACTTGACAAATACTCCACTAACTTGCATACAGCTCACACGCTGTAAGCAATTTAGTGGAGTATTTGTCAAGCATCCTCATAAATCCGTGACGTCTTTGATAACGGTATTAATGATTGAACAACGTCATTGGTATTAGATAATTTACTGATTGGGATGGGATTACAAGAGCCTTGGTTAAACTTCTCGGTTGTACAAAATGTAAAAAAAAAAATTAAGTGTAAAATCTAAGTCTTGTCGAAAGTTTTTGACCAGTGCGGGTTGCCAGTGATGACATATGGAACCGAAACGTGGTCGCTCACAATGGGCCTCATAAGAAGGCTTAAAGTCACCCAAAGGGCAATGGAGAGGGCTATGCTTGGATTTTCCCGACGTGTTCGTATCAGGAATGACGAGATCCGTAGGAGAACCAAGGTAACCAATATAGCCCGAGGAATTGCCAAACTTCAGTGGCAGTGGGCAGGGCACATTGCTCGCAAAACAGATGGCCGATGGGGCCGAAAAGTTCTGGAGTGGCGACCACGCATCGGAAGACGTAAAGTTGGAAGGCCTCCCACAAGGTGGACCGATGACCTTGGGAGGGCCGCAGAACTCCGCTGTATGCGGGAAGCACAGAACCGGTGGAAGTGGCGGAGTTTGGGGGAGGCTTATGTCCAACAGTGGACGTCTTTTGGCTGAAATGATGATGATGATGATGAAAATTCAAGTTATAAGTGCTTTCTTTATCGCCGTCGAAGTAGACCACGGCGAAGGTGGTGTGACGATCTGATAAGGTTTGCAGGGTCAACATGGCCAGAGAACGTATAAGACAAGGAGGTTTGGAAGGAAAAACGAGAGGCCTTTGCCCAGCTGTGGGGTACAGGCCAAGAAAAAAGGTGCTTACTTTATTTATGGTCTCTTAGATCACCATTCTGATGATCTTTAAACACATCATCTTTTCAAAAGGTCGTCTTTTAATGGGTGTAATTATAAATGCTGCCAATCAGAATTGCTTTATAGGATTCGGATGATGAATTTTAAAGCCTTTAGACAATAATGAACTGAACATCTAGATTAGTAAATCTATCTAAAGTTGTGACCTCCACCAACCAAAACTGCTTTTCGTGGGCGGAGGTCACAACTTCTCATGAAGTGGAATGTTGACCAGTTTGCAAAACTACCAAAGTGATCAACGAATGAGTTTACTTCGGTAAAATATAATGTCGCCCTAAAAGTTATGAATATCTACTAATTAATGTTAGATCCACACCCACTTGGTTTAGGTTTCAACTTTAGTTTGCTTGAAACTCTATGTAATTAAACGTATAATTATTACATTTGGATCAAAGAACGTGATATTTGTTACGTAAATGAAACTTTAATCAGATTATATTATAGTAGATATCAAATATTCGTAGACGTACGTATGGTCGGTGACGGAGTTAATGTCAACTCTCCTGGTTTGACAACAGTAAGTACATAAGTTGTTAAATGATTACGGAATTCGATCTTAACTAAGCTTACTTATTATAATTTACTTATTTTTTATGCAAGTTTTATCGTCAGTTGGTTAGTAAATGAATTAATGAAAACAGTCTGAAGTTGACCGTCCACTGCTACGTAGGATGTACAATTGTACACGGAAAGGAAAAAAATAGTTGGCAAAGTAAGTTGCGCGGTTCCTTTATTTGCCAGGTACACATTTGTGGGTTATTAGTGTGGCCGTGTGTCGAAGCCAGCGTTTTTTATAAAAAATCGAAGCTAAGTATACATGCATAGCTTAGCCGGTGCTGCTGCTGTGGAGCAGCGCCATTACGGAACATTTGTGACATCGCGCATTGTCTAGCGATGTTTTGCGGTTACGGTTTTGCAAACGGCAGGATTCACGTGAAACTTGCCGCCTCGTGACATACGAGACTTAAAACCAAATTATAATAATGACAGTAGCTACACTATATTAAGTAAAGGGACTCTAGTCAGCAATTCGATGGTAGGTTTTAATAAGTAAGGTTTAATAATAAAATTGGCGTTATCTGTACATAATCTAATAATCACTAATTAAAAGTTTCCTAAACGCAACAACATTACATTCCGTGCTTTATAACCATTTCGTAACTTCCGTCTCCAGCTAAGCTTATAGTTTCTTGAGATGGTTTTAATTTTTTTGGCGAAATAAGCAGTAAAAATGTTATAACTGACTTGATTTCCAAATTGCGAGGCTTCTAGAAAATCGCTTTATATTAGCTTCACTTGTATGTTTGTTTGTTTGTATGTTTGTAACCGACTCCTTAGGGCGCGATTTTGACCCACATTAAACGGTCAGATTTCATTTAAACTTTGTAAACTTATCGACGACCGATGACAATTCGATCATTTAAAAAAAAATAGAGAAAAATAGAAAAAAAAGGAATAAAAAATACTGAAATAATCACGCTTTTGTAGTTAGCAGAACTAAAAAATTGAAAAAAATAATAGTTTAAAAAACTAAAAAACACGCTTTAAAAACCAAACTAAAAAAGTAGAAAATAATTTAATTCAATTAAAAAGCGTGGGGTGCTTGACATTAATTGATTATAAAAATACCTCAAAAAGCACCCCACGCTTTTTAATTTAATTAAATTATTTTCTACTTTTTTAGTTTGGTTTTTAAAGCGTGTTTTTTAGTTTTTTAAACTATTATTTTTTTAGTCCGAAAGCCAACGGAAGGCTAAGATTACATGATCAGATTAAAATCTGTACCTAATTTTCTACGACAATTAAACAAAAAAACACACCGTAATACATATACAATGTAGGTACCCTCCAAATTACAAACACTGAAACAAAAGCAACACGACTTAAATTGCTGAAAAACCAATCAGCAACTCGGCAGATTAAATTCCCCCAATATGTCTTTTTCTGGCAAACATTTAATTTGATTAAACACCGTAGTCGGCAAGTTAACGACCTCGATTGGGTCTAAAGTCTAACTAATTCCATTAATTGCTGAAATTTCGCTTGAGCAAGCATAAATATTTGAAACTTATCCTACTTTGGGTTCGGTCAGCATAAAATGCGGTGTTGGGTTAAGTAATTTTTGTTTTTATTTGTTCTGTAAATAGGGGATTGCGAGCAGTGGTGGCCCAGTGGTAACGGCCGCGACTTGCGCGTCGTAGGTCGTGAGTTCAAACCCAAGCAGGCTCTTTACTTTGTGTAAAATTATTTCATCACTACTGTTCTCAAACGGTAAAGGAAAACAATGTGAGGAAACCGGCATGTCCTGAAATCAAAAATTCCAAGACATGTGACATATACCAACTCGCACTGGGCCCGCGTGGTGGATTATGGCCCACTCCCTCTCACAGAGAGGAAGCCTGCAGTGGGAACATTATATAGGCTGATTATGATAATGATGAAATAGGGGATTTAATTTATTAATGTTGTTTTTTTGTGAGCTGGTTAATTAATTAATTAAAGTACCGCAGTTTACTTTGGTATTTAAGGATTTACGTAAAAAAAACAAAATGTAATTCTGTTAAGAGTGTAATAATGAAAACTCATTATCTTAACACGAAAATAAATCTGAGCATAAAATGAAGCAAAAACGTAAGGTTACGTAAAAATAATAAAACATCGACGAAAATCAGCATTTCCAACCGTTTTATATTTAAGACCCCTTACTAACAGATCCCGAGAAGGGATTTGACCTCACACCCGAATGAATCACATCAAAAACGTGAAGAACTCTCATTTAAAACATACAATTTGAATGTAAGCTCAAATGAAAATCGATTACGATGAAAATACGTATTTACCCGATTTTCCTAAATCGTTTTGCGGCGCAATTAAACTTGAAGTTAGAAGAGGAGAAGTTTAAAATTTAATTTTCGAAAAACAATTTTGTTTCAAGATTTAGAAAATGTAATGATTTATTAATAAACTTTTGGGCTGCGGTCGGGTAGCAGCAGTGTTGGATATCCGGGTTGTTCGATTTCCGGGACAGGAATTATCGGGTCCTATGATCATAATTCTTAGTTGTAGTATTAACGGAGGATGAATTTTACTTGGTAATTCGAAAACCTCCTCCTAGAAATAAAAAGAATGCCAGCAATATAATTTTATTTAAAAAAAGGTACTTATTTTTATAAGTTCTATGTCAATAATCATGATCATCTACTTAGCCTTTTCGCAACTATGTTGGGGTCAGCTTCCCGTCCAACCGAATGTAGCTGAATACCAGTATTTTACATGCAGAGACTGCCTATCTGATCTTCACAACCCAGTTACTGTGAAAACCCTTGGTAAGACTAGCTGTCAGACTGTCAGGCTTCAGACGACCCAAAACTACTGTCTATATCAGGAATATACGAAGCTATAATAGTACTAATTCATCATTTTTACTATACCTATGTATTTAAGACGTTCGCACTTTTAATATTTCGTCGCTGACCTCATCAATCACAGCTGTATTGATCCCGAGAAAAGCCTATTACCTACTTTTCTTCATCCGAGCTCTTTCCTGTTATTAATGCTACAGTATGTGTACCTACATTTTCCTTGAAAAAATAATAATCTGGACGTTTGCTATTAATTGAGTGCACCACTGATGTTAAGTTTAAGACAAGGGTTCTTAAGTAAAGAAACATGGTCACATGCCTTTGACAGCGTGCGGGCAACAAGTGCCTAGAAACTGTACAACGTTTCGTGTGGCAAGTTAAAATGTAACCTTAAAATCAACCTGCCAGGGGTGCGGGTTGTTCCTGCCAGGGGTGCGGGTTGTTCGAAAGAGATACCGCGGCCCCTGGCACACAGGCAACTGAGGGAACACGGGTGGGTTTTAGTCAGTAAAAGTCTGACACGCCCTCCCGCTCTACCCAGAGCGGGAGAAGTTATTTGATGATTTCCCACCAAAAAAAAAAAAAAATCCTCTTCGGAGTTTTTCTTCTCGCCCGCAACACATATCTACGCTCAGTAAAATGTTCATAGTTATAAGATGCAGCTCCAATCGGCCTCCTGTCCCGCCTTAAAAAATAAGAAATAGAAATAAAAATAAAATATAGAATGTAGGGCACCACTATTTAGGTCTACATACGTATATTTTTAAATTTTCATGGTAATTTTGAGGCCAACCCTCATTCGAAAATATAACCTGAATAGGTACCTATTCTGACACGAATCACTATTAACTTTTAACAGCTATCCACTTTTTTCCATCCCTAAATGAAACACATCAGGGGTACGAAAAAATAATTTAGGTTGCGTCCCCCAGACCATCAGACGACCCCAATAATTACTAGAACAGCGTCCGAAACACATTTTTTCGTCGAAAAAAATTAAATGTCTGGCTTTAATTACTCTTTATTGATATCAATTAATTTGTTTACACGGAGGTTAATTTAAAAATGCTGACTTCGCTTTTGTGGTAGGCATTAGACTAAATTGGCTTATTTGAATTTGGGTCCATACCTACACCTACGTTTTATTTATTAATCAATTTATCAATTTTATGTTTTTTTTTCTGGAATTTAATTGAAAAAGTTTTTTTTGTCGATACTTTTTCACGTGCCTAAAATACTCATGGGTCGTACTCGTACATTGTAATTTATCAGATATTTTTGCCCTTATCAAATTCGGTTCATAAGCTACATACACATGCTTATGAACTGAACTTATTTCAAATTAAAATAGGTACATAACTTGTATTTTCCCTTTACTACACAAAAATCGTGATACTACAGTAATTATACAGGTGACGTCCATTCTATACAGCCAGCGTAGAAATTTTTCGTTGATTATTAAAACGGCACAAAAATGTCTACTCAAGGCATTGTGCTGAATTCATCATAGTTAACAGTTTGCGAGTCGATGTTTCTAAGACCGTGTGTAAAATAATTATCACTTATTTCAACTACAATTCCCTTTAGTTCCCTTATCCTCTTTATGAGATACTATAAACAAGCCCATTTGCTTACATCATTAACCCTTGCACAAAATAAACATATAGCTCAATGCTGCAGTATCTTCCGACAAAACATAACATAACATGTTATCACCAGTACACTTGAAGTCCATTGTTTTAGTAGAATACGCAAAATTTCGCCAGAATCTGTTCCAACAAACTCGATCAAGTTTTAACAGTGTTGTATTGAAGTTCATGCTGATACTCTTGTATTCTTGAACGGATTATCTTGGTATTGTATTACGTCATGTCTATTTTCTTCGAAGGGTTTTGCAAATGTGCAATGTATTAATGTAGGTCCGTAATGTTTTCGTTTCTTTACGGAAAGCACGTAAAGTCGTTGTTCCCTACTGTCATACGTGGATCTTTGACAGTCGTTACGGGTAGTCGGAAGCCCGGAAGTTTGACAACCAGTCTTACGAAGCGGTATTGTATTACCCAGTAGCTGGGTTGTAGAGGTCATATAGGCAATTGCTCCACGAAAAATACTGATATTCAGCTGCATCCGGTCAGACTGGAAGCCGACCCCAAAAATAGTTAGAAAAGGCTTGACAGATGAATGTTTTCGTTTCATGAAATCTCGTGTAGGTATTGTAAATTAACTGCCGACGCAGTATACAAATTGCATGTGTTTTTTGGTTAGTGGGAAATATCAAATTCCTTTTTAGCTTGTTTCGTGAATTGAACATTAACATTATTCTAAAATGACAATTAATTTTATTTATGAGATCTTGTCCAAATTTTAATAAAAACAATATCCTATTCAAAAATGACGTTCTGTTTCTCCTGAATTTTAACATATTCGGGGGAAATGTTTCCAATTTTTCTCTACATAAAACTTAATCTGGACTATTACGAACATTATAAAACTAAAAATATCCAAATCGGTCCAACTGTTCTCAAGTGGTGCGGTTACCGAACAGCATTAATTATTATTTATATAGATAGATTGACTCATTAGAAAGGTATCCACTACTGTAGTTAGTATTGTGAAAAGATGTTAGTTTAAACTACTTATACAAAATCTACGTTGCAATAAAAACTAGACGAGAAATTCACCTAAATTCTGGCCCAGAATTTCCCAAGAACCTAGTGGAATGTTGCCCAGCTTTACACACAGCAGCCTTTGTTGAAACTTCGAGGCCAAGCGACTGCAGTCAGACCTCCGAAGTTCTCTGGGGAAATTACATTTTCATAGTAAGATTCTATCAGTTCACAGGTGGTTAGTGCTGTCCATCCAACTGATTTATTTTCTTATGTCCCATTCTTGGAAGCTAAGATTAATTCAAGTAGTACTTTCGAGGTTTTTGTAAAATACATTCTTCTTCTCAGCATATCGATAGCAATCTAAATACAGTCAGCCAGAATTTGGGTACAAGCTTGGCACTTTCAGCAGCGTCCATCAACTCCTGTATCGTGCGGAGAGCAGGACACGCTAGACAAGATGTGTGTCCTATAAAAAAAATCAAAAGTAATTTATTCAAACTAGGCTGACAGTCAGCTGTTTTTGAACGTCAAAATTTCATAAGAGAAAACACCCGCCCTTCACCACTTACTAGTGCTTTAGCTGGGAAGAAAAAGTGGTGGAACCAACTCTCCAACAGCACAGCTGTCAGTTAAGTTAGAAAACTTGATTCTATACAATAGTAGGTAATTAACATTACGAAACACAAAAAAACTTTAAATTTGCCATAATTATGTCAGCTAGCACACGCCAATATACCGTCAAAACATTGAAAACTATAGGTATAAAAGTAGAAATAAATATATATTTTTTTTTAAATAAAACGGAAACAGAACTTCAATATCAACGATAATTGGTGGCTTCCGATTTTAAATGAGCTAGCAAAATAACAGGTGCTTTAGACTTCAATTGTGTGTCGAATTGCATCAGCAAATGCACAGGCATCAAAAGAAAGAAACATAATCATCACTGTTTTAAATCATGTTTTCCAGCGGCCTGTTTTCCAACCGATAACATAAAAAACGATTTACGAAGAAGTGCCTATAGACGGCATAAACATAAATGGAGAGGAGGACGCAATTTATCAGCCCAACTTGAACGGAAATCTTTTGGGAAACATTAACATTACATTGCGTGCTTTGAACTGATCAGGATTGTACATCTAGTTGGGAGACAGCAATGTACGACGGAAAATCCAAAATAGCGTCTTCGTTTTATTTTCGTAGTAGAGTCTATATGCTAAATAAGTGAGGCGTTACATTGGGTATCCATTTTAGTAGTTCAATCATTCTGAAATAAACTTTCCTCGTGTTTCAAACAAGGCCATACTGTTACACGTTCCTTTAAATATTTTCGTGCGAATTTTCTTTGAGCTTCCAACAAATTTTCTTTTATCTTTGTACGAGACTAGAAGAATGTCTGGTTCCCGTTTTTGGCAAAAGAAAATTAGTTTTATAAAGCGTTTCATACTCAGTTCACATCAATTACTTGCAAACTATCCCAGTTAGCCGCAGGGCATATTTATTATGCCTCTTACAAAAAGGACGTACTACTATGTATTTATAAGAATTCAGAATAAATTCTAATATATTGTGTTCGACATACCTTGCAAAAATTGCTTCAAACTGACTGACTAATTCTAATAGATCCAGTTTACGACTGTATTCATTTCATCTTTAGTCAAACTTTTAAGCTAATTAATTATACTTAAGCTAAATGTTTCTAGAGCGATAAAACTTAGCTATCTATTAAAATATCGTGTACTAAATTAATAGTCATCGCCTAGAACAGTGCACTCCCCAGGGGAATATCGGGCAATATATTGAGCGAACGCTTTAGGGTGTCAACACCAATTACTGTCAGCGCACAGGCCAGCCCTGGGGGACATTAATATCCCATAATTGTGTACATTAGTCGGATTATTTACTTATTTTTAGTGACTTATTCGGTTACGGTGTAAGCTGAGCTGTAAACGATAGATAAAGTTTTCTTTGCTAAAGAATTTAAGAAAAAAATGCTGAGATCTCTTGTTGACCGAATCATTTCTCGCAAAACATTTATCAAAGTTACTGAAAACTACACGCTATTAGAGTGTTTATTTGCCAAAAAACAACGCTTCATATTTTCTTAAATTCAACACTAGTACCTAGGTTTACACGAAAATTAAAAGTAAGTCGCAAAGCAAGCATTTTGCTTATGAACTTCGCCTTAGGTCGAGTCTGTCATGTGGAGTTCATGGGTGGTATTAACCATATAATGAAAATGCACATTGTGTATGGATTGTTCAACATAATTATCCATGTAATTATCTTATTCTACATCAGGCCGTTGTAAAAAAAAATACTCATCAATAATTTCCGTCTAAACTGAAACATTCTAATCTAAAACTGAAACTGTCCCCGTTTAGCTAGATCAAACAAACAGTAACACAATCCGCGTGAATTCTTTATCACGTTCAAGTCACGGCGCTGCTCGATAATAGATCTGTCTGTGCACGACCTCGTGACAGCTCAGAAACGGCTATGTCTAGCACACGTGTTTGAATAGTCACGCGTTTACAAAGATTAGTTTTGCCTGTATTTCTTACCTGTTCGTGGTTGGTTGCTGACTAGGTTTATTCTAGATTTCTTTATTGTTGTGTTTGTATTTAATTTTGTCCTATACTGTCGATCAGTTCCACTGGTTTTCTTTAATTCACTTTGGATTCTACCTTAAATTTTAGTACCCGATTTTTTCGATATTTTTTAATGATCAGATCTATAACGTAATGAATTAAAAAGAGTATGTAAAGATCGTGGAAGGTAGTGATCTGAACTTCCTACCGAAGGCGTGAGGTTTTGTATATGTGTGTTATTATTTGGACTTTAAAAGAGACCTTGAGAAGAAATCGTAACTGTTCTCATTGGAAGTCACATAGGAAATGTCGAGTCCATCTAGCTTTTTTTTTAACATGACATGTTAAATTGTTACGGATTTATTTGATTATATTACTTTTGATTATAATTTTGATGACAAGTGTCTTGCCTGTGGCATACAATACAATTGAAACAACACAAGTTGCACCATTTAAACACTGTTTAGACGCTGTAACTTTCATGGTTGGTTTTATTTGTATGCTTTCTTATTTGCTTCAACAACAGGCAATTAAATCGTACCGAGTTAATCGGGCTTTAGTCCTGTATTTTTTTTTACGATTACTGGATTTGGTTCGTTGTTGTTCATCATGAAATGACTGAAATATTTCATGATTGCGAAGCTAAAACTTATCTATTCCATCTTTTGATAAATCATTCATTGTCATCAGATTCCAAGACTTACCCAACTATGTTAAGGTCGGCTTCCAGTCTAACCGGGTGCAGCTGAATACCAGTATTTTACAGTATTCAACTGCCTACCTGAACTCTACAATCCTGTTATTGGGTAAAACGATACCCTTTGGCAAGACTGGTAGTCAGTCTTTAGGGCTTCTGATACCTGCCGGGACCAATGCCAGGGGGTGTCTCGATATGTCAAGATGATCATCCATCCAAGGCCAAACCGCGGCAAGTGAAGCTTAACTGATTGATTGATTCGTGCGGCTGTAATATCAAAACCACGGTCCCCTGTTTTCTTCTTAGACATGCAAACCATACTATGTAAAATATATATGTGACTATACAATGTACCAGTATGCTAGTAATTCCGACAAGTTCCTTCCGAAATGACAACCACATTCTAAAACACTTACATTTAGCGAAGTATTTTTTCTTTAAATTCGCTAAGCTTAAAAGGAAAGTCAGATTTCGTACGATCCATTTCTCATTATATTTTCACCTTTCTAGGTACTTTACGGATTCCAAGACTTATGAGTTTCTAGAAATATGTTGAGTGTCATTACTTGTTTAGTGACAGTATGACAGCAAAGCTTTCCAGAGAAAATAGTAATAAGGAAATAATTATTTATATCTCTCCACATATTTTCGAAACTTGTTGGATTGCATAGACAAAGGATGTAGTAGTCTCAACAAAAATACTCAAAGGGATAAATACACACTATTTATCTAATCTAAGCCAAAATGCCCTCAACAACTAATTGACGTACAACGAAAAATAGGTAGGCATTTATCATCAAAATGATTCATTTAATGCCCGCATCTCACGCGGCTTACTTTTATGCGGTGGCAGTAAAACAGATCTGTTCAACTAAAGGGCCGTAGGAGACACGATACTTTTAGCATCAGCGATTTATTCGCTTTTCTGCAGCTCCCGTCAGATTCGCTAAATCCTGATACAGCATTGATGCAGTTGCCAAAACGATCACTTTTGTTCAAAATTAAGGGCCAGGGCCCTTACCCCGTTGCTACAACCTATACACTCAAACGAAACGCGTCTTGCGACAGCGACTGCGGAGAAAAAAATATTAAAGAAGTTGTTTAGACAAAGCTACGAGTAACCGTAACGTGACTTGCGAAGCGACGCGATGGACAAATATAATTGACGTGTGCGTGTCGCTTGACGCAAGTCGCGCCGCAGATTGTATGGCTCGAAGCTGTGAACGAAGCCTTTGGCGGTTATATACGGTGCCTTTTTGCAGCGTTACAGACGCGATAATATCGCTTAACGTCTACCTCTTTCTTGCTTTTGCATCACAATCGCGTGTTCGTGTCTGTGCAAAAAGTCGCTGTGTGTAAATGTGTAATACCGCTTAACCGTCAGTGATATGCCGCTTAATTAAGGCGTTATTGATCCAATATCGCAATAATCAGCTATTAATAAGGTTTATGAGATAGCGAAAGGAGATTACTGGCTTTTTGTAATAAGCTTTGGTAAAAAGTATTTTCGCGGCACAGGGTTTCAATTTGTTAGGTATGTTTAAGACAAAAAAAAAAAAATTACTTACGGCAGCTAAGAGTATTTGTATTATAATTTTGTACTATGATCAGAGATCGGATATTCGGATGCATATTTACCTAAATATAATATTTAGCTATGAAAGTATGGAAGCGGCTTTATAAATTATTTGTAATAGGTATTTATTAAAAACCCCGAGATTATTGGATTGCATTACTATTCAGATGTGTATTAATTTTAAATTAATGTTTAACCCGATACAAATATGTGTATGTACTGGAGGAGGGGTGGTTTGTATTAGTTAAAACAAAAAATAAACAAATTACTTACCTAAATTAAGACTTTTTCGATACAAAAGCGCATTCCATGTTAGCCAACATCTCAACTTTAGGTGAATATGCATCCGAATATCCGATCTCTGATTATGATACATGTAGGGAATGGAGAACAATAAGTAATACTCCATCTAGGTATATTTTGCTTCTGTCATAATTGTTATAGCCGAGAATCATCTCTACCGAAAGACTTCCATGACTGGACAAAGGCCTCCTCAAATATCGTCACAATTACCTTTCCCGCGATTCGTCCCCAGGTACCTATTGCCACAATGCCTCCTTCGATTCCCGCATCCAAAGGATTCCAACGACCTTCACCAGGTCATCAGTCCACATAGTGGTGACTACCCACCTACCCACTATGCCTTATGTTACGCGGAAAATATGAAAGCTCATGTCGTGATAAAAACCTGCCTGGAAGAGTTACTGGTCCATGAAAGAGCTTATGAAAGGAAACTTTCGTTTGTCACTCAAGTGAAAAATTATGGACATATGCATTCTTCCTATGTTGACCTGTCCCCCTATTTAGATCCTAGACTTGGTCATTGACAAATATTTAAAAGTCCAAACTCAACGTGCAATGCAGTACAGTATTCTAAGCGTAAAAATGACTGACCACATTCGCAACACGACACTGCGCTCCGAAACACAGATTACTGACGTTGCTCTAAAAGTCGCTAAGCAGATGTGGGGTTGGGCTGGCCACAAAAGCCGTATGCCCAATGAGTTGTGGGCCTTAATAACTACTACATGAAGCCCTGATACAGCCAGAAGGCGTCGCGGCATACCCGGTAGAAGATGGCGGGTCGAGCGGCAAAAAACAAACGATAAGTGGTCCGCTTTAACCCTGGATCGAAAGAGCTGGTAGTCATGGGACTCTCCCCAGCAGCCTTTGCCCAGCAGTGGGATGATGCGATCTAAGATTAATAGAAACAGTAATGTTGAAACATTATTAATATACAGTTCTCAGCAGTAATTACACCAAATTGGGATCATTACTTAGAAACTAAATATTGCGAGTAAGATAGGACTTATTTGTCCCTAGCGACTGATATTTGTACATTTCACCTAATAACTATTTATGTGGAATTTGGGCTTTCATGCTTTTTCCTACTTTTGGTATTGATGGGATCTTTGATCATGTAGTAATTACTTAATTACAAATATTAATTTGTCCTTATTTACTTTTATGTATGTATCAGAAATGATTGATGAAGTCCTTCAAAGGAGAAATTATACGCTGCTATTAATATTTCAGGGTTGGTATGACACAAAAAATATACGTTTAGAATTATGAGGAACAGAGAACATGTTCACTCATCCTTTACGGAAAATGGAGGATCCTCCGACCTGACGGGTTGTGATGATTCTCGGCTATAACCTGATGTTGTTTCTGGTGGGCAACTGCACGACGATTGATATCGAGATGTTGTGACGTTTTTCCTCATTTAGTCATGTCTAATATTTTGAGTAATTTATGCGGCTTACCCATATGTCCTTTCTTTGGTATTGTTTTCGTCAAATCGTTGAGCTCCTCAAGTTCTGAGTAGAGCTGCATGATTACTAAAAATGGGTGCACTGATTGGACAGGTCCACTCAATCTGTGTGGTTCTTTTCTTACAATACCATTTCAGACACCAATCCACAAGGTCTGCACATGATCTGACCAAGATTATGTCTGGACTTTAAAAGAGACTGTGACCTTTGAGTTTGTTGTATTTCTTTTCAGAGTACACAGATAGAAAACGCCGACCTCATCTAGTTTAAAAAATTTGATTGACGTCTAAAATTGTTTGTACAAACCTATTACAGAAATAACATCATATTTTAACATTTATGTATACAGGAAAAGTTTTTATTTCGTGCGCTAACTTTAGCCATGAATTCAGCATACCATTCTAGACGCCCCAGCGAAGAATTTTTTTTTGCGCACTATTTGCGCACTGCATAAAAACTTTTCCTGTATATGCTAGTTGTGTGTTAAATAAACTCTGATTGCACGATACAAGATGTTTCGTGACGTCAGTGTGATGCGTAGATCGCATATGGCGATGTTCATGTCGCTACATACTTACCCGCTTTAATTAAGATTAAATATTTATTTTATCGCAAAGTCCAATTAAATATATATCAACCGACAAAATGTTTGCAACAATTAACTTTTATTTGATACATACAGATTTACTAACATAATAAGGCTGCAATTGCCAGACCGTTTACCTCTAAAAAAACCTTTGTATGAAAATTGTATTACCGAACAGAGATATCAACGACATAAGAAAAGCTCACAGTCTCTAATTGCCAATCCGATAACAATAAACCCATTCTATGTTATCAACACTTAAGTAATTAATTCGCAATAACAATTGAATCTAAATTAATCACCTGCTACGCTCCTTTCAACGGTCTAATCCAGTCCAGTTCTTAGTCTGTCCTATCTACCGTTCCAGACAATTCCAGACTATGTACAGAGAACAGTGTAGTGTATTGTTTGTGCCCATTGTGTCTGAAGTATTTAGCTAGCATTGAGGAGTAAGCAAGCCTTTGATAAAACTAGACCTGTTTTTGTACGCTTAACTTTATCTTGTTAAAAAGAATAAAGTTGGGGACATAGTTTGCCTATTGACCGCTGTGACAAAACTGATATTTCTTTTTTGTTTTGCAGGTAAACACGGATTCTTGTAAATATGATTGTCTGACGGGTAAGAAATACTTAGATGTAGTTGCTATCGTAGACCTTTTATTCCCAACTTTTTTGGGGTCGGTAATAATCATGCTAACATTAATCAACTACATAGGGTGGCAATCATCGACGCGCAAACTGTGACTTCTGGACCCGACTAAGATGACATTTTTCGAAGATTTTAAAAAAAAGTTGGGAGTTTAGAATCATGTGAATCATGTCATGATTACAGTTTGCGCGGCGATGTCCCTGCCACCATATAATTTAATTGTCAGTGAACAATTTAAAATAAGACGTCTTTCTAAACAGTAGGTTGTCTTTTCAGGACAGTGAGGGATCCCAAAGCGTGAGTGCGAAAAGCTGCAAACAAACAATACAATTTTCAGTTTACTGTCTAGTTCACTCATCCAGCAATCTCCATTACATCTTCCAGAAAAGCGCAGCACCACAAAAATCTCCAACAAACCAAGGACAAAACTGTCCAAAACGCATACCAGCTAAGTCCGTAAGTTCGGCGGGGATGCATGCGGCATCGGCCCGCTAGGCTTCACGCCCCACTAGACCACGCTTTGATTTTCCACATGACAGCGACCGCTTCAAATAAACCACACCAGACAGAGATGGCTATATAACCTGTTTTATTAGGCCAATACTTTATGATTGGAATATGTACGGTAGGCCGAATTTTATGATAGTAGGTGGGTGGAATTTGTGGAACGAAATTGGCTGTTAGTGAAAGATGCTGGGGATATTTCGGGGTGCGAATATTGGCAAAGGTTTGTTCAAATTTTTATTATGATACATAAATACAGAAGGGACAGTTTTTTCCATAGCAGACAGATGGGAAGAGAGAACCTAAACAAGGCTGCGTTTGTTTCATCAACGTTCATACATTTAGTCATACTCGCGTGCAGTTTGCCAGTTGATTTCTAAGCACATTTTTGGAGGCCATAACCATACTTTGAAAGCAGTGATGACCCAGTGATAATGGCTGCAACTTACGTATTGTACGTCGTGAGTTCCAAGCAGGCTCTTTCCTTTGTGTTATTAATTTCGTCACCACTGATCTCAAAAAACGGTGAAGGAAACCATCGGCATGACCTAGAACCAAACATTCGAAGACATGTGACATCTACCAACCCGAGCTGGTGGATTACGGCCCATTCCCTCTCACACACAGAGGAAGTTTGCATTGGTACACTGTACTGTTGGGACAGTAGGAGCGTTATAGGCTAATTATAGCCATACTTTTAGAACTTCTGCTCTAGCGCGTTTCTTAGGCTTTTCCAATAATTAACATACTTGTAAAGTATAAATAAATAATAATTTAAAAAACTAAAAACACGCTTTAAAACCAAAATAAAAAAGGAGAAAATAATTTAATTCAATTAAAAAGCGTGGGGGTTGTATTTTTATGATCACTTAATGTCAAGCACCCCACGCTTTTTAATTGAATTAAATTATTTTCTCTTTTTTTAGTTTGGTTTTATAGCGTGTTTTTTAGTTTTTTAAATTATTATTCATTTTCTAGTTTTTAGTTCTGC
This sequence comes from Antitype chi, assembly GCA_947359405.1. Lineage (NCBI taxonomy): Eukaryota > Metazoa > Arthropoda > Insecta > Lepidoptera > Noctuidae > Antitype > Antitype chi. The sequence continues at coordinate 20,476,464 of OX375819.1, forward strand.
TAACTACAAAAACGTGATATATTTTTTTTTTATACGTGATATTTAAGCACAAACTTTTTGTTTATTCCAAAATACATTGTGTGAAGTTTTAAGTAAATGTTGGCAACGTGTCAAAAGATAAATCAGACAGCACCAAAACATTAGCGTGAGTTGAAGTCTTGATTCAGTCTCAGTGTTAAAGTAAATCAGTGTTAATTTTGTGTTACGTATGTCTAGAATTTAATCACCTCTTTCGTGGATCCAGCTACTTACAATTTTATTTATTTTATTTTGCTTCTAATCAATGTTACTATACAATTTGTACTGAAAACTTAAGCCTAAGCGCCTCATTACTTACAGATACGGTATGCACTACATTATGCGCAGATAATAACACAATAAAGACTTCGTAGATATATGTGAAATTCACATAAAAAACATGACTTTACAATAATGGTTGTTATTTGAAATCGACGAGCAAACGTTGAGGACAATTTTCAACAACCGCTCCATACCAATAAAATATGAAATCACTTAGTTTGATATTCATTGCAGAAAAAAGTTACGCAGATGATTAATCTAGTTATAAGACTAATATAAGATACTTTCGTCTTTAGTATCCATAAAATGCAAACGGAATAGCTTAATAAATACTCCTAGGTAGGTAGCAATCTTCTACTACCAGAAGATTTAACCAGAGCACTAACTTGCCACCCACGTACCTACTTACTATATTGCTGTACGTAGGAAGAGAATGATTCACGTTTTATCACTTCATAGTAAAAACCAGTGTGTATTGAAATTAAGAAGAGTATATTCACATAATTGCTCTTGCGATAAGAGTTATATATAAATATAATTATAACACTTGATATATGCGGCCCAGTGGGTAACCCCTTGCCTCTCATACACGAGGTTGTTGGGTTCAAATCTGGACATGTACCAAAATATACATATATGTACATATTTAGTTTATTATAACTTATTGTGTTAATAATATAAATCGTGTAATAAATAATATAACAATATATAAATATAATTTAAAACCAAATATATAAATACTTACCTACTACTATAAAAACGAATGTAACTAAATGCTACTACCTATTTTAATTTAATTATTATTTTTTTTCTTAACAAAAAGCGCCTTCATCCTCTCTCCTATAAAAAAATAACTTTGCTGTGCCTGACAGGGTCCATAATTGATTCGATGTTATAATATCATACCAACTGTTATATGTACACATTATGGAATGCATTAAAGTATTGAGTATTGAATATTTTTTGCAATTCACTTATGTACTGGGTTTATCTTACACATTACTGGCATCGGATGAAGAAAAATATCATGAGGAAACTTGGACTTTACAGTTTATTTAAGTCTGAAGTCGGCAACCAGTCTTGAGCAAGTGTGGTGATGAATGTTTGTGCCTTATCTGTATGAGACGAAGCCTTAGGCAATGGGACTATAATATCGTGCTAATTTTATTATGCGGAGAAGTACTTTTTAACCGACTTCAAAAAGGAGGAGGTTATCAATTCGTCGGAACCTTTTTTTTTTTTTTTTTTTTTTTTTTTTTTTTTTTTTTTTTTTTTTTTTTTTTTTTTTTTATGTATGTTCCCCGATTACTCGAAGATGGCTGGACCGATTTGGATTTTGTTTTTTTTGTTTGAAAGGGTATACTTCCCAGGTGGTCCCATGATCATCAAGTCAGGATCTGATGATGGGATCCTGGAGAAATAGAGAGAACTCTTCAAATTTTATAGGCACACGAAGCGATTTAGGTATTTTTTGGAAGAATACTTTCTCGTAGTGGTCTCATTTCAATTTGGTGAAGATCTGATGAAGAACTTTGGAGATAGGCAACGGAACTCCTCAATAAATGATAGCAAATGGACTGGGATTGCTGAAATCTCATGTCTGTCTATTGCTTACACCAGTTCATAACATAACATCACGCCGGTATGCTGTGAAGGGGTAAGCACATGTGAACCACTAAAAAGTGAAAAATAAAAACTTTTTCCAAAAAAAAAACAACCGACTTCCAAAAAACCACTACAAAGTGAAAAATAACTTTAATTTCGGAAGGCGGTGACAAAAAATTCAAATACAGCTCCAAAGACACCGACTTCCGAAATTAAAGTTATTTTTCACTTTGTAGTGGTTTTTAACCCGAGTGCAAACTAAGAATTTTTCAGAGCACAATTTTATTTATGTCTACAAGTTTAAACCCAACTAAATCCAAGATTGCATCAAGATTTCACAAAAAAAAATACAAATAATATCTTTGATTAGACGTTTGGAGCCTTAAGGCCCGCATAAGGCTAGTACTAATAGTCAATGAATCTGGCTTGGTTCGAGATCGGGTTTCTTTTACTAAATTGGTCAGGTATAATCTGTTGTACAATTAATAACAATTGTCGTAACCTTAGTACACTTAACGTTTGTACAAAGTTAAAGAAGACCTCCTCAAAGGATGATACCCGTGACGTTTATGTAGATAATAAAATCAAAATCATTAAAAGCGACAGAGTAGAATTGACACTTTAAGCTAATTAAGCTCTGTAAGCAGTGTAATCTCTCTTAATTGCTGGTAATAAACATGTTACACTGCTATATTAAGCGCTTTATTAATGTGCTTAATTTACAAACGACCAGCCATATTATAAGGGCTGTGCGTCTATGTGGCTGTATGTTAGGTTTAGACCCTCTTCACTATTTTGGGTTTATTAGTATTTATGGAGGTCCTTTGGAGGACTTCCGTAAGTTTCAAAGTAGCCAGTAATGACAGTCGCACGGGTCGATCGATCAGGTAAAGCGTATCGATCTTTGTCGTTACGGGTCGTCAGAAGCCCGAATTTTTGACAACCTGTCTTAACAAGGGTTATCGTATTACCCAGTAACTGGGTTATGGATGTGAGATAGGCTGCGTCCATGTAAAATACTGGTATTCAGCTGCATGCGGTTGATGACAATGAGACCATTTTATTCAAATTTATTCTTACGTGATAAAAATATTTGCTTCATACTATTCAATATAATTGTATGAACATGGTGATACAAATCGTCAATTGACCCGGTGTAAACGCGTAGAATGTCATTATCAAATTGACAGATATTTTCTCCACGAGAGTACACACAGTACAGTCTTAAATTTTCTACAATTAATATTTATAATAAGTTTTGCTAACTGGTTCTATTCAAACAACTTGTTCATTTTAATTTCCCCTTTTCGACACGCCTTTGTTTTCTCCCTCCTATTCGTCTTCCTTCTGAAATCGTCTTTTCAATCAAGTTTTACAGCAATTAAATAATCACCTCTTACAATGACCTTTGCCAGTACAAAGTTATGATTAACTATCTAGGATTAAATTAAGCCAGATTTTATCACACTCAGGTAATATTTTCGGCATTTTGCTTATTTGATGAGAAACGCTTTAAACTTTACCGAAATTATTACACAATAAGAAATCTAGAACCTAGGTCGAACTCAGACAGACCTAAGTTTGAGCGATTTACTAACAACTTATTTCAAACCAACTGTAATTTAAAATTTTGTAAGTACCGTAAAATGGGGTGATTAGAGATGCAGGGGTGAATCGAGACGGAACTTTAAAGTGGATTTGCCGATGAACTTATGATCGTTTTCTGCTAATAAAGGCACTTAATCGTTAATTATAAAACATTAAACATATTAGAGTCCTTTTTGACTACAAACTATATAATTTCAACGGTAAAATCCACTTTAAAGTTTCGTCTCGATTCACCCCTGCATATCTATTCACCCCATTTTACCGTACGCCATTTTTCCGAAAAGTTTGGCAGTTGAAACGGTTTAATAAATGTTTTTTTTTTGTTTCAAACCAAGTTTTAGTTTCGACGTTTACAGTGTTATTGCAATTTACAAGATTAACTATTTTCGTTAAACAATTTTTTTGTTTTTAATTGTGAAAAAAAAGTGCTTACAAAAAGAATTAAAACTACGTCATTGTAGAAAGTAAGTCTGTCAAATACGCTTAAACTTTTTTGAATAGAGGATCCCGTACCTGTGATCAAAGTCAAATACACTACGCTTTGACTCAGCGAATTGAAATGAAACAAAGTGCACTGTACCTCACGGCATGGGAATTGAAGAAAAATATAGAGTGTATGAGCTCCCTTCGATCTGGGAAAAGAAAACTAGTATTGAAACATACTCGGTGAAACTTTAGGATAAAACTGAGGAGCTCTATTCACGTATCCTCTTTATTCCTTTGAGCTTAAAATTGTAACATTTTTGTACCTGCTTTGGTACTTTATTTTATATGGACTTGTTTTTGGTGATTCACTCGGTGCAGTCAACAGATAATCCCACTTTCCTACGAAGCTTATTGTCGAAGTAGTTTCTTTCTGTAGTTCACAAGAAAGAAAATAAAAATAAAAAAATGCAAAGGGGCCATGCTGATGTTAAAAATATTCTAGTCCAGTCCTGAGTTCAAACTGGCATTTAAAAACACGTAATAACCCAATAAAACTCATTATTTATAATCCCTCTTTACTCACCTACTCCACTTAGCCCAAAATAATCTTCCCTCATATTCTGAGCTTACCAAAATATTCTGTAAACTCGTAAACATCGTACCAGGGTCCCATATTTCCCCTGAGGTTGGCTGCGGGTATATTTTTTCACCGATTTACCCTGGAAGGTTATGGCCCACAAATCCGCTAGGGTCTGTCTGGGCGTGCAAATCTTCGGACCCTTACATTTTGCATGAGTTCCTTCTGATCGGCTAATGGGTCGGTTGCGGGCTGTTTTGATGTTTAGATTTTTGGGAAATTCGATAAGTGGCTCGGCTTTGCGAGGGGTTTGAGTTTGTTCGTTATATTATTAGTTTTAGTGATTATTTATCTTTGTAGGTTCAACTGTTTGATGTTTTTAGATGAGTTATATTGCCCTCTATTATGTAATGTTAATAATGTATGGATTATTCGAGAGTAAAGCGTCAAATTTCAATCCCGGTTTTCAAGCTACCGTCAGGATTAGGTTAGGATCGGTCGAACAGATAGGCACGAAATGAAATTAGACCACCTGTAACCTTTACAAAGATAACAGCTAAAAACCCAAAACCTATTCTCCTATTAAGAGCAAAATTATTTTATCCAAAGGATGCCTCTAAACAATTCCGAATCCGGGTGTAAATGAGCTTAGAAAACGGACGCGAAAGAAACGCCCACGCAAAGGTCGGTTTTATATTATGCAAATAATATATTATGTCGGGTTAATCCATTTAAATCAGTGAGACTCGACAAATGCTGGCCCCGGGGCCAAATATGTTTTATCTTGTTTATTCAGCGACTAATAACAAGAGTTACACGAGACATCGTACCTTTATTTTGTTTTCAGTAATATAATATTTTTTGCAAAGCTTGGATTATGTTAAATTTTCCTCTGTGACTTTGACTGGTATATTTTTGCTTTTAATTTAATAACTGCTAAAGTGCTGACACTATAATATTTTATCATTGTTGTGTTATGAGAGGTGAACCACACACGTACCTACCAAACCTTTTCCAGTGGCTACATACAATAGGAAATATTACGTATTTGTCTTTTGATTTTTCAGGACCAAAAAAAAATACAGTTGTAAAAATATATATTTTTGTTGTATAAAGTCTATGCTAGAAAGAGACAGCCCTTTTATCATCTGAAGTAACAAGGCCAAAATCGTGCCATTCCCTACAATAATCATTTAGCGTGCCAGCATAGAAAAATAAAAGAAAAAGAAAGAAAGAAAGAAAAGAAAATACCATTTCAAAAGTGTGTTACTTTTCCATTTTTCCACTTTTCATTATTTTTTTCACAACAAACTCTATATGTAGTAAGTTCTTCAAATTAAGTACTATATTTATTAATCAATATTTTGGACACAAGAACTATTATGGCTTATTATATGTTATGTATACCAGAAACCCTACCCTGCTTATTTAGCTATTAGGTTTTCGGGTCAGAATAATGACCAGAACTCAAAATAACGGTCGGGGAATAATTATTTCGTTTTATCATAATTTTGTTTTAACGTTAACTATTATCGTTAACTATAAATAGATGAAATGAAAGGAAATAAAGACCCACGGTGTTCTGCGATGATAAAGCTTCCCGATTCGAGATTGCGTCAAAATAACAAACTTGTTCCAATCTTGACAGACATACTACCTTAAATAATACATCAACTCCGGGTTTAACCTTGGCAGAATTAGTGATTCCAATTAGGGAGAAACTTGGGGCTCTCTGTATCAAGCCCCAATCAGTTTGCGATATCTATCAAGTTTGGGCCGCCACAATGGCAGTAGTAATTAGCTGATTTATATTGTTATCAATTCGTGAGATTGTCAGTGTTGTTTTAAAATTGAAATTAAAATTATTTATTTCCTGAAACAACAGTGATCCAATTTATGTTAGTAAGTTAGTTACAAAATAGAATTTAAAAACTATGTTAGTGTGTTATTTTAGCTAAATACCTACTAAGTACTAAGCTTACAGAAAACCAATATTTACAATCATAGGCCAGTTAGAGAGGTCAAGGATTACGGGCCAAGCTAAAGTAAATCAAAGGTGGAAAAGGAGGTGACTTCACTAGTACGATAAGAGCCAGCAGCGTCAACTTGTCTACTGATAACAATAAACTGTAATGAGGAATGAGTCTTCTTGCGCGGGGGTGGTGATTACGTAATTTTTTTGCCATTCATTCCTGGCTAATTTGTCGATTCGTACAAATTTACTTTCTCGAAACGGGATAGTTTACACAATGATACATATTTTTTTTAAGTCGATTCGAAAAAAACATTGTGGCTCTTCAACAATTCCAGAAATATGCACGTGTAGTTAATTGGCATATTTTAATTTCCACACAATATTACGTATGTACCTATAAGAAAAAAAAAAGAAGATTTGTGATCTCAGTTTGGTGTTTTATACATGAAAATATTATTAGGTAAATCAGACATATATTAATATCTCGCTTATCAGGGATATGGAGCAATGGACCACCATTGGCATCGCTCATCACCACCAGGCGATGGTTGTGTTGTGATAGGTGGGAGGATATGAAACCAATTACCAACAACTCTGAGTAATAGTAGGTACACTGAGCTGATTCTGCAAGTGTTTTATCAATGTTTTGTGTTTTTAGTAAGACAAAAAAGGTTCTTCATAGGAAGGAAAATAACTGACCTCTTCTACGACTCACATTCATTTTAATTATAAAGTTAAGATCAGTTTTTACACTCCATACATTTAAGTTAAAAGCTTTTAATTGTATCGCTCCAAAACTTGGTAACTGGACAAAGATTGAAATTTCCGGGTCAGGGCGTCCGTGCGCGGTTAACGCTTACAGCCCGGTGAGCCGGCTAAGTTCCGAGCACTGTTGATATCATACGCTGAAGGGTAAGCACAGTTCGTAGTTGTGTCTGTAACATTAGTATTATGTTAGTGGAGTGTGAAAGGGTTCGCACGAAAAAGTGCCTGATTCTGTGGTATGATAATATGGAACTTTGCAAAACTCTTAATAAATGATTGCTTAGGTTGCTATGAAAGCAAATTGTGTGAGCAATCATGAGCTTCAGAACAAATTAACTTAGAAAACATTTTTGCAGAAAAGACTAATTGGAAATGTAATGAAATATAACTAAACTACAAGAGTTAAAAAAAACAATCGACTTCCGCAAAAACACTACAAAGTGAAAAATTACTTTAATTTCGGAAGTCGGTGACTTTGGATATGTATTTTAATTTTTAGTCACTGCCTTCCAAAGTTAAAAATATATATATATGTATGTATATATATAAACATGTCGAATAGATAACCTCCTTCTCTTTGAAGTCGGTTAATAAAACAATTCCTAGAACGAAAATAGTGTTGTTGTAATATAATAATAATTTTGCTAAGAAAATTGTTATTACAAATATTTGCATACTATGTTTTTAGTCTTGGCAAAACATGTCTACTCTATTTTTGTACTGTAAAACCTTTTTATACCATGTTTTACGCAAATAAATATTTTATAAATATAAATACCTTTAACGGACTACAGTATTATATAAAATGAATAAAATATCGGGAGGAAATTTATAAATATTCCACTGTATGTGAGAAATGGTCCAGAAAGATGATAAGTACGTTACCAAAATACAGGTTGCTTAACAAAATTATTTTTGGTTGAAAATTAAATTGATAAATATTTTTTATTATCTTCCACACGATTGCCCAATTTGTATGTAACAAGTGGTGTATTATTAAAAAGTAAAAGTCCCACAAGTGCGAATAAAAAACATTGGTTTTGGTCCTCAAGTAATCCTTCTTCGAATTCAACTCCTTAAGGGCAAAGGCAACTCATAGGCTTAGCAAACAAATAACTAGGTATATTGAAAGTTTTCGATAAAATACTTGAGAACTATTTAGGAAAGTTATAACTAAATCGATACTTCTAAGTTCGGCAGAAGAAGTAATAGTTTGTAGAAGGCTTCAATTTATTCAACATTATCTGGATTGTTATTTGCGACAGGTAAGTTTTTTTATATCGAGTCTGTAAATACGTATACATTCAAACATTTTTTTAAATTAATTTGCGCTACGTCTTGCAATAAAATAATCTATAACATCCTTTCGGTTTATTCACCACATTTTACGAAAATAGTTTCTTATTTCTAGCTAGCCTGTAGTATCCCACTGCTGGGCAAAAACCTTCCACTTCTATTTCCACACACTTCTATTCTCTGCTATTGCGGTCGGTCCTTTTGGTAAGAGTTTAGCTTGTCCCACCATCTTTGTGTTGGTATACAGTGGTGTCGCCTAGCTCAGCCCGCCTAGGTTCACTTGGTTGTTTTCCACCCGCTTATCATTATTAATAAATAATAATAAAAATGTATTGTTCCAAAACAGTGTTACAGTTATTGTTCCACTAGTTATGGATAAAAACCGGTGCAAAACAGAACTTTAGTGGAAAAGTTCAGCTATATCCTGTACTAGTTGAAAAACTGTATATGACAAGAGACAGGGTCTTTTGTTTTAAACGGGACAGCGTATTGACAATGTAGGCATGTAAACCGAAGTTTTTTGACATCATAATCAAAGTAATTAATTTAAATTAAGCTGAGAGTCAGAACTTTTGAACGTTAAAATTAAATAAGACAGTCTACTAAAACACCCGCTCCCTTCACCATTCGGAAGAAGAAGTGGCGCAACAAACTCCCTAGAAAATAGCTAATAGATCATAAAAAAGTACGGACACGTTGTTAATTGAAAGAAATTAACTGTAGGTGTGTGTTGCGTAGCTATGTTATGTAAGTGTGTTGTATAGTGTGATAAAATAGTGGAAATAACAGTTTGTTTTAATCGACAAGAGCCCAAAAAATCCCTGCTTGACAGGACTAAATCAATGACATGGTTGCTGGTTAGTTCACTCAGCTACAACGAATAATGTAGCATACTTATAGGTAGTCCCATCTAGTTCCTCTGCGTCTAGATGTCTGATAAGACCTATTTGGTGTTACATACTCTAAACTACCTTATTTAGCGTAAAAAATCTGTGATACTTTGTAAACGAACTGTAAGTTTTTCTACTGAATAGGACAGTTCATATTTCTTACTCGTCGGTGTCGTAAAAGGCGACCCAAAACTGATATCACAGAACCACAGCATCCCTGTTAGGAGTGTTAGGTAAATGGTTCTGCAAAGCTGTTTATTTTTTCAGTTGTAGAGCAATTTTGAGTCCCTTTCCAATAATTTTCGTATGAATAAGTCCTATTGCTACCAACCCTTTTTTACAAGCTTTATTTTAACTTAGTTGGATCGAGATGCTTCCAGAAAAGGATGCCTGAGAAGGATTTGGGGGGGCATTTGCACAAAAGTGTAACTTAATAAAAAAAGGATGTTCTTCGTTTGTTCTACTGTTTCCAGTAGGTACTCATTCAGTCATCTATTTTTCAAGCGGGACCTAGTAAAACTTGGTAATTTAACTTCACTGACAACGCAAAAATATGAAACCAGTCTAGGATCTAGTCTGATGATCGAGCCCAAAGGTTACCATAGGAATTCCTCTACCAAACAAGATAGCACCGTCGTGTTTGGACTCATTGAATATGGGTTAAGAAGCACTATGTACACTTGTACACTAAAAACAGTGATATTCACACCGTTAACACTATAAATAAGGACAAAGTACGTGCTCCATTTCACCAGCCTCGTAAGGTTCATAACTCATTTGTTGGGCTCGTATTACCTTTTACAATAAGTTTCCCTGTTCTTTGCTAGATTTGCCTTTTGATGGGTTTAAAGCTCAAGTAAAATCCATCCTTTGTTAAAAGGCTTACTATTCCACCAACGACTATTTAAATGACAAGAATAGTTGGTTGCTGTGATTAAATCAAGACAATGTTTCTGTTTTTTCTCCAGAATTAGCGTACCTAGTGACTGGTTATATGGGTTCATATAATTATTTATATATTTTTAAATTGACTGTTTAAGTATATTTTTTTATTATTATCTATTATGTCATTCGTTATTGACATGATCTACGCAAAACAATATCTTTTTATGATGAGTTGTATTGCATTAAGTGGTTACCTAGCGACCTCAACATTTAGTCATTCTATTCTTGCCTGAGCAACCAGCAGCAAGTTCATCATGCTCCCGTAGATGTCACTGGCTGCGGTACCGTCGGGGGTCGGGTTACCTCCTTCCCTCAAATATGGCGAGAGGTGTAATGGCTGATCTTTGCGTTATGCTCTTGAACGGGTGCTGCTTGTGGTGACTGGTCGTTTTGCTGACCATGATTTTGTGATTGTTACTAATAATTACCTACCTGTTTATTTATTCTACGACGTAGAATCTACGTCGATGGACCTAGGTTATAATTTGTGGCCTTGAGTTGTAACTCGGGTCGTAACAGCTATGTGAACATAATCCAGCATTGCATATGTAAGCAATCACGCCCTTTATACCAGGTGGCTTTTATTTTGTTATTATGATTTATTTACATTTTTTTATTTTATTCTTTGTGCTGAAGTGAAGTTTTCATTTTACTTGTTGGTATATTAGCATGATGACAAATTATTTAACTAATGTTTTGTGTCTCGTAATGTTAATTACTTTGCCTACCTATGCAATTTGTATCGAACTAAACAGACAGCTGTGCTGCTGGAGAGTTTTTTTGCGCCACTTCTTCCTCTCAGCTAAAGCACTAGGAAGTGGTGAAGGGCGGGCGATTTGGGGGACTGTCTTACGTAATTTTTGACGTTCGAAAAGTGCTGATTTTCAGCCTAATTAAAATAAATAAAATTAGATTTTATATACTAGCTGTTGTCCAGAGTCTGATGATAGAGCCGGAATGTGGCCACCGGAAATTCTCAACTTTGTACGATAGCCCTATTGTGTTACAGTCAATGAATTTGTCTTGATAATTTATGATTAGATAAGTTTTATTTATGTAGTACTTTTTAGCTCATTAAAAGCTTGTTCTCGAAAAGATTTTCACTTAAATTTTATCTTTACAATAATTGAAATCATCTATGGGGTAGATAAGAGCGATGATTAAATGAAGAACCATCATGTTCAAAAGCCACCTTCTGGTAGTGGCGTCGCAAATCTTATATTTGTAATATTTTATCCTTTTCAGATGTAACTTCTATATCCATTCCAAAAACTCTTCCTCAGCTGACATAACTTTTTGGTTTATAAACACCCCCTGTATAGAAGACTGTCTTCAATATTCCCACCCTGTAGAATAAAGAGAAAGTAGTAAAAGTTTATTATTATATACGGAACCGTGAAACAAGGTGCGTGACGACATCTTACAATATAATGTTAACGTTAATTAATATAGAATGAATATACGGAGTACAATATAGGGTCTGAGTTCAAGCGTTTTAATTTATATTTTCTACTTTTAATTTAATTATGTTAAAGTCGAGCAGTAGGTAGGAACATTATCAAAATAATTTAATTTATTAAATAATGTCACTATGGCATTATTACAAAAACTGGTATAGACTTCCCTATTAAGTACGTGATAAATCAATCAACCCCTATTTTTCGACACTCAGGACTTTTTTTTATTTTAACTGTAACCAACTTAAAGGGAAGTATAAATTATCAAATACTCGAGAAGGTCGTCCCATTTTACACCAGTAAAAAAACCAAGAAGAAAATTTTTATCTTCCTATATAGAACTTATTTTTGCCTTTTGAGACCAAAAAGGTATGGTGTCAGGTAGACATCAGATATGTAGAGGCAATTAAGGAAGTATACCGTGCGGCTACATTACAAGTCAAACTTTACGAGCTTACAAATCCAGTACGCGTTAAAAGAGGGGTGAGACAAGGAGATACGATAGGTATCACCTAAACTCTTCACAGCCTGCTTGGAGGATGTATTTAAGCTTCTCGACTGGTCTAATAGAGGCTTAAACATTAATGGTGAACGGCTAACACATCTGCGCTTTACCGACGATGTTGTCGTTTTTGCCAGCAACGTGGAGGATCTGCAGGCCATGGTACATGAACTGTGTGACGTGTCACTCAATGTCGGGCTGAAAATGACCGCCGCAAAAACAAAAATAATGTGCTGTGATGACGACATTGATCACATTCTAGTGAATGGCCAGCAAATAGGAAAAGTCAAGGAGTACGTATACTTGGGACAGACTTTGAGTATAGCGATGAACAGACAAGACCGCGAAATCAAGCGCCGTATCCAACTAGGTCGGGGTACTTTCGGTAAGCTGTCCGACGTACTCAAGTCGAAGTGGGTGCCCATAAACCTAAAGCGTCGCATGTTCGAGCAGTGTGTCCTTCCAGTCATGACTCCGGGGCTGAAACTTGGACGCTCACCAAACATACTATCCACCGCATGCAAGTCTCCCAGAGAGCTATGGAACAAGCTATGTTGGGCATTTTTAGACGCTACGACCGGGTGAAAAATACCGAAATACGGAGACGAATGAGACTCACAGACATAGCGGAAGTGATAGCAAAAATAAAGTGGAAGTGGGCGAGCCATATATGCCGTAGACTGGATGGAAGATAGGGGAAGAAAATGCTGGAGTGGACACCACGGACGGGACGGAGGAATGTGGGAAGACAACCGACTAGGTGGACAGACGATCTCACTAAAGTGGCCGGAAGAAACTGGATAGCCATGACACAAAACCGCCAAAAGTGGAGAGATTTGGAAGAGACCTACACTCAGCATTGGGTGGCCAAGGGTTGAAGAAGAGAGACCAAAAAACGTAATTAAAGAGCATTCATTATTGAACTATTGTTGTGACTTTTTGTTCTTTTGGAAGATCCAATTTTTGGTAGACATCGCGCATAATTATTGAGCTTATGGCATACGATACCCGCTGCCAGTTGCACCACAACCACAATAAAATGTAATCATATTCAAATACGCACCTCTACGCAAGGGTTGCTTCCTGTCTGTGTAATTTACTCTTATTTCTGACTCACCCCGCTTCATCCCTTAAAACTCTAATTAACTTGTTACATTCGTTGATATATTACAATTTGCGACTGTTGTTTAAACACATAATTAAGGCCACAAATACACTAATACGATTTTATGAAAGAAGTACAATAATAAATAATTAGTCTTTTCATTCTGACGTTTCGGTACGCTAGAGCCCGCATTGTTCTAGGAAAACTGATAATGTGATCAGAAGTCTTTGACTAGTTATTTCTTAATTATAATTCATTCAAAAAGTTATAAAATAAAATAAAGTAATTATACTAGAGGAAGACTGATTTAACAATATCTGTTAAGTAAAAAAGTTTTTGTAAAAGGAAATATCGTGAACCTATTCTTAGAAATCATTTAGTCTATTTCAAGTTAGTCTAAACCAGAAAGAGAAAGCAATCAATAAAAGGAGCCATTGATACGAATCAAACTTCGACCTGAAAATCAAATTTCGAAACTAAATCGAAACTCGATACAAGCTACGTTTCCTTCTTCATTTCCGAAAAACGAGCCGATCCCTCAGGACTTAGCATCAAAGACTAAACCACTGCCCACAGAAGATACTGTTGAAAACTACTTAAAGCCTACCTTTCCGATTGAGCAGTTAAGTTTGAATGCGAGGTTATTAAAGCACCCTTGATATGTGCTCGAATGTTTTTGAGTGTGCCATATATGGTACGTGCTGTATTTACTCTTAACGGTTGTGGTTGTATTAGGAGCGGGATAAACACTTGATTACTGGCCTTAAATAGTTTGGATATAAAGGGAAATGCAGTAAGTAGTGTCAGCTTTACCAAAGGTTGATCGAACCTTGTCTAAAGCCACACTCAGATCTTGTATCAGAAATATTTCTGTTCAATTCCTGATACTCGTATTTGTTGGCACTCGAAAATTTAATTTTGCGCCGAGATTTTGGTCCTAAATTATTTTTGCCATTACAATGAGCTTCACAAGCCTCGATAATTTTTTAATGACTTAGAGATTTTGGTTTCCAACAATTGGCTGCCTAACCGTTCTAAATTCATGGTAATAAGATTGGCCAAAAATCGGCGGGCCTCAGTGTGGTAACCAATCGCAATAATTTTCGTTTTGTCAGACCCAAGAATTTTGCTAATTATAATTCTTAAAAGAGAAGGGATGAAATTCATAACCATTCGGGTATTTGAGGTTTCATACATCGTTACTACGTGATTTTTCCGGTTCCATAGGTGTGCGAGTCTCCTTCAATTAGAAAATTGTGGTGTGCTCATTAACAATGTAAGACATGTTGCTTTTATCAATTGACGTTTAACTTTCATGTATGTCTCGGAAATTCGTTTCGTTAGGTTTTCCTTCCGTCTTAATTAGTAAAGAGGAATTTTGAAAAAAAATATATAATAAATGCTATCCTTCAAAAGTTAATTGTTTCTACGACAAACATCATCCAAACACTAAACCTGCACTAGGTTTAGTGTCTGACAGAATTATTGACGGTGCCATATTTAGCGTCGCAGAATTGGTAGACTCAAACTTAACAATGGGATTCAAAACATTAAATTCAAAACAATGGGAGGTTGTTACTTATGCATTCGATGATATCACCTTGAGATCAAAAACATAATAATAAATAATTGCTTTCTGTATTCAATAAAATGTTTTTTGACCAAATATATCATGTATTATGTCACTATACCAGGAAGGAGAGGCTCGTGGCTAAGTAATAGTAGTAGTTTATAATGTTTGTAACGTAATTATAGTGTAAGTTGACTTGAAAAAGCAAAGAGAATGGCAGTTGAGAGTATGTCATGCTCACTTAAATGTCTCACTGATGGTTGCGCGTGTGCTGGATCATTCGGTTTCCTACAAAATGGTTGAGCCGGATCGTGCTTCCAGGGTATATTTAAAAATTTTATACGTTTTTCTCACATAAAGAAGCCAAAAGAATAATGTACTCAGGATTTTGTAATAATATGTTTATTATAAAAGAGTGTCCTTGGAGTTTCTTGCCCGTTCTTCTCCAAAAAGATCTACGTTTTGGAATGAGCCACTAGCTTCAATTTCCGGAATAACTGATCGAATTTTTGACAGTTCATTAGTGCCTGTAAATGGTTGATTAAAATAAGTGCTTTGAGGTTGAGTAAAATATTAGCCGCACGGGTCGATAGATGAGGTTAAGCTACTAGTGGATGGGTGACCATCTTTATATCCCCTCGGAAAGCAAACTAAGCCGTGTGTCCTGGCTGACATCCGTCGCTCTTTGACAGTTGTTACGGGTAGTCAGAAGCCCGAAAATCTGACAACCAGTCTTACCAAGTGGTATCATATTAACCAATAACTGGGTTGTGGAGGTCAGATAGGCAGTCGCTCCATGTAAAATATTGTTATTCAACTGCATCTAGTTAGACTAGAAGCCAACCGCAATATAGTTGGGAAAAGGCTAAGCAGATTGACTGCACTCACTATACCAGAAAAGTAGTGTCGCTTAAAAACAATCGCACTATTCGGTTCTCACACTACATAAATAGGGTTTTTAAAAAGATACCTACTTGTATGTATATTATATACGCTATCTGTTTACCCCACACTCACACCTGTATCTTCCTACCCGAAACTATACACTTTCATAGAAAGCCAGCAAATCAGATTAAAATCCACACACCGAAAACTTTCTCCGTACACCTTACCTAAGAAGTTCGGGATCCACGTATTGGGATTTATAAGGTAAACCAAGGTAATAAAGTAAATTTAGACGCGTGAGGAGGTAAGGTTTAGGATCCAATGATTTGGAAAGTAGATTAGAAAATATCCTATTTCATCTGGAATTCTAGACACACTGACCTTTTCAATATGACCGAGATAGGTTAGAGATGATTCTTTGTCTACAATTGGAAAAGTAGTACCTACGCAGCCTTTCAATATGGCACGAGAAAAAATTATAATCTTGTATCGTCACTTTCAAAAACTCGATGCACCATAATTACACTCGGGAGCTGTTAGTTCATTGGTAAAAAGTCACCAAAATTGAGATGCAAATCCAATAAACGAAAACAAAAAACGCAAAACTGCCAACGTAAAAACCAATATAAAATTTTATCACTCCAAGCATCCGCAATTTCATAAAATTTTCTCTTTTCACAAACAAAATGCTGACAAACGAATCCTATATTTAAAGACAACGAAGTCCCGGCAGCCAGTAGTGTCAGTAACGTGAGTGAACAAGTTGCAGGATCGTGTCGACCCTCGTCACGTGCGATATCAAACGAAGCGCTGCGTCTGGACCGCTGCGCTGGAAAATTCTGAAATAAATTGAAACTACTCAACTTTCGAGTTCATACACACATTAATAACGTGTTGTTAGTCTAGCATAAGTTTGTGATTACTTTTTGAAGTTTAATTGAATTCACCTTGAGCACGCGGTATCTTTTGGAGACGAACGGTACCTACTTAAAATATTTTATTAGAAGTAAGTCTTAATCGGCACAGCCGAGTGGCAAAAAATAAAAACTGTTGTAGGTTTTTTATACTCAAAAAAAGCTCCGCCATTTAGTGTGCCGACCTGAAGGAGTGTGTAGCACGCCTACTGGCCGGTTTTGCCTGATGTATGATTTGTTTTTATGTTTAACCCAAATTATTCTTGGAAAGAGGACGTCGTTAATGCTCTGCAGGTTTCTAATAAAAAACTTCCGTTTTCTAGTTTCCCGTGAGAATTGCTTTCACTTTCTAGAGACGCCAGATGCTAAACGAGAAAAGCTCATGACGTCATGGTAAATAATTAGCAAGTCAGTTAGGGAGATTTTGGAGCTCACTCCATGCTTTTGGGAGCCGTATACGGCCATCTTGCAAAAGAGAAAAGCGTGTCTATATCAATCTGCCTGAATCTGCCTCGCCTTTTTCCAACTATAGGCATGACGAGGTCGGCTTTCAGTCTAACCGGATGCAGCTGAACACCAGGATTTTACACGGAGCGACTGCCTATGTAACCTCCACAACCCAGTTACTTGGTGATCCGATACCCTTGATAAGACTGGTTATCAGACTTTCGGGCTTCTGATGACCCGTCAAGAGTGTCAAAGATCCATGAATGAGTATTCCTAATAAATATGGCCTAGAAGAAATCAAGCGATAATTTTCCCCAACAAACTGATATAGTGCACAAATGTTCGCGACTATGAAAATAACTAGTAGTCTGTGCATCCAAGCACCACCATCTAGTTTAGTTTTAATAACTTGAGGCAAGATATTCGCGGCACACGTTAATTTATAACTTACTCGCGACTGGTTTCGCGCTCAATTTACTTTGATTTTCATGAATTTATTCAACAGTTTGGGTCTTACGATATGAATATTATGAAATTTAAGGAGGCAGAACGTGATCTTACACGTTACACAACGTTTTATTACGATGTGCTTGTTTTGTTAAGGGATAAAAAGTTACTTTCAACTTGTTTTTTTATACCATTTACAATTGTTTGTCATTTACCGTCATTGTCCCCAATATTTTTGCATTATAATAATGCAAAATAAATGCCTACGGCGTTGTGAAAACAAAAAAAGATTCAGTGTTAACTTTGCCGCTTAATAATGATTCACTTATAAATAAACTATAAAACAACTCAATCAATTAAATGCGGTCTGCCACCAAACGATATCCACACAGAATAATAAACAACTGAACATTCACACAACAAAAACAAAAACCACCGTATCATTTAACGCGCGCAATTAGCAGTCGCCACAATTTGGACTTTTTGTGGCTGCTCGACTGGGTCGCAGTCGCACTACGTCATAAAACTACCCAACACTCGCCCGCCGCTCGCCGGTACCAAATTCTGGGCGCGTCACGTTCGACAAAGCCGCAATTAGTGGCCGAACTGACCATCATGGTCTATTTGTGAAATTTTATCGACAGTTTTACAATACGAATTTTAAGCTGTTGGAATGAGCTTTTAGAACGGAAGCTGGGCAAAGCTTTGGAAGGGAAGTCGTCTTTTTCTGGAAGTAGTTTTGAAATACTTTTTAGGTAAAATGAAGTTATTAATAGTGTGCTTGATAAGATAGAGGCTTAATAAGATAAAAGGGTGGATAGGCGGGTTAGGAGTTTGAGAGTTGTAAATCCCATTTGTTGAGCTCTTTATCAAATGTTGATTGATTTAATAAAAACAGTCTTATGATTCCATTGTCGCCTGTGATTAACTCAAGGCAGTTCAAAACAAAAGAGTATAATGTAATGTGTGGAATTGAAAACAAGGCCACTTATGTGTCTCAAATGTTTGAATTAAGTTGAAATAGATACCTAGGTACTTCTGAAAAGTTTTTGAGAACAAAGGAAAGCGGAGAAAATATTCTCGAGAAGGCGTTTTTAAATCTCAAACTACACATTGAAGATTTTAAGTGGAACATGATACTGTAACGTTCTTGCTATAATGCACGTACAATTGTTACTGCCTGGCGCTCTGCCCATCCGAAACATATTATATCTTCGGAATACTGGGGCAGGATACTAAAGGAAAACTATAGGAAGAACGTGATCTTTTAATTTTTGAGCCATTTTTGTAAGGGGACGGAGAAAAGGCGATTGGCACAAGAACACTAATAGTGATGTTATCCCACTAAAAGAACAGCAGTGTTTTTGGGAAAAAATGACCCTCAAAATAAACGTATGTTATTTATACACCTTTTGAATAACAGTAGACACTTAAAGACCAAAATAGTACAAAATTATTAAAATTTTGTCTTACGTTCCACACCCTGAAAAAAGGGAGTCTACAATCACATTAAATGTTTATTTATTCCTTTATATTATTTACTTCTTAGTAAGTAACATAAAAAGGCTTCAAATCTGCTTATCCCACGTTTTAAAAATCGTATTTACATCAAAGGCTTACTTTAACAAATTACGAATAAAAATCCGACAGCGTTATTTAAATCGAAAAGCTATCTACATCTGAGTCTAAGCTTGAGTTAGAAGATGGATCACCTAAATGTATCTCACGTACCTACTCATTCTAATAAAATAACTATTCAACCAGTATGTTAAAGTCTGGAAGACTAATGGAAAAAATTCTACTTTATTTAGTGCAATTGGAAATGTAAAATGATCATGAAAGTATTTGGCTATCAAGTTGATTTATTATAGTATTGGTTGCTACAAGTGATTTTGTTTCGAGTGTAGCGTCAGAAGTAGAAACCTGCCATCTTTCACATAATCCCAGCTCATCATCTGCTTAGCCTTTTCTCAACTATGTTGGGGTTGGCTTCCAGCCTAACCGAATGCAGATAAATACCAGTATTTTGTATGTAGCGATTTCCTATCTGACCACATCAACTTTGCCTATTTAAGTGCTGGTATCACACTGCCTTTGCGTTAACTTTTTCTGGCTTGGTGGTTCTAGTTACAACACTTCATTCTTGACACTGAAGGCACTCTCTCTTGACCTCCTCTGCAGTCCGTGCCTCAAGAGCACAAAATCTCTTTTTTATGAGGGTTTATGTGAAAACTCGTCTCCATTCAGCGTATTTTTATTCCACTGCCATCATCATCATCATTTCAGACAAAAACACTGCTGGACACTGGACAATCTCTCCCTAACACCCCCACTTCAACCAGTTCTGTGGTTCTTGCATCGTGTGGATTTCTGCGGCCTTCACCAGGCCATCGGTCCACTTTGTGGAACGCCTTCTATTGCTACGTCTTCCAGTACTCGGTCGCCACTCTAGAACCTTTCGGCTCCATAGGCCATCTGTTCTGCGAACAATGTGCCCTATCCACTTAAGTTTGAAAAATTATGGCCGGCTACGTCGGTTACCTTGGTTCTCCTACGGATCTCTTCATTTCTGAATCGATCGCGTAGGGTAACTCCAAGCATAGCCCTATTCATTGCCTTAGGAAGCACTTTGTGCGCGACTACGTTTCAGTGCCATAGGTCATCACGCACTAGTCAAACACTTTCGTCTTGATTCGAGACACTGCGATTGCGACGATTGACCTCTTTCTTAATACCTAACTGGAAGTTTGTCCTAGGTAAACATAATCGTCCACTGCTTTTATTGTAGAGTCTCCGATATTCATTAGGGTGGGTGTTATGTGGGCATTAGACAATACCTTCGTTTTTTCCATGTTCGTTTTAAAACCCACTCTTTCGTAAGCTTTACTAACGTCATCGAACATTGTATTGAGCTCCTCCATAGTCTCAGCCATGACTATTATATCGTCGGCAAACCAAAGGTACTCTACTGCAACACAGCGATTTCCACTAGAACAAAGAACACGCACACACTATGAACCTTGCCTCCATAAAAAAGATCCAGCAATATTGCAAGGCTATTCAATTCCTTCGGTATTCAAGCATCGTCATTCATACATTTCACAAAATTAGTCAAAATAAATATCCCCATTTCTGCAAATACACAAACTACACTTTATGAAACCGAACGGAACTGTTCAGAAGTCTAGTTAAAGAGTCGTTTCTCAAAAAGCGACGCTGTTTATCTCCACAAACAGATCTTTGCGTCGAGTCGAAATAACCTAGAAATATCTTCTCCTTTTTCATGTATCGATAAGGAAGCAAATCGATTTTGCATTTAGAATAATCGCTATTTGATACGTTGATTTTATTGTATTCGAATGTATCAGTTTTCTTTATACCTTCCGTGAGACATTTTTGTTTACTATTGTGTATCGTGATAAACCGCCTCCTTTCTGTTCATCTAAATGCTAGGTTTTAAGTTTGGTTAGTATGGTTTTTTTGTTTTTTGGTTTTTGAATGAATTACTATTTTATCTCTTAACTGGTTGGAAAATGTTTTCCAAAGATTGCCTGTAGAATTCCTAAGTTGTTAAGTCGTTTTTTACTAAGAAAATAACGTGGTGTGTAGTGGTTACCCATCTGTTTTCCGAATGTCCCGATTTCGACCAATATTTACAGAGATAAAAGGACCATACTTTTTTGACCTTCCCGAATTTATAATATATATTTTAGGCCTAGCACACTTCCTTTTTATCCGACGCTCAACGAGCACGCTGGCAACCGTTTGCTAATTATTCCAATATCTCTTTACGATGGTTATTATAATAACGGCTCGATTTGACCCACAGAAAGGACTTCCTAAAATTAACAGACACGTCCGGGGGAAAACGGCAGCAATTCATTGAGACACCCTTCGCGATAAGCTTAATTATTTGCTTTAATTGGATTACTGATGAATTTTCATCTAATCAGACTTTAGATGTCTTCCGTTGAACATGGAACTCTTTCAAGGCCGTTAAATAAAATGGTCGCGAGGGAATTGTGTAATTATCACTACGCTTGGAAAATTGAAAATGATGGGCAGTCTGTTACGTGCTACAGGTGGTATCTATTTATATTAATACGTGAATCAAAAACTTTGTACACCTGTTTACAAAAATGACGCGGACGAAAGTGTATGAAATTTGACCCAGTTAAAGTGTATAAATGTAGAAAGAGAGCAGAAAAAAAATGTAAATCCGTAATTGGCTGTATGATTATTTATTCAAAGTGAAATTGTTAAAGAGCTGTGGACTTTGTGAATAAATAAGTAAAAGCTAATATTTTCACATATTAAATTAATTAATGTCAAATTTCGAACACTGGGCGACCACAAATTACGAGTAGAATGAGTTTAATATTTTATTAGATTATGGGGCTTCATATGAAGCATACAAATTTGTAAAAACAATGTACAAAATTCGATAAAGATCACATTTTATATATAATATTATCTACTAATTAATCATAGAGAATAAGGTTATGGATAACACAAAAGTTGACATGATTCTAATCTTAACTTCAATCTTATACCTGATGGATCCACCTATTTATAGTTAACCATTTTATCCGACGATTAACCACGTTACCTGTCCACCCATTCGGTATGTAAGCGTGAATGCCATTAGGGAAGGAACTCAAGTATAACGTTACATCACCCAAAAGTTACCAAGTCGACATATTTCGCTATTATTGTACAGAAGTAAGTTGTACCTAAGCTTTACTTGTAAATTGTAACTTCCAAGTGTCTGTCCCTTACTAGTGGAATGAAACAATTTAATTATGTTTTTTTGATGATTTAAAAGATTACAGGTACCTACATGATTGATTAAAGTTTATTCAGGATGACAAAAATAATGCAATCTCAATCTTCTTCTCCATTTCCCTAATATGTTGGAACCGGCTTCCAGCTTAACCGGATGCAGTTGCCGGGTGTGTATTTTATGTAGAACGACCACCTATCTGACCTCCACAACCCAGTTACTAGGTAATACGATAACCTTGGGTAAGATTTGCTGTCAAACTTTCGGGCTTCTGACGAATGACAGCCAGACAAAAACAATGCAATGAGAAGTAAAATTCAAGATACGTTTCAAATTCAATTTACGACTAACTTATAGAATAATACAGTGGTCTCCTAGAAAAATTATGCAGTCACTATCTATACTAATATTATAAAGTGGAAAGATTTGATTGTTTGTTTGTTTGTTTGCATTGAATAGGCTCCGAAACTACTGAACCGATTTGAAAAATTCTTTCACTGTTGGGACTACACTAGTAGCTACACTATCTCCGGATGACATAGGCTATATTTTATCCCAGTATTCCCACGGGAACGGAGCGCTGCTAATCATCCATAATTTTCAATCGCATCCCTACAGTGATACTGATAGAATAATGACAATGTAAACTTCAGCAACTGAACATTAAAAAACGTATGGTCGACGGACCTCTATCAGGAACGAAATTCCTTAGCTACGCTTACGCTTTTCTTTAATTTCGTATTCTCTACCTTTAAAATACTGAAACTTTATTTTGACTCCACTATCGGCTATAGCACCCTTGAAAATCATGAATGATGTTAAAGATGAAAATTTTCGCGTCCGCCATCTTGGATTTTATCATTTTGACCTGACTAAACGCACCCTCGAAAACCATTAAAACTATATCTCTCTTTCTCTGTATATTACTATTGTATATAATAAAAAATCACATGGATAGGGCTTAAGAGCGTTTATTCTGAAAATGGGCAACGTCGAAAATAGCTGTCAAATATTTCACTGTTTTGATTAATTTGGCGATATTACTGTATGGTAATATGAAATATCGCTAACTAGTGACCTAAAATATTGATTATGAAATGCAATAATTAATATCTTAACACCGAATATTTAGTTTTAGATGTAAAAAAATAACTTGGCAACATTGCAAATGCCCTTTTTACACCTAAACGGTTACAAAATCAAATTTAGTGTTATAATTGCAAATCATTATTCATATTTTAGGTCACTAGTTAGCGATATTTCATACTTCCATACAATCATATTAACAAATTAATAAAAACAGGTAAATATTTGACAGCTAATTGCGACGTTGCGCGTTGCCAACTTTCAGAATAAACGCTCTTAACGCTTTTTCGTTACGTGATGATTTCTATAACTCTTATCGCAAGCTGCGTTTAAGAACTTTGATTCAAAAATAAAAATCTTTTATGGCAGTATTACGGTTCTGCGTCCATTTTGTTAGTAAATGTCGACCCCGATACGTTTCATAGTATATTTTTCAGATATAACCATAAGAGTGGCATCTGCCAACCCCTTCATACGCCAGGTATAACTTACGGTACACCTCACAAGTACGCGGGCTACAGGGGGAGCTACCCTACGTTCCCCATAGTCACGGAGATCAAATAAATATCACCGCGGTATGAATATTTTTTGGTTCATTGCCTTTTTCTATCTTCAAAGTGTTTTTCTGGAAGTATTAGAGATGGTTGCTTGATGTTTGTTGGACGATGATAAATGTATGAAGAAGAATTTCTAGTTTTGTGGGTGTCATTTCACACACAAATCATATTCACAGACACATAAGGGTCGAAATAAAAAGCCTAGAAATACATAAGTTGTCCCAAAATGTTAATGAAAATTCGTGAACGGACAAACCTGACCTCTACTTTAGTTTACGTACAATTTATTTGTGTCTGGAACTATGTTTGAAATACTTACTTAAAAGTTTAATTGAACACTGAAATATTGTGAACAGCCTTTGACTTTACCACAATTTTAAAACATGCAATCAAGTGCGTGATTACTGAACAAAGAAATTGTAGCCAATCATTTTACTTGACATAATATTTTGACGACATACTAAAGTGAACATCATATTATTGGCTTATGGAAACCGAGGGTAATATTTTGGGTGACAGGTGTGTCGCAAAAATATATATCTTAATTTAAGTAATATTTGTTTTCAAATTCTTAACGTTTTTATAAATGAGTAGATATTACAAGTACCTAAAATCAAATCAAAAGTCAATTTAGTGCCAGATCAGCCCTTTTTGAACGTCAAAATTGCATAAGTAACAGTCCCCAAAACACCCGCCCTTCACCACTTCTTAATGCTTTAGCTGGGAAGAAGAAGTGGCGCAACACACTCCCCAACAGCACAGCTGTCAGTTCCCTAAGAAGAACTTAGGAAACACAAAACATTAAATTACATTATTTGCCTTATGTCAGCTAACAAAGACTAATATACCAACAAAACTTTGAAACTGTATTCAAGCAGAAATAAATAACATAACCGTAAACAGAACTTGATACCTAGATAAAAGCCTTCAGGCATAAAGGGTAAAAAATAAATAATAGTTAAAAAAACTAAAAAACACGCTTTAAAAACCAAAATAAAAAAGGACACAATAATTTAATTCAATTAAAAAGCGTGGGGTGCTTTTTGAGGTATTTTTATAATCACTTAATGTCAAGCACCCCACGCTTTTTAATTGAATTAAATTATTTTCTCCTTTTTTAGTTGTGATTATAAAGCGTGTTTTTTTAGTTTTTTAAACTATTATTTATTTTCAATTTTTTAGTTCTGCTAACTACAAAAACGTGTTTTTTTTATTTATTATTGAATAGTCATCAGTCCTCGATAAGTTTACAAAGTTTCAATGAAATCTGACCGTTTAAAGTGGGTCAAATTAGCGTCCAAAGGAGTCGGTTACAAACATACAAACAAACATACAAGTGAAGCTAATATAAAGCGTGTAAAAAAAGCATCGGCAAGCGTAGGACATGTCATGGACAATTTTACTATAAATTAAGTCAAACAAATAGTAAGGCCTCTCAAGTTCTTCCCACCATAATGTTTCAGATAATAGCTTTTATAAGTTGAGCATAACTTCTAAATACGTTTACGACAAGGCCGGTCCCGGTGCGGGCGGTGAAAGCCGGTATACAAATAAACTGTATTCATAAGTCGTTGGCGCACTGCTAAAGTGTTCGAAGTATTACATTTACATTTTCTACGCTGTGGTCGCGGATTGTTGATGTGCATTTTTAATTTCCGTTGCTATCGTGGTGAGAGAATGTTGTTTGTAAAACTTTATCTTCCTGTGTATAGTTCAAGTTTATGGTTGAAGAAGTGGGAGTAAATTATTCTGCTTCGTGTTTTCCGGTTTATTTTATCGAGATCCATTTTTCCTTTTTTATAATGTCCCTACTGCGAGGATACAGGCGTTCTCTCTATGAGAGGAAGTGGACCGTTATCCACCACATGTCACATACAGCAAGTGATTGTTACTATATCATCTATACCACAATTTTCTGTATAAATAACATCCACAAAAGCTCTAGCCTTTAAAGCTTTAGCTTAAGCCTTTGTATCCATGGAATTAGTGTGTAGGTAGGTACTATACAATCCTAGTTTTAATATATATGAAACCCTAAACACGTGTCTAGTATTTTTATGTAAAGAATCTATGTACAAAATTTCGAAACTGTATCATGAAAAATCATGAAGTTATAAGCTTGTTATGTTACCTGGTTTTGTACATAAATATGGTCACCACGCAGCATCCCGCGCCGCCGTGCCGGCGCGTCCAGCGTTGTATTGTGCCCATTAATAATTAGGCAGTAGGTACCTAACCGTACGGAGATTGTATTGTAAATTGGTGATAACATTTTCCATCACACTTTCCAAACTTTTTTGGATAAAATATTCTGAATGGATTCAGTTACTTATTCTGAACAAACTATATTCAATTTTCGCATATACTAAAAATAATGTTGTATATCTTGATTGTATATTATGATTCCATGCCATATTCTATTTTACGCTGATCGACGTACATACATACGTACACACCTTGATAGCGATTGATATAAAATTATCATTAGTTCGATCTCGTTTGCTAAAATTCGCCAGTTTCTTCACTTAATATTTTTTTAATCGAGTTTCGCTGGTAATAAAAAAAATACATACCTAGCAAAGGTATGTATTTTTTCCGTATTTACGTACATAAGCAGCCGTAAGCCAAAATATGGCCAGAGTAATGGCGTTACTAAAGGGAATGAGGAAAATATCCCCAAACGCAGGCCCGGGCCTTATTGAATGATATTATATTATAAATCCCGATGGACCAGATCTCTCCCGATTTCCGAACGATATTGATTTGAGGAGACTCAGGAATGGATACCCGTATGGAAATGTTGTGGGCCCCTGTTATAATGAAATATGTTCGTGTTGCTTATCTGTCAGGGGTAGTGAAGGTTTGGGTGGATTCATACATAGGTATGGGGTACACAATAGCCCCAAAACTTTATTGTTGAGTATCCTTATACTAGGTTGTGTGTGAAGTAGTCCTTAAGCCACAAAGTTGTCCTACTTGTAGCATAGGGAACACTTATCGCAGAATCTCCTGGTTGGATTTGTGATGGGTAAATTAAGTTTTGTGTTGCAAACTAGATGGTGGATATGTTGATATAGTCCAATAGAATATTTAGCTGTAACACAACAATGTACGGGTATTGAATGGTTATATCTAAGCTGGGTCCTTCACTGCCTGGTTTTACTCGTAAAATACACTGCCTAAAAGTTCTTTAAAGTAAGTTATAATCTTTTTTATAGCAAACGATTTTTTTAAGTAAAAGCCTGGAGGGTAATTATTAAAAAATATTACCGCCGTTCCGGTAATAGAAAATAATTTACGATTAAGAAAAGTATTTTTAATAGAGTTGCAAATCCAATTATTTTCACATCAGCGGTCATATTTCAATTGAGGAAAAACAAAATAAAATATTTTAAGCTTCCTACCATGTTTATTTTTACTTTAATCTTGATTGACGGCCTAAGGAGTTTAGTAAAACCTGGTAGTCAACGACTGGATTAAAAGTAATTTGTGTTGTAGGTATCTACATCTTAATATTTACATGATTTAAGGCTTATTAATCGTTTTGCACGAATTCAGTCGGCCGAAGTGTATATACATTATTTTTTGGAGGCGATTTGCACGAAGTTAGGTTTATTAGTGGGCGATTGGACAATTCCAGAAATACGTATTAGGCACTTGGCACGTTTTGTATTTTATGTTATAAAGTTACTTTTTCCTCAAACTTTCGTTGTTTCCTTAAAGTTTTAGTCAAAACGTGCACATTGCCTAATACATATTTCACGAATTCATTAACTTCATGCGAATGGTCTACAAAAAATAATATAATATTTAAAAATGTCAATTAGCCCTTTCCATCCGTTGATTGAAAGGGCGAATTGACATTTTTATTCGTTACTAAACTTATTTTTAATTTCAAAATAATACTGTAATACCTATTCACCAAATAAAAAATGCCATGCAACATTAAGTATTTCAGCGTGTAACAAGATGCAGTTTTTATATCTTTTCAATGACTTGTATTAATCAGTAAACTGATGTGATGTGATATATGTATGTGTGTGATGTCTGGGGGTGTGTGTGTGTGTGTGATGTGTGTTAACATCACACATCAGATTAACAAAATTTTATCTTATGTTAAGATTTTTGCAGACATGCTTATATAATAGGTCTTTACCTATGAAATTGCCGTTTTGTATGAAAAAATTTAAACGAATTTTTTTCATGTATTTTTTATTTGTATTAATCGAAGTAATCACCCATGCAATCAATGCATCTTTGCCATCGCAGTGGCAGTTTATTGATGCCCTTCTTAAAGAAATCAGCTGGACGGGAGGCAAAAAATTCTTCAAAGGCATTTTGTACTGCCTCTCGGGTATTGAATTTTTTTCCCGCCAAGAAGTTATCCAAATTCTGGAAAAAGTAGTAGTCTGTAGGCGCAAGGTCTGGTGAGTAGGGCGGATGACGGAGAGCTTCCAACCCCAGTTCTTGCAACTTGGAGACCGTCTGCTGTGCAGTATGAGGTCGCGCGTTGTCGTGCAGGAGCAGCGGAGACGAGCGATTGACCAATGCTGGTTGGAGATGTGCCAGCTTCTCCATCATTGTGTTCAGTTCTTCACAGTACACATCTGCAGTAATGCTCACCCCGTTTGGTAAGAAGCTGTGATGAATCACACCGGCGCTAGACCACCAAACAGTGACCATGACTTTTCTAGGGGTAAGTTTTCGTTTAGGGCATTGTTTAGGTGCTGAACCAGGATCCAACCAACTTGCTGAGCGCTTGCGGTTATCAAACAGAATCCATTTTTCATCGCAGGTAACAATGCGGTTCAAAATTCCTTCATTTGTGTGTCTGTTGAGCAGTGCAAGGCACGTCTCGACGCGTACTTCGCGCTGACGATCATTGAGTTCGTGGGGCACCCATTTGTCAAGCTTTTTTACCTTGCCAATTTGACGCAAATGGACCAATACTGTTTTGACGCTAACGTCGAAAGCTGCTGCTAATTCAGCCGTAGATTGTGTATCATCAGCTTCCACAATCGCCTTTAATTCGTCATTGTCGACCAAAGTCTTCGGACGACCGCGAGGTTCATTTTTCAGGTCGAAATTTCCAGAACGGAAGCGAGCAAACCAATAACAGGTGGTGCGTTGGTTTGTAGTGTTAGCTCCGTAAACGTCGTTGATGTTGCGTGCCGCTTGTGCCGCGTTGCTGCCACGACGGTACTGTAAAGGTTGTATGCCCAGCATGAAACCTTATGTTTGCTGGCAGCTAATAATGGCTATTGTTCGAACAGCCAGAAAGTATTTAATTAGATTTAAGAATGAAAACACAGTGACGGATAATTTTCTTTTAATATTAAAATATTCTATTATTAATTTTAGCGCAGCATTGTCGTGTACCGTTTATCTGAATTATACGTGGTCACACGTACTTAAGCTTCAATCGTTGTTTCTTTTAATAGTTTGTGTCCCATACACTTCACAGAGGTATCACACCTCTACACTTGGTGGAGGTGCCGCGATCGACACCGGAGCACCCCCGCGATAGTAGTGCGCGCACAAAGCGCATAGCGTAAAAAAACCCTAGAGGCGTACTGCGCACTAATCTTGTCTTTTCCAGAAATAAGAAGAATATATTAAGACGCAGCCTTTTGCTTGGAAAATTGGACACACGTAAAGCTAAGTGGTTAAGGCGAAATTGCGACGACCACAATGTCGCACGTACATTTTTCTGGCACCGGAGCAGATTGCTTCAATGATTTTATCGCTCAATTTCGCCTTGTAGCAGCCATAAACCAATGGCCAGAAAGCAGTCTAGGTCTCATTTTAGGAGCCTATCTGCAAGGTCCCGCACTCGCATATTTTAAATCGATATATAAAGAAGATTTAACCTTTAAATCAATTTGTGATCTCCTAAGCGCGGAATTCCCTGTGAGAATTGATTTTACTGAACAATTTTATAATGCCCGTCAAGAAACAAATGAAGACATAATGGCATTTTTTCACAGACTAGGAAATCTAGCTGAAAAAGCAAATATAATAGATGAAAAGATTTTTATTAAAAAATTTCTAAAAGGAATCACACATGATTATAAGATTAAATTGGGAACAAATTTATATCCATCTAAATCGGAGCTCAAAGCAACCCTCAACCAAATTAAAGATATATTTGAGGAGACCAGAGCTGAAGGGATGAATATCCCAATAACGCCTCCTAAAGGCATTTTAACCAAAGTCAGGATGGAACATCCATTTTCAATAGATAGTCAAAGGTCCACAGGAGACAGGAGGCTAAGGAGCCCCACACCCTCGCCATCTTCAAGAACCCCTTCACGTTCTTTCCCAGTACAGGAGGAAGAGACCTATCACACCCCTAGGCATGGACACAACCTGCGGCCTCGTCCTCGATTTAATTATACCAATAACTATCGTACACCTTTTGCTTCCCCCAGTACAAGAACCCCGCAGCCACCCAATCACCCAAACGAGCACGGACACAGGCGATGAAATCAAACAGGGAGATACGTGCTGTGTCCGTGAAGGAAAATCTCCCAAGAAGTAAACTCAACCCTTTTATTAATATCATCATAGCAAATCAAACCCATACTGCGTTATTAGACACTGGAGCATCCATTTCATGTATTTCGGAGCAATTGATGCTGGAATTAAAAATGAATTACACCAACATCAAGACGAAACATTTCGTCAGATCTATCTCTGGTTCTTATTTAAAAGTTATGGGAGAAATTGAGTTAAATTTCATTATAGACTCTTGTGTTTTTAGTATCAGTTTTGTAGTCATTAAAGACATTAACCAGAAACTAGTCCTTGGACAGAACTTTTTCCAGAAATACGGTGCTGTCATCGACTTTTGTAATAACTGCATTATATTAAAAGATTGTATTTATGCAAAATTCTGTGAAAATTCTATTCAAAATGTTGCGTCAATGTCAAATACCATGACACATCAAGATCACCCTGACATAACAATTAAAAATAATATTGTCAAAAGTGACCGTAATGATGAAGATGAAAAAAGTTTAAAATCAATTTCTAAAATGGATTATCTCTATTTTACTAAATTGATGCAAGACAATGTTGAGGATTGTGCACCATCAACAACAAACTCAGATCCAATGAATGAATTAAAAATCAATCCAGAATTGGAGAAGACTGAGAAAAAAGCATTAAGAGGCTTACTTAATTCTTTTAGAGAAAACTTTGCGTTTACAGCCTCAGAATTAGGTAGTTGTAGTTTAGTAGAAGTAGATATCAAAACGACCGATGAAATACCAGTTCATCGACCACCATATAGAGTATCACCCAAGCAGTTAGGAATCATTAACTCTCAGGTAGAAGAAATGTTAAATAATGGAGTTATTCGTGAGTCAAAAAGTGCATATGCATCACCAGTAGTTTTGGTGCAGAAACCTGATCAAACCTGGCGATTTTGCGTGGACTATCGAAAATTAAATAAAAAAAGTAATCACCGATAGCTATCCCTTACCTATAATTGAAGATATTATGATCTACTTATCAGGAGCTCGGTATTTCGCGGATTTAGACTTAAATTCTGGCTACTGGCAATACCGTTTATGCGAAAAAGATAAACATAAAACAGCATTTATCACCCCATCAGGGTTATATGAATTTAATGTATTACCGTTTGGTCTAAAAACAAGCCAAGCTGTTTTTCAAAGAATTATGGACAAAGTCCTGGCGGGAATTAAATATAAAAACGCCATTTGCTATGTAGACAATATTTTAGTATGGGGAAAAAACTTCTTAGAATTCCAAGAAGCGTTAAAAGAAGTAATGTCGCGACTTAAGAGAGCGAATCTCACATTAAAACCAAGTAAATGTAGTTTTGGCTATCATAAAATATCAGTGTTAGGCCATGAAATCTCGGGGAACGGCGTAAAACCTGACAATCAAAAACTACAATCTTTAAAAACCCTAAAACCTCCGACAAACACAAAACAAGTTAAGTCTATATTGGGTTTATTTTCGTACTATCGCAAATTTATAAATAATTTTGCAGAATTAGCGTTACCTTTAACAAAATTATTAAAAAAAGGGACGAATTTCAGCTGGACACAGAGACATCAGGACGCATTTGACACAATAATAAATTGTATGGACGACCCTCCCGTCTTACGCTTCTATTCAAACGAGAAACATGTGTTGACCCGCCTTTACATCGATGCCAGCGGAGAAGCCTTAGGAGCTTGCCTAATGCAGGGTACAGACACCATGCAGCCGGTATCTTATGCATCAAGGAAGCTAAATGAAGCCGAAAAAAAATATTCCACGACGGAAAAAGAATGCCTAGCACTAGTTTGGGCATTAAATTACTTCAAACATTTCCTTTGGGGTATGAAGTTTCAAGTTGTGACAGATCACAAAGCATTATGTTGGCTAAGAGACAAAAAGGACATGAATGGAAGATTAGCAAGATGGTCTCTATGTATCCAGTCATACGAATTCGACATTATTCATTGTGCAGGAAAGGAAAATATCATAGCAGATTTTTTGAGCAGAAATCCTTTATGTCAAGATGATGAAGATCAGAAGCTCCCCACATGTCAAGAAGATGGCATGCAAGTATATAAAGTTGAAGTGGTGAAATTGAAAGATGAACAATTAGAAGATGAATTCTGCAAACATTGGTTAGACAGGATCACAGCCAGTGGTCTCAGCGTGCTAAAGGGCTTTAACATCATAAATGGTATTTTATGCAAGAAAGCGAAGAGGTCAAATAATATTCGAGAATTGATAGTAATCCCGAAACGTTTGCTGCAAGAAATCCTGCAGGATCTACACGACGACCCATGGTCTGGAGGACATCTAGGACTCGCCAAAACCCTAGCAAAATTTAGAGCAAATTACTTCATCAAGAATGCGGAGAATGAGGTGGAACAATATGTGAAGAGTTGCATTCTGTGCCAAGAACGGAAGAAAACCAGACAAGTGGCGCAACTACAACCTATAACAATAACTCATGTAATGGAGAAAGTGGGAATAGACCTGCTGGGCCCCTTTAGAAAATCATTAAATGGAAACAAGTATGTGATTGTATGTGTTGAATATGCCACCAGATATGCAGTCTGCAAGGCAATTCCAAGAGCAACAGCTGAGAGAATCAGTGAATTTCTGATTGAAGAAGTTTTCTGCCGATTTGGAGGAGTCAAGGAAATAATATCAGATAGAGGGTCGGTCTTCACTTCGCGATTAGTTAAAGAAACAATAAATTATTTTGGAGCCAAATCACGCTTCACCACCGCGTTTCACCCAGCGACAAATGGTTTAGTCGAGAGATTTAATAGAACATTAACTCAAATGTTGTCCATGTATGTCTCTGCTGACCAACGAAATTGGTGTAGCTATGTTCCATTAGTATGCTTTGCATATAATTCCAGTAAACAATCCAGCACCAGAATCTCTCCCTATATGTTAATGTTTGCTAAGGAACCCATTTTAAGAACAGATATTATTGTTAACAATGAGGATCCCCATCGTTTAAGTAATTATGCAGAATTACATAATCAAAATAATGCCCTAATAAATTGTGCAATTAACAACATAAAAAAAGCACAACTAAAACAAAAAAATATTTTTGATAAAAAGGCAAAGATCAGGAGTTTTGTGCCAAATCAATTGGTCATGCTCTATACGCCTAGGCGAGTTACTGACAAAAGTATTAAGTTATGTAGATTGTATAAAGGCCCCTTTCAAATAATAAGACGAATTTCCAATGTAAATTATGCTATTAGGAAATTAAATAATAGAAGGTTTAGGGACATTGTGCATGTAAATAGATTAAAAGCCTTTCATGTAAGAATGTAAATAATATCTTTTTTTTTTTTTCTCTCTTCTGCTTTTATGACTGATTTGTCAATGTCAAGATGTAAACATCAATCCATTATTTTAGTTTGGTTAACTGTACATTTTATTAATATTTGTTATTTTGTATTTATTGCATGAGACAAGATCGGACGACAACGTGAGGCCACACCGGGTCACCGGGTGTCCCTCCTCACAGCCATACAGAGTCCGCGGGAAGGATACCACCCCTACGTCTTCTTTAATTAGGGTTCACAACGGTGAACTAGTATGAACGTACTCCAGAAGATAATAACGTGTGTTTAGTAACTACGCGAGTTAATTAATCTTCAAATCTGTGATTCCACATAGAGGGAGGAGGATACTCACTCTAAGCCGCAACCAACTTTGCTATAGAAGCATAGTCTTCGCAAAGGGTGTTGAGTTGACACCAGTGGTTCAGCTTATAGTTGGGGACTCTCTACCTGCACCACAAGCCGGGACCAACTTTGCTAAAGAAGCATAGTCTTCGCAAAGAGTGTTGAGTAGACACTGCTGGTACAGCTTTTGATTATGGACTCACAGATTTTCATCGTAACTATTAATAACTAGAGAGGAGTGATTATATTATCTTTTTTAGATTTTACCTCTGGAGTGTGAACATGATTTATAGGGTGGTCTGACTTCTTAACCTTTTCCTTCCCTCTGACTTAATGCCGTCCGATGGAGCAAAAGTTTTTGATGTTTAGGTCTTTTTCAATTTAACCCTTCCGGACCAATGTGAACTTTCACATTGATTGTTTGATTGTGTCTGAGGACTCGTCGCGTCTTTTCCTCGGGTTTTGGCGTGACGAGGTTCAAGCATGACAAATATAGTTTGCATAAGGTGCATTATGGCACACTTAAATATTTAACTTCATTGACACTTATTATGATGTCAAACTTGTGGTTTGTTTGTCCTGTCCTTGAGCCTTCCCTTGCAAGGGAGGTACCTCATTTTGTTTCAACGTCTCCCGAGTCAATAAATTAAATTCTCTTAGGGCTAGGTAGGAACCTTCTGATTGTTCGAACGTTGTGAATAAAAGGATTGCACAATTATGGGAGTGCATTCATCCATTTATTCAAGGGTGGGCGTAGCTCATGTAAAGGTTGTATGCCCAGCATGAAACCTTATGTTTGCTGGCAGCTAATAATGGCTATTGTTCGAACAGCCAGAAAGTATTTAATTAGATTTAAGAATGAAAACACAGTGACGGATAATTTTCTTTTAATATTAAAATATTCTATTATTAATTTTAGCGCAGCATTGTCGTGTACCGTTTATCTGAATTATACGTGGTCACACGTACTTAAGCTTCAATCGTTGTTTCTTTTAATAGTTTGTGTCCCATACACTTCACAGAGGTATCACACCTCTACAGTACTCATATTCCATAATTACTCGAATTTTTAACGTATCCATGATGACGAAAAATATTGAAATGCGATGAAAATGTAACACTAATCAATAAACAAATGACTACTTTTGGAAAAAAAAATCCATGTTTTTAAAATAAAATTAATTTGAAATTAGAATTCTTACCCAAACAAAAATTATATTGATTTGAAATGGCCAGTACTGCAAAACGGCAATTTCATAGGTAAAGACCTAATATCTACATAAATATCTATATAATTAAAAAGAAAAGTCCTGACTGACTGACTGACTCATCAACGCCCAGCCTAAACGCTTAGAACGCTGAAATTTTGCACAGAGGTTCCCTTTATAATGTAGACAAGGATTAAGGAAGGATTTTTTGAAATTAAATCTATAAGGGACTTAAATAGGGGATGAAAGTTTATTTATTTAATACTTCACGCAAAGAAATGTACAGAGGCGGACTTAATGCAAAGGCATTTTCTACCAGTCGACCTTTGGGTGATTCAGAGACAAACAGTAGTAGGTACAATTACTCGTGTTTTGAATATTAATTCAAATATAAGTAAATATAGGTACTAATATTATTATACTCATACATATGATATAAATACTTAATTAAATATAACCAAAAATATAAAAAATTGTTTGGAAACTCGTAATTTTTGTAGTTTAAACCACGAAAATTGGTGTTTATCATTCTGATTCAAAATTAAAAACCACATGTTTCAGTATTTTTAGGAAATCAGCCCCTGAGGGCGTAAAATAGGAAATGAAAGTATAAATGGGAAACCGGAAATAACCGAACGCCACCTCGGCTCGGTCCGCGAGTAGGACCGACGATTTTCCGACATCCACGCGGGCGAACCCGCGGCCATAAGCTAGTTCTTTATGAGTTTACGATTTACTTTTTAAGAACAATATAATCAACCCTATATGCTACCTAAAATTGTGCGCTTGACCATAAGACAAACAATTGTGATAATAATTTCGTTAATGCGTCTGATTTCCAACTGCCAAAGACAAAACGCTCTATAGTCTTTGAGAACAAACATAGAATTGTAAAAACGAACACAACACAAAACTTTCCCACGTCCAATTCAACACAAATTCAATTCCAATATAACACACGACAAGACAACTTCATAAAGATAGGGACATCCATCACATAACACAAAAAGTATGCTCATTCCTAGATGTCTTACATTTCAGCGAGAAAACGTCTCCCCGCATGCCGCCTGAACTTCATCAAACAACGCTCGAAGTTTATAGTTGACCTTTATTGTCACGGGATAGGGTGCAAGATTGAGTGGTGAGCGAGAAATGGGACAGATGCTGTTGAGTTAGAGTTTCTGGAAGTGACTTTTTATTCGAAAATAGCTGCTTTTTTAACCCTCTTTAAGTTTAATATGACTTGAGAAGAACTTGCGAAAAAATTAAGAGGTGACTGTACGAACTTTACGTCACTGACCCATACCTTGGGCGCTTATTATCATTTTTAATACAGTGTTCAACTGTAGGTAGATTTTCTTTTCAAGTCCAATAACGGATGACTGTGTTTAGTGTATTATGGTACTCCAAAAATACAATAGGTACCAGTATGACCTCTAAAGTTGAGTAGTTTCAACATGACTCATTCGTTGCTAGCGCAGCGATCTAGATGCAGCGCTTCAAAAGCACTCTTCTGATATAGATATATTAAGACTTCAGAACAAACATAGCAATTTAAATAGGCTGAAAACTTTCTGACACTAATATTATACATACTGGATAACGTATCAGTGTTAGTGTAAAGGGTACAAAGCTAAACTTGGAATATGTCCTCCTCTCTGTGAGAGGGAGTGGGTCGCCATCCACTACCCAGGCCCCGTGCGTGTTGGTAGATGTCAAATGTCTTCGAATGTTTGCTTCTAGGACATGTCGGTTTCCTTACGATGTTTTGTCTTCCCCGTTCAGAAAGTAGTGGTAAGTAAAGTGCCTCCCACACTTCTCTTACTTCCATTTATCTTTCAAAGCTTACAAAAAAGATAAAAACTAACTTTTTCACTTACACATATTTCACTGAATACAGAACTGATTTCACATTAAATCCGTGCTTTAGACTTGAAACTATTTTTCATTGTAATCACAATAGATTTAGAGCATTTCTTTGCATTTGGTTAACTTTATTTTCTCTATTTTTCTTTGCAATCTGCGGTTATTATTAAGCCCGAAAAGCGTGAGTTAAGTTTTAGTAGACTTTTAATATGCCTTAAAATTAATGAGTATCATTAACTTTGGGCTAAATAGAACCCTTTTATATTTGTACTTACTTTTTTATAGTATCTAAAAAAGCATTTTTTAATGCTAAATTAGAGCTTTTTGATCAGAGTTATCGTTAACTTTATGTGTGTTGTTTGGATTTTTATTAAATGAGAATAAAATCATTACTTCGAAAAAGCACGAGTACCATGCATCCATTTATTGTGTTGTTTTGATGTACGTTGACTTGAAAAAGCATGGCAGTTGAGAGTATGTCATGCTCACTTAAATGTCTCACTGATGGTGGCGCGTGTGTTGGATCATTCGGTTCCCTACAAAATGGTTGAGCTGGATGGTGCTGATCCACGCGTCAAATTCGTGAACGGGTGCTTTCGATTGAGACTGATCATCTCCTAACTTCCAGGGCTTATTTTTAGTCTTATACTCAGAATTGCTTATGATTTTTTTTACATTGTTCTCACTTTAAAGAAGCAACAAGAAAAATATTGTTCCCAAGATTTTGTAATATCCAACTTGATTTAAAAGAGTGTCCGTGGAGTTTCTTGCCCGTTCTTCTCCACAGAGATCTATGTTTTGGAATGGGCAACTAGCTTCAACTTTCCAACTGATCGACTTTTTGACAATTCAAAAGTGCCTTTAAATGGTTAAATTAAAATAAATGCTTTAAGTTTGAGCACATGTATAATTATATTATGAACAGCTGTTATTTTTGTATAACCTTAAAAAAATCTACACTAGCATCATGTACTGAATACATGGTAACAGTTTGCACGCCGATGTCCCTGCCACCTTGTAATCTTATAATGAAACTCCCTTAGCAGTTCTTACTATAAAAACCGAGATAAAACTTCTCTCTCGAATGAGTTAAAAAACTAAAATATTTTGTTTTCACTCAAAGTCGCTTCCAGGAACATAAACTCTGTGTAAAATAAAGTGTATTAGAGCTGGGTTGAAGGCGCTCTTACAGCAGGAAATGTGTCTCATCGATTAGCACGTTAGTGCGGGTTCGGTGCCTGCGCGAGTACCACGCTTTGAACCTGACGTAACAGCCTGCCGTTCTAACAGACACTTTTTTGGTGAGATAATTTTAGACGTATTTAGGGTAAAAGTATTTTATGTTGCACGATTTATGTCAGTATAATTTTGGTAGAATTTTAAAGCGATTTTATTCATTTTGACACCCAACTAACTATCCAACTAACCGTTGAATTTTGTGTTCGATTTTCCATCCACTTTCAGTAATTCAATTGAATTGTAATTTTGTGCGCACGTGTATCCTGGTCCTGATAGTACCTATGGATACAATTTTATGAATTTTATTATAATGGGTACTTACAAACGATTTTCTCCTGCATCGTTAGGTCGTCACCTCACTCGTATTTCTCATCACAAAACCTAGATTCGGAACCATTTTTGTCATTCAATTTTATTTTTCCGAAATAGATATAACTTAACGTATACCGAGATCAACTCAATAATAAGTTCAATGCGTAATAATTAATGCTAGACGAATAATTTATGCTAACTTTCTTTGAACGAGAGGGCCTATGCTTTGCAGTGGGACAGTAATGCCAATAGGATTTTAAAAGTAAGTACCTAGTATTCAACTAGTACGTTGAAGTTATTAATGCTTCTAAGTTTTCCACCACCCATTCCCAATGGCCAGTCTATGCAAGAATCTCCCGCAAGTTATGCGAGTATATTAAACGCCAGCTTTGCATATTAACGACACGTATGTCGCCTGGTAATACCTGGTACTAGATACCTATAACGTACGTGCAAGTCGATCCGTAAGTGGAACACTTCGTTCGGACATTCTCTAAGCAGTTATTCATCTTATGCTAATGCTTTTAAGCATTATTATTCCGAGCCGAAGGTACTCACTGTCTATTCTCCTTATTTTCTCTAAGATCTCGCTTGAATGAACTTTCTTATGGAGATGAGTAATTGTGTTTAGAGTTGAAATGAATACAGATTTTTTTGACAAATAATCAGTTTTTTCTTTGTGAAATTTTGCTGTAAAGCCACTGCCGGAAAAGTCGCGCCGATATTTTTTGCGTTTTCAGTGACGACGTCCGTCTTCAGGCATCCACTGTGTGAGTGTAACCATTCGGCGTGCGCTTTTGGCAAGCTTTAAGTTTGTACTTCTAGGCCTCGGTTAAATACCAAGTCTAAGCGCCATAAGTGAGTATAGGCAGGATACATAATGTCGAGGAGCTTTACTGATTTATAAATAATTAATACATAACAAGGTGACTTAAAAAACAATGACGGCAGACAAATCAGTATCCGTGTTCCTTAATAACGTCATTATTAGAACCGATCAAAATTTTCACATTTCGGCTACGAACTTACTTCTGCAAAACTATACATAAATAAATAAAAAAATCGCTATACAAAATTGCCACAATGTTTCACGTGCTTACATTTGGCTATATGCCATTACATATGCACTATCCGCTGTAGTTTATACACTCAACACGTTTGAGCTCAAAACGAGGTTACAAACGAAATACCAGAGATTTTGGTCCTAAGAGACGCGTCCAGCTAAATTACGTTATTAGGTACACTAGGTATACTTATTTTATGTATTTAAAGCTTTTCCAGACGTTCTAACTTCAAGTTAGATCATTTATTTCAGATGTGATTTTGGTTAGATATTTTATGATGTTGAGTTTTTGGGGAACTACTTTCGACTTTAGATATGAAAGGATGTTAAATTATATGATGATAGTCGTATGACTATAGCCTGTATCATTTCAAAAAGTGCCATTACTATCGACCTCGTAATTGCGTTATCATCCCTGTGGTCAAATGTCACTTGCATGTCATAAACGACAAGGTCTATTTGTCTATGTGACAGCTAGATATTTTCACCTTAGTGAAGTTTAAATTGACTGGGAATCGTGGCCAAAGGGCTAAAGCATTTACGACCTCAATTATACAAACCTGGCTGTTAATTTTAACTACGATTGAAAATATGAAGTTTGCCGTTAGTGCAGACTTCATCCTCGTTTGATGATAACTTGAGATGTTATTAATGAATCATCTAAACTCTAAAGCATCAGTCACAAGTGCTAAGTGACCTAAAAATTTTAAGATTAAAAAATAAAACAATATTTACGCCTCATTCGAGAGAAGATCAAAAATTCATCTTTAAACTCCGCTGAACATGACATGTAACGAAAAAGAGCCTGAATACATAAGAACCTAATTTACTTAATGTTCTTATATTAAATGGTACGCTTAATGGTTATTAATTAATTCCTTACAGGGGACTTGCGTTACCAAGACATTTTCCTTTTAAGGCCCTCCCTTCCCCCCAGTCCTCTTTCGTTTCTTCCTTTGAGTAATTTTTGTCAGAAACCGCTCATAAGCCTTCTGTAATTTATAAATTAAACGGTAAATACTTTATTTCGCTCTTATTGGTTGGTTTGCAGCCTTTATTTTGATGTAAATGGGCTTAATGAAGATTGATCATAATTTGAAACAGAATTGATAAATTAGATTTATTTCTTTTTGGGTTGTTTTGGGCAATTTATTTTATGAATAAATAAGGAGTATCGCATTTTTCTTACAAAATAAGTCTGAGCAAGCATTTATATTTGAAGAACTACTCTTAAACAAAACTGCATTATATACCACACTACTTGTTTACAAACGCTTCGATCGAACACAATAACTCCGTATTTATCTCTTATTAACAAAACTCATATAAATCTTAAAACAATAGCAAAAACTATCCGTAACGAAGGACCATTGTCACTCCAGCGTGTCACGCGAGTGACGCTTTGTTCCGCGCCGTCACTCCGCGTGTTGGCGCGTGATAAAACGACGATGATGTACGAACTGTCACGATGACGCACGAACGGGAATTAGCATGTGACGACGGGCTGTTGGAAGCGAGAGACGAGTTGAGAAAGTTGTAGTACTTAATGCAGTTCTGTTGGGGATTTTAACACCCGGTTTTCTGAAAGCTCGATGTAGTCTGTCTTAACTTAAGATGTCTAGTGTTAGCTGTTTATCTCATGATGAGGAAGC
This sequence comes from Antitype chi, assembly GCA_947359405.1. NCBI lineage: Eukaryota > Metazoa > Arthropoda > Insecta > Lepidoptera > Noctuidae > Antitype > Antitype chi. Next base: position 20,518,125 of record OX375819.1, read on the forward strand.
CGGGTTTTCAGTTCATGCATAATACTAATATACTCAAACATAACATCACGCCTTGTTTCCCCGTACGGTTGTGCAGAGGTGTACCTACAGTACAGTTATGTTTTTTAAATGCCATGTCCCATCATCCTGGCTCACATCCAGACTCCGGGCTACTACTGAGAAATTCTGGATAGAAAAACCCACACTTTTCCTGAACCGGGAATCGAACCCAGGCTCACATGTTCAGTAGGAGCGCTTGCAGCCACTAGACCAACGAGGCAGTCACCTCGATATGACCTGCACCCTAATTGCGTAACGCAAAATTAATCATAATCTGAATCATTTTGAAACAGATTGCTAATCCATTGCTTCAAATGTTCGAAAAATGTGTCTGCTCAGCAACGTAAATAACGCAATGAATATTGTTGAACTGTCAAAATGAAACAGATTATGATTGATCGTGTGTGACGCAATTAGGTTGCTGGTTTTTATATATCTTCATGTAATTTGTTATTATTCAGTTGTGCTTTTGTGTGCACTAAATACATGGTTTATCAATGTATCTATCTGATAAAATTATATTTTTGTTTCAGGTAAATTCGAGATTAATGACTTGAGAGAAGCTGTCAGGTATTTGTATTGTAATTACGCAAGAATTTTCCTTCGCCGTACCTTTAATAGCAATATAATATCATTCCCATATCTGATTATCACAATCGAGTGCAATCCAACCTACTTCCCTTATTTTCCGAAATTAACAATAGGCGAAACTCAAAACACAATACGAACAAATAAGCATATCTATTGATCAGTTCCAATAAATGGGAACCCATATCTACCCATATGCATATGCCCAAGTACCCATAAAAGCTAAACGTACCTACGAAGTTCTCAATTCTGTGAAAATTTGCGTCGATTTCGACGTTGCGTTGGGACGCAAATCTGCGTGTTGGTATCTCTTCGTTCCGGGTCATTGCGAGGCACATCACGTGGGCTGCCGATATTTGGTAAAGACGACTGAATGTGGCTGAATTTTTATCGCAAACTTCAGTAATCGAGACTTGGAGCATTTTAAATTATCTAATGGTTAATATTTTCAAATTTGTAGCCCATGATGATATTAGTTTCCGGGTTAATATTAAGAAAACTGTATCCTGGCTATGTCTTTTTAACCGACTTCAAAAAGGAGGAGGTTATCAATTCGTCGGAACCTTTTTTTTTTTTTTTTATTATTTTCTTTTTTTTATGTATGTTCCCCGATTACTCGAAGATGGCTGGACCGATTTGAATTTTGTTTTTTTTGTTTGAAAGGGTATACTTCCCAGGTGGTCCCATTATCATCAAATCAGGATCTGATGATGGGATCCTGGAGAAATGGAGAGAACTCTTCAAATTTTATAGGCACACAAAGCGATTTAGGTATTTTTTGGAAGAGTACTTTCTCAGAGTAGTTCCATTTCAATTTGGTGAAGATCTGATGAAGAACTTCGGAGATATGCAACGGAACTCCTCAATAAATGATAGCAAATGGACTGGGATTGCTGAAATCTCATCTCTGTCTATTGCTTACACCAGTTCATAACATAACATCACGCCAGTATGCTGTGAAGGTGTAAGCACATGTGAACCACTAAAAAGTGAAAAATAAAAACTTTTTCCAAAAAAAAAAAACAACCGACTTCCAAAAAAACACTACAAAGTGAAAAATAACTTTAATTTCGGAAGGCGGTGACAAAAAATTCAAATACAGCTCCAAAGACACCGACTTCCGAAATTAAAGTTATTTTTCACTTTGTAGTGTTTTTTTGGAAGTCGGTTGTTTTTTTTTTTGGATAAAGTTTTTCAGTATTTAATGGATTGATGAATCGCATGACTGTCATTCGTGAATCTTTGACAGTCGTTACGGGTTGTCAGAAGCCCGAAAGTCTGACAACCAGTCTTACCAAGGGGTACTGTGTTACCCAGTAACTGGATTGTGGAGGTCAGATAGGCAGTCACTCCATGTAAAATACTGGTATTCAACTGCATCCGGTTAGACTGGAAGCTGACTCAAACATAGTTTGGAAAAAACTAGGCAGATGGCAGATGATGAATCGATTGATGAAATGAAAATTAGGACCATTAGCGGCAAATATCAGCCGCTATGAGGCTTATGCGTACATAGTGTAAGGAGGCGGAGGTAAAAATTGCAAGAGAAGTTTTTATAGCACTGTTTACATCATAATCATTAACACAAGGTTCATAACTATATTCTATGGTTTTATTAGATTACTCAAAATAACATCAAAACGTCCTACATACCTCTGTCTAACCATTCAGGGAAATTAGGCGTGATGTAATGTTATGTTGTACATTCTAACATCCAACATACAACAATATTGCTGGGTCGTCTCCTCTATAAATCCAACACGTACAATAGAAGCAGGTGATACCGAGTTATGACTGTGTCAGTATATTGAGCATGTCACAAGCGGACGCAATACTTGTTATTGTCACTCATAACACGAGTCGTGTTGACTTTATTGAGACAATATAAGCAAATCTGCCGGTTGCGGGTAAATCTGTGGCATAACATTGGACGTGTGGACTGGAGGTATTGGTATCTTGAATATCCTGGCAAAGGTTTTTTAGCAGTCTAATTGCGTAGCATAATATCAGTCCGCCTCGTTGGTCCAGTGATTGCAAGCACTGCAGCCGGGTCGGGTAAAATGGTATTGGGTTTTTCCGTATGGAATGTCTTAACATTCCATACGAGAATGTCTCAACATTCCATACGAGAATGTCTCACATTCCATACGATAATGTCTCAACATTCCATAGGGAAAAACCCAATACCATTTTACTCGACCCGGGTGCAGCGCTTGCGACCACGGGACCACATGCCCTGGTCTGCACAGAGTCTAGATTTGTGCCCAGTTGATGACAATAGGGTCGCCCCCTATTACAATGGGACATAAAAATAACTGGCGAATTGTGGGTGTACTATAGGTGCACCTGTGCCAAACCCTTCGGGGAAGGTATGTGTCATTTTTATGTATGTAATAGGTATCAATCAGAATCTGAATCAATTTGCCGAACATTGCTTCGTTTGTGTTAAAAAAAAATGTAAATAACGCAATGAATGTTTTTGAACTGTCAAAATGAATGGTATTAATACTGTTAGTGTGTTACGCAATCACCACTCTGGTCACAGCTTTTCTCGTATTCAGTGTCCATCTACACTCTGTTTTATAAATATTGGTCTACAGAATTTGTAATCAGTAATAATTTGACTATACTGTACCCAGTTGTCTACCTACTGGACGGGTTATAAATTCAGACTTTTACAATACAGAACACATTTTATTATAACAGGTTGATACAATTTCAATCAATATTCGTAACTCTCAGTGGATTTTACGACTGTCTTGTGACGTCATAAAATAACCGTTGACTTGATGGTTTCAAATCAGATCAGAACAGAAATCTAGGTAATAAATCTAACAGTAAGTACCGTGTCAAGACATTGTATGCATTTTATTGTTTCAGACTGCTGTTTCTATTATTTGCAAGGTAATGTTGATTGAGTTGTTAAATTGAGCCACGAACTGAGGTACTTTTACTGTTTAAATGCTTGCATTCGAGTGACAATGTAACTTTAGTTAAATATAGGTTTTTTTAAAGGATGGAATGTCATAAAATAACTTCTCCCGCTCTGGGTGGAGTAGGAGGGCGTCTCAGACTTTTACTGACTAAAACCCACCCGTGTTCCCTCAGTTGCCTGCGTGCCAGAGGCCACGGTATCTCTTTCGAACAACCCGCACCCCTGGCAGTCATCAGCCCTTGCGGACCCCACCAGTTAGTGCTGACATCTCATTGAGGCGCGTGTGGAACTTAACGTGTCGTCAACCCGAGCTTGGTCCTTACCGGACGGCGAGCTACCCTTTACTCACTGTCCGCAAGCCCGCGCCTACGGTGACCGGGAATTGGCCTGAGATTTCCGATGCCCAGGGCATCTCCTGCGGCGACTAGGGCCGTGAGAGCGAATACATAGCCTCTCCCTCACGTGCGCCGCCTCCCTCTTCGCGAGCATTCTTATTGCTTTGCTGAAGGAGGTGACGACTACCCATGCACTCTCGCTCCGTCAGGACGTGAGAGATCGCCGCCACCGATCGCCTCTACAAGAACATGGCGGTGCTCTGCTCAAGCCGGGCAGACCCCCACCGTATGCTCCACCGTGAGTTAAACATAGGTTGGTCGAAATTCGCATTGAGTTTTATCATAACCTAACATCATGGCATGTTTCTCCGAAGGGTTGGACAAAGGTGTACTTATAGTACTCCCACATGTCGCCAGTTATGTTTAAGTCCCATGTAATAGGGGGCGAGCCTATTGCCATCAACCGAGCACAAATCCAGACTCCGGGCTGCTACTGAGAAATTGTAGATAAAAAACTCAATAAAACTTTGCGCGACCTAGGATCCAAAACCCAGGACCTCAGCAGTAGCGCTTATGAACACGAAGGAGTCAAATGGACTAGTCATTATAATGGACGGTTATTTCATTCTAATGCTATAAATAGGGCCCCAGAACACGATGGGTTTAAGCATCGATGATTATATCCGCCTATAGTAGCTTATTACTAAAATATACCCCAAATAAGTAAATTTCAGCAATCTTAACTGAAAATCTATGAGCTAAACTGAAAGATGCACGATACCCTACTTCCTATATTAACCCGTCCGTCCTTGTCCGGAAGTCACCGACATATTTAATCTACATAGTACGTTTTGATCATAAAGTGGCTAAGTGTGCGAAGATTGGCTGGACAAATCGGTTTAAGTGGTGACCAGTAATTGAGGGGAAAAAATCACTTTAATAGACAAGTGTATGGTGTGGGAATTTAGGGACGCACGTTAACTTACCTATACGTAAATACAACTGCCTCGTTGGTCCAGTGGTCGCAAGCGCCACTGCTGATGATGAGGACCTGGGTTCGTTTCCCGGGTCGGGCAAAGTGTTATTGGTTTTTTCTATTTGGAATATCTCAGTTATAGCCCGGAAATTTTACTTAACCATTATTTTATCATTACTGCTCTCAAAAAAGTGAAGGAACAAAACATCGTGAGGAAACAAATGTCCTAGAACCAAAAAATCGAAGACATGACGCGACACCTACCAATCCGCACTGGCCCCACTTGATGGATTACGGCCCAATACCTCTCAATACCTCTCGAAGAGAGTGGGTCTGTGTCCCAGCAGTGGGAACATTATAGGCTGCATATTATCCATAAAAATGTAGACAAAAATGTCTAACTTTTTACTTCTTAATAATAATGTTAATTATAACATCATACCTGTATTCCCTAAGGAGTAAGCCATGGTGTTCACTCCAGTCCTGCATATAACAGATAATATTGGAGACATGCCTAAATTGGTTTGTTCTGTGAATAAGAATATTGTAGGTACATTGGAATCACTTTTACACGTCGAATGAAAAATAAAGTAAGCTAGAACTAAATAAAGTCGACATTTCCTATCTGACTACTTACCCCTGAGAAGAAATTGTGAAACAAACTCAACGCTATTAACCAGAAAATAGGTTTCAATAGTATACGATTTCTTTCTAACAAGACTGAGTTGACTTGCGACACCAATCAGCGGTTCCACTTAAATACTTTACTTCTAGATCAGTATATAATGAGAACACAAGCCAGCATATTGGTGTTAAGTGTAAGTATAAAAAGAACGTAAATTATAGAGGAGTGTAATAAAATAGAGACTTAAACGGTTCTTCTCGCTCCGCTTTTATCGCAGAGAGGCGCTCATGGATGCCACAGATTTCTTTTCCCCGAGAATATTTTTTTAATAAATTGAAAATCTTGTGTTCACGGGTAGTTTCACGTTGTGGCTTTTCGATCTTCGTTTTACTGGATTTGTTTCAGACATCTATTGATAAAGAATAACATTGAAATCCTTCGCCTCAACATTGCTGTTCACCTGTTTTTCAGTCAAATTTGGTCACCGACAAATCAAATAACTGCTAAAATCTCTTAACAGATTTTTTTTTAAAAAAAACGTTGCCCCACACTAGGAATTTCTCCTGTATTGTGGGTGCGTTTACAAACATTTAAACTCACATACACAAACAGCCAGACCCGGAACAACTACTTGTAGATCATACAAATATTTGTTCCGTGCGGGGATCGAACCCGCGACACGCAGCGCAGCAGTCAATCGCTTAACCACTGCGCCAATCGTGCTGTCATCAGTTCAGATCTACCTACTCCAAAACTGACACGATATCTAAATCTGGGTTACTGTAGGTTTCAGGAAACTTCTCAATAGGCCAATCGGAAAGAATATCATACCTACATAAGGCGGTGATTTCTTGAAAGCGCTCAAAAAGGTGGTTTTTTAAACAAGTGTATCTCTTTAACCGTAAATAATTTTGAAAGCAAAAAAATTTATAATATTTTAGGTCTTTATTGCATACAGTGATGGAAGTGAAAACATAATTAAACATACTATATTGCATCAAAAAATCAACAAAGTCACCTCTTAATTATCTTCAAAAGCAGTTTATCCCTTCATTAACAATTATAATTAAACATATCAAACATATACCATAAAACTCCAAATGCCAAACTGCATCCAGTGATGGATTATTCATTAATAAATAGTTAATATCTAATTTTATACGATTTTATTTGCATTTCTACGACAATGCTTGCTCATTTATTATTTGAATTTATTACAACAGATTTTAACCCGTATCGGATTGCAATAAGAACTAATATCGCTCATAACGACAATATTTAAAGTTACCAGGGTCTTAAGCCATTAACTAACTGGAAACTTCAATATTTCCGAAAGTGACTGACACTAGTCCACACATAACAGATCCACAGTTTTATTTATAAGCTCAATCACTAATACGCATTAAACATTATACAATAGCTCATGTTTTATTTACCGCCACCCCTATTCGCGTTAGTGTTGTTTTATTTATGTAACATGTGCTGTTGTCCCGCCGTGCATCGTGTACTATGTGCACATACGACAATATCGCTCGCCGTGCTACCCACAACTCTTTTTTTTTGTTACCTATACTATTTGTTGCGGATGCATTTTATGGAAACTGAAGGAAAGGAAGGAAAAATTGGAAATTACGAATCTTAAATTTGTGTTTAGTGCCTTTTTTAATTTTCTGTGATGATATTAATTTTAAGTGAAAATTATTGGATGGATCTAGCTACTCGCTCCTACTTCGCACGGGTGCACAGACTACACAGAAATACTCACGAGTGCAATGTACTGGTGTGGCCACATAAAAACATCAAGATTTATGTGCTTTATAGAAGTTAAATACCAGTTTTTTTTTTTTCTCAAAACGATGATTAAAACCGCATCAAAATCCAATATGTTGTTTAGAAGACACGAAAAGCGATTTCATGTTTTACTGTGTGTAGATATATATCTACACACAGTAAAACATGAACCTACTGAATCATCTATATATATATATAGATGATTCAGTAGGTTCGTACCTTCTTTTTTGCTTTGCGATCGACTGGTAAAAATATTACCATCCCTATGATTACTTTTTCCAAGAAGTTATTTTTACGAATATAGATCTGTGACATTACGAAGAGTGTAGTAGTAGGCCAATACGATACTTCAGCAAAATAGTGGACTTTTGCAGAGTACGTCACGATACGAATAGAATTCTTTCCTGAGTACCCATCGATAAACAATAAATAAAAAATAAATAATGTTACAGAGCATGAAGAAGTTAATAGCAAACAAGTTAAAAGTGGTACCTACTGAAAACTTGTGTTCTTTGACGGGAAATTTCAAATTAATGAAAAATGGAATGACACTTTGGAAATAATTGAAATTAAAATCACAATCAATACACCGTCAAGGCGTTACAGACAGCAGAACCTTCGCAATCATAATATTTATTCCGCACTCGTCTACGAGGAAAGATGCCATAAATTTCCCGATTACCTCCAAAGAAATACGACTTCCAATATAATTCAAGCTCAGGAGAACCTCTCTGAATTTCAGGCAAGTCTTAACAGTTACACAAAATATGATTTTCACAGTCCGATGGATACAAATTTGAAAGGAGGTCTCGAAAACGCGAGCTGCCTATTTATCATTGTTGGCTTATTAAATAAAGTTATTGATAACACTTCTAAGACCAGGCTTTGGACGAAAGGTTCTGTTTTCTATTTCATTTTGAAGAATTGCTGTGATTTCTTGAGTTGTGTGGTTTTGGGGTAGATCTTGAATAATGTGACTGAAATAGTTAGACAGAAACGAAACATTTTGTTGGTTTCTAAAAGTTTTTGCCTAAGGGCTTCTACCTATAGTAGTTGGGGTTGCTAATATGGACATCATTTAGATTTCGAACCCAAAAATAAATTATGTCTTACCAATATCTGACTAACCGATAACTTTAAGTTATTTGTTAACGATTAACTACGTATAATTAATAGGATGATAAGTAACTGCAAGTATTTAATCAATCAGAGAGCACTTTTCCGATCCCCGAAGCTTTTGAATGCTTTATTGGAGACATAATGACGAGTTGTCATGAATCGGGAGCAATTCGCCAATCAAGCGTTTGGACAAACATTATATAGCATAAAAGTGTAAAAATAAATACGCAAAACAGAACGGTCTTAAGCGAAATATTATCGAAATATAAAATCACGGACCCATTTCTATAACATTAAACGGTAAATACAGGAACATAATAAATAATACTTTCATAATAAATCGAGAGGCGATATTAAAACTGAAACACATAATTCAAAAGAGTTTTTCAATAGAAAACGTTTGGTGACTTGGTTTTTACGAGAATCACCTTTACATAATACAGGCAGACAATAACTTAGGTTTTATTTCTAGACTGGCATTTCAAGTAGAGTGAGAATGTTCGTGAAGGTCAGCTGTTTTTGTTTTCACTTGAGAATAAGGAAATTTTGAAATGGAGAGAAATTTAACTTTAGATCTAGCTCTGTGACAACCTAGCAGATTTCTACAAAACAAATTAGGTATGATGAATTGATAAATAAATTAGACTATGATAGATACGTAAAACGACATATTTAATTTTATCAGCATTGTCCTGAATGACAATTGATTTTAATTTTACCATCGTAATCACCAATTTTTCCATTAATAGCACCTTCGTCATCCAATGTTTTAATCCTACCATCAATTCTATCCTCTCAGTGAATTAATTACAAACCACGGAGTTTATCTCCTCAATTTCCTTCAACAGAGTACCTTTAAAATATCTTACGGTCTCTAAAAGCTTTATTTTTTCATCAGTACATTCATTAGCATAACTGCGTTGCTTCTGGTTAATCTCAAGCCTCTTGCTCAGTGTCGGCAAAATGAAAATTTTATGGTCCATCGCTAATCTTCAGTCATTATGATAAAACCTACCTATCTGTAAAAACTGGGGGTTCCAACCTGACTTTTTAAAACTGCATAACGTTTATGTTGTCTATAAAATATTTAATTATAAGACTCGTTAGCTTCCTCAGATGTTTTATGTTTCTTCTTTCTTTATCTTGTTTGTTCTGAGGTCTTATTTAGGGGCTTGGTTTTTTGGTGACAACTGGTTTTGCGATTCTAAATTGTAACCAATAAATTAAGCAACTTTGACTTTTGGACATTTTATTTTTTCACTGAGCTTACTATTGTCACATTACTATGTACACTCTACTCCAACTATACACAGGGTAAAATATACGATTGTTCTTTCAGTAACTTGAACAATAAAACCAAAACCAAACACAGAAACGGTACTTTCCCTAGTACTACTTACATATTCTTGCGCAACCTTTGAACTATTCCAAGGTCTTGGCAAGAAACTTTATTCAAACAATAAAATGTTTACTATTTAAAATGTTAATCACACATTTGTAAGTCCTATTGTCTGAATATTAAGGGGCATGACAGCGAAGCTTCATGAATTTATTTAGCAATAGACGGACGACTTTTGTTATTAACGGCTCAGGATGGTTTGTTTAATTTTTAAAATTGACGTCGAATTGGGTTTTGCTACAAAGGATTGGTCTGCAAAGGTCTTGAAAGAATTTAACAGTGAGACATCGTAAAAAATAAATTAGAAAGTAGATACGACTTTGAATTTTAACGAAAGGTGGATGTTTGGTTTACTAATGAATGTGTTTTAACCACTACCTATGACGTAAGATTTGACGTTAGTCCGTCTGCTCTCAAAACGATGAAGGAAAACATCGTGAGAAAGCCAGTATGCTTTACAACAAAAAATCCAGTGAAATCAACCACCCGCATTGAGTAGTAGATTTCGATACACACCCCTCAAGCCATGCGTTTACAGGCTGATAACTTTATATTACCTACTGGCTGATTACTATTTTGCTGCTCAAGTCCTGAGGGTATTAATTCTATCTCTGGATCCTTATCACACGTCGACCAGTTTCCAGTTCTGCGTTATAACTGCAAACTATAAACTAATTTGATAATATGTTCGATTTGATAATACGTTCATTTTGCTACTACACTAGCTCGTCACACTAGCTGCTTTTTCAACATCTATTACCATTTTAAAGAAAACCATCAATTCACGTCGAAATTTCACCAGCATTGTCAGCATCTAGTATTATACCAATATTAGAACCTCACTTAAAAACCTTATGTATCACGCCAGGTGGCGCCACGTATCACAGTTCCCAGAACATTACCCACACGTTACGATTTATTATTTAGCGCGTCGTTTCTTTGCGAAGTGTCCCTTCAGGGTTTAAAGCGATACAAATGTAAATCTGTTTGTAAAACAGTGTTGTTTTGGCGTATGGTGTATTTTGATAAGTTCTTTGTTCGTTATGGTTAATTGTGAACGCAAGACGGATATCGCTACATCTTTGTTTAGCACTAAAGAAGACGAGGAAAACTTTGCATTGCTTACCTACCAGCCTTACTTATCTACTACACAATTAGATGAGATAATATCGCAACCGACTTGCAGCAAGGTGAATGTGTTATATACCCTCAGAGAAAATACATTCTCACCAGGTATTGGCTGTTCCAATCCATCAGGTTCAGCTTTCTTTACGATTATTTACTTCACATTTACCTAGTGCCTAGATTTATTGATTTATGATCCATCCATCATTAAAAAGTCACCTTGCGTGACACCAGCTATGAACTTAAAACACGGTTGATTTAAATTACCCAAAAGTTATAAATGGCCACAGCAATAAATCCAATCAAAAGTTTTGCCAAAACAGTCAATCACTGCCTACAAAAAGACGTTTCCATTTGTGCATCAAATAAGAGAAGTCGGTACACCAACAGGTGCAAAACAAAGTTGTAATATAAATCTTGCGTGCCGTGATTTACCGAGCAACTTCGGAGCTCGGGGTCCGACGTTCAATGCTTCGGTAGAATGTATGGCAGTTCCGACTTTTGTCTTTTTTATCGTTTCATGGGTAATTGGAAATAGAATCGCTAAAGAAGAGTTGTTTGGGATTATCTTTATTTATGCGGATCTCGAAACTTCTGGTAGTCATTGGAGAGAAGAGGGAGTCGTGACAATGACTTAGGGGTGAACGATCTCTACCTATACGACTGACGTCAGTAGTTCAGAAAGCACATTACTTCCCCTAATAAATTAATGTCGTTGGATGTTGAATGTTGAACACAATATCACACTCACTACGTGTAGAATAAATGTGAAAATCTGCCAAATTTATTATATAATTCTCACGATTTGGTTTGCTGAAGTGAGATAGCATATTATTATCATATTCTACCATCTGCCTCGCAACTGCCGCGGGTTTCAATCTTAACGGACGCAAATTAATACTAGTATTTTACATGAAGCTATTGCCTATCCTGATCTCTACAACCAAATTACTGGGTAACACGACAACCATTGATACTGACGCGTGCCGTTGTTATAGCCCCTCCGTTACAGTAAAATAAAATATTATTAAATAAAAATGTATTCATTAACTGTTACACAAGACATTTTTAAGTATATATTTCTATTTCTATTTCTTAAATATATATTTCTAAATTCTTTCTATTTCTTAAATATATATTTCTAAATTCTTTCTATTTCTTAAATATATATTTCTAAATTCTTTCTATTTCTTAAATATATATTTCTAAATTGTGGAAACACCTAGAAGAAGAAAATACCTAAATCCTCTCCAAAAAGTGTTTTACAGTAGTCAAAAAATATTTTTAAAATTCTACTTGGTATAACGCTGATAAATATTAATTGATCAAATCAACTTGAGGCACGTCACCTCAGTTCAACTCGAACTCGGGTCTGTAACTCGACCTCACCTAATGAATTTAGACAACTATTAAATTCTCACTGATTGAAGATTACAACTGAACTGATTTATTTTAACTTTTTCAATGTGAAAAGTTTAATTATTTGATCGTCGAGGTTAATTGCGGTAGGAGCATTGGAGTGAAAAGTTTGAGGTGAAATGCTTTTATATTTCACGTTGGTTTCTAATTTTAGAAAATTCGTCAAATACATAATGTCAAAACAATATTGATACAGAAATCATCGGGTTTACTAAGTTACCACTCTTTATTTTGTAAATGTAATATATAGCATGGAACATTGTTTATGTATTTCTCATTTATTTATTTGCTGCACATCATTTTATATGCACATCATAAATTTTACAATATATTACTGTCGGTTTTTTTACATGAACCCTGTCAGGGGACGGCAAAGCATAATGTTGGTTTGCTGTTGAGTTTATGAACATTAAATTAACATATTGTATCAAAACCTTGATAAGTTTTGACTAACACAATAAAAACATTTCAGAAATAAAATAATAAAATACATATCTAGAAGTCGATAAGATGTTAATCAGAGTTTTTAATTAAAACATCCATTTCTAAGGGCAAACTGTCATTTCAAAGGTGTTTGGTGTGTGTTTTATAGTGTTCTACATATTTCACAGAAAACTATATTAGTCGCATTTGAAATAACCCTGAACTAATTTAAATCTACATCTTATCTCTTACCTATTTTATTTTACACAGAGAGAGTAAAGTTTGCCTGACCTAAGCTGGAAACGACTTGGCCTTAGCAGCACCTTCACAAATGTGTTAAATATACTAAAACTTGAGACAAAGCCTACCCCCAAACGAAGCATAACTCAGACACTTTGCAAAGCAACGCCGCAAGAAACACATAAGTGGCACTTCTAACATTGCGTTCACACAAAAAGTACATTAAAACTAAGAAAGTGGCGTACGAAGAGCTTTAAAACAAAAAGATCGCGGACAAACACTAAATCTCGAGATAAGTAGAGCAGTACCTGGCGAACTTTCATTGTAATGGCAGTTGGCGATGTTGGTGACAAATGTTTGGATCGGTATTGGTTTTGAATGTTTTGGGGGATTAGTATTTTGGGTCGAGACTGCTTTACCTTTGAATCGGTCGCACAAACAACAGAATATGCAAAGTAGGAGAAAGAAAAATAATTGTTTTTGGAGACTTCACTAAAGAACTTAACGAAAGTGGAGACGTGTGTCAAAGAGACAAAAAACTAAGGTACACAAAACAAAATAAGTAAATAAGCAATGCCATATAACATCCCTTTATCACCAGAAGAGCAACAACGGAACTTATTAGAAACTTATTATTTGTCAATAATAACTCACGACAAACTTTTACATTACAATCTTAATCTTACTAGATAACCTGCATCTTTATGAAGGAAAATAATTCGGTAAATAGCACACAGCAAGCCGCAAGTCACAGCGCCTTTGCAGTCTCACGTGCCTATAACTATGCCCAAAACATAATAACAAAAACATAAGCCTCTCTGAGTTAGCTCGGGGTCAATCAGAGGTCTTAATGCTACGACCTTAGGGCAAGTACAGGTCAAATGTAGTTCAGGAGCCGTAACTTTGTTTAAATGATTTGATTTTGCTACGGAAGGTTCTCATGGTGTGGTAATTCTAGATAGTATAGGCCACTTATACTGGCCTGTTTTACAGAGTCTGAATAGACACTAAGAATAAAACTTGATTTACGCGGTGCGTTTTTATTGCTGATGGTATACCATGAACTGAAGCAACAATAAAAGTTGCCCAGCTTGTATTTAGTGTTTAGTGTTTTGAATACTTAAGATCCTTCGTAAGAGTATAATTATGCGACGCCGATAACATACTAACAATTGCCATTTAGAAGTGGGTATAGGTAATAAGAGAATTTCCGAGGACGAACGATCCAAGAATTGGTGCAAAATTTATGGCGACAGGTCGAATTTAGATCGGATGTAGGTAGTGCAGATACGTCCATATAAGGTAGCTACTACAGCTAAGTCAGATTTTCATGAATTCGGTTTTAGAGCAAAGCACAAGCGCTCACACAAATAACATTGAACTGTGAAATCTGGTTTTGATAGGTCTAGCAGAATATAGTGGTGATTTCTCGTAAAAAGTTCTCGAAAATGAAACAATTTTCAAGGTTAATCCAGTTTTAGGCTATAAATATTCGCCAAAACCCAACGAACGGTCAACTGTTTGCAAAATTTCAGCATCGAAACGTAAAAACTTCAATACAGTTCGGCTATAAATCTAGTTTTAAACCATTTTCGGTTAGTGTCAATACCCAGTTATCGTATATTGAGCATTTTATAGGTGTTAAAGTATCTGCCGACAGCTTTACAATGGGCGTAGATTTTATTTAGTGGCGCTTTTGAGTGGCGTTTCAGGTTTATGGATGGCTGTTATAAAATGAAGTTTTAAAGTCGTTCGATGGATACTTTATCGTTGTTCCGTACTTTGGTGATATAATGTGGTTTTATATCTGCTGTGATTAGTGGAGCAGTGATTTGTTCAAGTAATATTAATTTTATTTATTTATTGCATTTGGGAAAACAAACAGTAGTATATATTATGCATAGACAGAAAAATTTGAGATCTTATTTATGGTTTTGTCATTGTAGTTGAAGTTTTTATGTTTTCAATCTGATTTCCCAAGTTTACCATATCCATCGAGCTACAGAAGAGAGTATCAAGCTCTCTTCTTCGAAAATTTTCAATAATGTCGACTGTTTTTATAATACGTATATCTCCATCGAATATTTTATTAATTATCATACCAATTAAACAAACAGAACTAATTATGCATTGGTGACAGCTGTCGTCCTCGCTGTACAACATCCATCAACGGATGAAGACGGCAAGTTATTAAATGAAACTGCAAAAAACGGTAGCGGATTGCAAATTGTGCTTTAGTGCAAAATTAATCCGTACTATTGTCTGGTGGATCCAAATTTTATTTGTACTTTTTGGAAGTATTATTTTCTATCCTCTTAAAACTAACACAAAACTGTGACTAATATTCGGTTAGAGAAATACGTCCTCAGCTTATTAATGCAGGTTTGCATTCTGAAGACAGTGATCATTCTAAAACCGACAAAGAGAGAGATAAAGTCTTCAACTATCAACTTAAATACAAAAGTATAAAAACGTATTTCAACGACGACGGAAACCGAAGTAAAGCCAAAGAATGTCTGAATAATAAAGTGTGATCATGTGGAAGGAACAAGTGGGAGGCGATTACTTAAGATCAATTAACAATTTACAGCCGAAATGTAAGTGATTGCTCTTGGGAACACTCCAATAATACGATATTTCTACTTTGATATTGGGGCTGCCCTTTTCAAAAGGTCAAATGGTAGGTACTTATAATTTGACAAGCTATTAAGAAACAAGATTTTGTAATTATCAACTTTTACATTTCTATCGACTACGCCTTTAAAATGACCAGGAAACTGAAGTGATAATCTCTACGTTAACGCCATTATACTTTCGAATAGTCTACCAAGAAATGCCTTTGCACAAGCATAAGGTCACACCAAGAAAACCACAAAATCATAAACTATCCACTCCAACTATTATTAATGGATTCAACAACAATGTCAACATACATTTGCTATAAACTATGAACCAAGGCCACTGGAAACTTGGATAATCAGTGTTGGACACTACGGAGACCGCTGACACAAAGTTTCAGACACAAAAACATGGTCTCGACAGAAGTTGTCGCGACTTTGGTCCAGAAGTAGAAGTGGATAGGTTTAAACCAATAGATATTGTGTAAGGGAGTCTAAACTCTGCTACGAACTTTCCTTCCTTGGATTGATGTGGTAGAAATTGATTTATAGCTTCATTCTACTAAACTATTTCTTTTATTTTCTTCTTTCATAGTATATCCGAATTCATAGGCCAGAATTTAAGGTCTCTAAATCCAGATTTTGTTAGGCTGAATGTATAGAAGCTAACTTATAAAGCCAGCTTCTTCTTAAGATTTACAACTTCCATTGTAAAGCCAACTAATGATTTTCATAACTCGATGTCTATAATTGGAACAAAGTTCCTTATCGTATCAATTGGCAAATGAGAACTCGACCGAAAAATGTGTAAAATTTTGACCGTCGGGACACTTTTAGTATAGACGTGCGGGACGCGCGCCGGCTGTATTTTTTCATTTATTATTCTCAAACGTTGTTAATTTATTCAATTGTGTCTGTAATTTAATAAATAGATGAGATCTTTTCGCCAACCGGATGTCCCACGACACATCTCGACTTTACGTTTCCCATATCCTTCTAAACGTTAATGGCAATACTTTCCCAATTTATCTCCACTCCTTCTCCATTTACCAAAGTGACACACTGTGTAACAACAGCATCTGCTCGAAACAAGTCAGGAACAGTAACAAACCGCGACATGTTGGCATTACTACCTGCCGCTGTGAGCGTGACTTGAATATGTTAACACGGTTACAAACGCATTTCGATTTAAATTTTGGGTGTTTGGAAACGTGACGTACATTAATTTGCTAATTCTTTCTTTCTTCTTTGTTTATTTTTACACCGAATTTCATAGAGGAACTGGGTTGACACTGATATAAAAACCTGTGCCTAATAGACTTGATATCACTGCCAAAATAAACTACATTTAAGCCTCCCCCAGGCTGCGTCACAACACCCTGTCCTCCGCTTTCCACATCCAGTCTATCCTAGCCACCTTTTTAAGGTCGCCTTTCTAAGGAGGCCTACAT
Source organism: Antitype chi (assembly GCA_947359405.1). NCBI lineage: Eukaryota > Metazoa > Arthropoda > Insecta > Lepidoptera > Noctuidae > Antitype > Antitype chi. The sequence goes on from OX375819.1 coordinate 20,535,208, forward strand.
CCACCAATGGACAGCGATAGGCTGAGTTGATTGATTGACTAAAGCTACATTTTGATGCTTAGCCCCTAAAAAGCACAAATCTCGATTAGGTACTTGTGCTAATACTAGAAAAATCTGAATAAAAGCGTAGCCTTTATAAACATAGGAAATACGTTCATAATGTTTAAAGCATAAAACCAAAATGCAGTTAAATTACTAACTTCATGCCCCAAATATGTCTGCTAACCGTTGCGACTGTTGCGAGGAGGTAGCGGTTCGTGAAAATACTCGTATCTACGGTGACGTACCGAACGACATCTAGGCAAACTGAAATTGAAAAATTTGCCGATTTATGTGTTTGTATATGAATATTGTGAACGACACTAAGAGTTATGTAGGCGAATATAATAATGGTGTATGTATTTTATGAACCTGAACAGGGAAAAGGAAACGTTTATGGAGTTAGAATTGAATCCTAAGTTGCAGTTTATCAAACCATTAAGTAAACCAGTAAGTAAAGTAACAATTCCAATAAAAAAAGAATTATCAAAATCGGACCACTCTGTAAAAAATAAAAATATTTATAGGTGTCGATTTGAGATCCGTCTCCTTTAGTTTTGATGACCTATTTGACCTACCTATGCTTGCTTCAGGTTTCAATCACTTACTAATTTGTTGCTATCAGGATCAACAAATAATCCTCCAATAACTGCACCATAGTCTTTAATTTATCTTAATAAAGAATTATACGTACCTACCCCTGTAAACTTCCGTCTCATCTGGGACACAAATTATTTTACTCAAATGCAATGACAAAGGAAATTAATTTCTTTGATGTTTGTAAGGTCTTCACGTTCGTCAACTGCCTCTTTTGAATAAATAATCAACATAGACTAGGAGATAGAGTGCCCGGAATTTATTCATTTTTTTTATCTTTTCACGTATATTTTATCATCCTACTAATATTATAAATGTGACAGTTTGTATATTTGTTACTCAATCACGCCAAAATGGCTGAACGGATTTTACAGTTTTTTTTTTTGTGTGGGAAATCATCAAATAACTTCTCCCGCTCTTCGTGTCAGACTTTTACTGACTAAAACCCACCCGTGTTCCCTCAGTTGCCTGTGTGCCAGGGGCCGCGGTATCTCTTTCGAACAAACCGCACCCCTGGCAGGCATCGGCCCTTGCGGAGTCCACCAGTTGGTGCTGACATCTCTTTGAGGCGCGCGTGGAACACAAGGCGCCGTCGGCCCGGGCTTGGTCCTTACCGGACAACGAGCTACCCGCGCCTACGGTGGCCGCGAATCAGCCTGGGATTCCCGAAGCCCAGGGCGTCTCCCGCGGCGACTACGGCCGTGAGGGCGCATATACTATCTCTCCCTCACGTGCGCTGCCTCCCTCTTTGCGAGCATTACTGCTTCGCAGAAGGAGGTGACGGCTAACCATGCACTCTCGCTCCGTACCATGGTCTGAACCAGGGCCGGACGCGAGAGATCGCCGCCGCCGATCGCCTCCACGAGGACACGGCAGTGCTCCGCCCAAGCCGGGCAGACCTCCACTGTATGCTCCACCGTGTCCTCAGGGCGATCTTCGCAATGGAAACACCCGGGCGTTTCCTCCCGCCTTATGCAAAACAGGAACCTCCCGAAACAACCGTGTCCGGTAAGGACCTACATCAGGCGGAAGGTGAACGGATTTTACAGTTAGATTATAACCTGGATTATCTCATAGGATACTTTTTATATCGGTATTGCGTTCCGGGCGAAGGCGCTGGAAAGAAATAAAATTAGGTTACAAAGATCAGATTATCAATAATATAGGTACCTAATAAGTAGATGGCAGGATGATATGTGATAAAATGATGACATCATTATTTTGTACATTGTTGGCAATGTTGTTCTGTTAAAAGGACAGCTTTTTTAACCGACTTCAAAAAGGAGGAGGTTCTCAATTCGTCGGAACCTTTTTTATATTTTTTTTATGTATGTTCTCCGATTACTCGAAGATGGCTGGACCGATTTGGTTGGAAGGCTGTCTACAAGGTGGACCGATGACCTTGTGAGTCCACTAGATGCGGGAAGCACAGAACCGGTCGAAGTGGCGAAGCTTGGGGGAGGCCTATGTCCAGCAGTGGACGTCTTTCGGCTGAAATGATGATGATGATGATTATTATTTTAGTCACATGAGTATCCTCCCTTTTTCTTGTCATGCCCATACCAAGCCAAACGTTTAGTACAATTTCCTTGAATTGGCCAATATAAAACGAAACAAGACAATACCGAATTATTGAATCTTTCTATACTAAAAATACTGATAATGAGGCAATTTTCAACGATAAGCTGGCCATTTAAGTCCACTTAGAATGTACCCACCGTAAAAGACAATAGTCCCAAATTAGCCGCTATCTTTCTTTATCTTATTCACAATTATCTTTATGAAAAACCGTCATTACATTGGGCCAATTGGTTTCTATGTCGTGAAACTGTAACATAACATTACGCCTCGTTTTCTTGAAGGGTGAAGCAGAGATGTACTTAAAGTATACTCACTTAGCGCCAGTTATGTTTAAGACCCATGTGATAGGGTGCAAGCCTATGGCCATCAACCAAGCACAAGACAGGGCTGCTACTGTGAAAGTCCATATAGAAAAACCCGAAAACACTGCCCTACCTGGGAAAAGAACCCAGTACCTCAGGCTCACGACCACTAGACCAACGAGGCAGTTTCTAAATCGGGAAACTATGATGCTTTAATATGGCACATGGAAATTAGAATAGTTAAGGCGGACACTGACTTGTAACGTTTGTTTACAATGCACCGAGTTTTCGTATGGTGCTACAGTAGTCAGTGCAGCGAGCCGAGACGTTCGATGAAAGCCTTGCGAGCGCATGTTTACAAACAAGTCAGTGCAAGTTGACGCAACATCGCAAGCACCACGAATCGGCACGCACTGACGGCACGGTTGGCGCAGTGGTTAAGCGATTGACTGCTGCGCTGCGTGTCGCGGGTTCGACTCCCGCACGGAACAAATATATGTATGACCTATAAGTAGTTGTTCCGGGTCTGGCTGTTTGTGTATGTGAGTTTAAATGTTTGTAAATGCACCCACAATGCAGGAGAAATTCCTAGTGTGGGGCAACGTTAAAAATAGAGAAAAAAAAACAAAAAAAACAAAGAGACTCCCGTTTTACCGTCTTATCCAAAAATTTACTTTTCACACACAACCTCTTCGTCCGCTATTCTGAATAAAATTATAGCACTCTTGAGTCAAGTTCTCGAAACGAGCGTTCGCAACGTTTAGTGTATTGCCATTTTATAATCAAGCTCGCATTGAATGATACTTTGTAAAGAAACGCTGCACGTCAGTCTCCGCCTTTATGTGTAGTGTCATCCCTGTTACTCATACAAAACAGTATTGCCGTCTCTTTCTAAAATCATTATGTTATATGATTGTCTGTACTGTAAAAATGTTAATTGCAGGAATAACACTAGTTTGACATTATCGTTGAAAGGTCCCACTTCTAATGCAAATAGTGTGCGGGAATGTTTCAACGTGTTCGAGTCACGAGTATGCTCAATGACATTTATTTCCTGTACGTACAGTCAGCGTCTAAAATATCAGGACGAACAGACTGTTCAAAATGATCTAAATACCTATGAAAATGAATATTAAGTCAATGACACAAGGAATGCTTCAGAATGAAGACTGTACACGACACCTGTCATTCTTGGGCACGCCACGATAGCGGCGGTAAGTCCCCTCTTTGAGGAGTGGCTTGAGAGACGGCATGGCGTCCTCACCTTCCGCCTGACGCAGGTTCTCACCGGACACGGTTGTTTCGGGAGGTTCCTGTTTCGCATAAGGCGGGAGGAAACGTCCGGGTGTTTCCATTGCGAAGATCGCCCTGAGAACACGGTGGAGCATACGGTGGCGGTCTGCCCGGCTTGGGCGGAGCACCGCCGTGTCCTCGTGGAGGCGATCGGCGGCGGCGATCTCTCGCGTCCGGCCCTGGTGCAGGCCATGGTACGGAGCGAGAGTGAATGGTTAGCCGTTACCTCCTTCTGCGAAGCAGTAATGCTCGCGAAGAGGGAGGCGGCGCACGTGAGGGAGAGGCAGTATATGCGCCCTCACGGCCGTAGTCGCCGCGGGAGACGCCCTGGGCGTCGGGAATCCCAGGCTGATTCCCGGCCACCGTAGGCGCGGGCTTGCGGACGGCGAGTAATGGGTAGCTCGCTGTCCGGTAAGAACCAAGCCCGGGTCGACGGCGCGTTGTGTTCCACGCGCGCCTCAAAGAGATGTCAGCACCAAATGGGGGGGTCCGCAAGGGCCGATGCCTGCCAGGGGTGCGGGTTGTTCGAAAGAGATACCGCGGCCCACAGGCAACTGAGGGAACACGGGTGGGTTTTAGTCAGTAAAAGTCTGACACGCCCTCCCGCTCCACCCAGAGCGGGAGAAGTTATTTGATGATTTCCCACCCAAAAAAAAAACACCTGTCATTCTGACAAGAACTTTATTGAATTGAGATAAAGTTTAATTTTCATAGTTGTTTATTTAATTTTGAACAGTCTGTTTGTCCCGATATTATTAACGCGAACTGTACAATTGTGGATACTGAATGATGCAATTTATGTTAAAAAGTTAGTACTGTGGGAAAGTGGGAAAATGGTAGCAGTGAGTTTTGATAATATCGTTTCGAAGAAATACCATATCCCTTGGTAAGACTGGTTGTCAGACTTTCGGGCTTCTGATGAACTGTAACGACTTTCAAAGATCGACGAATAACAGTCAGGACCCGAGGCACGGAGGAATATGTAAAAATGATCATCCCATCCACGGACCAACCGCAACTAACGTAGCTTAACCTGATCGACCAAACTATGTAGCTATTATTGCTTAGCCACGAGCCTAAGTGAGGTAACTAACCCTTCAGGGAAAACAGACGTGATGTTTTGTTTTTGTTGTTGGTGTGGGCGATGACGACGTCTGGAGTAAAACGCCCTTATTTTAGTGATAAGCACTAAGAAGTACCTTTGAAAAATCTAGGAAATTAAATACTACGCAAGAGTAGCTTTGAACTAACACTCAATATAGATAAGTGAAAGCGGCTGCTCAGATAAGAGAAATCCGTCGTAAATTGAAGAAGAATTGCTATTGTACTTACATTTATACTCCGAAATTGCAGTAAAGCTAGCAATTTTGATACAACACGAAATCCTTTTTTTACCTCTTACCCAACCACCCGAAGTCACGCATAAATTGTGTCTACCCACCCACAACACGACATAAATAAAAATTAATATTTTCAGGTCGTAAACATTATTATGTAGGCTTTTACATAATGATATGTTGTAACACTCAGACGGGGACTTATTTTTGGACCTCCAATTTCAAACAGCGGATGACCTTGAATCGAAGAGCGGATGACCTTGAAGACGGTTATTTGATTGATTTAGGTCTCTTACGCGGGCGACAGACACAGATTTATATTTGGCTCGCTCGGTGCTGAACTAAGAGGAATCGGAATGGAAGTACGCTTTTTAAGTGATGGTAGATAAATTCCTGTTTGTGTAGTCATGTCGTTTTTGTGTGTGTTCATAAACTCTGTTTTAATCAGTGCATTAGATATGTTTCGATAAACTTACTAGTCGAGGCCTTCACCTTAAGTGGGGTCCATGCATGAAAACAATAAATAAAAAAATATAACTTGAATACTTTTATAAAAAGAAAAAAATAATTAATACACTTAGAAAAACAAAATTGAAAACTTATAACTGTAAAGTGAACTGCTTTGTAAAACTTAATTTGCATGGAATAAAAGGCTTTTTATTTTTATTTATTTTATTAACATGTCGACAGAGTCTGGTTTACTGCATGGGGCTTAATTATAACTGGCAAAATGTATTTTATTTGTTATACTATACATCTTCGCCTACCCCTTTGGTTACTTGGTTAGTGTGTGTTACTTGATGACACTATTTCAATGCACTGTTTTATCTCATAAGAAAACATTCTTCTGACCAGCCTCTAAGTTTGGAGGATCGTGTGTCATATGACGGGATAATGTGGCATCTGAGCCACAGGGGGTCTAAGGGTTTTCTCATCTGTAGCGTTGCAACATCACTCATGCATTTCCTTTATACGCATGAGTGATGCTGCAAAAAGCAAACAAAATCGCAAGTCACTTCATCATCATCATTATGTTACTTGTACTTAAAGTATTTTTTCAGGAAAATAGGCCAACCTATTTTTCTGAACAGTCACTTCAGTACCTGCAACGAGATGAAAAGTTACTCTGAATTCCGCAACAACCCTTAGAACACTCATTAATCTGTTTTTAATCATTCGTACTCTAATCTATCCATCTGTCATAATCCTTTTCCCATTCCTTACTTAACACACAGCCTATTCTCAGAAACAATACAACAAAACTAGAATACAATATCCCTCCTAATCCCGTTCACTCCACATACTCCACACTGGATGAAAAAATCCCTCATAATACAAAAAATATCTCTAACGCAATAACGAACAATCTCTCACAAACGAAGCACGTAGTTGACAGACAGACATAATTATTATAATATTATTAATGGCCGCCGTACGTGACGTCACACGTATAGTGAGTTAGTTAGCCAACAGGCTGGGACGAGCTGGATGTTTTTTTTTGTGCTGAAATTAAATTACGGCTAAAAATTGTTGTGATTTTTTTATGGTCTATTTTCAATTATCTTTTCAACCTGATTTGTCAAGAGTTCTTTGCCTTAATATGCTTTCTTTATCTTACTATAGCTATATTTTTAGTCTTCTCTCTAGGGAGGCCGAAAAGTTTACAATATTTTCAAGAACCTTAAAAGAAAGTAAGCGTAGTAAATATTATTAAAGCTAACATCTGGAATGAAAAGGGGTTGCCTGCAAATGTTTGCTCAAAAACCCTCGGGGCTTCTACCTGACCACTAGTATTATGGATATACCTATTATGTAGGTGTAGTTGTAGGTGCAAACAAGTCATAATATACATCATCAACTGCCTAGCCTTTTCCTAACTATGCAAGGGTCGGCTTCCTGTCTAAAGGATGCAGCTGAATACCAATATTTTACATAGAGAGACTGCAGATACCATCGGCTTAACGTGCTATCTGAGGCACGGAAGGGTCTTGGTAAGTAAAGATGGTCATCCGTCCACGAACTAACCACGGCAAGCGTAGCTACACCTGATCGATCGACCCATATCGCTGTTTTTACTTAGCCAAAAGCCCCTTTTATTCTCTATCCCCTATTATTATTATAAGTTATAATATATTATGATAGTTAGAACGCAGAGAATGTCACAGAATTTGCTGAAGTAAGATAGGGTCTTAAATATTCCTACTATGTAGTGTTGGTGTTCTCATATTTGCTTTGACTGCTAAATATAAACAGCTTGAAGACATACAAAAATAGTAACAACGCCGTCTCAGCTTCAAATAAAGGGTTGCCTTTTCAAAGTGTATGACAAATTGGGACAAGAGTTGGGACTAGCTGTTTCATTACCGACGTTTCTCGACGAATAAAGAATGAGTTATGTGACATATCTCTGAGGAGGGCTTGTGAAATATTTATTTTTCCATGATATAGTGCTTTAGTAGTGGCATGAATATTTGTGTGGTGTTTAAGAAGCCTTTTAGGCGCTGTGAAAGAAAATTTAGTGCGCTGAGATTTGACGCCATTTTCTTTGAGATTGTGTCACTTTTTCTTTCGAATTACTTTTTTATGAGAAACGTTATGACTTGGATGAATTTATGATAGACTGGCCGCAAAATCATCTAACAAAGAATTAATAGCATGAAGAAAAATAAATAGGAAAGACTATGGGAGATAACAAATCGAATAACGCAAGGTAGGTCGAGTGTCCACCTTGGCAGTGTAGCTGATAGCAGCTGCATAAAAGTTACCAAGGGTCATAATCAAATAACGTGCAATTAGAGAGGCGTATGTCCAGCAGGGGGATGATGATGATGGGACTCCCTTTTCCGCACGTAGACTCCCATTCGGTCCGTTGTGCGTGGGTCCAGCAGGGGAACAAATAGGTCCACGAAAAATTGTGCCATAAAATAATGAACAATGATTAGACTAGGGACTAACAGCAAAATGATAGGAGGCAGGTTGGTGCTAATGTTGGAACATCCGACTTCCCGTTAAATGTCGATAAACACTGGTGTAACCCTTTCCTTATCGCGTTAATATATTTACGGCATTTATAATACCGTTGGGCGTTCGGCGATAAGTAGGGTGCAGCTTTTGTTTTGACACGTGTGCTTAATTTGATATTTCATAGGGATTTTAAGGGTATATAAGGTAAAGGTAATCGCTGATGAGAAATTTTGCCAGTATTTGATGAGTAAGTCTTAGAATAAGTTCGTCTTTAATCAAAGACAGATATGTTACTAATAGAGATTCCACAATTTTTTGATTCGAGTTTTATTAAAGGCTCTTAGAGATTGGACGAAAGGAAATACTGGCAACATTTCTCGTAGATATAATCATTTTCATTTTGTTACAGAATTAGACACCATCCAATTTAATTTAGTTTACTTTTTCTATTTCAGAGTGAAATATTGGAGTTTATTTATTATTTCATACCTTATTACTGTAGGCATTTTCTTCCAGTCAATCTTTAATTAATTGCTTTGAAATTAAATGAAATGTTGATGTTTAGTTTGAAGTAAAAGTTAAAATTCTCGGTTACTGGTTAAATCAGGGTCTATTTACAGTTCCAGTTCAAATGGAATTCGTTGAAGGCAATTAATCAACTAATTTAAATGGCAATTTCAATTAACTGAACCCTATTCATTTAATTGAAAATAGCTTTTAACTCAATACTCAATGGTTTATTTGCATTCCACACTGTGAACATAGATGGTAACTTAAAATTATATGTCATCATTATGGACGCTGTCGGGTACAGCAAAATGGTAAGAGAGAAGAAGCTTCGAAAACTTAGCCTATCAGTCTTCTGAACTTAATCTAAAATTTGTTATACTAAGTATGTTTTTTTTTTTCTTTTAACACAAATATTTATATACATAGTTAACTGAACTAAGGCTCCACTGTACTTTAACCCCCGCGTGTGAGAAGCTTCACAATTTTATGGCGTGTACATATCTTAAGTTAAACCACTTTTTCTAAATTTTACACATCGCAAATCAAATACTGCGCAATTTATCTTTATCAAATACTGAAAATCCATTGCATAATGTGCTTAAACACTAACAGTAATTAAGGTTCTCTTCTCCACGACAGTTTTGCACACAGATAAAATACGAGTAAGTAACCTTTTTGATGTCTGCGTGTGCGTTGACGGCGGCAGTGCAACGTAAAGATTTATTTTCGTTTCGTTTATTGATCTTCTTACATAGTTAATTTTTATTCATTTTAAAATATTTTTATAAAAAAATCTTATTTTTGTCTTATTTGTTAGTCAACAGACTTTATAAAAAGGTAAATACAATAAAACACACAAAAAATAAAAAAAACGTTTTTTATTCTTTGTGTGTTACGTATTTTATATGCTGCTTCATCAAGTCCACGCGGAGTCCACGCGGAGACCATGCGGAGCAATGGCCTTTTGCACAGATGTCATGCATATCTCCATTTTGTTTATTGATTTTCTGTTGTAGTTTATTTAGAATTTAAACCTGCTGTTTTTTTGCTTCCTTCTTTTTTTCTATTCCTAAGTATTACATTTTGTGTGAATCGTCATTTGGACTAAAATTCTTTATATAGCCTTAATCGTAAAGGTTGAACATATAAAAGAGTTAATAAAAAAATTACAACCTATTTGTTACGTAGGGAAAGTTAAATTGGACCATAAATCCACATCAACTGCATCATTAACTTTTGAATTGAAAACTACAAAATTACCTTCAAACAAACAGTTGTTTTCTACTTCTCCAACAAACCCGAAACTTTAAAACCTAATTTTCTACTTTTAAGCCTCCTTTTAAAGCCATTTATAACGTCCAAACTAATTACCTAACTAGAACTACGCCTTCGTGTGTCAGTGTATAAATTGGCTAAGATAAATGAGTTCTGCTGGCTCCCCTGGCTTAATGGCGTGATCTATCATCTATCACGGATGTCGGGGAACTGGTGCTGCTGTCCACTTAACGATCTTAAGTTTTTGAGCGATTCTTCGGCGAAGGAAAGTGGTGCATCTGCATGTCATTACATTGTGGCAAGGAGGGAGAGTATTTAACTTTGTGTTCAGGTTTGATAAGTACCTACTGGTGTAATTAGAGACGTGAGATATTTAGCTGGGTGAAATTTCTGTTACTTTTTTGACGAATTATTTTCCTGATGCAGTTAAGTTGTATCATAAGTAGGTACATCAGTCAACATGGTATTTTTCAGTCTTCACTGGACAAAGATTTGCAAGAAAACTTTCTAAAACAATAGAAAAAGGTAACAATTATGACATTCAGAACTTGTTAACTATCTTTTGTGATAGGTACTGTAAAGGTTGTATGCTCATCATAGAACCTTACGTTTACTGGGAGCCAATGATTGGGCTGTCTATGATCGAACAGCCAGGAAGTTTAACTTTTGAATTTAAGAATAATTTGACATAGGTTTGGTTCCGGCAGATGATTTCCATTCTTGTATTAGGCGCGGCTATGTAAAGTGCTCATTTCTAAAAATATACGTGGAGTTCCACGAGTTTCAACGCTATCAAATATTTTAATTATACTCAGATTCCCGTAGGTACCTGGGAATTCACCAGAAATCCCACAGTACTAAAAATCCTTTTCAGTACTCAGTGTGACGTAGTAGATGATCATAGTTTATTAATTGCCTCGCACGAATTAACTCGCCTAAATCGTGCGAATCGTCAGTCTTAATACTATGTTCATATTTTCTCTTCTTGTTCTCGCACACTATTGTCTACATTTCTTTTTCATTTCTCCTTTCGCAGGTCTGCTGGAAGAAATTTCTATAGAAATAAGCAGTACCTTTGTACTCAATTGTTTTTTTTATGCTGTATTTGTATGTATTTTATTGTGTGTACATAAATAATTAAATAAATAAATAAATAAATAAATAAATATATTATTTTAAAGTGACGATTCGCCCGGTTCTGGCGATTTAATTCGTGTTAGTCGACTAATAAACCGATATTGTGGGTGACGTAATGTTTTGCTTAGGATTAAGTTGGAAGCGTTTCCTCAATGGCACATGATTGACACACAGTTATCATAAATTCCTAATACCACCAAAATGACCACGAGAAAATCAATAGTGCCGAAAATTGAGTTCCCCAGTTTCATGATGAAGAGCATTATGGTAATGTCCCATCCCGGGATTTGACGGATCCCGGCCTCTCCCGGACAATTTATTGCTTATTGTTGTGCACACACAAAGCACCGGGAATTTCTGGCGGATCAACGTGTATAATTGATGAGGTAATGTTTTTTGGGAATCATCAAAAATCAGGTGGTTCAAAAGGAAATATGGAATGTTTGTTTATTTGGAAAAAAAAATTATGATTCTGGCTAGCTTTTGCCAGTGGTTTCACCCGCCTGGAAGTCGAAAATGATCCCACGAGAACGTGCCACCGGGATAAACGGTATTTATATTATAATAGTATAACTGTATTATTTTTCATCCAAATCCGTTCGGTCGTTTTTACGTGATTGAATAACAAACATCTAAATATCCAAACATCTAAACATACAAACTTTTATTATTACTACTTATATTATTAATTTATTAGTATAAATTGTAGAATAGTAGAAAGAATAAAATAGTAGAATAGAATAGGATGATGTTCACAGGTGCAAATAAAACTGTTAAAATCTTACACAGTCTGTAAAAATATTTTGATTTAGAAGAGTGTCCAAGGAGTTTCTTGCCCGTTCTTCTCTCTAGGAACCTTCTGCTTTAGAATGGTAAACTAGATTCACCTTTTTGACTGACCGACTCCTTGACAATGAAAAAGTGCTGAATCAGTTGCTTGTTCCCATCTCAATATGCTCACTTGGAACCAAACATTATACAATTTCAGACTTTACAGACTTTACAGACTTTCTTTATTCGGTAAGTACACAACTATGATTAGCCAAAATTTAACACAAAACCAAGATAAAAACTTAACTAAGCTGAAATAAGTACAGTCTACAAATACAAACACAGAGCAACAAACAAACGGCCAAAAACAAGACGTGCTTCTTCTAAGTCCATTAAAACACGAACTCAGATAACAAACACATTTTTCTGCTGACGACACAACAATTTAGATTTTCATCGCGAGAACATTCTAGAAACGCGTTATCACGTGAAATGCTAATAAGAAAGCTGTCATTGTGTCAGTCATACCGTTTTCATGCGAGTGAACTTAATTAGAGCTTAATGGTGTCTAAAATGGGTGAGCAAGATCGGTAGTGTCAGTCATTATGGTGGGAACCTGGCATGATGTTGCCATTTCACAGTTCATTTTCAGGGTGATTGGAAACATTGTCTGTTCAAGCCTTAAGGAAGTGCAAGCTATATTAAACTGTTTAATTAGACTTTAACCTTTCAACTCAAATGATAGACATTAAGATTAGTTGTAATAACCATTTAAGCTTGTCGACTTTTGTTTTAACTGGATGGTAATCACGAGGACGAGGCTATGAATATTAATCCGTACCAATTTGATAATGATTGCGAATTGAGTCGTATTAATTAAGGAGACATTGTAGGTACTAAGAAATCTAACCGTTACTTCACTTGTCTATCAAATTACTTTTCCATCTAATTCCACTATTCACAAACCACTTAAGGGACCAGCAATTAAAGCAGCGCTTAGCGGAAACTTAAGGATAATCTATCATCCCGATAACCACTCGTGATTTTTCTCGAATCAATCATTTTAAATTGACTTGGAGAATAAATTATAAAAAAGATTGCGGATGAGTGCCTCAATCGACGTCCTTGAGCTTTGATTGATGAGTTCAATCCTGTGATCTGCGAGCTCTAAATGGGATTTGTTCATTTAAATGATCAACGTTGATGATTTTTTTCTTTGTCATAAAATCGTTTTGTTTCATGAAGGTTTTTATTAAAAGACATTCTTGTATTTCAATCTGCTCCTGTTCAATTTACTCACTAAAGTGTTTATTTACTTTTTTCATAGAAAGAACAGAATTGATCTGTTATCGACAATATTGCCATTTTTATATCACGAAAAAACGACCATTCGATCAACATGCAATATCCTTTCCAAGCGAAAGTTTCCCGGAGCTGTTTATTTTAGATTATTATGTTGATCTACAAAATAATCATATTTTACAAGAGAAAATAGTTGAACACAAGCTGGTTCAGATAATAAATCGTCTCACCCATTACAGTATAAAAATCTTAAATCTTGCCAGCTTTGAATAATAACTCGATTTAGTAAAACATTAATCATGTTTTTTCTTTGTTGCAGATGCGACGCGTCAACTAGCACAAATGGACGCGACGGGCGCGCGGGAGAATGACGCTGACGGCTCATCGTTCGGCCCCGAGTACTGAAGCTACGATGAGCACTACTCTAGTGCCATACCACAACAACACACATTACACAACGTACCTGTACCCCTCGAAACGGCCACCCGACGTTAGGAATGCTACCGTCAAGGTCGAAGTCAGAGACGCAAACACTAGTGGTGACTTTATGAGGCTAGTAGAAGACTTTAGTGATTATTTCTATGGTAACACGTCCCATGACTTTACCACCAACTCTAGTCTAGATTTGGCAGACGTGTATGGTTACACAAACTGTAGTTTTAACGGTACGTTCAATATATCGTGTTTTAACAGACAAGTGGACGATGCTGATCAGAATCTGTGGGCGCTGCTGCTGCTGATATTTCCGTTCTTTACACTGTTCGGAAATGTGTTAGTGATAATGAGTGTAGTGCGGGAGAGGACGCTGCAGACTGTGACTAATTATTTTATAGTGAGTTTGGCTGTTGCTGATCTACTTGTGGCAGTCGTCGTGATGCCGTTTGGAGTTTATTATTTGGTAAGTTCTAAATTAATATGTAGTTTCCTGACATTCACGATTATCCCTCTTAATATTCTCTTTCAAAACTGTAAAACTATAAGACTTTATTTGAGTGAACTAGGTATTTATTTCAGAATGTTTGTTTTCTATTACAAACCTTAAAAAAAATAAACACAACATTTTCCTTCTGAGAGTAGATTTATTTTTAACAACCTCCGATCCCCAAGCTCCACTTTTATGCACGTGTGGCACGCGGAGGTGACAAGGAGCTCTCTCATTTTTAAGAGTGCCAACAACTTTTATTACTATGTAAACTATAGTTTTTATAAAGATGGTATTTGCTCATAATATTTAATATTGTTTTGTAAACGGTTGTGGTACGAAATAATGGGTGAACGGTTCGTATAATGGGTGTTATTTTACTATCAAGATGGCCTCAACAAAGGTCCATGTGGTAGACCAAAGATGAGTTAACTGTTGATTTTCTCTAAAACATTTGAATGAGTACAGAGAATGAGTTTGAAGAATATAGTTACAAGATATTTAGTGAAGAGATATTCAGGTACATCAAAAAATTACCCAAAACAAGAACTTCAACAGGAGCCGTTGCTACTATATCTCGTACGTAACATACACTGTAACTATAGCATTCACAAACACAAGTAATGCAACAAAATGCAGCTATCTTGCATAAAACGTAAACCGGTTTCAACACAAAGCAGCAAGTTGGAATCCTCTGGAATTCCAACGTGCGAGGCAGTTGTTAGTTTCCAGACAGTTCCAGCCAGCTAACTACTAAACAAAAGGATTAAATGAAATTGCGAGTGGTCGTACGTTGCACTAACATTTGTCGCAGTCGAATTTGAGTCTATGGAATTAAAGACGTGTGTTTACAAAATTGTGAGATAACAATGTTGTGTTTCAATTTTGTGTTTAAGAAGAGTTTTGTTTTAGAAAAGCATAGTTTTGAGAATTTGTGAAATCGGCGGATAGTCAAATAACAAGCCAAGTAGCGGAAATGTAGATTTATTTTCAACAGTAGTCTAGTTATTACTCAGAAATATGCAAAGTCTGTAGGTACGCACCATGTTATAAATAAGTCATAAACTTGATAAGTCTTTCATAAAATTCTACCCATTGATCACATGTGAAATAATTCAATTTACCTATTCAACAAGACATAACTACTTATAAAAAGTAATAAAATAAAACGCTACGCGATATTCCTGCGCTCCCCAAAACGCAACTAGAGCGTGAAGATAAACTAAATAACAGCTGAAAACATCCTAAATTCCACACTAAACCTCTTACTATAACTCTATCTAAGTAACATTGTCGATCTGAAATAAGACGTATACAATAAAAAGATAGTCTACGATTTTACAGCTACCCTCGCGCATGATCCGTTTTATGTGATACACCCCCGATACAGACGGTAAGACGTAAAAATTTTAGGGTGCCACCAAGAAATTCAGTTCGCCATAAAATATATAATAAAATTATATTTCGTGATATAGACGATTGAGTTTTTTTTTGTATGCTATTGCTGTTCTTCGACTTGGAATGTTTTATTGTGGCTTAAGTAATAGAAATTTGAGGATTCTATTTAGATGGGGGACTACATTTACAATCGAATTTGTTGTCACAAGATGAAATTACATCGGATTGTATGGTCATACTCTCTCTACTTCTTCTCTCATATCGGTAATTTCTACATTTCCATAGTAATTTTTATGGTGTATATAATTATAGAGTATTATGTCTATGTATGAATCTGTCGGTATGAACTAAGTATATTATTAAGAATTCGTGTCATGGTACAATATTTCCAAGTCAGCAAACTGATACCAACCTAGATGAGACTCGCACTGACCAGGGAAGCATGACACAAAACAGAGGAGGCCTGTTCTTAGCAGTGCAAGTTTCGTGCTGTGTTTGGGTGGAACAAAGCTATAAATGATGATGAAGGTGATAGCGTCTCTTCTGCTCAAAGTGCATCACAGTTTTTAAGTACCCAGTCGCGCAATCCGTTTCCAAGAGAGGAGACTTACGTCCCGGCAGTGGGAAAATTAAAGGCTGATTTTGTCAAATGAAATATCTATTCACAGTATCCAAATCTAAGTCAAACAATTTCGTCAGATTTCGATTTGGTTTTACTTTATGTCAATCAGTTAGTTGCGGTGTCGAGCGTCGAGTGACGTTATACGATTGCACTTGTTATATCTTTTGTTCACGTCGATCACAAATGTCGAGCGCAGCGTCTTAACTAGTATTTTATATATTTTATATTATCTTGCTTTCGTTCTTTATTGGCCCTCATATTAATAGTGAAATGATAAGGGGTTTGATCTCTTTCAATATTTCTTTTGTTTCTACCCCAGTATTACTAATCTTGAGTAGTAGTTTAGGATTTATGATTTCAAATTGTAAACTTAAGCTTCAAATTGAACTTTCTGGTTAGTATAAGTAATTTAGCATTAATAGATTTTTCATTTATTTGAAGAATAAATATGACAGTTTGACATATTTTCCACAAGAATGTTTTCACAGAATGTTGTCACACATTATTTAATCTATAGGTAAAAGTATCTGACTATTGCAAACTGTGGCTTTTTAGTAGTCCTAAGTCTAACATATAAATATTTGGTAGATTGCTCGTTCACATTTAAAGACATCGAAATGAATGCCCAAATAAAAGCGCACTGTTAGATTTTCAATACTCCGCTCAACAGCAAAGATAATTTGTTATTTTTAGGTTTCCGGTTCAGCAAATTATTTTAGATATTTGGCGAATCTTACGTGTGTTCGTTGTTTTAATTTAATTGAAGTCGAATGAAGTCTTAATTTACAATACAGAAAGTAATTTTCCGAAGCTGTTGGTTTCTATAATAACTGTGCGTTACACCAGAGTACCAGAGAGCAATGCCCTTTGTAAACTAGACCGCAACCAGCACTTCAGCATTAGCAGTACAGCACCCGTAGCCGCTGCGGCAGCAGCAGCCCCGCATTAGTACACGCGTGTATGACCAGAGGCCTTATGTGAGTTTCATTTTACCATCTCGATCAAACGCATCGAGCGCGTTTGGCGCTCCGATTGGCCCTGAATTGGCGACGGACCAATCGCAGCGCCGAATATGAACGTATACGAAACAAATGGAGTATAGAAGGATCGTCACAGGTAGTGTATGTAATTTCTGCGTATACCTATGAGAAGAAGGCGTGAATTTATGTGTGTGTGTGTGTGTGTTGATAGAGATCTTAAACAACAATAAATCTGACCACTTTATACCAGAAATCGTATCTCTAGCAATCTTGTGAGTTCCCCTCAAACCGAATCTTCGGATCAAGAGTATTGACTCAATAGAATCTTTCGCGACACATATTATTATCGTTCGTTCAACTCGTAAGTTCAATATGTTTTATTTATACTCTGTTAGCCTTATAAGGGATATTTTTGGATCATTCAGGATAAATCTGTTGCTTATTTCCTTTGGTGATCGATTTGGTTACGTGTGACCTATTTCTGAGGGAATTGTTTTTATTTGCATGTTCAAAAGCGTGATTTCTTTTGAGTACTAATTGATACAAGATGCATATTTTGTTCAAAGGTAATGAGGGTTAACATTAAAACTGTTTTTTCCTGTATTTCTTTCATGTAGTTTTAGAAATAACAACCCAATATAAGGATTTATGATCGATTTATGAATGATCGTTCGAGATTGATGAGTTTTATTAAAACTCTTTTTTATGAAATTTTGAGCAAGAAATTTTTCATGCAATCCAACATTAATTATTGAAATAATAATATATTACATACTAATTTATTGATCACGCTTAGTGCTACACGAATAATAATTACGGAAGTACATTTTCGCCATTAACGAAAGAGAACTGATAATTATTTCAATCTTTGATCGCGTAATATTCGAAGCAACATAATTTAATTTTGATGAGGGTTATTTTGGGGCGAAAGTGACCTTGAATAAAAACTTTCAGTTGCCCCACCGTTTCCCAAAAGTGTTTAAAATTATGTTCAAATCGAAAATTTTAAGAAATGAATGGTCTTAGAAATATATAAGCAGAATCACAAAAAGATTATTTCAAGATTTTGTACCGAAGAGTCGCCTCATGTTCTGGAAAGTTTAGTTTGATGTCCGCTAAAGTTTCAGGTTTTATTAAATAAAACCATGGACGATTATAATTCACGAATTAATTCTAATCTTTCATCTTTTATTTAATACTATATATTACAAAATATTATAAAGCTGAAGATTTTGTTTGTTTGGTTGAACACGCTTATCTCAGGAATTGAAATATTCTTTTTGTGTTGGATAGCCCATTTATCGAGGAAGGCTATATAACATCACGCTAAGACCCTTAGGAGCCGTGCAAAGAAAAAAAAACACAAATACGAAGTCCTCGCACGAACAGTCGGTTCGAAGCGACGACGGGGTGGGTCGGGGAGCAAGAAATTTGTGCGAAAGTTTTTCAGTTTGTTACTCTTTCTTCTTCTTCTGAACGGATTGGATGAAATCTGGCACACTAATAGTTTATAGCCTGAATTAACACATAGGATATTTTTTATACCAATACTACGTTCCCGTTCGTCGTTCATCGATTCGCAATCATTATTGCTGGAGATATACAAAAAAATAATACAAACGAATTAGGAACGTCCTCCTTGCTGAAGTCTGTTAAAAATGTTTTTTCTTACATATTAATTATCTGACCCAAACATTAAGAAGACTCAACAGAGATTTTGTAAGAATCATAATGAAGCTTATAAATATCAACGCAGAAGTAACAAATTATTTCATTCATAAATTAATACACCAGAATATTTGTCACATCTGTGAGTATAAGTACTCTCGTAGCACGCCTTTACCGATCTCTTGACGGACAACTTCACTCTGAATTATGACTCAGTTCGTAGCGCCAGTTAAAGTGCTTCACAGACTACGCTCGGTGAATCTACTGGATTTACACCTCATTTACTAGAAAGCGAAACTTACAGGAAAGTTTTTGTTATTGAATATTATTTTAATCTGAAATGAGATGAACAAAACTAGTGCTGGCGTGATTTATTCGTTGTACCTACATTTTATGTAACTAGGGTGTATATTTAGGTTTTGATTTTATGCGACATCATACATACATAACATCACGCATGTGAAGGTTTAGGGTAGGCAGAGGTGTACTTATAGTACCTCATTTTGCCAGTTCTGTTTAAGTTCCATTTAATAGCGGTCGACCTTTTTGCCATCAACCGGGCATGCATCCAGATTACAAGATGCTACTGAGAAATTACTGATGGAAAATCCAATAACACTTTACCCGACCTGGGATTCGAACCCAGGATCTCATGCTCAGCAGTAGCTGATCCGAATTGAGGTGACATCAACATATCTGTTGTAAAAATAATACCTACTTAACTTGATGTCTGCGTAACTAGATTATGACAATTAAAACTACTACAACTATACCTACCCTAAACTAACCCATATTTTCTTTAAAAAGGTTTATTTTATATGTTTTAGAAGATATTAATTTTCAGAGCTCAATATTCTTAATCATCACCAATCCATCTAGCACCCAACGCATAATCCTTCCATAAAATCCCATGAATACAAATCGACGGCTACAAGCCATGACCCGTGTCCATCGCAAATAAACGAGGTCCCATTATCAAAGTCTGATGGATTACATCTGCTTAGCTGACGGTCCATTTAACATCAGGTGAGCAAAAAAGTGACGTCATTAATCATTGGTGCAAACGATGCGTGGTAATAACGGATACAGAGAATGAAACGAATTTGTTTGAACGTAAAATGGTGGGGATTTAGAAATTAGGAAGCCATTCGCTGTTGATTATAGAAGAGAGAGAAGAGAGATGAGTAAAGAGGAATCGAGTCATGAGTAACCAGAATAATGGTATGAGCAACTCAATCTATTTGCATTACCTATGTCCCAAAATGGAGAAGATTAGCCAATTGATAAAGTCTAAGCTAGGCCAAGATTATAGCTAATACAGATTAACAATCAACACATTTTATAAAACACAGTTAAACGACGTCGTTTTCATCACCAGTAAGAACTATAAAAGTATTAAGAACAAGCATAAAATGGTAGACCCTAAGCACGTCCACAACAGCGTTAAAGAAATTTAATATACCACTTCAGAAATATATGACAAAAAGTAGGAAGACAACAAACAACATAGTCACGTTAACAATCATCGTTCTCCCACATTCCCTACGTCCATTCGACGTGGTTAGATGTCAACAAAGCGCATTCCGCGGTCGCGTCGCTGTCGGCCACGCTTGCTACGTCACCGCAAACGTCATGAGCGTACAATTTAGTATCCTGTATGTTGAGCTATGTGGTGGATAGTATTGTTGATCTGTGGGTTAGCTGTGGAATTGTTAACTTTAATTTTTTGTTGTTAAATCTTCTTTGCTGTGTCTCTTTAACTGGTCAACTACCGGCTAATAAGACACAATAAATTATCTATTGTAATGGCCCCTTAACTGGGCCAGCGGTACTGTACCGGTGCTATCATACAACTTTTAACATCAATACTGTTCAATATAGTATTATCTGTATTGGTAGCTATTTGTTTAATTCCTTTAGTATTCTCATAGATTCCTGGAAACTTCTTCTTTACTTTGAAACATTTGTTCATATTTTTTATTGAATGATTATTACACTAGAGTAACTACTGCTTCTTCAATTTGTATGAAACTAGATTAAAACTACATTCATATAATATATTATGACTGTAGCCTTATCTATTGTCGTACAAAGCTCCAATAAATCAAACCACAATATAACATCACACATCAAAACTTTATAGTAGTTAACTTGAATAGTTATCATCTGCCATAATTTATAGCAAGAATCTAACATTTCAGTTATATCTCATCTCTAGTTTACCACGCAATAGTAATTATAATCTCCCGAATTTAATAAAGTAAACATGAAAATCAATTCCAAATTATGAACTGATTCATAGTTATCTAACATACAAACAGACATATCATGTTTTATCACAGAGAAAAATCTAAGTTATCTTAGGAAGCTTAGCAGTGCAATTTATATCCTATACCCTAAATTCTAAAGTCTAATTTTAATTGAAAATTGTGGAAATATCTTTTAACTTGCTACTGAAATCGCAACCCTATTTCTGTGGATGTGAAGTTTGAATTTCAGCGGCAGTGCTATGTCATTCCATAAATTGGGATCTGATTAGGAGAGACCAGATTTTCGGACGTGTGGTTTCCATGGTACAGTCCAATCTGAAATTGTTTATTGTTATGGTTAGCTTGTGGCCGATATTAGGCACTTTGCTAGCTTGGGAAATTGGGAAACCTAACTTTATTGCACTAGCTTTTACACCAAAGGATAATTCAAAATATGTAGGTGCAAACGGGACAAATTTCTCGAATTTGGGAATTATGCTACCTATATCAAAATATGAGAGAAATAATGTTACAAAACAAGTACAAAAATTAAACTTAAACGATGGCAGAATACGTATTGAAGTATATTGAAAATACTCACAACATTATTACCTACTACAATAACGATTTTCGTAACTCCAGGGTCGCCGTTCAGTAGACTTATCTAGCTAAATCCTATTGCCAAGTCGAACTTGAAGGAAATTGTATTGAACAATCTGTAAAGGATTCGGGTGACAAAGTTTCTTGAACATTCCCATTTTTCTTTTTGCAAGACGAACTGTTTTTTCCATGCCTGCTGACGTGAATTGAAAATCAAGTAGGTACACCCATTCCTATAGTCTCTGAATACAATCATTAAAGATATAATAATGAATAAAAGTGTCTGTTTGTTATATCAAAATGACAGCTGTTTACTAAATGCATCAACTTAAAAAAAAGGCCCACCAAGTGCGAGTCGTACTCGCCCATGAAGGGTTCCGTAGTATATTTGAGTTGATTGAATGAAAGGTGAATTGCGGTTTACGATTTATGACGTATAAAAAAAACTACTTACTAGATCTCGTTCAAACCAATTTTCGGTGGAAGTTTACATGATAATGTACATCATATTGAAGACCTATCCATAGATACCCCACACGTATGGGTTTGATGAAAAAAATAATTGAGTTTCAGTTCTAAGTATGGGGAACCCCCAAAATTTATTGTTTTTTTTTTTCAATATTTATGTGAAAATCTTAATGCGGTTCACAGAATACATCTAATTACCAAGTTTCAACAGCATAGTTCTTATAGTTTCGGAAAAAAGTGGCTGTGACATACGGACGGACAGACAGACAGACATGACGAATCCATTAGGGTTTCGTTTTTTGCCATTTGTCTACGGAACCCTAAAAATATCTGTCATTCTATCTGTTTGTCCAGGCTAATCTCCAAAACGGCTGCTCCGATTTTGACGGGAGTTTCACTGACAGACAGCTGATGTTAAAATGCTACTTTTAGTCCCATCCCCAGCATGTTCCCATGGGCTAATTTTCGACATCCACGCGAGCGATTTTGCGGCCAAAGATAGTTGAAAAAAAAAAATCTGAAGTAATGATGACATCAAATCTCAAACAAAACAAATTAGGTACTATACAATAAAATAATATAATACTCATAATAGCATCAATTCCAAAACCAAAATAGCCCAAAATGAAATTAACTGAAAAGTAATTACAGACAATTACATAGGAGCTTGGAAGCACACGTAGCAGTTGTAATGGTACGTGAGTACCAAAGGGTGCTGGGACACTTAATCATTTGCTCGCTGGCTTTAATTTGATCACAATGTTAATGGAGCCCAGTCGACTTGATCCAATACCAATAAGCAATTGAAATAGTTGATTCTTTGACTACATGAGTTATTTTTAAATGATTTGGGTAATGCTTTTGAAGATGCTTTATATTTAAATATGTTACTGTAAGCTAATGATGGTATATGTTTGAGTCGAGGGTTCCTCTTGAGTTCAAAACCAGTGTGAGATTTAATCTAATAAATTATGATTGTATGATGTTACGGCAACATAAATTAGTAAAGTTTGACCTGAGTAAAGATTTTTCTATCAGAGTCTACTCTCAACAAGTCATCTCTTGAAAAATCTTCACGTTATTTAAACTGATTAATCAAGTTCATTGAACAAGAAATTAGCGTGCTATCCAAGCGAAATGTCAAGGAGCACAGCCTTCTGCATAAGTGCCCGAAGCCACCCTTCTGCGTGCTCACAGGGAGGAATTATCGCTAATAATTATATTTCAAGAGAATCAAAGTGCTCTTACATGCTGCCGCTAGATGTGATTTCTTCGTTTTTTTAAATGTAACCGTTTATGAAAAGTCTTAAAAGAACTTTTTGAAACGGAACGTTTTAATGGTGAATTAGAAAAGGGATATATTAGAATACATATGGAGAGCATTAAGTTATGGGATGAGTTTTTTTGATTACATTATATTTGTCAAAATTTACGACTTCTTAGGCTTTAACTTATCTAACCACAAGTAGTTTTTAGTCACCTTTAACATTTCAATTACAAAATAATAACGTCATTCCTACGAGTTGTATGTAGGTCATGAGTTGTACCCAGGCGTCGCATTCTCTCAAACGGTGCAAGAAAACATCGTGACGAAACCGCCATGTCTTCACCAACCCGCACTGGGCCTGCATAGTGGATTATAGCCCACTTCCTTCTCATAAAGAGGAAGCCAGTATTTCAGCAGTTGGAACATTATAGACTAATTCTGATTACCGTCGTCTAAATGCATTATTATCACTCGGCGACTTTTATGTTTGCAGAACTGTATATGATATATCACGCTCTATCAAAATGCGCTATCTCATTAATAAATAAAAAAAAAAAAAAAAAAATCTTTTATTTCAGACCGATAAGGTCCATTTGGTTAGTATACAAACGACTTAGAAACTAGTGTTAGTACTTACATTTACTGGAGAAAAAACAAACTAAAAACTATATTTATTATTACGCCACAGTAGAATGTAGGCGTATCCAATGTCCCAGTATGGGGCTGTCCCACCTGTCCGCTATAGCATTCAGGATGCTGTTGGGGCTGGCGCGTACCCTGCGCATGATGGAAGCGCATCGCTTGCGCATGATGGCGTGAAAGCCATCTATTCCCGCCTCAGCGAACATGCCGGAAGCACTGCAGTATCGCGGCAACCCCATCAACACCCTGAATGCATTATTGTATTGAACGCGCAGAGCGCTGTATGTCCTCTGCGTGTAGTTGACCCACAGACTGCATGTATAGAACGACTGACAGTACGCTGCAAACAGTGTAGCCTTTACTTCAGTCGTGCATTTTGCAAATCTGCGAGCCAACATGTTGCAGCGGACAGCCAACGCCCTGCGCTCACGCTCAATATCCAGACTGTCTTTCAAGTCTTCGGAAACCCAGTGGCCCAGATACTTGAAGGAAGTGACTTGCTCTAAGGAGCTTCCGCAAAGTTTCAACTGAGGTACAGGGTAAGTTTTAGTGCCCGCCTTAAAGGTTAGTACCTGACTTTTCTTAACATTGTATATAAGCCCATGAGCCTCCGCGTACCTCTCACATGTCGTAAGCAGGCTTATCATTGCGTTAATCGAAGGGCTCAGCAACACCATATCATCAGCATAGCTAATATTGTTAACGCATACTCCGTCTACATAACAACCCAGATAGGTCTTGCTGAGCTCTTCGATCAACTTGTTTATGTACAGATTGAAGAGCCGAGGGGAGGTCAAGCCACCCTGCCTAACCCCGCACTCCAACCCATACACATCCGATAACGAGCCTGCCCACCTTACACAATTGGTCTGATTGTTATACCAAAACCGCAGAATTGCTATAACTTCTCTATCTACTGAAGTATCATTCGATAGTTTCTGCCACAGCAAGTCGTACGACACCAGATCAAACGCTTTGGAAAGATCCAGGAAACACGCAATAACAGGCGTTCTCCTAGACGTATAATACTGTACAGTATGCTTGAGAGACAGTATGGCACTTTCCGTGGAGAGACCTGGTCTAAACCCAAACTGCGCATCATGCAATTCAATGCGGGTCGCCATATGTCTATCAAGCAAGCTGTCCAGCACCTTGGCAATGATAGTAGCAAGAGATATAGGCCTATAGTTTGAGAGATCTGATGAGTCCCCAGTCTTATCCTTCAGAATAGGCACAACCACAGTTTTCATAAGGTCACTAGGCAGATGAGCGTGGCTTAGACAGAGCGAAAAGAACATTGCCAGTACCCTTGGCAGGTGAACTCCTGCATGTTGCAGGTGCTCGATGCTGAGGTAGTCATAGCCCGGTGACTTGAATAAAATAATAAATTAATAAAATAATTTAAAATAATTTAATAAAATAATAAATGGGATTTGATAAAACGATAATATAAGGTTGACCAAGGTTAACCTTGGTCAGCAAAATGGCTAAGTCACTTTAACTATGTCCCAATACAAACAATTAATGGTCAGTATTGGGATAGGAGTATCGTGCCTGAATTGATTTATGAAATTGGATTTCGAGTGGGAGTGAATATTGGACAAATATTATAAATGAAAAATGTGATAAAGCGTCAAAAAAGCTTTTCGTTTATTTAGTTTGCACGTGGAAACAATAACGTAACGTATGAACTACTTGTTTTGTATTTTATGTAGTTTTCAACATATTTGTAGAGTTCTGCAAGAACTCATTTATATTTATGAAGAGGCTTACCTATTGTTATCTTATACCATAACAGACGAAAGTAGACAGGTACATATTAAATTACTGATCCAAATTCTTACACACAGCTCAACAGTCTTTTTCTACAACATGTTCATAATTTCTTAACATCTTTATCAGCCGTCATCTTAGTATTCACGCCTATTCTAACTATATCATCTTCCACACAACTCGTTCATCATTCCGTTGGCTTCCCCTATTCCTATGCTACGGTATACTTCCTATACCAAGTTATAGACATAAAGCCTACTTACATGCATTCATTACCCCAGCACACCGCAAAGTACTCGTATAGTAGTGAATTCTTCACCCACAAAGAGCATAGATAAAGCCTTTGATAGTATCCTAATTAGCATACTTCTGGTTTTCTTGTGCATCGTAGCGCTCAATAATAAGTTCATTAAAACAAGTTGCCTTCTCATTATTTTTCGTTGTTGGCGCCTGAAAATTTAATTTTGCGTCAGGCTTCCAGTTTTTTGGTGTTCGACTAAAGTCAGACGGTAATACTAGAACGTTCTGAATTGTTAGAATATTTCTAGGATTTTATAAAAAAATATACTGCTTAATAATGCATGTATGTGTTTTTTAAATTTCTTTAACTTCTTTATCCGAAACATTAAATCTTTCTTACTTCTTAAGTGCGCCAATACCCCAGAATATTTATAGCTCAAATAATTCTGGTCACTATATCCATGTTTCTAAAGTCTAAAATCCCGGAACAAATCCACAGTTTGGGTGAATCTGAGACAGATACCTTGAGTGAAGTTTTTGCTGTTTAATTAACGTTTATCTTTATACTCTTTGCGAGAGCGAGACAGAACTATCGCAGTTAGAGTTTGTTTCACAAACAAGAAGTTGATACTTTATTAATTAAGACTAAGTTGCAGTCAGCAACTGAATACTGAATTTTGTTGTAGTTTTAACTATTTATACAACAGCTGCATAATCCCAAGTATATCCCAACATTCATTTATATGTTTCTATGTGATCTACGCTTAAGCTCTGTTATTTCGGTGATATTTTTCTTTCATTATTCCACATTAAATTACACCGAAACCAGGCATGAAACTATCCTAAAATAACTTTATGTTAAAACACGAGAATAGCTTAGAGAGCATACGACGCAAAAGCATTTTCCATATTACGAAGAGACAATATTAAAAATGTTCTCGAAAATATTTGACATACGTCTATCAATCATTCAAAGTTTAGTTATAAATAGTAAATAAGTGCCCTTTGATAGAATATAAAGGAACGTTACAAAGGGGTAATCGAAAGAACTATTGAAGTAGAGATAAGGAGCTCAGAACCCTTTGATCTCTTAAAATAAGTTCACTTTTAGTTCAATGATTCAACACGAGTATGTCTGACTTGTTACCAGGTTATATAGTGAACTGTTTCTTCAAGTGTTTGAGTAACTATAACGATTTAGTACATGGAAAACAGAACCAGCCGAAGTGGCGGAGCTTGGAAGAGGCCTATGTCCAGCAGTGGACGTCTTTCGACTGAAATGATGATAATGTTTATTTATAAGACATTCATCGTTGGCTCCTGTCATAGAAACGTACTTTTATTTTAAGTATCTGGGCTAGGGAAGCAACAAACGATGTAATGGCAGACAGAGACCTATAGAAGTACAGCGCCAAATATAAATGAGAGCTGGAGTATGATGATGATGCCTTACGTGAACAGAAAATAGGTTACAGGCGAAATTGTTACTTTCTTAAAAATGTATAAGCCTAAGGTATCAACCGTATCTGTAAACAAATTACATGAAAATAAATAAAATTTAAGTGTTTCTTTGTAATGTTAAAATAACAGCTTTTTGATAAATGCATATGAAAGTTTTTATGGTAGATAGAAAAAAAAAACTTTTGAAAATGTCTCTGTCTATTTGTTTTTTTGTTTTGAAACAGCTTGACCGATTTTGGCAGGACTTTCACTGGCAGATAGCTGATGTTATATTTAAATAGTAAAATGTGATTTTTGTCCCAATATGCGGTAGCGCGTTCCCGTGGAATGATTTCCAACATCCGAGCGGGAGAAACCGCGGGCACAGCTAGTTTCAACTAAAACCAATTAAGACCCATTCAACGAAGCAGTAATGCTCGCAAATAGGGAGGTGGCACACGTGAGGGATAGGCAATATATGCGCCCTCACAGCCTAAGTCACCGCAGGAGACGCCCTAGGCGTCGGGAATCCCAGGCTGATTCTCGGCCATCGCAGGCGCGGGCTTACGGATGGCAATTAATGGGTAGCTCGCTGTCCAGTAAGGACCAAGCCTGGGTCGACGGCGCGTTGTGTTCCACGCGCACCTCAAAGAGATGTCAGCACCAACTGGTGGGGCCTGTAAGGGCCAATGGCTGCCAGGGGTGCGGGTTGTTCGAAAGAGATACCATCGCCCCTGGCACACAGGCAACTGAGGAAACACGGGTGGGTTTTAGTCAGTAAAAGTCTGACACGCCCTCCTACTCCACCCAGGGCGGGATAAATTATTTGATGATTTCCTACCCTCATAAAAAAAAACCTATCACGTTATGACGTAACGTATATAAAATTAAACTTGTTGTCGGTTGGATGTAAAATTGCTATAAAATATAGCATTCCGGTTCGTTATAATGTAACTGGATGTCTCTGAGCGGTACCACTGAAATACGAGGCTTGAAGTTACATATTGGACGTATTTATTGCCTTGCTTAGATACATGTGGCAACTATTCAAAATGGCTGTTAGTATATTTTATAGTTGAGATATAGCACTGTGGGAAATCAGAAATTAAATTAAGTTTATTGTAAGTAGAAACGTTGAACGAAAGTGAAAATTCTCTATGATTTCAAACAAAATAAAAACATCATTATTTTAGCCGAAAGATGTCCATGGCTGGACATAGACCTTCGTTCTGTGCTTCTTGCATCCAGCGGATTCCTGCGACTTTCACAAGGTCATCGGTCCACCTTGTGAGAGGTCAAACGCTACGTCTTCTGCCACGTTGTCACCACTCTAGATCCTTTCAACTCCATCGGCCAATAGTTCTACGAGCAATGTGGCCGGCCTACTTTCACTTAAGTTTGGGAATTCTTCGGACTATGTCGGTTACCTTGGTACTACTGAGGATATCTTTGTCTGATTAGATCATGTAGAGAAAAAGATACTGTTTTTTAACAGGTCACATAGATTACTTCTTCTTTGTAAAAGCACCCAAGTATCTTGGTACGTCCTCCACGAGCCATGACGTTGACCTTGAGCTATTTTAATTATTGGTTTAGTTTGATACACGTGTCATATTAAATTAATGTTAACCTATGGCATTATAGAATAGCGAATGACGCTGAAAACAGTATTTTATGATCAATGTAAAGTCAGGTAAATGAATAAATAAGCAAAATTCTAGCAACTTAAGGTGAATGCGCAGTGGTAGACCGCGAAATTCAAATTTTCTTACGTTTTTGCAATTTTCAGGTCAGTATCAGGTTGTATCCTGATCAAAATGTGATTTGCGAATTTAACAGGTACGTGTTTACAGAACTAAGTCATTAGAATGTCTAATATATCTCTTATAAGTTAGATTTCTTCCACAAGCACTTTTCCATAAGAAATTTGTTCTTATGGAACAAATCTAACTTAGAAAGATGTATTATTGATTCTAATGATTATAAATCTGTAAATACGTACATGTTATAGTCGCAAATCATATTTTGATCAAGTAACAAGCTGACACTCACCTGAAAATTGCAAAAAACGTAACAAAGTTTGAATTTCGCGCTCTACCACTGCGCATTCATCTTAAATTGACCATGGTATTTAATTTAGATCACGGCTGTATTTTTTTTTTACAGTTGTATAAAATAGCTATGGCTAGGCACGACAATTTGCTGAAACTTCCCTGATTTTACCTTATTTCTTCTTCCACCGAGATAATTTATTTCTGATCAGCCTTAACATGATTTCATCAAGTTCAAAAGGTCAAACCTTATGAACGAAACATGCCGCGTCGCCTACGTCAGCAAAATGTCGTTAAAAGACTAAAAATGTTAGTAATCCAGATTCGTTCACGGCTCATTTGGTTCTGTGTTTAGGCCTTTAGGCTGGAACCTTATCTAACCTAGGCTGAATTGCGAATAATTTGATGTATGTTCACATAAATCTCTGGATTCTTTGTTGAGTGACAGATGTCTCTGTGGTCGGTAGATTTGAATTAAATGTTTTTGTTAAGAGTATTATTATCCTTTATTTCATTATATACATTTAATTATAAAAGCATTTAAAAATAAAATAAAGTGTAGTCCAAGCTATCGAAGGTCAGAGCTCCAGAGAGAGGAACCTCCTTGCAATGCGAGCCGTGTCGAGAAGTACTGCTATCTGTATCAAGTCCTTGATCCAGCAGCCTAACGGGAGCCTCTTGAGGTGTTCGCTAAGTCCACATCCCACATGTCGACAACCTCGCAAGCCATGTCAAGATACTTTATTTGTTTATCTTTCTCAACTTTCACGAGGATTCCGTCATGCGGGACTGTAATGTCAACTATCATTGCGCGTCGCTCTACTCGATCCACTATATCACAACAATTAGCAACAATGGTCCTGTCAGTGGCACATCTTGGTGACCCTTACAAGCTCAAGCTTTTTCTGCTATATCATATACTTTGTCTCATAACACAAGTATTATCTATTAGCCTTGTACCGGATAGGATTTAGAAGACCACCGCAATCGAAGGCAAAGAGTTAATTATAATACGCAGTTTCAGCAGCTAATTTTTTAAACCTAATGCCAGATACTAGAAGGTCACCAAACTGCCGCTAAAGGAATAATAATACGTACTATCCAGACTATGTTTACTTCATGACATGTAAGAAATAAAACTGATATTGAATTGACATAATTACCCTTTTTTGCCACAAGAAAAGGGTCATTTTGTAAGTGAATACCTTTTAGTATTCAATTTCAAGTACTATATTGCTAGATTATAAAATGACCTATCGTAGGGTATGTGAATTTTATTTCTATTTTATAATGTTACTTTACAAAAAAAGGGCCAAAAACACAATTAATTGGACTTATAAAACTTAATGTTACTTTCGATACGAATAATGGCTATAATTAATTTCTACCAAAAGACTAATGTATTAAAGTAACGAAAAAATCGGGGATAAGTTATTATGTACATTAGTGTGGTAGAATGTGTGTGATTTTCATAATGACTAGAATTTCGGTACAATATCTAGTTGAAAAAAGTTCAGGATTTATGTAGGCTCTTAAAGAACATAAGAAGCTGCTATTGTAGAACATTGAGAACCCATGCGTCCTTAAATAAATAATAGAGCACACACATCAACATCCAATAATTTATTTCTTTCTTAAAAATAATAATTGAATCTATATCTAGCCATTCTTTTGTAATAGATTCATGGTGGCTACTGGCTACACAATGGAGATAAGGGCAGCCTTCGCACAACGGACCGAATGGGAGTCTACGTGCGGAAAAGGGAGTCCTATCATCATAAGGGCAGCCTCTTGCCCTGCAATGCGACACAAAATACTGATGACAATAAAATTACAATACTGCCTATGCATTAGTTAAAAATATAAAGCAGTAAATGCCAAGTAGAAATGCACTGAATCAAATTCAAATCAAAAAGCACTCACCGTCGCCAAAGCCTGATCACAATCTAAAATAGACGATAGGCAAAATTTCAAGATACACGATTTTTCGATCACCTCGCAACGAAAATAGGCAAAGATATTTTTACTTTTACTATTTTACTGTCCAACGGAGTAAAAAATTCGCTGGTCACATCCATTATAACGTCTGACAACAATAATAATTTTAGTGACGTCGTAAAAACTCCATTTGGCCACAATGTTAGGTGGAGCATTCACGCGGAAAATGTTGTGGGACATGGAACGGGAGTGATGTGTAGCGTGTAGCGTGGAGCTGGTCTATAGGTGACAACCATTTTGCGAATAATTAACAGAAAAATTGATGTTGGCACACTTTTCGAGCATTGAATTACGTATTTCTATCCTCCCCTATCTCAAAGATTCTTTAAAACCATTTAACAGGTTAATATTTTGAGGGTAATATCTATTTTTGGTTGTCCTTGAATCATTTGTCTTACCTAAGTATAATTTCGGTCGTGACAGCTTGAAGTCGGCATTGCTACAGGCTCAAGGTTTTCAGAAAATTACAATGAAGATTAGATTTAAAATATCATTATCTACTTTACAAATTAATTTATTCTCAATGTCAATTTAAAAATAGAGGTTCAGTGGCTCATTTTCTTAAAGTTTCTGGGAAAATCGTTTATTGATCTTGTATCAGCTACGTTTTAATTTTATACCTAAAGAAGTGTCTTCTATTTTTTTGTCCTAACGTTTTTGTCATGTCAACACAGTTATACAACGAATAGCGAGCAGGGAGAGCAGCCTAAACCCGTATACCTGATAACATAAATCACACACGTAATACTCACATTTTAACCCCAAAACAT
Source organism: Antitype chi (assembly GCA_947359405.1). Classification (NCBI taxonomy): domain Eukaryota; kingdom Metazoa; phylum Arthropoda; class Insecta; order Lepidoptera; family Noctuidae; genus Antitype; species Antitype chi. Next base: position 20,567,404 of record OX375819.1, read on the forward strand.
TTAACAAAGTTATCATAAAACATTTTTATCAACCGCTGAAATTTCCGAACGCACTCGCTTTCAATAAAACATTGATTTATATAACGCTTTGTTGTTTTATCTGAGCGCCGACTTGCTCGGTGACGGAAGCGAATGGAACGATTAATTCAACTGTTGTTTTGTTAAAGATATTCGGATATTATGAGGGTTTATAACCAACGCTTTTGAAAAAAATGGCGAGATTTATAACGGGTGTTAAAGGCTCAACAATTGTTTTATTTGGTTAAAATTGAGCGGAATTGTGAGAGCCATCAACTCGCGTCCCGAACTTAAATCACCGGAAGCTGCGTATTAATTACAAGTCTTTAGCACTGGAAGAATATTAAATGCTGTTCTCATAAACGAGCTCAAATACTGAATGATGAGAATTGTTAATTTTGTTCTTCTGTATGCTGTTGGATACAAATGGCACTACCAGTATTCCTTAATCGAAATAAACGAGTTAGAAGTACAGAAAGTGACATAGTATAGTGACATACTTATTCGTGTATGTGACCCATCAGGGATTGCGATTTTGATCCCGCCCGTCCTTTGCTGCCCTCTTCTTCTTTCTCTAATTTATTGAGGCAGCCACAGGCAAGTCCAGTTAAGCAGCCAAGAACCTCCTACGTTGACCTGCGAGATGCAAATAAAAAAGGATTGCTATCAGATCAATTCAAAGTTAGTTAAGGCTCTGCCAGTAAGCCCTAAGTCAAAAGTAGTTTATTACCATGTGGTTCTTCATTTCTACTTTACATAGTTTAAAGTATTCATCATAATCCAGAGATATTTGAACTTCCAACGATCAAAATAACCAATATTAACCAGTAAACTATATTTCCGCTATACGGGTTTAACATCAAAGAGTCTCTTTACACGGCGCCGCTATATCCCGACCCGTAACTTAAACTTAGTGACACTTGCAAGCAAGCTAGTCCCTCGCAAACGTTGGACGATTTGCAATGCAAAACTGTTTGCGTCTTGCACAGCTATGCAGTTTACGTAAACCCTTCTTGTTGCTAAATTTTGGAAACCATCCTTAGCTACACGATAATAAATGACAAAGTTTTTTTTTTAAATTGTTTACAAACCAATTAATCCTTTTTTAATTTCCGAAAAGTGTTTTAAACACTTTTACATGTCTAAAAGCAATAACAGTTTGTTTAAAGTAGATGAGGTCGGTGTTTGCTTATTGGCTACTCTGAGATGAGACAGTGAAATAAACACAGAGGTACCAGTCTCATTTAAAGTCCAAACAATATAATGGTCAAATCATAATTAAGACCATCTGATAGTCTTTTGAGGAAAAATACATATTACACATGCGTGAACCTGTCCAGTAAGTGCAAGAGAAGCATGAAGGAAAAAACAAGGTGCTAGAGTAACCAACGGTTTCAACCCTTTTCGGTAAGTGTTACGAGATCAGAAAGTTTTTTTTTTTGTGATTTTTCTTAATAATTCTCTTAATGTAATAAAAAATGGGCTCGTCCGGGATTTGAACCCGGGACCTCTCGCACCCTAAGCGAAAATCATACCCCTAGACCAACGAGCCGACTGAAAGAACTATCAAAATATACGTGCTCAGTAAAAATCGTGATGCCTTTCACTGACCATGTTACAATATCTGATAATATTGTATTATTATTTAACATTCACTCGTGGCTATAATCCATTTTCTCATATTGAAATAACTTCCTTGCATAGCATTTTTTTATTAAAACTATATGCAAAAAAAAGAAACTGTACAAAGATTTAATGCCTGAGGCTTTTTCTACCTAACCTTATTTGTGATATATGACATATCACGTTGATGATGTGTGTCTTACGAAGCACGATATTGTGTCTGTAACTTCAATGTTACTCAACACTTGGTAAGGCTACTTAGTTCTTTTTTTTATCACATGGTCCTTCAAATAACATCACATCACGCCTTGTTTACTCAAAGGGTTGAGCAGAGGTGTAATTATCATACCTACACCCACAATTCTCTAATTATGTTTACGTCCCATGTAATAGGGGGCGAGCCAAAAGGGAACAAATCCAGACTCCGGGGCGCAATTGGGAAAGTCCAGATGACAAAAACCAATATTTATTTGCCCGAGCTGGGAATCGAACACAGGACCTCATGGCCTCAGCAGTAGCGCATGCAACTACTAGACTAACGAGGCAGCCTTAGAATAGATCAACAGTACGGATATAATGATCACACCATAGTAAAGTGAAAAAGAATGAATGTTGTTTATTTTTTCACTTCTCATCCATGTGTTTTAAATTGTTAATCTGTGACTGGTTTAGAAGAAAAAACTGACCGCGAAAATTTCAGAATTTTTGTCGAGTGTAAATTTGTTCGGCTTTAAATAAATTTATTAAGAACTAGCTTCCGCCCGCGGCTTTGCCTGCGTGGAAGTCGGAAATTATCCCGCGGGAACGTACTATCGGGATAAAAGTATCCTATGTGTTAATCTAGGTCATAATCTATCTGTGTACCAAATTTCATCCAAATCCATTCAGTAGTTTTTACGTGAAAAAGTAACAAACATCCAACCATACTTACAAACTTTCGCGTTTATAATATTAGTAGGATGTCCAGTGACAGTTGTGGTATATTATGTTCCTTGGTGAAGAGTTTGACGTCGAGCAAAGAGCAAAAGACATACATAATAGATATTATGATTTTTATTTTATTAAGTAATATTTATTAGGTAAGTACATGTTTTAGTACTAAATTGACTATTTTTCTCGCACTCAAAGGGAAAAGTACAGTTTGCACCTCGAGACTAAACACCAACTTAATATACCCTCGGTTTCATTGACTCCCTCGCACGCTCGGCAGTCAAACCACCTCTGGTATATTATGGCTTCGTTTAGTCCTTCGATATAAAATATACTATAACACCTTTGTTTAGTCCCTCGTTATAAAATATACTATAACACCTTTGTTTAGTCCCTCGTTATAAAATATACTAAAACACCTTTGTTTAGTCCCTCGTTATAAAATATACTATAACACCTTTGTTTAGTCCCTCGTTATAAAATATACTATAACACCTTTGTTTAGTCCCTCGTTATAAAATATACTATAACACCTTTGTTTAGTCCCTCGTTATAAAATATACTATAACACCTTTGTTTAGTCCCTCGTTATAAAATATACTATAACACCTTTGTTTAGTCCCTCGTTATAAAATATACTATAACACCTTTGTTTAGTCCCTCGTTATAAAATATACTATAACACCTTTGTTTAGTCCCTCATTATAAAATATACTATAACACCTTTGTTTTTGCCAGCGGCATCACCCGCGTGGCGGTCGAAAATTACACCACGGGGACGTACTAACGGGATAAAAATTATCCTGTGTGATAATCCAGATAATAAAATATCTGTTTGGCAAATTTCATCCTAATCTGTTATGCCATTTTTGTGTGATTTAGCAAACATCTAAATATCCAAACATACAACCTTTGACATTTTAATTTTATAAATAGTAGGATTAAATCCATGGCTGGTTAGTTGCGTGTTGTCCTCTCAAAACAGAGCTTTACTCAGATCACACCACCAGCCCAGATTTAACATGACACACGTATGTCTAACACCGGTGTCCAGCCCTGTTCTTGTTCACACAAAAAGTACGAACATCGCACTACATGACATTGTTTGTTGAGTGCTGGGGTTGTTGCGAGTTACAGATGATGCAACTTTAGACGCGCTATGGAGAACGCTAAGTGGATTTATGTCACTTAGCTACATATTAAAGTAATGTCACTGTCAAATCATTGTTTAATAATTTTATGAGATAACGCATAATGTATTTGACTTGAGCGGTTTCGCTGTCATCGATATTTGAATCGATTTTTTTTTGTTTAACAACTATTGCTGCTATCAAATCTGGATATTCCAAGACTTAATTTATAGATCTAAGGGACAATTTGTACAACCATACGCCGATTTTTGTTAGCCTATATTCAGTAACTGACGTCAAACTGATGTAATAATATTCGAGACAGTGGTGATTAAGTAATACGTTAATCTTTATTGCTACATAATATTGTCGGTGAAAGGCATCACAATCTTTATTGAGCACGTATATTTTGATAGTTCCATCAGTCGGCTCGTTGGTCTAGGGGTATGATTTTCGCTTAGGGTGCGAGAGGTCCCGGGTTCAAATCCCGGACGAGCCCAATTTTATACAGTATCATAATTTTTATTAATGAAAAGGTAATAAAAACCCTTAAAATATTAGAATGTACTAGTTCTCCTAGAATCTCCTAGAAGCTATTAGTTAGCCTAGTGGCATTTATTGTCTTTTTTATGTGGTTCTTTAAGAAAACGCCTTGGATCCCTTGTCGTTTAAAAACATTACTTCCTATCGCTATCGAAAATTTAACGCAAAATACGCTTTCCACTTAATCCCAATAGCGCGTTCGGATCCCATCTCGTATGTACACCGCTTTATCTACCATATTTGCTTGTCAAAGATACAGGGATCGTACATCGCTTTTCAATATTTGTTTAGAGTTTCTCTATTGAGTCGGTAATGGAAGATGTTTTGGCGAAACTTGCAACTGGTAATAAATCAGTAATTATTTGTGGGGACTTTAATATTTATATTTTGGAAAATAATTCAAATAGTAGCAGATTGATAAGCCTCTTTAAATCATTCAATCTTTCAAATGTGTTTTTGGAACCTACGCGAGTAACTACGGCTACTGCTACATGTATTGATAATGTTTTTTGTGACTGCAACTATTTAGATAAAGCCATTGTAAATTATCTCCCTTCTGATCACAGCGGTCAAACCGTTACTTTTGAGTCCAACACACCAATTCAAAAAGTACAGATACAAACTAGACCAATAACATCGGGTAATTTAAATAAGTTTAATAGCACTTTAATTAGCAAGTTAAGTGTTCAGGGCCTAAATGTGAATAATGGTAATATTTTGTATAAAGAATTCTTTTCATTAGTACAAACAGAGTTCAATCACTTTTTTAAGCAGAAATCCAAAACTATTTGCCCTAAATTTTTATTTAGTGACTGGGCAACTAAAGGCATCAGGAAAAGTAGAGAAAGATTATTTGAATTGTATGGCCTTAAGCCGTATATTAACACAGAAACTTTTACTAAGTATGTTGCTACTTACTCTAAAACTTTTAAAAATATCTGCAAAGTAGCTAAAGCTTCATTCATTAGCCACAAGGTTAAATCAGCAGATAATAAAATTAAGGCAGTTTGGAAAATTATAAACAATGAAACGAACCGAAGTAAAAGCCTTAATAATGATTACGCACTGAACACTTCCCGCGGTCTCATTAGCGATAACATCGATGTTGCTCAGGAATTTGCAACTTTCTTTACCAACATTCCTATTAAAACTACAGAAACTTTAAATTCTTCGCCCGCACTTGCTATAGATTTATTAAGACGGAACGTTGCAGCCTGTCCTGTGGAATTCAAATTTAAACATATTAACCCTGTGGTCGTTGTAAAGACATTTAAGCAACTTAAGATCAAAATTACCGAAGATCTGTGGGGCATGTCTACTAAAGTATGTCAATCCATTATTGAGACAATTGCACCCTATTTGGCTTTAATATTTAATTTGTGTGTAGATCAAGGGGTGTTCCCGGATTTAATGAAGTATAGTAAAGTTATTCCACTCTTCAAATCTGGCGACAGTAAAGATACTAATAATTATAGACCCGTGTCGATTTTGCCAGTTTTCAGCAAGGTGTTTGAAAAAGTTATGTTAAATCAAATGCTCAATCATTTTAATCGTAATAACATCCTACACGATCAACAGTATGGTTTCACCAGAGGACGTTGCACAACCGACGCCGGTGTCACGTTATTAAAACACATCTTTACCGCATGGGAAGAGGCGCAAGATGCAATTGGTATCTTTTGCGACCTATCCAAGGCGTTTGATTGCGTGAATCACGAAACACTTCTCTTGAAACTTGGGCATTACGGACTGGGTGAACTTGCGCTTAGCTTGGTAAAATCGTACTTGAATGATAGACTGCAGCAAGTTCAAATAAACGGTGTGAATTCCTTGGGCTTAAAAGTCAAAATGGGTGTACCGCAGGGCTCAATATTGGGTCCGTTCCTCTTTTTAGTATATATAAATGATTTACTTCATTTACTTAAAAACCGACTACAAATGGTGTTATTTGCTGATGACACATCACTGATTTTTAAAGTTAAGAGACATGCACAGGAGCTTGACGATGTAAATAACGCTATAGTTAAGGTCCATAATTGGTTTACTGTAAATAATTTGGTATTAAATGGAAAGAAAACTAAATGCATAAAATTCACGTTACCGAATGTTAGAAGTAGTGAATGTCACGTTGTATTGAATAAGGAGATACTAGAATTCGTCGAACAGACGGTTTTCCTGGGAATCACGCTTGACTCAAGGCTACAGTGGGGTCCTCACTTAACATCACTTGCAGGGCGGCTAAGTTCTGCCGCTTACGCTGTTTGGAAGATCCGTCAATTAACAGACGTGGATACCGCGAGACTGGTCTATTTTAGTTACTTTCATAGCATCATGTCTTACGGTATTTTGCTATGGGGACGTGCTGCGGATATTGAGTCGATCTTCATTCTGCAAAAGAGGGCTGTCAGGGCCATCTACAACCTACGCAGACGCGAATCTCTTAGGGAACTGTTCAAAACAATTAACATCATGACGGTACCTTGTCAATATATCTTTGAAAACATTATGTACGTTCGTAAAAATCTACATCTGTTTAGTAAGATAAGTGACAGGCACAATTTTAATACTAGAAATAGGAACAAATTAGATCAACCACATTTCAGATTGTCTAAAGTACACACTTCTTTTATGGGGTACTGTGTAAAATGTTATAATAAAATACCAGCCGATATTCTTGAACTAAATGAAAAGAAATTTAAATTATGCATTAAACGCACACTATGTAGACAAGCATATTATAAGTTAGATGATTACATTGTTGATAAAAATGCTTGGCTTAATGCGGGTCCGACTCCACAGGCACCTGGGCTTGCTATTTAAAATTTTCATATTTGGAAGAGATGCTTCCCTTTTTTGTTTTCTGACATTATGAACATTTCTGTTCCTATTATTTTTATTTTCTGACATTACGAATAAGTTTTTATTTTGACTGAATTAAGTATTATTTATAAAAAATTCAAAAGATATTAAATATTTTTCTTTCATTTTGGAAATCAAATTTGATTAATTTCTCAAATACATTGCAAACTATATTTTTGTATAATTTAGAAGCATTTTGTTTAAACTTTGTAAATGTGAGTACCATGCATCCGTATAATAATTATATTGTTTTGATGTACGTTGACTTGAAAAAGCGTGGCAGTTGAGAGTATGTCATGCTCACTTAAATGTCTCGCTGATGGTGGCGCGTGTGTTGGATCATTCGGTTCCCTACAAAATGGTTGAGCTGGATGGTGCTGATCCACGCGTCAAGTTCGTGAACGGGCGCCGTCGGTTGAGACTGGTCATCTCCTAACTTCCATGGCTAATTTTAAATTTTATATTTAGAATTGTTTTTTTTTTTTTACATTGTCTCACATATAGAAGCAACAAGAATAATGTTCCCAAGTTTTTGTAATACATAACATGATTAAAAAGAGTGTCCATGGAGTTTCTTGCCCGTTCTTCTCCATAGAGATCTACGTTTTGGAATGGGCAACTAGCTTCAACTTTCCAACTGGTCGACTTTTTGACAATTCAAAAGTGCCTGTAAATGGTTTAATTGAAATAAATGCTTTGAGTTTGAGTTTGAGTTTGAGTTTGAGTTTGAGTTTGAATATTATTTGTAGTTATTATACTGGAATGTGTTTCAAATCGTATTTACTTGTATCAATATTATAGTTTGTGTGTTTAAATGTAATGTTAAGATGTTATTGAATTTCTTGTAGTGATGGCCCAGGGGTATGATGGACCCGCTGACTTAGGTTGTGGGTTTGCGTTATATTGTACAATTAACTTCTTGTGTGTAACATTTAAAAAAATGTGAAAGTTTGCATGTTTACCTGGATGATGATGATGATGATGATGATAGGACTCCCTTTTCCGCACGTAGACTCACATTCGGTCCATTGTGCGTGGGGATTCTGGCTAACAAAGCTAGCCTAGCTCCGCCCAAAAGCACAGAAGCTTCCTGGGAGTTTCACCTGGATAACCTGGATGGGACATAGGATACTTTATATCCCGGTAGTACGTTCCCGTGGGATCATTTTAATTTCCGACCTCCATGCGGGCGAAGCCGCAAGCAAAAGCTAGTAGATCATAAAATCCTTCTAATATTATAAATGTGAAAATTTGTATGTTTGTTACTCAATCACACAAAAACGGCTGAACGGATTTGGATGAAATTTGGCACACAGATAGTTTGGAAACTGAATAACACATAGGATACTTTTTATCGATAATTTCCGACCTCCACGCGGGCGGAAGCTAGTTAAATAATAAAAAAGTGGCAAAGCAACAATTAAACCTATACATAATTTAGACACAACGCGCATTTGCCATATTATGTGCGTAATACCCATTTTCATACAACTGTCAAGGAATGCCAGTCTATCGTGGTTTGAACCTTTGCTGACTTCACTTCCATTGTTAATCTGCTCCCTAATTGCGTTACACTATTAATCACAAACTGAATCATTTTGAAGGTTAGCTAATCCATTGCTACAGATGTTCGAAAAATGTGTCTGCTCAGCAACGTAAATAATGCAATAAATTTTGTTGTACTGTCAAAATGAAAGCCATTCCTACTGTTGGTGTGTTACACAATTAGCCCAATGGATGCTATTTGGCAACAATATGCGTTTGTTGCATGACAAAATGTGTTTTCCTTGCGGTGGTAGATACCATTTGTCACGGGCTCAAAATATCATTAGACTGCTTATTTATTTTGATTGTGCTTTGTGCTGTATTGTCTACATGATATTTTTTTTACCATTGCGCAAACTGTAGCCATGAATTCAGCATATCATTCTAGAACCCTAGTGTAGAAATTTTGCGTCGGTTATACAGAAAAAAAATCAGCTGTTTCATAAATTTTGACCGCGTAGGTATTGCACTTCTCTATGAATAAAATGTTTTTTTAACTGAAAACCGACGATTTTTTTACGCTAGGGGTTGTAGAATTATATGCTAAATTCATGGTTACATTTTGCGCACTGGTTAATAATTTACCCTGCATAAGTATCCTAGCAACAATGTTGGTTCCTAATCTTTCTAATAGATTCCGCTAATAGCGCCCCAATAGCGAGCTGGAACAAAACTAATCCCGTAGTACAGTAGTGTAGTGGTATCACTGGTATCAAATCTCCTAACATCGTCTAAGCCATCGAAATCCGAAATTACGACCAGAAGCCCAACTGTTTATAGGATGTTCGGAAACCGGAATCGTAACTCGGTCTTCTACCTTGCAGGGGTATAATTGGTTAAGCGTAATATGAAATGTATAAGACAGCTAGCATAACCATAATCAGTCTATAATATTCCCACTGCTGGGACCCAAGCCTCCTCTCTATGAGAGGGAGTGGGCCGTAATCCACCACGCTGACCCAGTGCGGGTTGGTGGAATCACATGTCTTCGAATGTTTGGTTCTAGGAGATGCCGGTTTGTTCACGATGTTTTCTTTCACCGTTTTGAGAACTGTGTGTGTGTCATGAAATTATTTACACAAAAGAAATTACCTGCTTGGGTTCAAACCTACGACCTACTCGTACTTGTCAGTTGCAGCAGTTACTGCTGGGCAGCCACTGCTCTAACACAGCAACTTATGTTGAAACAAATTCACCTTGTCGTTGTGTTAGATTTCAAGTTGCATTGCATATATTTTGACAACTCATTTGTGTCAATATATTTCATGTTATGTTTCTCCATTCATTACCTCCTAAGATAAATTGTTTCTACGAAGAACCATAAAATTTTTAATAAAATACCCTTGTTTGTCTTGCAATAGGAAAGTACCAACCTGCCCTGATGTTAAAGAATTTTTTTAAACCAAGTGAAACTTATTATTGACAGTAAAAGAAAATCTGTTTTCATGAAAGATTAATTGACCTTTGACATAATCGTTGGATAATAAGATGTTGCAAGCATTTTAATTTATTCTATTTCATTGCATGTTATATTTTGATTCATTCTTCATGCTGCATTCTTGTCTAGTGCTCGCAAGTGCTGCAGAGTTTCTCAGTAACAGCTCGGAGTCTGGATGTGTACCCGGTTGATGGCATTAGGCTCGCCTCCTAGCACATGGGACTTAAATACAACTGGCGAAATGTGGGTGTTCTGTAGGTTCACCTCTGCTCCAAGCTTCGGGGAAAAAAGGCATGATGTTATATTATATTTATCTTGCAAGCTGGATTCCAATTCCAAAGAATAGAAATGATCTTTGATAGAACATTTGGAACACTATTTGAACTGCATCTTACAGACGATCAAAGGTAGCGATACAACACAAATATTAGCTTCCATATCTCTATATGTTCTAAGATACAGAATATTGAGAGTATTCCATGTTGAGATGTTTGTTCTTGCAGTACTGTTACATATTTGTCGAATATTTGCACCATATGGAAGATGTTTGGAGTTCGTGTTATTATTCGATGAATATTGTATGTAAAAATACTTATTTAGTAGGTAGGTATTGTCAGTTTATCTTGTTTTTGAAATCTTCAAGTAAAAACAGTCAATATTGGAAATAAAAACAGTCAAGATTGGAAGGAAAAAGTCCTCTCAAAATAGTCTTATGTCCGGCCTAAAAGCCAATTACCAAAATATGTCGCACAGCGGAAATGTTGCGGTCACTTGCATACTTTGTATGAATCTCTTAGTTGCCACTAAGAACTCTGCCTACCCTGAGATTTCTAGCATTCGTGTATCTACAGTTAACAAAAATTTGGGCTCGTCCGGGATTTGAACCCGGGACCTCTCGCACCCTAAGCGAAAATCATACCCCTAGACCAACGAGCCAACTGATTGAAATGTTGAATTTTATCAGCACAAGAGCATTCATTAACAACACTGTTTTAATTTATAGCAACTGTGACGTAATTATCTTGTAGAAAGTCACGTATTGTGTGTATGAGTTTCTTGAATATATAGCTTATCTGTCTTGCATGGTAAGTAGATTTATAATCCACGGGGTAATGTGCATGATGTGAAACAGTCAGAGTTGATGGCCTACACTGTCCTCACCTATGTACGTATAATCTGAACACTATACTCTGGAATCTGAAAGTATTGTAACATCCAGTTATTTTTAAAGAGTAACCGTGAATTTTCTTACCGGCTTTTCTCCATAGGATTATGACTAATAAATTAAAACCGTGCATCACTTCTGACGTTTCATAAGTGCCTAGTAGGTTTATGTGAAATGAAATATTTTAAATTTGATTCAATACAGTACACAAATGCAGAGCCAAATTATATTTCCATTATGTTAGTTTCTGAAATTAATATAAAAACCAGGTATAAATTGTGATAGCAAAAGAAGAAGGAATGAACTGAAAGATCACGCGCTAAAAACTTTTATACAAGAAAATACTCATACTGAACCGCTGGCGCTTGAGAAAATGCCCGCTGTTTTTGCAAGAAATATGTTAAACTTTTTTAAATCCTGTTGTAAAAAAATTGGGCTCGTCCGGGATTTGAACCCGGGACCTCTCGCACCCTAAGCGAAAATCATACCCCTAGACCAACGAGCCAACTAATAATATGGCCGAAACAGAAGACAACAACCAACTTGTATAGAACGCCTTTCACTAAAATAATTATATAATTGGAGTCATATAATTATGTGGATAAAGAAACGTACGTAACATCACGCAATTTTATATACGAATACAAGAAAGCAGTTAAAACATCAATAAAGAAACCAATTGCTGGATAAAGAATCCCCGATGGGAATAGGGATATTTTTTTTTTCTAAATTCCAGTTTAGTATTTGGGCTATTGATTGTTTTGTGATTTCTAAAGTATTAGAAACATCATTCATTTCATCCGAATGACGTCCACTGCAAGAGGTCTACTCCTTAAACACGAAATCCGTAGTTTCGACCGAAGTTACGGGCAATTCCTACTCCGTATCACCTACGGATAGGTTTGTTTGGGCCTCAGCCCGAACTAAGAATGAATGACACCACGATTTTACAGCTGTCCCGATAAGTTTGCCCGACCAAAAAAATCTATTAATCGGGTGTATGGTTCACTCCCAAGATTTGAATTACTTTCGGACGGGCTTGTATCTTTCGAGACGGACTTACAGTGTAAGCCTTCTTGACATTGGCCTCCCCCAAGCGTCAATACATCGACCGGTCCTGTGCTTCTCGCGGCAGCATCCAGCGGATTTCTGCCGCTTTCTCAAGGTGATCGGTCCACCCTGTGGGACGCCCTCCAACGCTACGCCTGCCTTAAAAAAATATGTAATATCAAAGAAATACCTAATCCTGTTTTTCATTTAATTTACCCATAACACTATCATTGATTTTGTAATAGAGACAGGAAATAAAAGACAAATCCAGTTGGAAGTTATAAAAGTGTGCCGGAAGGGGATGCTAAAAAGGAACTGACCCTACAGGATGTGCTATAAACAGGTCAATCAGGTGCGTATACTGCGTAGTATCCGCTACAATGAACGCTACAAAGGAATTGTAATATATTTCATTTGAAGTTTTGCACATTTTATCTCGAGAAATGGACATAAAAATGTGATTAAATAATACCATTACCAATGCTGAGACTAGGTAGGCAGCTTTATATTTATATATTATGTAGCATTGAACCTCCAATGCGGATGTGGGAAGCACAAGACCGGTCAAAGTGGAGGAACCTGGAGGAGGCCAATGTCCAGCAGTGGACGTCTTTCGGCTGAAATGATGATGATGAACCTCCAAAGCTTCAAGACCAGCCAGCCATGATATAAGGGAACTGATTGTCTTGAACATCAGGTCATCCCTCAAAGGAGAATCCCTTCCTTGGGTTGTACATGTGTGACGACCTCCATAAAAAAAACTGGGCTCGTCCGGGATTTGAACCCGGGATCTCGCACCCTAAGCAAAAATCATACCCCTAGACCAACGAGCCGTCTGTCTTTTTATTCAAATGGGCTATCACAAGGTGTTTCTTAACACTCGTTGTGAATAGTATACATAACATTTTAACATGCTGATACTTTCTATATTAAAACACGTCGTGTGACGTCATCGCTGTTTTGGAATGCGTAAACGCATTTATGTAGGTTACCTTTCACTACACGAGTTCGATAGTGATCACCAATTTCAAACCATATTTCAGTTGGCTCGTTGGTCTAGGGGTATGATTTTCGCTTAGGGTGCGAGAGGTCCCGGGTTCAAATCCCGGACGAGCCCAAATCTTTTTGTGATCTAAATGGTAAAAACGAAGTATTTGATTGACGTATTAAAAAATAATACAGCATGTGAGTTCACATGTTTGAATATTTTTTTTTTGTTTTCTTTCGTGTGTGTCAAAGTTACGTAACTTTTATCAGTAGGTAGCATTACAGTTAAACAGATTACTGAACAAATAAATATCCATACAATAAATCATAGCTACCATAATACTCTCAATAAAGATTAGTTGTATAGATAAAAGATGCAATAAATTATAACTGATAAGTATCTTCGATAACAACAATTTATTGCCTGCTAATTTATTTCTCACTAGCAACTGTATTCCAATTCATTTGTTTCATGCTGTGTTCGTAGTTTTAAAACGAATGATTATGCAATGCCATAAATTATGAAGTTATGAAAAGATTTTTCCTCAGACGATTTTACTTGTAAACTTTTCTACATTTCGGGGTCCACTGGGTTTTAAACTATAGAACTGTTTGATACTGCTAAATACGAGAGTTTCAGGGCAATTTCACAGATCGCTCTTTGGCTAAGTAAAACATAGTACGTCTCATACGAATATGAACTCTATGTGTACATATAGTTTTAATGTGCAATATCTGGATGACGATTTTTTGTTTGACGTTTCCTAAAAATTAAACCTAGCTAGTTTCATCAATTATTTATCGCCCCCGAAACCCTCTGCATACTAAATTTTATGAAAATAGTTGGAGCCGTTTCCGAGATTCAGATTACATACATACATACATATATACAATAATTGCTCGTTTAATGCGGCTGTAGAATATTAGGAATCATACATAAATACCTTAACCTCACGCCTTCTTCGCATGAGGGTAGGCAAAAGTACAGAACCTGCTACGATCCTTAAATTCACTCCATTGGCTTCGTTTTACATCAGCACCCTAATTGCGTAACACGCGATTAATCATAATCGGTTTCATTTTGACATTTCAACAATATTCATTGCGTTATTTACGTTGCTGAGCAGACACATTTTTCGAACATATGAAGCAATGGTTTAGCCATCTGTTTCAAAACGAAACAGATTATGATTAATCGTGAATTACGCAATTAGGGTGCTGGTCACAAACGCACGTCGGTCGGTACTGTCGGTAGCAAGTACCACGCACCTGACCTTTCTGAAAAACATCACCAATTACGTCACTATAAAATGACCTACCGGTGTTTCCACAGTATCAAATATCATCATCATCAGTACCTAGCCTTTTCCGAACTATATTAGGGTCGGCTTCGAGTCTAACCAAATGCAGCTGAGTACCAATATCAATCATGGAATAAAATTGGATCATCAAAAAAAAATTCTTGTTCGTACGACTGATGATTTCGAAGCGGAGAACCGGGCGTTGTACTCATAGAAAGACCTTAGTCCATCAGTGGACTGCAATAGACTTATATGATTAATAGAAGCTTCAAACTATCATATTTATTTAACTAACAAACCAAATTAGTAGCAAATCAAGCCCATTGTTTACACTGATGACCTCAATTGATTCATCCGAACACTACTTGAGCCTATTTACATATAACACCTACGCTGTTAGCTTTATTAACGGGCTAAATATAGCTGAATATAGCTACTGAATTTAGATGGAGTAGATGGTGGATTTGGTGAACTGCATGTAATGGTTAGTTAATAATATCTCATCATAACATCACGCCTTGTTTCGCCGAAGGGTTGAGCAGAGTTGGCCCTAATATAGTAGGTACACTCATATTTCGCTAGTTATCTTTAAGTCCCATTGGCATTGTAGCGACACTACAGAAAAACACTTCGCAACAATATGTAGAAATACAAAAAGAGAAGTGGCGCCATCTACAACGCCACAGGCGAACTACGCAAAGACGCACGTCATAGAAAGCCTAGATCGCGCAGTTAAAGTTTACCGCGGGATTTGGATGGGTACAACATCCCGACATCAACCGTTGGGCAGTTGCCCACCAGACACAACACCCGTCTGGTCGGAGGATCCTCCCTTTTCCATAGAGTATGAGTGAACTTTACACCCTGTTCCTCATACCTCTATAGCATCAACTGGGTACTAATCCGCGCTCTGGGCTGCTACTGAGAAATTCCTGATAGAAAAAAAAACAATAACATTTTTCCCGACCTGAGACTCAAACGTAGGACTTCATGTTCAGCAGTAGCGCTTCCGATCTCTATACTAACGGGGCAATGATATGTCATCAATGTAATATGGGATTTTAAGCAGATTTAAGGATTTTGAAATGAATTAATTAATTAATCGTTTTGATTCTCAGTAAGTATTTGAATTGCTTGCGTGAGATATCATTATTAATACTGGAAACGACAATTTTCTGCATGTTTAATTAAATTACGATCAATATCTTAATAAATTCTGCGTGATATTTAGTGACACTTCTAGTTAATGTGTCCCAGTGACTTTTATACCTACTTAACAGGCATAAGTACCCAGCATGCTAATTTAATCAAAACAATTATGAACAAAACTATGGGTTCCAAACATTATGTGTGCCTACTAGTAAATCTTCAATTCACACTAACAATAAACACAAGCTAAGCTGCAAATCCATTTTTTTTATTGCATATTGCATCTTACACGTCAACCTAGAAGGGTATCTGCTTAACCAGGTTTGCCTGTGGGTGTCTTAATAAATTAAGGCTTTAACTTGGGCTTAAAAATTTAAAAGCTAAGTAACTACACGGTAAGGGCACCCACTGTGGGGTACGGATCTCTGTTTAGGGCATCACTGGGATAGGGCAGCAAAAGACAGGCTGGATCAGATAAGTCTATTTTTCCTAACGCGTTATTAATTAATCCCTTCGCAACTCCACATTTAGTCACAGCAGGAATGGTGCTAATGCGAAAATAGTATTTCAAATCTGCTGCACTACAAAACCAGCGTCGCTCGCTATGGAAAAATGCCTAAGGTCCGTCGTCCACGACGCAGCAGAAAAGTATCCAGTTACAAATTAAAAAAGTTGCCAATGAGAAGCCGTAATATTATAATATAGCCAGCTCGACAGCACTCGTAGTATTTCAATGGCAGTCCGTACAGTACGCGACTTACTAACGTGTTATTAAAGGGGATGCGCCACGGTAACCCGCTAGTTCCAATTTTTCTTACGTTTTAAACCATTTGCAAGTCAGTGTCACGCTGCACGTCGAACAAAACTTTTTCAAAAAAAAAAACATCCGACTTCCGGAAAAACACTAAAAAGAAGAAGAAGAAGTCACCGACTTTTAGTGTTTTTCCGAAAGTAGGTTGTTTGTTTTTGGATTTTTTTTTGTTTTTAATTTTTTAGAGTACCTACCTACCCCACCAATTCGAAATTTCATCATCCTTGGTCAAAACAATGCATATTACTGCGATTGCAGCAATCGCGGTTGATTTGCTATAATTTTTTGAAGAATTCAGTTGTCTGTCTCCGAAACGCATCATCAGATCTATATGAAATTTAAATGGGACTACACGGGAAGCACCAGCTTTCAAATAAAAATTATCAAAATCGGTTCACCCAGTCGAAAGTTCTTAGCCAACAAACATAAAAAAATACAGTCGAATTGAGAACTTCCTCCTTTTTTTGAAGTCGGTTAAAAATATTATTCGTGAAAGGGTTTTATTGATAATTTTAATGATTATAAACGCATCATCAGATCTATATGAAATTTAAATGGGACTACACGGGAAGCACCAGCTTTCAAATAAAAATTATCAAAATCGGTTCACCCAGTCGAAAGTTCTTAGCCAACAAACATAAAAAAATACAGTCGAATTGAGAACTTCCTCCTTTTTTTGAAGTCGGTTAAAAATATTATTCGTGAAAGGGTTTTATTGATAATTTTAAGCAGCTTATGTTAATACATACGTGTATCCTCTGAGTTACCTCCTCAAAGTTAATTTATGGCCGATTCCTATAATTTACGGACAGTTGTATGTTAAAATTAAGACTCTTTTATCTTTACCAATAATTAAATAAAGATTTATTTAATACCTTTGCATAGTAGACCCCGTATTTGTAAGTAGCTATCACAATTAGCTTACGAAACGATTTATTAGGCCACTTTGGAAAAAAATAATGCTACCATTGGTAAGCAAAACAATCCGTTTTTGTTTATAGGAACTAATCATTAATCCCATTTAAAGACTATTTCATTAAAAAGTCCCTAAATTAAATTAAATGCACTTGGAGGATGGATTATGATTTTGATTATTATAATTCTGGGTTCCCTGTTTTGTTTAACATACAGTCTGACACTTACCTGAAAATGACAAATAACGTAAAAAATAATAATTAGGCTGGCTACCTTGGCGCATCCTCTTTAAGTAGTTTGTGATTGGTTGCCCTGATGTACATACTGCACCATTGAAATACTAGTACTGTGACATTCTGGCTACTCATTGGTGATCTACGTTTACGATGTAACATGTTACTTTTAAGTAGCGTCGTGGAAGACGGGCCTAACACTAATGAGTGACGTAGTGAAAGGTAGCGCTGTATGATTATCTATATGACATTCAAATTTATCACATCACTCAGTTGGCTCGTTGGTCTAGGGGTATGATTTTCGCTTAGGGTGCGAGAGGTCCCGGGTTCAAATCCCGGACGAGCCCAATTTTTTGCAATTACAATTTTATTTAAAAAAAATAAGAATGATGTTTTATTCATTGTCTTTTACTACTCCATGGTACAGATAATGTAGTCTACTTCGTGTCTTGCCCATAATTGTTGAACACATGAACCGTTGTCTAGTAATTACCTATTCTATCCCCCTTTTACGTTTACTTTATTCTTTAATAAACTAAAAACTTTTTTATGCTGTTACATTTAGGACACGATGCTGGTAGAACAATTTCCATTAAGTTAACATTGTCGTTGTCTTTTTGTGTATCTGTGGAGAACGCTGTTGGTTGCACATTTATATTACCCCATTAATTCTATTTATTTTGTCTTACATAAAGTGTAGTAATTTAGTTCTTTCAAATAAATATAGTAAAATAAAAATAACATAAATTATTACTATGCATAGCATAATTAGCCTCACGGTCCCACTTCTGGGATACAGGCCTCCTCTTTGTGGGACAGAACGGGCCATAATCCACCATACGCGCCCAGTGTGGACGGCTGGTGGCCCAGTGTACCTACCTACCACTATGAGTTGTTTAAAATCATAGAGTTGGTATTAGTTCTTAAACATTATCTAGTCACTAAGTATAAAAACAAAAAGTGATTTAAATTGCTTAGCTGCATCTGAGTCTCACATAAAGTGACGTCACAACGTATCCGACTCAGCACTTTCACATCTGATTGAGGGCGACCTAGATTGTAGGCTCGATAATTATATTACTTCCACACTTCCTTAATACAATTGTAGTGAAATTGTGCTTGAACATTGTAGCCTATAGACCATCTGCCTTTACTTATCTTACACATTCACAGGGGGGCTCGTGGCTACGTAATAAATGATAAATGATTTTATTTCTGTTAGTAGGTTTGTATAAAAACTTTTACACGTCAATCATATTTCAAAAAAATATATGAGGTCGGCGTTTCCTATCTGACTACTCTGAGAAGAAAGGCCGAAACAAAGTCAAAAGTCACGGTCTCTTTTAAAATCCAGACATAATCTTGGTTATATCATGTGTAGACTTTGGATTTGTCTGAAATGGTCTTTTGAGGAAAGAACAACATGGATTGAGTAGACCTGTCCAATCCGTGCACGCATTTATCAGCAATTGTGCAGCTCAACTCAGAACTTGAATAACAGCCACACGGGTCGATCGATCAAGTTAAGCTGTGCTTGCCGCGGTTGTGCGTCGTGACTTTATTTCCGTATCGAGACCCCTCCGTACCTCGGAAAGCAAGTTAAGCCGTTAATCCCGACTGTCATTCGTGGATGTTTGACAGTCGTTACGGCTTGTCAGAAGCCCGAAAGTCTGACAACCAGTCTTACCAAGGGTTATCGTGTTACCCAGCAGCTGGGTTGTCGAAGTCAGATAGGCTGTCGCTCCATGTAAAATATTGGTATTCAGCTGCATCCGATTAGACTGCAAACTGACCCCAACATACAAAGTTGGAAAAAAGCAGATGATAAGGTGTGGATGCCATATTTAAATAATTTTATTCAAAATAATACATGTTAGTAAACAGTAGGTGCGCTTGTACTGTTTACTTACATGTACACATATCAAAACCAATTTGAAGTCACAGATCAATAGAAGGCAAATAAAAGCAACCTTTTTCAATAAACTCTGTTCATTCGAACCTTTTAAACTCGTTAAAAAGCCGTTGTGCAAAAGTTTGGGCTCGTCCGGGATTTGAACCCGGAACCTCTCGCACCCTAAGCGAAAAACAGGCTGTTTATTATTCTAACATGGAAACTGATCTGTAGCAATTTGTCATTACCTCTGCTTTGATATCTAATTACGTCTCGTTAGTCATCGACTCTCCTAATTAGTCAATGTAAATTAGCGAATAATTACACACTCATCTGATTGATGTTAAGTGGCAATCGCTTAAGACAATATTGTCTTACCTTGCCCGGGTTACGACCATCTTGAATAACTCTAAAAGTGTTATTGCATTACGTTTGCCGCTTTATTTTATTTACATTAATGGGTAGCAAACCAAATTAACATCTGATGGTAAGTGCACGGCGATAACACCTGAATATCTCGGGCCTGCAATTAAAAAGGCTAATTGATTTAAAAAAATATTGTATTTTTTACTAATTAAAATATTTACATAAATTTAAAAACAACATTCTTAAAACCTGCCAGTGGTGCGGGTTGTTCGAAAGAGATACCGTGGCCCCTGGCACACAGGCAACTGAAGGAACACGGGTGGGTTTTATTCAGTAAAAATCTGACGCGCCCTCATGCTCCACCCAGAGCGTGTAAAGAAAAGACAATGTTCAAAATGGCCCTGTGCAATGAAGTGTTTGAGAATATACGATAATTAATCGCCTATTTTATTATATAAGTTGCAAATACTTCTGTATCACGGACTAGCTGTATTCCAAAATGTATTTTTAATAGAATTTAATGCGACTAATAACATTACATCGCCATCTTCACCTATGTTGTGTCAAAAGTGAAATAGGGATGTCCGATCAATTATAATCGATCGATTGTGTTTTTTTTTTCTAAAGTGTAGTTTTAAAAACCTAATAAAATACTTTATGAATGCAGTCATACTCCAATTTAAATAGGTAGTAAGAATAATATTATACAATAATCAAAACTTCTTTATTTCTATACAATCATTCAAACTAATTCATTATTTACGACAATTAATACAAAAATAACGCTCCTTTTGCGGTTCATTAAACGAAAAAAATACTTATTTTTACAAAACACATCACAATTACCTAATGTTTTATTTAAAAAACAATATTGCAAACTAGATACAGATGTTATTATATATTATTATTACCAGTATAGAAGAGTGTTGTTATATATAAAATAAACCATTGTCATACATACTTGTAATGTTTATATGACAAAGTAGATGTAACAGACTGTAATAATTTAAGACCACAGTAAATCATAATCGAAAAATCCATTAATGGTGTCGTATTACATCCCTAGTTTTGCCGGTGAACGTGTCATCGTTACCCGGTGAACGTGTCATGTATATTAATTTTGCACTTGCATCCATTTTTTTGAAAAATAACTGCATAGGTACCTAATTATCTAGGTAGGTATTATGATATTACTTTTCAGTTTCTTAAAAATTACTTAAAAGTTGTTATGGTTAGATTATAACCTCAAAATCTGATACTTTTTTTGAAATATATCTTTTCTGCAGCTAGTCCGCTATAAAAACAAGATCTTCTAGGAGTCTCCAAATGATAGAGAATACAATACATAATTATCCGATGCTCTTGGCTCCAGGGCCAACAATGTATGGACGCAGAGCAATGTCCTTTGATGATTTCCCAGCATAAAAAAAAAACTCTTAACACTCTCACCGCCATGTGGTCCGCCTGCCGCCCACATAAATTTTGGTGCAGCAAGCCACTATATAGATTCTTTAAATTTTACAGGCAGGCCATGTGGGCTGCCTGCGTACCACAACTAGCCCGCCAAATTATATGACAATAGTACTTGTTGCAACCTGCACATATTTGTAAGGGCAGGCCATACGTGTAATTAGGTCAGTTGCTCGCGCGCCGCCCACATGGCCTGCCGTAAAAGGTTTTCGCGCCAATTTCATGTTATGAGAGGAACCGAGCTGCTGGACTATCCGCAAAGGACGCCAGAGACCGAACAAAAAAAGTGAATACCGTCTGTCTAAAATGCCCGACTCAACCTAGTGTGTGTGGTCATTGTTTCGGAGAAATTCTCATTTTCGTAAAAAGAAATTAAACTTTAATTTTCTATGATTATATTTTCAAATTTCTCTTTTTTTATTTTGTATCAAAACAACTTATTTTCTTTGATTTCATTTTTCTTTGTGACAACATAATCAATAAAAATGACTTAATAAACTACTTTTACTTACTCGACTTTGAACCTTATAAATCTATAAATATAGTCCGATTTTCATCGTTTTTTTTTTCATTAATAGCTCTTTCACTCACCAATTTAAAGCAGACGACACCGAATTCTTATCTAGCAAGCCAAGCTCTATAAAAATAAATGAATTTGTGGGATCACAGCGGACCACACGGCCTGCTGGTAAACTTAACGACGTGTCCCGCCGGCCGCCCACATGGCGTGCTGCAAAAGTTACACAAAATCTAGCGTGGCGTGGTTTATAAGACATTGCATGGCCCGCGCGCCGCCCACGTGGCCTGTTGTTCTAGAAAAACCTTAAATGTGAATGGCGGTGAGAGTGTTAAAATAATAATTTGTAGATACCAGTATACATATAAAAACGAAAAGAGTCACAAATTCACATCAAAAAATTCTTCCGAATTGTAGTTAACAGGAAAAGTCCCCAAAAGGCTGGCAGCATTGCCACCTTGCATGGGCTGATTCTTTGGCCAAAAAGTAGGCCAGCCTACCGGTCACCTGAAGAGCCGACCAACCGCTGGGCAATGTTTCCGAAAACATTTGGTTTCCAAATTTTTTTCGCTATCCTTTAACTAATAGAACATCGGTAATTACAGAATTGATTAAAAAGCCATTGTGTCTCGCGTAGATCTTCGCTACAAAGCTACAAAAGGTTAAGTTTGTATATGTTGCTTGGTGGCAGAAATTAGTATGATTGTAGCCTATAGTGTTACTACTTCTGTTACACAGGCCTCCCCTCTGTGAGCAGGCCGTAATCCACCACACGGGCCCAGTGAGGGTTGGCGGATATCACATGTCTTCGAACTTTTGTCTCTATGACATGCCGGTTTACTCACGATAGTTTCGTTCACCGTTTTGAGGGCACAAATTCTTTCCCATACGAGCTCTACTGACAATATAACATTATTTAAATAAAAAATCTGTATTATTCGGTGTTTTATCCTTTATTTTTATATTCCTTTGTGAACATGAATTTTCAAATAGAAACAAAGTCTAATGAGAAAGATTGTTTATTTAAACAAAGAAATCTGAAGACTACTGAGAATTTGCTTTATTAATATCCGATAGAAACTATTATTTTATTGTTTATTATTATTATTATTTCTTTATTATCGGACAACAATGATTCAGCGTGTTAGTAAACAATATTATAACTTATTACTAGTGTTAGTTTATAAATGAATTACATAGTAGTGTGAAAAGGACAACCCCCAAATTAATGTTTAGTGATTGTCCTTCTCACAAAAGTTTTAATGAATGGAGAGTCAATACTCTCAGCCATAGTTTTTAAAATGCTGTTGCCACTCGCCCGCAACCTTGACAACAGCGACGCGGTTTTCTTGCGAATGACGGCGTGAAAGCCGTCAGTTCGATTTTGCGCAAACATCGCAGACGCGCTGCACCACCGTGGCAGTCCCAACAGCATCCTAAAAATATTATTATACTGTATGCGTAGGTCATCCAGCGTTCTTATGGTATAGTTAACCCAAAGATTCCCCGTGTAAAAACATTGGCAATATGCTTTAAAAAGTGTTATCTTTACTTGATTGCTACACCGAGCGAATCTTCGGGCCAACATGTTACCTCGGACCGCCAGAGCCCTACGCTCCCTCTCAATATCAACATTGTCCTTAAGGTCGTCAGTGAGAAAATGCCCTAGATATTTGAATTTAGTCACTCTTTTGATGTTCAAGCCATTTAGGGTAATTTCAGGTTTAGTATCCAAGCATTGACCGCCGGCCCCAAAGACAATGTATTCGCACTTTTTAATATTATAAAGAAGTCCGTGTGACGCAGCATACGCCTGACAGACCCTCAGCATTTCGTTTACGGCACCGGCAGTCGGCGCCAGCAACGCCATGTCATCAGCGTAGCTGATACTATTTATTTTCACACCATGGACGCTACATCCAACCCGCATATTGCTGAGGTCCACGATTAGACCATCTATATACGTACTGAATAGCCTAGGAGATGTCAGACCACCCTGCCTCACACCGCATTCTAATCTATAAGTCTCAGAGAGTGTATTGGACCATCTTACAACGTTTTCCTGGTTCCCATACCAATACTGTAGGATCCTGAGGACTCCTGTCGGCACACCCCTATCCTCGAGCTCTCTCCAGAGTACATCATAATTAACCAGATCGAACGCTCTGGAGAGATCCAGAAAACAGGCGTATACCGGCGTTTTACGATCATTGTAATACTGGACGGTATGCTTGAGACTTACTATGGCGCTTTCCGTTGACAGCCCAGGTTGAAACCCGAACTGTGAGTCATGCACGGATAGACATTCCTTTAAGCTAGAATCAATCATACCGTCCAGTAATTTTGCCATTGTGGTTGCGAGAGATATAGGTCGATAGTTTGCCTTATCTGATATGTCACCAGTCCTGTTCTTAATTATGGGAACCACCAGTGTTTTCATTAGTTCTGCCGGCAAGTAAGAGTGACTCAGGCACATGGTATAAAACACCGACAGAACCCTTGGCAGATGAACCCCAGCAAATTTAAAATGCAACCGTTTGCCGTTGCGTTTAACCTTGTCATTATTTTTATAAACATATGTAAGTTTTACGAACACAACTAAAAACAACCAATTCGTTAGCGAGAACCGCGAAATGTCAATTAGAAACCGAAAATAATTTGCGCTTATGCTCACATCGAGCGGTGACCGCGTAATTATCCGAATTATACGAAAACTTAATTAAAATTGGATTGGCAAACGGTAGCAGGAACAGAGCTAACATCAGACACTAATTAACGGGAGTAATTAAACAGATTTAGAGCCAATTGTCGGGATGTAGGATTGTAGGATGAGTCGGACGGATCTGTGAGGCTGTCAACTACTGTTTGTGTCAATTATGTTGCCCAGAATAGGATTGTTTTTGGGATTTGATAACAGAAATTAAAATTGAAATTTCTGGTTTTAATGTGGATTAATATGAACCGTCCAAAATTTATAAAAGATAACATCACACCAGTATTTCCCGAAGGTTAGGCAGAGATGGACCTGCGGTACGTACTTACACATAAATAGGCACCCCCCCCCCCCTAATTGGTTTTACCTGTCACGCAAATTCACACATACCTACTTGTTATTTTTATTTTGCCTAAACTGTCCCACTGCTGATCAAAGGCCTCCCCTAAATCCATCCAGGCATCCTTATCTAGAGCCACCTCGATCAAACCCTCGCGGTAGGTACACGTCTAAGTCGTCTTGCCACCTTTTCCTGAATTGTTTCTATTGATAGGTATAATGTCGCTATTTATATGCAAAATACAATTGAAAAAAAAAAATACTTCAGCATCTAAATCCGAACGGCATCATAAGCTGGACGCAAGATTTACGAGAATGATTGGTCGGTATTTAAAAATAACTAACAGTTCATAAATCTTTATTTATCTCAACATCTTAATATTACAGGCATTGGTTAATAAAATGCACAATCTGAAATAAAGTAAGGCGTTTGCGGTAGGAGGGTTTTGAGATACAGATCACTCGGCTCTTTTAGATCATCATGATCATTATCACTTCCGCCGATAAACGTCCACTGCTGGACATAGGCTTCCAACAAGCACCGCAATTTGGACGTTTTCTACGCTTCTCGCATCCAGCGGAATCCTGCGGCCTTCACCAGATCATTGGTCTTCTAGATAGGACATAATAACGTAGAAAATGATTAGTCTCAAGGTATTATTTAATAAAAAATTGAAATTGCAGTTTAGTATACGCAGTGGCTACAAAATTAAAAGTATTTTTTTTTTTAAATACTGTTTTTGATAATCATGAAACTGGGGAAAATTGGAATTATATTGACTATGAAATATGTTATATAAAGTATTATTTATAAAGTAACTATGTCACAAAGTTAGTAATACAGTCCATAACGTTGGCACCTGCATACAAATAAGATATACAACTAAAACGTAAAGGTTTCCGGTGCCACCTCATAAATGCACAATATTTAGACGATGCTTACATATTTTCCACTTTTGTTGACTGTACGTGTTACATCCTTACTCAGTACTTACAACACGATGTGTAAATAAATACAGCAGACACAAAGTAAAACAAATACTTCATTAATTAATGTGAACACAAAAATACACAACTGTCCCAGAATAACACACAATTGTGCCAAAAAAACAAACACATTGAACCATTTTTACTTCGCTCGAACACAACGCCGAAGGGTTGTTCTTTGATCCAAAATATCGTTTTACAATGCCTAACAACGTTAAAACAAATTACATGAGTCAATTTGCTGAAACAAATAATTGTTTTTCTCAAACATGCTTAGAAATACGAGCATTATTTTGTAACCTTCTTAGAGATAAAAACGAAAATGCTGTACTGGTCTAATGTTAGTATGGAAATCCACATTTGTCGTTTATGCGGCAATTTATATTACTATGAAAACTCATTACTGTGTAATGAAAAAAAAAAGGAATGAACTTTTTATTTTGAAACATGGCAACCAAGGAGGTAACTTATCAAAGAATTTAAGTTTTCGGACTGGCTTGCAAATAGTGCTGTTTGAAGTTAAAAAAGAAACAAATGAACATATGGGCGCGTGAAAAATGAATTACTAAAGTTTGAATTTTCCGCACGTTATTTGAAAAAAGTACTATACAAGCCTTGACTGATCGCAACCAGGCATTGTAGACTCACGTGTGTGCCTCGGCCCGCACTTTCACGTTCGTCTATTAATGACTATTGCTGCTTTTACAGGCCGCAGCAGTAATGCATACTATTAATTGAATTTCAGGTCAGTCATATACATTGGTTTTTTTTGGGTGGGAAATCATCAAATAATTTCTACCGCTCTTGGTGGAGCAGGAGGGCGAGTCAGACTTTTACTGACTAAAACCCACCCGTGTTCCCTTAGTTGCCTGTGTGCTAGGGGCCGCGGTATCTCTTTCGAACAACCCGCACCCCTGGCAGGCATCGGCCCTTGCGGACCCCACCAGTTGGTTGTTTGGAGATCATGTAAGAACATCATTGTGGACTCTTTAAATGCGAGACATAATAAAACTATAAATTACAAAAAAAACTGTCTGCATCTGGACAAAGGACCACCTGTAAAATTTTAGCAATTGAGCAGGTCCATTGCATTCCTATCTCCAGCTAGTCTTTGTTGTACAGATAATTCTAGGGTCCATTGTCCACGACGCTATTCATTAGTAACTAGGTACATATTCAAATCAGACAGAATTTCACAGCACTATAATATTTCAATGGCGGTCCACACACGATGGAACCAATCACAACGCGTAAGTAAATCGTCGTTTTGATAAACATAGTGGGGTCACGGGGTTTCCAAGGTCCGCCAAGTTGAATTAAGAGAAAAGATAATTGGCGGTGATGTTTTTATGGAAAGGACAAAATATGACATGACTTCGTAGTTTGACAGTTCACAATTTGCATCAGTTGTTGGAATTCGTAATAATGATTCCTACCTACCTGCTTTTCTGTTTCAGTTCAAAGACCTGTGTGATACATCACATCACATGTTTTTTGTTCTCCTTTGCGTGATAAACAAACATATGTTATACAAATCGACTGTCTGTTCCGATGGTTGACGTTTAATGTTTCCGCGCCGATAGCGAATGCATCGCACATTCGATTTGTATGAACACGAACGAACGATTTGTCTTCTACTCATACCGGGAATTATAATCATCTCTAGACGTTCATCAGTAGATTTTCCGAGCTACTCAAAGACAGTTGCGTTAAATTATTGAGAAACAAAATAAAATAGTAAAGAAACTTACGTACAGACATAAACTCACGCCTTCCTCTCATGAGAGTAAGCAGAACCAACAGACCGCCACCTGTTACGGTCTTTTAAATACTCCTTTTTGTCATACCTACATGCATAGCGAGTACCTACTACGCACCTGACCATTCTGTAGAGCATCACCAGTACCGGGTAAGTGACCTCCTAGGGCGCCTATTTCTGGCGTTTCCACTCACATCTGCCTTGTACCTTTTGTTAAACGGCTTTCATTCATCTTTTCCACATGAGCAAAAAATCGAAGCTTAATTTTTTAACTTTTGCCACTACCTCTTTTTTTAAACCACACAGTAGCCTTCTTTCTTGCATTACGTACTTGTGAGATACTAAAATATCTTAGGTACTACCATCTTCTTCTTCTTTTCGTGTCGATGGTACTCGTACACTTTTTTTATATAGTTCGAGCCCAGTAGGTGGCCGTACGTGGCCGCCAGGTACTACCATGTTACTAATACTACGTAACTGATTATATTATTAATCATTTCGAAAACTTAAAAATAATTTTCCACAACTAAGTCTATTGCTTGGCTGATCGCTGTCTTCTGTTCTTTTTTCAATTCTATTTTAAAATTATGTAGCAGACCAATATGAGGAAACAGACGTACGAACACAGTTAATGATATTATCACTAACATCCCGAAGTTAGATAAAAATAAACAATTCTACTCGTGAAAATGACCACTAGGTACATTATCATATTTCTTCCAGTTATACTTACCTATCTACGTCCTGCAGTGAGCAAGAAAACATTTTAATTGAAAAACTTGTGCGCCCTCATTAGCGACGCTCATAATTAATTATTTATTGTGCCGCCCGCTGGATTGCCGGATCCGTGTTTTTTCGTACTGATTTTACAGAAAAAGTTTTTGTAAAAAATATTAAGGAGTCTTCTTTTAACTTATTCTTATTACTCTAGACTTTCTTAATTCTTTTAATAAGTTGGAATCCTAAAACGGAAATGCGAAAGTGTTCCTCACACCTGCTACGGTACCTAATTGAAAGAACACCGTCGGATGATAGTATGACACAATCCTCCATTATATCTAAATGTAATTTTCCATGTTACCCACTCAAACAAAGCAGTATTTACCAACGGATTGGTCGTTTAGGATATTATGTTAAAAAAAATCTAAAAAAAACTAAAGTGCATCATGCAAATATACCACAGTAAAGTTCTTGTGAACTGCAGCAAAAATATTGCCCTGAAACCCAGCTTCATAAAATATTTTCCTCGTGCTAGTAAAATAACACTTTCCGCTGAATATGCTGACTTGCAGGTATTAATAGGTGTAAACTTCACACGAGTGGATATTATACAGGGTGCGCCAAGTTACCGGCAAGCTTGGCAAAGCTCTCTCATTGTTGTGCCGTGTGCTTTAGACAGATTTTTCTTTTTTATAGCCAGGTAACATTGGAACGATATTGTAGGGTAAGTTTTAAAAGGCATAGAATTGTAAGGCATTATTATTTTGTTTGTTAAACTACATAGCTTTAAATTTTATGTACTTTTCAATATTTACGTGCAGACAGCTTTTTCTCGGTAACTTTATAGTAACTGTAAAAATTAATAATTGATACGAGTTACCTAGCCCTACTTGCTCATTACAAGAACGTTCCGACACTACTGATCAAAATTAGATTATCATCGACCAGGTAGTAATAAATCAATATATTTGTTTTAGAATATATTTGTATCACACCTTTTAATAGACATGCACCCACTTAAACCAACAGTTAGCATTTTACCAGAACTATAATGCTGCTGCCTGTATTAAACCCTCAAAATACAGATAAAAACATGGTCCCTAAAGCTACTTATTCAAAACACGATAAACTTAGAAACTAAGCCACAAGAGGTTATTAGCCACAGCGGAACGTGCCAAGTCTCTACAAACTTGACACTAGCCACTAATTGTGACGCATTGTCAAGGTGAAACTTGGGGGCCAGGGGTACGGGGGATAGGGGGATAACTTACGATACGGGACCGGGATGGAAGCGGAATTTAATACGGTGAATGGATTAGATAAGGTACATTGTATCCTGTCTGTTAGCCGTCGTAACTTGTCTTGAGACAAGATACTAATTCTAAGACGTCGTGTCAAAGAACATAGTTACTAGCCACTATTTCAATTAAGTTAATGCAACGACGTAAACCTATTTCGAGCGTTAACTAATCGGAGTGTCTATCGACATTCAGACGGTCAAGGATCGATGATGTTAAAATCAATTTTCAAACAGCACCCTTCCCACCCAGCGGGCGCTTGTCACCTTTTTGAACTGTAATTTTCATTCAAAATGTGGAAAATAACTGACCCATAATAATTGTTGAAAAAGACGCTAAAGTAAATCCTCTTTGAACCATTTATTAACCTATTTTATATTTACCTTCGCAGTACACGTCATCATTTTAGAATTTATTATTTACAGAACTCACTTAAATTAATGTGAATGTATATTTAATCGATAGCCGATCACTGAGCTCATTTGGTAAAGCTATTAGTTTATTGGATAAACTGCGTTGATCACCGAATTAATTTAAAATTATCCTTGATTGAACTAAAATAAATCGTTTCAGCTTACCTTCAGGCGCGTTAATTACATAAAGTGGAATTTAAATTATTTAGCGTAATATTTTTAAAGTTTGCACTGATTTTATTTAGTTTTCAGAATACGATTTTTCCAGGAGAAAATTGAAGGTCATCATCATCTGCCTTCCTTAACCATGTTGGGGTCGGCTTCCAGTCTAACCGTATGTAGCTGAATACCAGTATTTATAGTGGAGCAACTGCCTATATTACGATATCCGAGATCCTTGGCACGACTGGTTTTCAGACGAGCACGAATGACAGCCGGTACCAACGCCTTAATGTGTTTCGCGAGGCACGGAGGGGCCTTGGTATGTAAAGACCCATCCCGGACAAATTGCAGCAAGCGTAGCTTAACCTGATCGATCGGTCCGTGCGGCATTTATTACTTAGCACTAGCCCCTTCCCTTGAGAAAACTGAAGGTCCGAAGTGAAAATGGAAGACTTGGGATGACGTCGGTGAACGTTACTGAGTAACATAAAAATAAATAAGTTTAGGTTTTAAAGTTCCTGCACCCTAATCGCGAGCCTAACAAACTATCAGTTAGTATTTGAAAGATTTAGAAGGATATTGCTAATCCATTGCTTCATAAATGTTTGAATAATAATGGTCTAGTCTTGTTGATTGGTGGTTGATCCGTCAAAATCGAAGCCATTCCTACTGTGGTTCACTGGAATGTTTAGTACCTACACAGTCGATAGTAGAATTATGCTAAATATCATTAAGACCCATCAGAAAAATCTTAAGCATGATGACCTAAATATCGCCTTCCATAAAATAACTTCTAAAGAAATCGCTTCTCATGAACGTACCTGATATCACCTAACGCACATTCTCAATTCACAAGGTCACGATACAATAATTACACCTCCAAATGACCTTGACCGAAGCCGTGTTACCCTTATCTATAAAAGCGAAACGATAAATCTGAAAGCATTTTAATATCGATCCTGTACCCATAAATTTAGTGGACCGCGAAGGATAGGAGGAACTTCCTCGCATAAATCTGTCAGCAGCACTTGATTGCACGGGTGTACTTGACCGCTGACATTGGCCTTTTATTGTACAGTGCTGCACGCAAGTTTTGCATTAAATGGGTTGATGGTAATTATATGGTGTTTGCTGGTGGTGAGTGTGAAGTGGTTTATTGAAATGGAGCGCTGTGCTCGCGACTTCGTTCGCGTTCAGAAAGAAAAAATAAAATGTTTTTGAACCAGAAACTTCAATCCCCTTTTTCATCATTTTTAGAGTAAATGCTTTCTTTCAATGATGCCTAAGTATTCCGAAGGGTTTGTGGGTAAATAATGACAGATGCACGTAATTGCCGTAGTTGGTTCATAAAGAATCCACCCGTGCCTCGGAAAGCACATTAATCCGTTGGCCCCGACTGTATTTCGTGGATCCTTGGCAATCTTTACGGGTCATCAGAAGCCCGAAAGTTTAACAACCGATGATGACACCCGGGACCACCGGCTTAAGGTGCTTTCCAAGAAACAGAGAGGTCTTGGTATGTAAAGATATTCACCCATCCACGGATCAGCCGTGGCAAGCGTAGCTTTACCAGATCGAATGACCCGTGCGACTGTTACAACTTAGCCTTCAATTGTGCTAGTATTTTCCAAAAACTGTGACAGTAGGTAAGTTACTAGAATAGACGTCTATTTATACACTAGAATTACCTCAGAAAATGTTTCATCGGTAAATTATAACGATCCACGCAAACGATATTGTCATCCAAAACCTGATTTACATAAAGCCATTAACAACAGCATTAAGTATACCTTCATAACTCTCGCAACTTATTATTAATTTACGATTAATGGTTGCCATAACGAAGTTATTTATCAATAGTTCCCGGCATGTAAACTTAATGATTATCTCTTCTATTAATTATTGAAAGTTAGTTAAGATTCCACAAACGTCTCCGATAGCTTGTAGTAAGAAAATCGATTGTTTTCAGTAATATAATATTTCTTCATATAAAACGTGGTTGTTGAGATTTCGAACTTAGGTAGAAGTTATAAATGTTTGTTTTAGTTTGTAAGACTAAAATAGATCATCTTACATTAGCGTGCGGTAAAGTAACTGAGTAACTTCTTGTTTCGACACGAAATTTACGAGAATAGATCTTTAGACAGACATTTAGTAGAAGACATGAGGCATACATAAGGACAATTAATTTTCCTACTGATGAGACACAGGCCTTCCTTGTAGGAACTGATCCGTAATCCACCTCACCAGGCCTAGTGAGGATTAATAGATCCGAAATTGACGCGGTTTTAATCGACTTCAAAAATGAGGAGTTTCTCAATTAATTTGTGATTTTGAAATTTCAAGCCTCAGACCCCTGAGGCTTGAAATTTCAAAATCACAAATTCCCTTATAGATTTTATTAACTTTGCTTGAGTAGTTTTTGAGTTAGCTACAATAATAGGTATTTTTTCACTTGTGTATATTGATGTTGTCATAAAATCTGTCTGTCACTGTTATTTACATAGCAAGTAGTGAATACGAATTCGTGTGAGGTAGGTATCACAACTGAACGTCAAAAAAACTTGAACAATTACGTGTGTATTTTTTTAACAGTGTCGCAAGTTCAATGGTTTTTTCCCATCTCAAATAAATACCAACATATATACACATTTTATGTACATATTTATATACAGAAGTGTCGGTAGCGGTAACGGTAACAGTGTCGGGAGTTCAATTATTTTTTCCCATCTCAAAAAATGCCCAACGCATCTAAAGAAGTTTTCACTTCAAAAAATAACCGACTTCGAAAGTAGGTGACGTAGTAACGAAACTAAAAAACAAAAAACACCGATTTCCAAAATTATAATGTTATACGAGCATTCACATCATAACTTTTGCCCAATTCATCATGCATCATAATTTCCCTGCAGATATTATGAAGTAACTCCCACCTGCATTGACAGCGCCAAGTCTATCATAGACAAAAATAGTCCTAGTAAACCAATGAGCCATACCCACATACTGTAATACATAATTAACTTCCAGAGAGAATGTAGCTCGCAACGCACCGAGCCAATTGCTTACCCAATACAACCATTTACGAACCACTACATGTTTCACACCAACCAACAAACTACATAGTTTACACCACTTTCCTATTCTAATTAATTTTCTTGCGGAGTCGGTCCCAAGACTAATGCAGCAGAACCCGGACAAATGCTATTGTTTCACAATTTCAATCGATTTCGCGTTAATCCTTGTGGTGGCAATTAAAATAGGATTTCAACTGTTTTGTTTTGTGCTGATGGGAATGACACGGATTTGGGAATTGGTGATTTTGGTTATTTGAATCGGCTATTGATTTTTAATGGGCAGGAGGTTAAAAACTTAAATCTCCAAGTATTGAGGTGTCTCAAGTCGTCTGTAATCGACTTCCTTTGTACTGGTTGAATGTTCTTCATTTCTTTTACACAATAATCAACATGCCAGTGCAGAACTGGAGTAAGACTTTCGCCAATTTGTACTACAGCACCCGGAGAACCAAGTGCTGTGGTGCATCGTGAGTGAGGTTTTCCGCATTCAATCTATACCACACCACCCGTATTTTAACGCCAACTGTCCATCTAGCTGTCAAACTTAGCCAGTAGTCCAAAATTGCTTACAAAAATTGAGCAAGAGACCAGATCAACGCTCGTTCCTTTCCCAAATTACCCTGTGCTTTGTACTGGAATATTTACTGCCCAATCTATAAATTAGTTTGGCCTATATTCAGCAGTAGATAAACTGCAATAAGGAGTAGATTGCCGGGCAAACCCGCCGGCAGATGGTAGTACATAATAATTGTTTGTTCGCGAATCGGGCCCTGTTTAATTTGCCCTCGACGAAGCTCGATACTGTGTGCAGAGAGCTCTGGATATACGATTTTGTTTAATTTATTTCTTGGCTGTATTTGATATATTGTGCGAGCGGATTTTTAAATGGATTCGGTATGTGCAGGTCAATACTTAGATTTGTAGATTCTTTTTCGAATGGATTGTAAGAATTAATTATATCAATCAATATTCTGATGGTCGTATTACAACCATGTATTAACTGTTATAAATAATTTTAAGGCGTTATTACTGCGCACGCTGTGCTCTTTCTTATAGTAATGGGGCACTTACGTTTGCAATATATAAATACATAGTGAAGTAAGTAATAGTGTACTCAATGTTGAAAAGCTCAATAAATAAATAAAAAGTAGCTTCTTCCATAATGGCTTAATACATTAACTAATTTAATCAACGACTGTAAAAGAAAATATTACAAGGAAATCTGGGCTTTAATGTCTAAGATCAATCCCTTTTTGTAAAGACGCCTGTAATGTGGCAATAATTAAAACCTTATTTAACATCAACATAAGTGCGTGTATAGCATATCTACCCTTAGCACTTAACAGCTCCGCATCGCTTCACCCTGAATCACAAACTTTTCCTGGCAGGTGTGTAGAGGTTCATAAATCGTAAACTTTACTTTAAAGCCTAGATTAAAATTCAGCCCTTTTATATTATATCGCTTTATTTCGGGTGTGATTTTTGACACCCCGGGGATACCGAGGGTGTAAATTGATTACATGACTGTTCTTTTGTTTCATTAAACGAGGATTGTAAAATATATTTTGGGTGAGATTGGAATTTATTCAGGTCAGTAACTTTGTTTTGTACAAAATGATTACAAAACATAACTAATACTTACTCAGTTTACTCTGAAATATTGACCTTTCTAGGTAAGAGTTTACTGCTTAATTTCGAGAAACCTATTTTAGTTATAAATACCAATAAAACAGAATTTCAACCGAGCTTAAAGCTTGTTTAGTAGAGGATTAGTGCTTAGACATAGTACTAAAAACAAGGTCGTGATAGATTTGAAGTAGTGACATTCCTTGACAACAGTATTAAAGAAGTGGAAACTTAGAGGAAACAGGGAAAGAAATGTTGAGCGAACTGGAACTGGAACGTAACGCAATCGAATCTGAATTGAAGAGATCCGTACGAGAACCAAGGTAACCGACATAGCCCGAAGAATCGCAAAACTTAAATGACAGTGGGCAAGGCACATTCTTCGCAGAATAGATGGCCGATGGGCCGTGGTTCTGGAGTGGTGATTGCGTACTGGAAGACGTAGTGTTGGAAGGCGTCCCACAAGGTAGACCGATGACCTGGAGAAGGCCGCAGGAATCCTCTGGAGGCGAGAAGCAAAAAACCGGTTGAAGTGGCGGTGCTTGGGGAAGCCTATGACCAGCATTGGACGTCATTTGGCTAAAATGTTAATGTGATGATGAGCTAAGTTCTGGGTGGATACAATTAAGATACCCAAAACACGCTTTAGGTAGAAAATGAAGTCAGTTAGGCAGTTCAAACAAAATCTCAACAACACAAAGATTTTCTTTCCTAAACACCCATAATTAAACCCACCACAGCCAATATCATTCCATTAAACTGTCCCAAAACTTGCCACCCTTGATCCAACGTCTTGAAGACAAACACAAGGTGTCAAAGTTGTAGCATAAAATCAATTTGGCCACGACCACATGTTGCAATAACGTGGGCCTGTAATAGTGCTCTTATGGCCAAACTTGACAGATTTGGGCTCCTGCTGGCAAATTGTTAGTAGGCAGTTTCACATGTTATCGTTTAATTATGTTATTGTTGTGGTTGGGGGCTGTGCTGCTTTTGTTCCATAGTTCGAATAGACGTCATAATTTTGCGGCTGAAAAGGTACGATGTAATCAAATTTTCTTTGTAAAAGTTTTGGTTCATAATTCATGGATCAAAGGGTTTGCATTTATCTACAATTTGCTATTTAATGATAACCGCATTTAATTAGATGCGTTTTTCCAAGGGAAACCCCTAGATGAAGGACATTATGGAACCGGAAAGTATTGCAAAAGGCAAGGAGGTCTGAGGAGCAGTGGTGACTCAGTGGTAATGGTCGCAACCTACGAGTTGTAGTTCGTAAGTAGAAACCCAGGAGCTTTACTTTATAAAAAAAAAACATCTCCACTGCTCTTAAAACAGTGAAGGAAAACATCGTGAAGAAACCGGGCATGTCTTAGAACCAAAAATTCGAAGACATGTGACATTTAGCAACCCGCACTGAGACGTGTAGATAACAGCCCACTCCCTCTCATAAAGAGGAGGCCTGTGTCCCAGCACTGGGAACGTTATTGGTTGATTATATAAGGACGTCCTAGCACAAGGCTCATCTACATTGAAATGATGATAACTTTGGTACATTTGTGGACCTTTTTACACACAAAATTCACTCTAGTTTAAACTGCGGAAAGGTTTTTCTAAACTTAAATGAAAAACGGTTCTATAGTGGTACTCACTCGATCAGTTTGTTAGAATATGGTGGAGAAAATATAGCTAATCTGTCATCAAAACTATTTCATACGCTCACTTTATATCTTTTTGTTCGCTGAGTGTTATCCAGAAAGTTTTTACGGACATAAGACACAAGGAAGACATTTTGTGTCTGTCAGCTCCACACGTCGTTGTGATTAATGAAAAGCACATATTTGGGATCTTCCGGCCTGTCTAGATTAGTGAAGGTGTCTTAAAACGAATAATGTTCTTGACCTCTTATTTAGTGACTGAGACAATAATTCTTATAGATGTTTTTGGCTTAGTAAATTAATTATAAGAACGCTATTGTGATCTTTAAAAGTGATGTAAATTTTGATTACATCAGTAAGCTGGCAAAATTGAAGACAAAATAATTCTTCAGACCTAATTTCAATAGAAAATGCGTTCATAAGTCAGTAACAAAATCACCAGAGAGCATTTTTAGAGGTATCCCATGTGTAAACACTTGCTCAGATCACAAGTGCGTATGCGGCGTCTCCCTGCAGCAAATAGCTTACCTTCCATTCTGTGCTGCATGCCCGGATAATTGAGCATTTGAAGATCTTATGACTGCGTCAGTGAGCAAAATTCGCGCAGCTGAATTTTGGGCCAAAGATATTTGAACTTTTTGCTATCAAGACGTTAAGAAAAAGAAGCACTTGTAGGGCTATACGCCGTCTCTCTGTCTATCTGTCTCAGAGTTGTATTATTGGACTAGCCTCGTTTGCAGAACTATGATCAAATTCATATTAAATTACCAGATTGACATGAGCGTGCATGAGGTTGCGTTTAGTAAAGTTAACAAGAAACTTCATTACGGCGGCGGCGCGGGGATCCAGTGATTAACGTTAACATTATCGTACACCGACCGCCGCTCTTGTGCTAGCTTCAATAGAGCTGTAGCTTGTTTAATCGATATCGACAACTATCGATAAAATTACTGTTAAATGTAAAAAAAAAGAAAAATATTCTCTGTCTATTTATCTATCTAATAACATCAGTGTCAACATATAATTTTTTAATGAAGTTTCTTTTAGTTTACAGTTTGATAATGCTACGAAACTTTTTACATTGTTTACTATTCCAATGAAATAATGGATTAGAATGATAATAATAATTGTTTCCTTTCATAATACCACATACAATTGGCCTCCTATAGTAGGTTCACCCACATTTTGCCAGTTATGTTTAAGGTGAGCCTAATGCCATCCATCGTAATCATCACTTGTACTTAATATTTATACAAAACTTATTATAAGCAAGCTAGAATGTAACAACCTGTATGCTGATGTAATCGAATGTAGCCATAAGGTATTTGATAAAATTTTGCACAGAAATTTCATCGCAATTTTATTTTACCGTTCTAATTTCGAACAAATTTTATCGATACTTGTCCACCTCTAGCGCCTGTATTCGCAATCTAGTGTAACGATCTGCTATTAAGAGGTAGGTAAAAGTGGGTAAGACGTGTTACACGTAACGAACGAACGCTCCTAGATGTTGCACGTACCCGTATTAGCATTGAATGCCTGTAGGTACTAAGCTAGAACACAAGCACCTTAGTACCTACAAAGGTTAATGTAATTGAAGTAGGGTTTTTGGCCCGTTAGTGCCATTAGTGCCGGTTTTCAGACTTGGTTTTAAATTGACACTAATGTACAATAACGCCTATATTCCCCAGAAAGGTAGAGGTGTATAGAATTGGAGCAGTGATGGCCCAGTGGCAGCAGCCCTGATTTACAAGTTGTAGGTCGTTCGGTCGGATCTAGGCTGGCGCTTTACTGAGAGTAAACAATTTAATCACCACTGTTCTAAAAACGGTAAGGTAAGAAAACATCGTGAGAAAACTGGTATGGTCACGAGCCAACACTTAGAAGACAGGTGCCATCTAACAACCCTTAGTAGTCCCGCGTGATGGATTACGGCCTTCTCGAAAAGAGGAGGCCTATGTTCCAGCAGTAGGAATATTATAGGCTGATAATGTGTATAGTATTGTAGAGGTACCGAAACTTGCAATCGTGGTAATCGATGCTTGGTATTTTCTAAATTGTTTAAAAAAGGGTTTCCACGAATTGTTTCAACGAAAAATTTATTTTATTGAACACCTTAATTATTGTCGTTCAAAAAGTTAAATCAATCAAAATATTTTATTTCACATAAACGTGCACGGCCACTTATGAAACGTCAGAAGCTAGGTGCACGGTTCCAAATTGTCGCTTCCTATGGAGAAGAGCCGGCAAGAAACTCCACGGTTACTCTTTTATAAATAGTTGGCTTTTACAATGTTTTAAGTTACAGTGATAATAGGTATGGGAGGACAGTGCAGGCCTGTCAATAAGTACCAGGTACTTAGAGGAATGAGAATAAAAAATTGAAAATCGTCAACAAATCTACAGTCTGTAAGGCCTACAACGTTCTCTCATTCATGGTCTGGCATTTATGCTGAACTGGGCCTTTTTAGCGCAGCCGTGAGGCACACTTTGACGCACTTTACACTTTTTGTTCGATTGTTTAATTTTATTATTTGTGTACTTTTTTAGTCTGTGCTAAATAAATGTATTTTCTTTCTTTCTTTCTCATTCACAGTATGTAAAAGAATCTAAAATAATAGATAAAATTAACCTATTGAACCAAGTAACATGATTTCCATGACAATCACTTATAAATAGTCGTTATTGGAATTGATATACCTTTAATGTCAAAAAGTATGACGAGGATATGTCACAAATTGTATAAAATAAAAAGAATAAAAAATGAACATCGTGATTTGGGAGCAGTTAATAGACTTTCACATAGTTATGCTGTTAATGCGGTACCAGGGAAGCCACATGTGCAGAAGGAATTAATGCCAAACTTCCCTGTCTCTTCACGTAGTCTTTTATCTTATAATATGCTTTTTTGATAAGGACACGTTTGATGTGAGTTTTAAACTTTCCATCGCTAAGTTAAGTTCTGTAACCGACTTTGGCAACGTTTGATAGAAGCGGATACTGTTTATTAACCGACTTCAAAAAGGAGGAGGTTATTAGAAACTAGCTTTTACCAGCGGCTTCGCCCTAGTGGAACTTTCATCCCCTATTTAACTCCCTTAGGGGATGAATTTCAAAAAATCCTTCCTTATTCCTTGTCTATATTATAAAGGAAACATCTATGCAAAATTACAGCTTTCTAGGGCCAAGGGCTTGGGCTGGGCGTTGATGAGTCAATCAGTCAGTCAGGACTTCTCATTTTATTTATATAGATGACTTGCTAGTTTTAAATAATCTAAATTTTGGAATAACAATTTCATCTTTACTATCTACGTATGTTTAGATTATAGAAATCGCATATTTTTTTTAAAGACCTAAGTTTTTGCGAACTTACAAGATATTTTCTAGGATATAAAGAGAAGGCAGAGTTAGTATATCAATTTCGTTGAATTTGTTTCTAAGAGACTCGCGAGGCCCCATTTTATAGATTGCGCAGATTGCCCTCTTTTGTAAAATAAAAATTGATTCTACGTCCGCTGCCGATCCCCACAGTGGAACGCCATAAAACATAATACTGTGAAAATAAGCAAAGTATACTAACCTAGCTGTGGCTACATCAGTCAACTGCCTTATTTTTCTAACTGCGCAAGCAGCTAAGCTTAATCTACTTGAAAGAGGTATAATTTGGGCACCCCATTGCAATTTTGAATCTAAAGTAATTCCTAGAAATACATATTCCGAAATAGCATCTAATTTCTTGCCATCAAGTTCTAAATTCAGACCTACTTGGGGTATATTTGGTAAAGAGAACTTGAGGTTTTTTTTGTTTTGTTCGCATTGAGTAAAAGATTATAAGCCGCAGACCATTTCGAAAGACTATTAGATAGAAAAAATACGAATGCCTTACATGTCAACGATCAGTTAGACTATCGTTGACATGTAAGGCATTCGTATCTTTTCTATCTATTCTAAAAATAAGAAGTGTCATCAGCGAATAAAATGATATCAGAGAAGTTAGCCATCAGGTAAGGAAAGCCATTAATATAAACTACAAATAAAAAAGGCCCGAGAATTGAACCATGAGGCACGCCCATCTTAACTAGAGATGCCGAGGACGTCACCCCGTTAACTTTTACTTTTTGCTGCCTTTTTGATAAATAGGAAAGTACAAGATCAGCAACTTGTCCACGGATTCCGTAGTGGTGTAATTTACAGATCAGTGTATTATGGTCAAAGCAGTCAAACGCTTTTGAGAGGTCACAGAAAATGCCAATTGCACCCTGGCATTTTTTTCAAAGATTTCAAAATGTGACTGATGAGTTTTACTTCCGCATCAGTCGTCTACTTACCTTTCATGAAACCAAACTGTCGACTATGTAAAATCCCGTTTGAGTTAAATTGTGACAACATCTGGTCTAGCATGATATTTTTATAAATTTTGCTCAGTGCTGGAAGCACTTGGAATGTCCTTACTGAAGTTTTTTTAAGAAGAGATTCAGCTAATACAGATGATGAGGGGAGAGATTTCTTAACCCATATTGGGATGTTGGTAAATACATTTTCTAGAGTCTCAGCAACTTTTTACTTATCTGAAATGGTTTCATTATCATTTTTTAGAGCTAACTCATTCTGATCTAGCTGTTTTGTTTTTCCAGTTTATTTGTTAATTACCACACAGCTTCCATTTTATTTTTAAAAATACTAATTTTGTTACTTATTTATTTAGATTTAGCTTGACTCTACAAGGCACCAAACCTACAATTCTTTGTAAAAACACCCGCCCCATTTACTTTGATAACCGCGTTCTCAAAGCACATAACTTGAAACTGAACATCTAATGTCCAAACTGCTGCCCGGTCACATTACCCCAGCCTTTTATACGAGCAGTTCTGTTCTCGTTAGAATAGGGGTTTCATCATACCACAGAATATGTACGTACAGAAGGCTAGCTATAAACACTTAGCGAAAACGAGCACACGCACACAGACGCGTACGAACTGTGATCTCAAACTATGTCATGAGGACTCGCAAATAAATATGTTCCACGTAGATGGCACATCAGTTTGTTCTTCATTTTGTCTAGCTGCCAATGGAGGTCTTTGATGAGAACTTATTCTCATTCTTTCTTTTATATACAAATTACCCAGAATTGGTAATTGGGAAACTCCATAATGGTATGGCGCTAAGTATTTTCAAAAAGCACGTTAAGCCGTTGGTCCCCGCTGTTATTCGTGGTCTCACAGGCAGTCATACCAAAAGTATCGTATTGCCTAGTAACTGGATTGTGGAGGTGAGATAAGAAGTCACTCCATGTAAAATACTGATATTGAGCACAAATCTGGTTAGAATGGAAGCTGACCCCAACACAGATGGGAAAAAGCTAGGCAGACTGATTATATACTGGCTAATTGGACGCCTTTGCCCATGATGATTTTGACAAGTGTTGTGACAAACAGTGATCTCTTCCCGCGAAGGTTCCAGCAAGCAACTCCACTAGGGGTCTGTGGGTGCACTTGCTGTATACATATAAATGTGTCTCTACGTGTGCGTGTGTTTTCGCTTGTTGTACTAGACCTTCTGTACCTACTTATTCTGTTGCAATAGCCCATACTAACCATAACGAGCAATTTAACAACACACATCGCGATTAAAAATGAATCAGGGTGTAGGTATAACCCCAGTTTTATTTATAGGTAGTTTGCAAGGATATTTTTTGTCGGAGTGTGAAGTTGAGATATATTAAGGGAATGGTTATGTATTCAGAAGGATGAGGTTAAAATGATTATTAAGTTTGTGGTGCACGAATTTGCCTATTGCAGGTACAATATCCTGCAAGTGTTGACTTAGCTACTTATTCAAACGAAAAAAAAATCAAACAAACACTTCAGAGATTTTCTGGAAATAATCCCGACCCCTCTCCTTTTAAGTTAAAATCCTAAACAATGTACATTCTTACAAAATTATAGTTTCCCAAAAACAGAGTCCTTAAAGATGTTGTTCAGCCCATGAAAATGCAATAAAAAACAATTATATCTATACACATACATAGAATGGAGGGGATGGTTTGTTTTCGTCGTAAATATAAGTTTGAATCGGAAATCGACTGAGGGTGGTTACGATCTACTTACCAGTTAGTTTGTGTGTAAGATAGGGGTGCAACGAGAGCATGGGTATTTCGTTGCCATCGGTAATGGCATATAATTCATGCCGAAAAAAAAACGTAACCTCACGACTACTTCCCATGGGGGTAGGCAGAAACTCAATTTTTAAATTCAATTCAATATCTTTATTGTAGTTCATAGGTAGGTACATAATACAGGTCTTAAATAGTTCAATTGTGATCAGCTACATCCCACCCTAAAGGCATACAACAGTTACATAGAAATTAGAATAACATTACAAATTAATAAGATTTCACACACAACATTAAAAAAAAAATGGAACGAATTAAGGTAGGTGCACATCAGTGGGCCACTGAGCCCATCATGACTGAAGGGCGCTATATTGAAGCAGTGATTAGTCTGATAGGGAGTCTTTTACAGAGTAGTAGCACTTGTTTACTAATGCTTACTACTCATACATGGTGCGAGCGAGTAAGGACTTCAATATTCTTTCTAAAGAGTTCTCATTTGACCCATTTACCATCAAAACCTATTCTGTTCGCTCTCTGCTGAACGCTGACTTTTTCAAAAGTGCATAGTGCTTATTGTACCTTATATTTATTGTATTCTTTTTTATCGTGCTTGTTAGTGATCATAAGATTTCTACTACTTTTTTCTGTTTTTATCCGTGGGAACCTGTAATTGGCTTAATGTTACATATACAATTGTTATCTTTATATTATAGCTGTTGGTTCTCCTATGAATAAATAAATAAATAAATAATGGATATTCTTTTTATTTATTTTTTAACTAAAAAACGCCAGCTGTCACGATCAACATTCATCTGGTCATACATGCATGCGGTGCACGTACTACGCACCTGACCTATCTCACGAACATAGATAGATACATAGATACTAAACCATTTCTATTTATTTCGTGGTGTGTTGGCCTAAAAACTATTTATCGAGAACATTATAATATCTGTCCAGTAACAAAATAAATTACTGTTCATAGTTTGCGAGAGGTTATTATTTTTAAACCAATTAATTAAAAGCATAACCATCCAGCTAACAATGATTAGTTATGTCAATAATAATTATTACTATTGATAACGTCCTAACCAACGAATATTAATGACTCATTATTGAATATAAGTTCCCCATAACTGAATTACAATAGTTTAGTAACAATCCATTACAATGTCAACTAATGAGATGTCAAATTAAATTTGAGTTTTTTTTAATTTGGTTATTTACCATTTTGCATAAAATAAACATTTTGTAAGTTTATAAAGGCGTACTGAATGCTGTGTGTATGGTGGATTGAAAGGGAATCGTTCATTATGTGGTTTTACTTGCGGGCAAACCTATCGATTCGGATCTCTACTGCCAACAGCTGATGAGACTCAGGCAAGAAATTTCAAAAAAGAACGGCCGGAATTGATCAACAGAAAGGGTGTGGCCTTATATCATGATGCCGCCATACCACACACATCTTAGCCACTCAGCAAAAAAATGAGAGAGCTTGGTTAGAATGTTTTAATGCATCCACTATATAGCTCTGGTCTTACACCCTCAAATGTCCACCTCTTTTGGCCGGTCCAGATTTCTTAGGTAGTGTTAGATTAATATCAAGAGAAGACTGTCAAATCTTCTTGTCACAGATTTTTGATCAGAAGTCCCAAAATTTCCACAGTGATGGGATTATGTCACTACCTATATATAATTGTTATATACACACACGGTACATCTAGATATTTTATAATCAAATGTACATAAACTATGAATATTTTTTCTTGAATTTGTATAAAAGTACAAAAATCTTTTCGCCGACTTAATAAATAATAACTTGGGATACCTACAATGTGGCACAGAATTTGAAGAACTTTTTGCAGACGTAAGCGTTGTTATATACTGAAAAGGTGTAAGTACTGAAATACCATTAATTCTTGTATATTTTTGGTAGTACCTATTCCTTTAATAACATGAGTAGGTACTTACAAAAAA
Source organism: Antitype chi (assembly GCA_947359405.1). Taxonomy (NCBI): domain Eukaryota; kingdom Metazoa; phylum Arthropoda; class Insecta; order Lepidoptera; family Noctuidae; genus Antitype; species Antitype chi. The sequence continues at coordinate 20,612,183 of OX375819.1, forward strand.
GTTACCAAAATGCATACCATATAAACCCAATGCAATTTATCGTTTCAAACTTGTAAAGATCTCGTTTTCAGTTGACCTACATCTCAAAATTCCTTCATTTCAGAACTACGCTATTTACAATCTCGTCAATGGAAGTCCCCGGTGCGTTCCGAACCTATTGATAAAATTGGGGAGTCGCGTGTGCAAGTAGGTCAATCTTCTGTTAACTACGGATCTGTTTAGAGCCTCCGAATGTTGGCAGTCCCTTCTGTTGTTACAAATTGTATTATCAATCATTTTGAGAGATATTTCTAAAGTAGGTTCTACTTGGGTTTTAGTATTTTTTAAGTGCGTTGGGCAGTAGGCTGTTCAGAAAAACAAAATTGTGTGATAAGAACATTATTAATTTATTATTGTACGAGTATATGAAGAATTTATTTCTTTGATCAAAATCTCTTTCTCTTACACAACGTTTTAAGCAAATTAAGTAATGATGTACGAATTTAAAACATAAAGACACTTCAGATGACGACGAAAAATAACAACTAAAAATGGAAAAACCTTTAAAGAATAAATCGTACCCATAACCCGTGATGAGTTCACAAAAGAAAGTAGTCTAGTCATCTAAAAATAAAATCTAGATACAAAAGGTCCAATTTCCCGCTACCACACGAGACACTTCGGTCGACGATGCAACAAGATTCCTAGAACACATAAAATTAAACTAACCCGTCTCGAACCCGACCTCAGTGCGTTTATGTTCAAATCTGTCGTCTTTGAACTGGGTCACTTGGCGGTAACCGTACTTTAGGATTTGTGTAGACGAGCCACTATCACAGCTACAAAACGGGATCAACATTACTAAAGTTTGCAGTCGCGGTTGTCTATCTTTCTAAACGCCTAGCATGACTAATTTCATACATATATTTTCTACTAAGAGTATAGATATAGAATATATTTAAAATGTTTTTTTATACAAAGTGACAGTTCTTTTCTTTATTATTAACATCGCGCAGTAGAAACCTTTCTACATCTTTCATATGGATGGCATCACGATCACTCACGGCATTCACATCCAAACGTCAAAATCTACCACATCATGGACGCAACCTCATTAACTGCGATGCGATAAACCAGCAGCAGTATCGTGGTACACAGTAACTGAGCTCTGGAGGTCAGATACGCAGTCGCTCCATGTACAATGCTGGTATTCACCGGTAAAACTGGAAGCTGACTCCGACGTAGTTGAAAAAAAGGGCGAGTCAGGTGATGATGACTGCAAGCAACTGAAGTTATGACACTTAGATCCTTATATTCGGCGACATACTTGCTGTGGTGGTCTGGTTGCCGACGTCGCACGTCTGCACAATACCTTATGGTGCTATACGACTCTTTACGGTGCTATAGTAAGGCAGGGTGCATACTTATGTGTTTACGACCCAATGGGGGACTGTATCTGTTGTTTATGGGGGACAGGTATAAACTTGATGTCGCAGTGAATTGGATTGGTTTATGAGGTTTAATGGAAGGGAAATAGCGTGGCTTGGGAATGGTAGTGCTCTTGTTACGGGTTAAGTTAAAACAAACAGTTGAAGGTATATTTTGGTTTAACCACAAAACGACCAATATAACATGAATATGCGATTTGTGATAGCTGTGATTGCAAAGGAATGTGAGAGAGAGAGAGAGCGAAGTTCAGAGCAGAAATATGAGGTACAGATGTACTAGTATATTTACCTTTTATAATTTGATAAAAAATATGATATTATATCGTCAATCATTCTGTAGTTTCCTAAATCCGAACCATAAATGATTTAAGATATATACGAAAAATGCGTCTTACAATGATAACGTTAACTTATCCTGGGATTTAGGTTATCTTTAAAGTTAATTTATTGCTGCCAATTAAAAAAAATGTAAGTTGTTGTATGTCATTCGTAAATTTAGCATGCTTGTCAGTTGGCTCGTTGGTCTAGGGGTATGATTTTCGCTTAGGGTGCGAGAGGTCCCGGGTTCAAATCCCGGACGAGCCCAATTTTTTTTTTCAATTTTTATTCAAAATTCGCCGCAAAATTAATATTCCACAGGCTATTATTATAGCTCTGGTATGATATTTGAAGCGTGGTATTATAATGATGAAAATTATTTAATTGGTCGATGTATTGAAGAAATAGAAGAATTAAATTCATCGGCGTCGGGCGCTCATTAACGACCACTCTACGCTTTTTGCTTTTTTCTAAATTTACCTGTTGTTGAAAAAATAAAAACTGAATGTGCATTACCGGGGGATGTCGTTTAGAGCTACTAAGGGAAACGTAGAGAGGATTGTCTGCTCTAATCTGTGCCATTACCAATCCGTCTGCCAAGATTAGTTATTTTGCATAATTTGTTTAATTCTACACTTCCATCGTTCAACCTAAAAAAAAAACACTCTACGTAGGTCATTCTTATCTTGGTTGACCTTCTACACTCAGTCAATGTTACCGATCGATGCTAATCGTACACAATTTAATTTCACCTTTACCTTAATTCCTACTTACACTTTCAAGGAAAATCTTGGTAGTAAAATTAACTTTCCCGACTCAAGCCAACCAAAATTCAATTCAGCATCCTATCTAGTTCTCCAAACCCCCTGGAGACGGCACCACTTTACATAACGCTTCTCTATTACCCAAAATAAACATGATATTAGAGTCAATGAACCCCGGAGCTGGTATAATCAGGCAAATTGCGGCACGCAGCGGTGACAATGTTGTTATACCGTCCGTCCCTCCTCCTCCCGTCCCTCCTGTAGACTCTGCCCCTCAGGCTCAAGGCACCGTGTGAGCACACAAAATAAAATTAAACGCCAGCGTTTTTATATGACATGTTGCTGTGAGGTATGTAGCGGAGTAGTGGCGAAATTTGAGATAAAATTAAAATAGTTGATGTTTTTTTACTGCGGATAAAGCCAGGTTATTAAAATTCGAATTTTAAGTACTGAAATTGTTTAGATTGTGAGTATTAACAATTACTATTCAGCTCGACTGAACTTTTCTCAGAATCGAATGATATTCTATTCACCAATAAATTAACTGCTGACACATCTCTATTTGCGGATCAATTGCTATTAACTGGTCATTTCCCTAGAGCCGTCAATAGAATTACGTCCGGTGTTTACAAAAGGGGTAAATTGCCTAGTAATTATTGATATTATCGATGTAGGCTCCATTTCCGGCTCTTATTGGATCAGTTCAATACTATAATACGCGTTGCTGAATTTTGGGCCAAACAATTTTAAATAACTGTACATAATTATGTACATTTTACTCATTTTATTTTTGCCATCTACACGAGAAGTCCAATACTTCCCGTGGGATTTGTTTTGGTTAGTAACTTTGTTATCCTGCGTTCATCTAGTTAGATCCTTATAGCACAATTTGTATTGCCACATGACAAAAAGAAACTATTGGACACAGGTTCACCCTTTCTAAAATTACCAACATCGGCACTAAAAGAGTAAAAATTTATTACGCCAAAATTTCTAAAGACCTGCCCCCAACTTAGGATACGTTTTATAATTCATAAAAAAATAGAGAAGAATTTTGTAAAATAATGATTAAATCTAACGAAGAAACTAATTTAAAAGTAAACTACGAAACATCGAATAAACATATTTTCTGCACAAATCTTTTTAGTGGGACGAATGGCACTAATCGAAGAACATATTCCCATTCGTCCTCTCTTGAATTAGGATTGGGACGATCGGGAACAAATTAAATATTATTTTTGTAAATTCCCGTTCGTCCCCCTCGGGGGACGAAGTCTAGGGGACGAACGGGAATACACGTAACATACCACACGGCAGCCCAGTGTTTGTGTGAAAATTGAATTGTTTTGTTTAACGCTCCCGGAAGGGGGAAGCACATACGGAACCCCTTCGAGGAGGCCATACATATATGTATCACGTGTTTATTTGTGGAGCCATTTCAATTGCTGATCGAGGAGTGAGAGGAAATAGAGTAGGTGGCAGTTTGTCGTCTCTAAATAACGTTTTTTTACTGTATTTATCAGCTAAGAGATTCTTTTTATGTGGAAATTGTCATGGATACCTTCGCCCAGTCAAGTCAGAGGGAGACAGATACACCACAAGTGACCAACACAAACAATGGCTACCTGTAGCTTGAAAAGGCTTATCTTAATCCAGTATAGAGGAGCGATTCCTCTTCCTTGGATTGCGAAAGTTATCTGGCTAGACCAAATAACTGAAATGACCACTACCCAAAAATGTTTGGACCAATGAATGAAAAGATTCCTCTAAGTTTCAAATGATGAAGAATTATAGATGCCTTGTGATGTAAAATTACTGATAAATCAAATAATTGAAGCCTATTTACAACTCAATTTCAAATCTTCCGGTTCCAAGATCTTATCTATGACTATATTACGGATAATGTTTTAAATTTGCAGCATTTATTTCGTAGAATCTCCCAAACTATACCAAAAACGACTTGATCTTATAATAGTTTTAGCAGAATATTTCTAGTGGTTGCCTATCCTTTTGCTTTTCTAAAGAGCGTCTTAATTCCGTCGGTTGAGTAAAGTTCCCTTTTACAATAAGTGGTATGATTGCTTTTCTCTTTTTTTCTTGAAAGAAAAGCACGAACACTTAATCTTTAAGTTATGGGCTATAAAACGTTTAATATTTTTTTAATTTCTTTTACGTTTTCGAATACGTGAAGTGATTTTTAATAAGGTATACTAATTGGTATAACTGTTTTGCTAGCCCTAGAATTGGTTGATAGAATTTGGGAAATCAAACCGTAGATCCAGGATTCAATTCCCCAAATCGTGTTTTGTTTATCTATTGATATAGTATGGGGTCTAAAAAAACCCTTCACTAAGACTTTGTGGAACAATAATTGCTGGGTAACAACTTTTATTTTTGGTTCGAAAAATCAATGTTTACTTGTTGTTTGGTAGCGCGTAGGTGCGTAATGTAACCATGTAATGCAAAACGTTGTGCGTAAGGGTGCATGCAACGGTACAGCATTTATGGGTGTTTTTAAAGCTAAAATAAATCATTTCAAATTTGTTTCTATGAAAAATTGTCAAAAAATGTTGGAACTTTGTCGTTCAATATCTACGTAACGGACCATTATATCCAGCAATGGTCCAGTACAAAAAAATCTTCATAATAACGAGAAGAACAAGAAGTAACTCTGGGATTCGTTAAGGATGTTTTATACCCGTTATTATAATCCCGTATCCTCCAAACTTCCTAAAGACTACTTACATAGTCCATATTCATGTCATAATTCTGTGTGTTCCACAAAAGACCGTAAAAATAACTACCTATTTTCGATACTTCACGTCTTTTTATATAGAGAAGCTGACATTCCCGTTTTATGGCTCCAAAATAGGTCATTATGTCACTACTAAGGAGGTTGCGGAGGGCTTGCAATGAGAGGGAAAACACTCTTTATTGGTGAAAGACATGAACAATCCAGAACAGGAATTTAGAGACCAAATTGGTTTTTGTTAGATAAGGTTGATTTTCTGGTCTGCGTATGATTAGATTTTTACGTCTTTTCTTTTTTGTTTTTGTTGTTGGTTTTTCTTCGTTGCCATCTATTATAAGCTTCTGTTTTCAGGCGAATGATCGTTTTCTGTAAAAAGTTATCCATTGATACAAATATGCTATCGTCGGTTCTTGACACACAATATATTTGTTAAATCTTACAGCATCTTCAAACAATTCAAATAACTTTGACTACCTACTAATATATCCGGAAAACTTATAAAATGAATATTTGTAAGTTACAGTAAAATAATAGCAGTTCTTCAAATTATCTCCTGAAATAGATTTCAACTCTATAAACCGTATTTTCTGAAATATGGCATCGTACAAACAAAGGGTGAGATTCGTAAATCTAATTTGAATGCCAATAATCGCATTAATCTGATTCCGGTTATGTTTGATTTTCTACCGGAGCTCGATGTTGGTGTTCTTTATAATGACTTTGACTTTGGTACTCTATAATTCCTATTGAAGTTTTGATAAACCCGGAGATTTTACTACAAATGGGCCTTCTCATAGATAGAAACTCAGTTTTTGGTTGTTGAAAACTTCGTTTTGTTAACGCTGTAGTGTCCTAGAGGCCTTAAGTACCTACTTGCACAAAATAATGCATTCATCCTACTCTTTTACACTTATAGGGAATGTGCACGGCGAAGGGTCTGCCATTTGGTGGCGCAAATCCGAAGATTTTACGCAAACTTTAATTGAAATTGACACTTCACGGTAAGAAACAATCTCATTAAAGAAGTGAAAAAAACATAATTAGTAAGTGAAAATCTATTATTTATTGTGTTACTGGATGCTCGAAAACTTCAAAGAAAAAGAAAAAATAATCGAATAATGTCAAATTCTATTACTTTCCCACGGAAAGTACTCACTTTCCTTGGTTACGTGATAAACGACAAAATTGGATAAATACAGTAAAAAAGCATGTGTAATTACGAATTACACAACATTTAGAAATGACTTAATAATGTTATTTGTAAAATAGCTAAGTTTTGTATGTGGTACTACTATTCAATACAAATAAATCTGTAAGTAAAGTAACCTCAAACAATTTTAGTTGGTTTTCGATATAGCACTATCTGGAGAATTTATAAAGTGAATTAAAGCACAGATGTGCTTAAATTTTTCAGATAAGCCTGCTTTACTATTGCAATTTGCTCTTCTAATATTTCTATTGCAATCAAGCTGAAAAGAAGGCAACATGAACATAAATAATAATATAGACAAAATATTGACGTGAAAAATGAGTTCAGAAAATACTTTACAGTTATTTTGACATCATAAACGTTAAAAATCGTCGTTTGAGCTACAATTTTGCCAGTTGATTCCTAACTGTTTTTTCTACAAATAAGACAAACTCTATGCTAACTATGCCTTTTGACATATTCTGACCACGGTGACGATCATTATTAATCGGCCGGAATCCATATTTTATCATTTTAATAATTACAAACGATTTAAATATAATGTAAACATTAACTTAAACATTGACGGAAGTTTCTTTTTTGATAACACCGTGGCTCTCGTGTCGATTTGTGCTGCCATCCACAGTTCATCCACGTTCCCTATAAGACATACATCGCTAAATTCCAGCTCCAACTATTTAATAATATTTGTCCAATGATCACTGATGATAAAAATTCTGCGTCGGAATTTCATAAAAAGGAAATCTTCCATATAGGAAGTTAACCTTTGATTCGGCCCAAAAAAATCTTGAGAATGTGGGGTATTTTTTCACAGATAACCATATGTACTTCATGTTAAAGTTTTAACATCACGAATTTCCTTTAAGAAATGGGAATTATAGATTTATGATCAAAATGCACTTAATGTCGCCACATAATAACAATTTAGACTCGCAATCAATCTCAGAAAAGCGCTTGATTGGAAAATAGCAATATTTTTTGAACATTCATTGTTCACAGTTCTGTAGACCAATACGTATCGAATCTATGTAAATTGGTATATAAATTGGTAACAAAACAATTTATCAACGCTTACCTAATGAATGGACTATCGTTCAAATCGGCAGTCGTTAACGAGAGTGCCGACAATGTTCCCAATTTACTAGATTGCTCAAAAGTCGCGGTTGGCTTGAAATAAATCGGAAATGTTTAGCTCCAACTTTTGGCAAGATTTCATGTAATTTTGGGCATTTGGTCGAAGGATCGACGCTTTATATAGGTACCTAGTAGACAGTGATTTAGAGCATTTCAAAAACAAGATTTAGCTAATATTCTTCCTGTTATTTCATTGTACATTTTGCTGAGTGCCAAGGTGCCTTTATATTATTATGTTCATTTGCTATGAAAAAAACTGATCAATGTAAGTAAAAATATAAAGATAAAAACATTCAGAAACATATAAAATACAGTTTTATGGTTATGAACAAAGATTTGATCACCGTAGACCCTAATTTCTTTTCTCCTTTCGTGTTACCCATTGGAAACTGGAATATCTGTAGAGTGGTTAGTAATATTTATTTTACTAAACTTACATTTCGTTTACGAATGTGGATAAGAATTACAATGGAAATCCATCGCCAAGTTGTCTCCAAGTTGGCTGACAGTTGACATCTGTAAAACGCCTCCTCTGGCCATTTCAACGTTCAAGATTACAGGATATGGATGTATTAATAGCTAACAAGAATAAAACTTACAATGCCTACTAAATACATTCATTCATTGCATTTTTATCTCGGGGCTTGTGGCTTAGTAATAACAGCCGCACGGGTCGATCGATCTATCGATATATCTATCCATGTGGTGTTGGACGTAAAAGAATGGCACCATCCTATTTCTTCCCATGGGTGTCGTAGAAGGCGACTCAGGGACTTACCAGAGAACAGGCAGCAGGGCTCTCTATGCATTTTACCACCTTTCTGCGATCGCCAACCCGCCTGCCAAGCGTGGCGATTATGGCTAAACCCCCCTTTTGGGGAAGGCCTATGTCCAGCTGTGGACGTCTTACGGCTGAAATGATGAATGATGATAGGTCGATCGATCAGGTAAAGCTACGCTAGCCGTATTTGGTCCATGGATGGGTGAACATCTTTACTTACCAAGACCACTCCGTGCCTCGGAAAACACGTTAAGCCGTTGGTCCCGGCTGTCATCTGTGGATCGTTGACAGTCGTTGCGGGTCGTCAGAAGCCCGATAGTCTGGCAACCAGTCTTACCAAGGGGTATCGTATTGCCCAGTAAATGGGTTGTGGAGGTCAGATAGGTAGTCGCGCCGTGTAAAATACCGGTATTCAGCTCCAACCGGTTAGACTGGAAGCCGACCGCAACATAGTTGGGAAAAGGCTAGGCTGATGATGATATATATTTTTTTCATAACCTTATTTCTATTTATACTTTTACGTCGGATGATTCATACACAGTAGTAGGTAGGTAGTGTATCTTGAAATAAAGTTGCTTAAATTCTGGTACGGCTTTCGTTACTTCGGATTTGTTCTTCTTGAGATATCATCATGTTGATGTTTATTTCAAAACTGTTTTTAGTAGTTACAGAACCTACGGATATTGATAGCAAGGGTTGAAGCTTCGTGAGTAGAGCGCAGCTGCGTCAGTAAGTTACCGATCGAGGAAACGGCATGTTTTGGTTTTGCCCTTACACCTCACTGCTCTCGGTACATAGCCCTAGCAATACGTCATTTCCCCAAATCTTCAGTTTGCATGTAACTCAATCGTAATTGGGTCAGGCCAGTTAAGACTAATCGTCGAATTAAACTTCGTTTAATTGCAATCTCACCGAAACGCCAACAAGACAGATTACGAACGTAAACTTGATGGTAAACGTTAGGATTTGAATTGGTAATTGGTACTGTCTCATTGTTTAAATTATTCATTTGTGTGTTAAAGACTTCCACGTTATGGTTTGATGGTGTTTGGATAAAGAGTTTCGTGTTAAGCTGTGTGTTGATCCGCTTAAGTTGTAAACTGTCGGGTAAGTTAACCCCAAGTTTCTGTACGCTTGCTTAATTTAATCTATTGTCTAATTTCATGTCAACGTGTATTACGGTTATACTCTAAAGCTAACATAGGGCTTGACAGCGCACTGATTAGAAACTTGATCATGTTTCTAGATACCGGGGGTAATAAACGGGACTATCTTGTGACAACTGTCGTCAAGGGTATTAATTTCCTAATTTAACGAATATTTTCCCTGAAAACATAAAATCTTTTTTCAGTGATAGGTACTGAAATATTTTATGAGTTGATGCTGAATGATATAATATTACTTGTTAGTCCTGAGGGGGTCGTGGAATTGTGAGCGATTGTGTCAAGTGAATTTTCCAATCAAAATGACAGGAATGAACCTCTCTGTCGCTGCAAGTTTAACATTTAATGAATTCAATTCTGCTATTAAATATACAATTTTTTTAAAACGCTTCAATTTTGCATCCGAAGAATCACATACCATTCCCACAGAGAACTACTGAGGCTTATCTAAACGAAAATCCCCAACCAATTTCAGACATTTGAAAATGGCATAAAATACGGATACCCCAAGTCACCACACTTAGCATACCAAATAGCCAAAAATTGTGTTCTCTTCTTATTGCAATGTACACAGTGTTGATCGAACATGCCTCAAGACTTAAATGGATATTACAGAGGATCGATCTTGGATCCATTACCCACACCACGCCTAGGGACTGTATACGTACGGGAGCGTATGTTGTGGCAGGCACGCGGCGGCTTTCCGGACGGGTTGACGTCGAGGAATTTTGTTAATGGAGTTGTGGTGAGATGTGTTATGTAGGATGTATCGTTTAGCTTATGAGGCAGTTATTAGTTATTGAATAATGTCAGATGATTAATGTGAAACATGGATAAAACAAGACAAATGTAAGCGATTTCGATGGATTTAAAGTTACGTATCTACCCAAATAATCACTCAATTGGGTACATATCAAACTTAAATCCATTAAAATCGTTTTCATTTGTTTGTTTTATCCGTGTTTAACATTAATAAATCTTCTCACCAAAAGTAGCAATCGCAACAAAAAAAATATATACTGTAGTCACCAACAGTGTCATTTTATAGGCCTGCGCCACAAATCATGACGTCACTATTTCTGTCAGTTGATTGAAGATGTCAGACAAAATGATATTTTAAATTCGTTTAGCACCAAAGGCTCGTGCAGACTAGCGTGACGCAACAGTCACGTCGTCGCGCCTCTTTGCGGTCGGAACATAGATGAATGGCTATTACAACATAAACTCGCATTACTATCGCAAAGCTTACTGCACGACGAAACAAAACAAAAACCGATCATCCTGCAATACAACAGCAGGTATCTAAGACAAACACACGCAACATGTTTGACCAAAATATCCACCCGTATATCCCACAATGGTGCGTCTATGATCGCAATAAGAATTCGCCAACGGAACCCTCCAAATGAAAAATTTTCATCTCAAATCCATCGAGATAACATAAAAAGGGATTTTATATTCGCACTGAAAGCTTAGATACAAGTTCTGAATAAAAGTTATTTCTTACATCTACATTTTATTTTCTTAGGAGATAAAATATGGGGCGAGCAGCTGCACTTAGTAGATGTGTAAGTAATCAAAATAGAGTTCAGTGAGATGGTAGACTGGCTTATGAGAATAAGCTCCAATTGAGCCTAGAGTTGGGCGTGAAACCTTGATGAAATGGATATCAGTAAAGCCCATTAATATACTAGGTACATCTTTTTCATCAAAATAGTGGTAAAATCTGAGATTTATGTATAAAAGTTACTTGGGTCGTACTTTGGCAACACCTGTATTTATTTTTTTAACAAGTAAAAGTCATTACTTCAATAAAAGTAACATAACACAACATCACGTCTTATTTCCTCGAGGGGCTTGTGGCTAAGTAATATTAGCCACACGGGTCAATCGATCAGGTTAAGCTATGCTTGCCGCGGTTGGTCTGTAGATGGGTGACCATCTTTACGTACCAAGACCCCTCCGTGCCTCTGAAAGCACGTTAAACCGTTGGTCTCTGCTGTCATTTGTGGATCTTTGACAGTCATCAGAAGCTCGTACGTCTGACCACCAGTCTTACCAAGGGGTATCCTATTACCCAGTAACTGGGTTGTGGAAGTCAGATAGGCAGTCGTTCCATGTAAAATACTGGTATTCAGTTGCATCCGGTTAGAGTGGAAGCTGACCCCGACATATTTGGGAAAAGGCTAGGCAGATAATGACCCCTTGTTTCCCCAAAGGGTTGGGCAATAGTGTACCTATAGTACAGCCACATTTGGCTAGTTATGATTAAGTCCCAGTAATAGGGGCGAGCCTATTGGTAGGTTGCGCCCCCTAGACCAACGAGGCCCTCAGTAAAAGTAATTACTTAAATATTGTTTTTTTTTTGCATTCTATGATGATAATTGCTTGAAGTTAGAACCGTCACAAGTTAGAATTCTTAGCCAAGCAATTGTCACCTTTTTTATTAACTTAATCAATGAGATCTCGACCATTTTGCGGTTATGGTAATAGAAGCTACTTTTGGTGTTGTAGAAGATATCGGTAATAATATACTACCGGAGATTGAAGTTGATGAACCTAGATATCGCTAAGTTTACTTTCGTGATGTGGATCCATTTCACGATCATCCAGAAACTTGTTTTAAAAAGATTTATCACTTTTCCAAAACTGTTGTGATACATAAAACAATTTAAAAAGAGACTTTGTTTTCTGTTATGTACAGATTGGCATTTATTTGTGTCAAATCAAATTAAATAACAAAAAAACGGGAAAAAATGCTAGATTGCGTTTCAATTGTCACTTCTGCGAAAGTAATAAATGAAAATCGTTTTAGAATGACAATCGATTCCCATTATTGCCACTTCTCAATAAGGAAAATAGAATTCGAAAGGGTTTGAGTTGAATCAATGGGGGCTCAATCCTTTTTAATCGACCGACATCGCGTCACGCGCTACTGATAAGCATGAGCTCCTGGGTTCTGTTCCCAGGTCAAGCAAAGTTTCTCAGTAGCAGCCCAGATCCTGAATTTGTGCCCAGTTCAGACGCTCGCAGAGCAGCTCGATTGTAGAGCAGTGGTGGCCTAGTGGTATCGGCTTTGGCTGACGAGTAGTAGGTCGTGAGTACGAACCCAGGCAGGCGCTTTAATTTGTGCAAATTATTTCATCACCAATGCTCTCAAAACGGTGAAGGACAAACATCGGACATGTTCTAGGACCAAAAATTAGAAGACATGTACCATCTACCCGCACTGGGCTCGCGTGGTGGATTACAGCCCACTCAGGCCTGAGTCGCAGCAGTGGGTACATTATAGGCTGATTATGTAAGACACTCGCCCACTATAACGAAATGGGGAAATGAGGATGTACCTTCTATGGGTACACCTCTGCCTAACTCATTGGGGAAACAAGACGTGATAGTTATGTTGTTATCCAGTCAATCCTTTAATTATTGTAACATGGACTATATCCAATGTAAATTGCTTTTTTGTCGTATCAATGTACCTAAATTAACTATTGTTTTAGTTAAGTCTAGATCACTCTTAAACAAGAAAGACGTAAACGTCAAGAAGATTGAACTTGTGCGATTTAAACTTATAGTGACAATACAAAAATACACACGTACACCGGAACGAAGCTAAGCAGGATTTATGACGTCATGTGTCGTTTTGAGAGCCGACGGCAATGTAGGGTTGACACTGAACTTTTGTGAAAAGTTAAGTAGTCACTGTCTATAATAATAATTCACGTGCATCCAGTAAGACTGGACTCCGACTATGATGATTATAACTGTCAATGATCACTCAGCTTTTTATTTACACATGATTTTGGTACCAGTTTGTATTATTTAGTCAGCTGGTGGAGAACAGAATATTCCATTAGTTTTAAAACAAAACAGAATTAAGATTCACTTGACTCCGTCAACAAAAACTGATTCTTAGTCGGCCTGAACCGAAAGAAGTGGAAAGAGAGTAAAGAGACCACTGGCCTGAGATGGGACAATACAGGCTTTTAGTAATAATAATTAAGAGTTATAAACATTAAAGTGAACAAGGAAAACTAAAATAAGTCTCATGCATGCATTTTCATTAGTAAATTAATGTAAAATTCAACATTATGCATGCTAACCCTAACAAAAACCATTAGCATAACATGCTCAATTTAAAAGCCACAGGTTGCTATGGTTAGCCGAGATTTACGAGGTAAATAAATATTTTAACAGTGACATTTCACACGTTCCAAAAAAATCTTTTGAATTTTTGACTATTAAACCTACAAGTACTGTGCATTTTTTTTTACAAATCATGCACAAGTTTTTAAACCGGTCCTAAAACCCTTTCATATTTTCTTCGACAACCCTACCGAGTTCGTAGAGCGTGACTTATCTGGCCTAGAAGTGTGCGCCAAGCAAACAGGCTGTTGGCTTCACATTCAGCCTGGAGGCCCATTGTGGCCTCCACTTATTCTGCAGCGTTGGTCCTTAGTCGCTTTGTGGACGATATTGGCTGATTCTGATATGCAAATGTGAGAAATTGATTGTATTTTCTTTGTTTCGTTATTTCGAATAATAGTGAGTAGAATTTTTAGTTGTTTTATATAAGTAATAGGAAGAGAATTTATAGTTAACCACTCCTCTCCACTCAATCTTTGTGGTTCTATCCTCAAGACACATTCCATCCCAGACATCAATCTACATGATCTTCATATGATCTGACCAAGATTATGTCTGGACTTTAAAAGAGACTGTGAACTCTATGTTTCCTGAATATTCAGATAGGAAAGTCGAACTCATCTAGTTGTTAAAATATGATTGACGTGTAAAACTATTTGTACAAACGTACTTACAGAAATAAAATCATATATCAATCGACATGAAAGGAATGTTTTGGTAAAGTTCTGATAACCGTTGTGGCACTAAGTCCGCCTTTGTCCCATTTCTGTACATGGGGTTTAAATAAAAGACCTATCAAACATGCGAGTTGTAAACCAAGTTTGAGAAATGAGAATTTTCTGTGCCATCTATAGTTGATGCACATTTTCATATTATCCATTAAAAATATTTAATGTCTTAAAGTAATGAAACTTCCACGACATTCTTCAAATCACGTTGTTTCCCATGTCATCTGCGTCTGAATTTTTTAACGAATCTCGCTTGATACTCTTACATTTGTCTCTTTACAACCTGAAACATCTGTTATTCTTTCATTTCCTTACTACCATGGAACCATTTCAGTAACAACTGAACTCAATTGTTTAACAAGCATCTCTTTCCCTTCGTAAATATAGCCTTAAGTGCACCCTCGACCTAGTAGTGTATGATTACAAAAATAACAAACTCGACTGCGGAACAAAAGGCCGAAGAGTGCATTACTTGACAATTTGGGACCCCTACTTGTCGTATCATAAAAGTTATTCAGTTTTTGGGTTAAGTTCACAAGAGGCACTTGCAGATGAAAGTTCTCTTGTGAAATATTTTGGAGCAAGTTATTGTTTAAGTATCTTAGTAGACGGGGAAGCACGGAAGCTAATTACTGTTTCAATGCCCGTTTAATGCAATGATTTCTTCTCAAAAGTCGTCGAATAAGCGATACGAGTGTATTAAATAACTCTCGTGAGGTCTCTTCTTTAGAATAAATTAAACTCCTTGAATTAAATATGTTTAATTTTAGAGCTGCTGTTAGTAGGTACTTATACTTTAGTCATTAAATAAAGTCAAAGACGATAAAGATTTGTAAAGATTAACAATTAACTAAAATAAGTCACTGTTTTCAAGCAACACAAAATTATGCTAAATGTCACTGGCACCCAATGTTGGTTCCCAGGACCCTATCTACGTGTGTAAGGAGCCTCTGGAAATAATACTCGGACTGTAGATGAACCAGTATAATAATGAAAGTATATATAAACAACAATAGGTAGGTCGCGACGCGTACAGTGATCGTGTATTGAATGGTCGTTCCTTTTCGATCGTCCCGATCGGTGCGTCGGCGCCGCTCGTCTCAGTGGCCGCCCCTCCCCCTTCGTCTTCTTCGTACTCCTCCGTCGTCCGGCCGGTTAATACCAAACATAGTCCCGGCGTTGAAGAGAGGTCTTCAATATTATGGAGTAGTAGGCAGTGGGCATATCGTATTGTAGGTCCGACGAATGATGCCCTTCTTCGTCTTGATGTCTGCTACCCTCGCGATGCCGTCTGTCCCTGGAATTAGACGAACTACTCTCCCAAGAAGCCATTGTAGTGGTGGAGCAGTCTTATCTTTGATAAGCACCAAGGCACCTTCTGTTAGCTGCCCTCTGGATGTACACCATTTTGTCCTTTGCTGTAGCCAGAAAATGTATTCATTAGCAAAGCGTTTCCAGAAATGTTGCTTTAAGTACTCAATGCGCTGGAACCGTTGCAAGTTGCTGATGTTTTGGCTGAGTATCTGTGGATGAGGCAAAGAGATGAGTGGTCTTCCAATGAGGAAATGAGATGGAGTAAGCGGAGTAAGGTCAGAGGGTTCATTGGATAGGGGTGTGAGTGGTCGAGAGTTCAGTATCGCTTCGACCTGAGTAAGGCATGTGGACAGTTCCTCGTACGTTAGATGTGTTAAACCTAATATCCGTCGTAAGTGGTGCTTAACAGATTTAACTGCCGACTCCCACAATCCCCCAAAGTGTGGCGTGTACGCAGGAATAAAAGAAAAGTTTATACCTGATTCAGCCATCTCAAATGTATAATCCTGTTTTAAAATATTAGAAAGTTCGTTGAAGGTGCCAACAAAGGTAGATCCATTATCTGAAAAGATAGATTTCGGTTTACCCCTACGAGCTGTGAATCGGTTAAGAGCTGCGATAAAGGCTTCCTTCGTAAGGTCCGAGACAAGTTCCAAATGGACCGCCCGTGTAGCCAGACAGACAAAAACGCATAAATAGGCTTTGATTAGTCGACAACCTCTCCCCTTACGATCAGCGATCATTATGGGACCAGCATAGTCAGTGCCTGTTTCAAGAAACGGATACTCTAACTGAACTCTTTCCTTTGGCAATTGTCCCATTTCAGGTTGAATGGTCTCGCCTTTAAATCTCATACATTTTACACAAGTACGTACAGTTCTTCTCGCCAAGTTTCTACCACCTAGTGGCCAGTATCTGTGCCTGACAGTTGCTAGCAACAGTTGTGGACCTGCATGGAGAAGTTTTAAATGATAAGATTTAAAAATTAGTACAGTCAAATGGTGTTTACTGTCTAAAAGCATGGGATGTTTTGTGGTATAATCATAGAATGAATTGTCAAGCCTACCCCCGATTCTAATTATGTTGTCATCTAAGTAGGGTGATAGTGAAAGAAGGCGATTCTTATGAGGTAATTGTTTACCTAATTTAAGTAATTGGTACTCTACTTGAAATGACTCATTCTGTGCAATTCTAATAAGGAAATTGGAAGCAAAGGTTAATTCAGAGCTTGTTAGTGAGCCGTACGACCGTGTTTGAGAATTCTTTATATTATTTATAAATCTGTGTATGTAGGCTGTGATACGTTGAAGTCTAGAATAATTTGACGAATTGCTAATTAATAAATTAAATGTTTGATTGCCTTTATTTAATTTTTCATCCTGAGAATGTAATGAAATGATGGTTTCTGGTAGCACATTACTACTATTTGAATTAGGCTTAGTAGGCCATTGCAATGAATCCAGTAGCAAGAATTGTGGTCCGGACCACCATAGACTTGTATTGCCTATCTGGTCTGCGCCAATCCCACGTGACACAAGATCGGCAGGATTATCCTTGGAAGGTACATAGCGCCAGTCATTATCACCATAACCTTCCAGTATCTCGGAAACTCTATTCCTAACAAAGGGCTTAAGCAATGCAGGTGATGATGCGAGCCATCCCAGAACGATCATGGAATCACACCAAAATATACTTTTCACCGACTGAAAGGTGACAGAACTGAGTACCTTTGTACAGAGCCGTGTTCCCAGCAACACACCACAAAGTTCCAGACGTGGTATAGTAGTGACCTTAATTGGAGCCACTTTACTCTTGGAAGCGTAAAGTTTTACACTAACCGACCCATCTGTGCTGATAGAGCGAACGTAAAGACACGCTCCGTATGCCTTCTCTGAAGCGTCTGAAAATACATGAAATTCAATCGTTATGGGTGAATCGCACGTAATTCTTCTCGGAATATCTAGATTATTAAGATGAGATAGTGTATGTGTGAAATTGAGCCACACCTTACGTATATCATCATATACCTCCTCGTCCCATGAACTTTTAGTAACCCTGAGTTTTTGCATGAGGAGTTTTGCTTCTATTATGCAAGGTGTGACAAGTCCTAATGGATCAAATATTTGTGACACTATTGAAAGAATTATTCTTTTTGTTATAATTAAATCTGTATTTGTAGTGTCGATTGAAAATGTGAGTTGATCAAGAGTATATTGCCAATGGAGTCCTAATGTTTTTGATAATTCATTGGCGCTTAACTCAACTGTATTTGAAATATCATGTGTGGGTGTATTATGATCCTGTGTTATAGATGTATATTATTCGATTGCCATTTTCTTAGATTAAGCTGTGCTGTATTCAATGTTTTGATAACACTATGACATAGTGTAATTGTATCGGAAATTGTGTCTCCCCCAGATAGAAAATCGTCTACATACAAATCGTCAGCTATTGCCCGCCGCGTAGCTTCGTCTGAAGTTTCTGTGGATAGTTGTTTCAGACATCGCGTTGTTAGAAAAGGTGCGGAAGCTGTGCCATAAGTGACGGTGTTCAACGTGTAGGTTTTAAGTTCATGTGAGGAATCAGACCTCCAAAGAATTAATTGTAAAGGCCGTTGTGTATCAGTTACGTATATTTGACGGAAAAACTTTTCAATATCAGCAGATACTACATACTTATGCTGACGGAAGCGTAGAAGAATGGATACTAAATCATTTTGCACTCTTGGTCCAACAAATTGTATCTGATTAAGTAATTTTCCTGACGTTGTCACCGCTGAGGCATCAAATACCACCCTCAGTTTGGTTGTCGTACTTTGCTCTCGGATAATACCATGATGTGGCAAATAATAATGATCCGGTAAACTCGATCGATGTTCAAATATACTCATGTGTCCTAGAGTCTCGTATTCTTCCATGAACGCTACATATCGCTGTTTAAACGATGGATCCCTATCAAACCTACGTTCCAGTGATAGAAAGCGTCTTTTGGCCATGTCGTATGAATTTCCTAATGCCTTAGGAGATTCTTTAAGTGGAATGGTAACTATGAAGCGCCCATCTGTGCTGCGCTTCGTACTTTGTATAAATAATTGTTCACATTTGTTTTCCTCAGGCGTATAATTATATTTAGGTGATATTGTGTCTAATTCCCAAAAACGAGTAAGAGTTGTATCTGTCTCGTCTTGTATAGTCATACAGGTTACTTCCGTAGTAGTAGGCTTGTGTATTGTACCCGATATTAGCCAACCAAACCTTGTTTCAAAAAGTATTGGATTATGTTTCCCTAATTGTATGCGATTGGTTCCTATAACACTCCAAAATATGTCCGCCCCCACTAATATATCAATGGAAGAAGGAACGTAAAACGATGGGTCAGCTAAACATATTCCAGATGGCAACGGTATGTCATGTTTATTTATGTACGAATGTGGTATGGATGTGGTTATAATTGGCAAAATTAAACAGTCAATCTCCACCGTAAAATCACTATTTGACGACCTAATTTGAAGAGTGCAAGATTGAGTTGGGTTCGTAGATTGATTGTTTATTCCAGTCACTTTAGAACTAGCAGTACGAATTGGCAAATTAAGCTTACCAGACAAGTCCTGGGTTATGAAATTCGCCGTGCTACCATTATCCAGTAATAGTCTGGCACGATGTGGCTTACCCTCGTGGTCCATGGCATAAACCTGGGCTGTGGATAACAACACATGTCGTGACAAATGTCCTTGTCTATTATTTGCTGATAATACAACATTTTCAGTAACGGTTGATGAGTGTCCTTGCGTTTGTGTGTCATTATGAACATGTATCAGTGTGTTATGCTTCTTTTTACAGTATTTACAACCACTAAGCTTGCATGTCTTATTCTGATGACCCGGTCGGAGACAGTTAAAGCAGACCTTGCATTCCCTAACTTTCTGTAGTCGATCTTGTACGGATAGTTCCTTGAACGCTTCACAATGATAAAGATAGTGCTCTGTATTACATATTTTGCAAAGATATGGTTTTATTGTATTCTGTTTTTTATCATCAGAAGTCTGAGAGACGACGAAGCTCTTTTCTTTATCATTGGTCTTCGCTGGAGTTATACTAAAATTTTTAGACTCTTCAAGAGTTTCTAACAGGTTTGACCTATTTCTTAGGAATGTTAGAAATGCACTCAAGGTTGGAGTATCAGTTAGAGTATTCCTATGCTCTTCCCAATGTCTGCCAGTAACCGTATCTAATTTAGACGATACAATAAAAATAACTAACGTGTCCCAATATTCCACCGGCTGTTTTAAGGTCTGTAATGCTTGTAGATTTTTGCTAGTTACGTCTATAATGCGTCTGATACCTTCGCTCGATTCCTTTTGTATAGATGCAACAGCAAACAAAGCTTTTACGTGATTGTTTACCAGCAGTTGTTTATTGTCGTATCGTTCACACAACAATCTCCAAGCATTTTTATAGTTTTCTGAGTTAAAGTCTAAACTTTGAATAACTAGTGCGGCACTTCCATGAAGAGACGTCCGCAAGTAGTGGAACTTATTGATTTCATCAATGCTGTGTTCGCTGTGAATGAGAGAGATGTACATATCCTTAAATTCTAACCAATCTTTATATCCCCCCCCAAAGCGTGGCAAATTAATCTTAGGAAGCCTTACGTGATTCTGTCTGTGTGAAACTACCGTGCGGCCATCATCAGAACCTGCCTCGGACGCCAAATTCGAAGCAGGTTGGCTTGTGCGGTGCTTTGTGATTAGAACGCGGGCCGCCGCAACCTGGCTGTTGTACTGATTCTCAAACAGCTCACGTTCCATGTACAGCTCATCAGGGGTCTCCGACAACGTCTCCAGTTGACTCTGAAATTCGTCATAAAGATCGTATGAGGACTCCATTCTACTAATTCTCATTTCGAGTTCTACTAATTGAGCATCACTAAGTTGTTGGCATGATTGAGCAGTTGTCAAAAAGGTTGTGAATTGCGTTAGCTTAGCCTTTATAGAAGCTCGCTTCTTAATGAGTTCCTTTACTTTAGCCTCACTTGACATTTTTAAAGAATTGACCTGGGTTATAGGGGGATAAAATTATAAAAGAAAAAACAGGCCTTGAATGTAACAGATTGTGACAGACTGAAATGTGAAATTAGAGTAAAAAAAAATAGGAAGAATAATAAAATAGCCTTTGTACCCCTTTCACTTTCTTAAAATGTATGGCAAACGTTGGCTGCCGCAGTTTGCTATAAAAAAAGTATTAGGCGTTATGAGATCCAGAGCTTAATAGTTCAATTGGAATCGTTAATAGCAAATTAAAACATATTTTGTAACCAACAGTATGCCTACTATACTTAATTGATTTACTGCGAATATGGTTTAAAAGAAACGAAAAATAAGTGAATAAACCAATGATTTGATTCTACCCACAATGAAAAAAAATAAAACTGAGAGAAAGCGAATAAACTGACCAAGAATACTACAATAAATATGCGAACGTACGACACAGCACAGTGAATACACTATTACCACTAAATATGCACTAAATTAATATAAATTGTTATGACACCACATGAGTTTGAAAACACCTGGTATAGGTAACTACCATGACCTTGGTTAATGACAATGGGAATGAAATAAGGTCTATGACAATCTGAACCACTACGATGAAATGGGAATGTATATGGATGAATCAAATAGGTATGTGTATGAAAATACTACTAAATAAGGATGAATAAAATGGATAAGGAATTGGAAAGATCTCACGTATCTTTAGCCATCCGTGCTATGAAATGACTGGGCGTATTATAACGCTCCGGTCAAAGTCCAATGTTGATTCGTGCGCCTTCTCTTGACCGACGACTGCTGATGATGTGGATCTGATGTCCGAAGTCCGTTGGGCACCGAAGTGAAGACCAGGCTTACGTGCACCGATGACTTTAGCGGCCACTCCACTCAGACAGACGAGAAAGGATCTTGATGATGAAGGCAGTTCTTGAATAATCTTCACAATACTTCTCCGGGCACGTAACTAACTGACGATGTTATCTTGAAGTTTTCCAGTTTTAACGGCCGAAGCTTTAAATACTTAAAAATCGCGTAACGGACGAACCACCTACTCCGTTGTTTACTTATAATATTGTAAGTAGCTCGAAGGACCATATATTATGTTGGTTCCCAGGACCCTATCTACGTGTGTAAGGAGCCTCTGGAAATAATACTCGGACTGTAGATGAACCAGTATAATAATGAAAGTATATATAAACAACAATAGGTAGGTCGCGACGCGTACAGTGATCGTGTATTGAATGGTCGTTCCTTTTCGATCGTCCCGATCGGTGCGTCGGCGCCGCTCGTCTCAGTGGCCGCCCCTCCCCCTTCGTCTTCTTCGTACTCCTCCGTCGTCCGGCCGGTTAATACCAAACACCCAACCCTATAATTATTAGCTGGTATGAATACCAAAAACCGGAACAAAAAAACTTTTTCAAAATATTTTCCTATTCAAATATCAAACACTCGTTCAAATTCCGAACACTTGGGCCTAATAAAATGAATGTTGTCGAAAGAGGCCAGTCCTTGATCCAGTTAGAGTTATGGCTCCCAAAAACAAGTTAAGTTCAACAATAAAATTAATTCAGTGTACTCGAATCTGTGTGTTATGTTCACAAAACGACGAGCATTCAGCTTCGTTTACATAAAGATGTTATTATTTCACTTTGGGAATTGCTTCTATTGGAATTTTGCTATTTGGGAATGAGGAATGAGGTTTCCGCATGGTAATCTGGGGAGAAATATAGTGGTAAATTATTACGTTCCCCGCATTTCGTACCTTGGAATAGTGCTGCACCAGCGCGATATCATTTTGCTGCGATGTGTTGGTCTAAACTGCAACGATGGTACTGCGAGAATTGCACCTGTGGTAGAATTTCCCCAAAATTCAAAGGTGCACCATTTTATTTTCCATTCGGTGGAATTTAACCTATCTAGGAACAATTTATGTAGTAGCTTAGTGTCACCTGCTGCTTTGCTAAAGGAGATCTAACTAAAGCATTCTTGGCTTGAATATCATGATTTTTCCCATAACATTCTTGAGTAGGTAACGTTTAAACATTTACCTTTATTAAAGACCTTAAATAAAGTTTATTATTATATGGGACTTTAGCATAACTTGGAAATACACGCAGTACTATAGGTACGCCTCTGTTTAACCCTTTGAGGATTACAGGCGTGATGATATGCTATGTTTATTGACAAGAAACGAACCTTGGTGACTATTGATACAGACACAAAAAAGTACCAATAGATATATTGATGTTTTAAACATCTTTGAACAATTTGTCGGTTGGATGGTTTACTTTCATGTTCTGAGTAAACAATTGTTTATTTTTGTTTGTTTTGCTCTTTTTATTGTGTCTTGTTTGTCGAAGTACAATGATGAGATGTTGACAAAGTTTGCAATCACTTATTAAGATAAGTGGCGAAGTGTTTTGATGTTTTTCCAGACAGTGAAAGCATTTAGAAATTGAAACTTGATTTACACACAACTTTATATCAAAGTAACTATAATATATTGAATCTTTTGAAACAAACAAAGAGACATTAGTTTGACGACAAAAAAAAACACAGAGTTCACTCCTAGAACAAGTGATACATACATAGCCAGTGAGGTTCATGACCGTTCCTGTCAGCTATAGTCAAGCATTTGTCAATTGCTTATAATAATCTCAAAATCTAACGGGAATATTGTGTTATCAATCAAAAAACTTAAGACGGGAATCAAATTCAGGACCATCCACATTATAGGCATACTCGTTCAGTCTACACCGATATTATATTATATCGCGAACGTTCTGAAACGAAGTGCGTTGTTGACACCATTTGTAGGCCCTCGACGTATAATAATACCGTACTCGAGTTAAAAAATGCGAAGCCATGAAGTACTGGCTCAAAACATTTAATATAACATAACATCACGCCTTTTTTTCGCGAAGGGTTGGGCAGAGGAGTACCGATAGTTCACTCTCATGTCGCCAGTTATATTAAAGTCCCATGTAATAGGGGCGAGCCTATTGCTATCAACCCGGCACAAATCCTGACTCCGGGCTGCTACTGAAAAATTCCAGAAAGAAAAACCCAGGTTTACTTTTCCCGACTTGGGAATCGGACCCGGGACCTCAGACCACAATGTCAGCACAAAATATTATTGTTGCATAATCTTTAGTACGCACCTACTAATTTGAATGGTGATTTAGAAGAAATACTAAAGATCCTAATAATAATTCAACATTACAGTAAATGGCCTAATAGCGAAGAGCCTCGACCAACACCTCAGGAGGCTCTCATTACGCGGCTGGATCAAGGGCTTGATTCAGAAAGCAGTACTCTTAGACATGGCACGCATAGTCAGGAGGTTCCTTTCTCTAGAGCTCTGACCACCGACATCTTGGACCCTGCTCTTGATGCCGATGGGCCACTATTTTTTTATATTTTTAAATGTTTTTTATAAGGTTATTTTAGAAAAATGTTTAAAAATGTAACTTAATATGTATTTAAATTATTCAACATTGAATAAAGTAGGTACGAATATCCTACAAAATATACTTATTTGGTCAGAACCCTTAAGATTTATAGACCGAATTCAGTTTGTTGTGGATATTATAGTAGGAAATCTGTTGGCGGCCAGCTAAACAAGGTTCGAAGTAATAGAACGAGTGAAAATATAACCCTTCCTTTTACCTTTACCGTAGTCGAGTAAAAACTAGACAAAATCAACCAATAAAAATCTATGTTAATAATGTACACAAACATCCATATGATAGCATAAAGGGTTCGTTGTTACAAGCTTTTTGTCAAATCAAACTGCAAGCCATGACTTTGTCCTACTTACTTATAGACAAGATACGATAGTTGTAAGCAATTACATGAAACTTGGGAAATAAATAGGAATATAAACTATTCGTGACTGCAATTTCAGAAGACCTCTCTTTATGTTCGTGTTTATTTTTCTTTGTATGTTTAAAAATTATGTATCCAAATGGATTGCAATTTATTTGTCTAAACAGCTTTACTGAAACTGAAATTTCCCAAATATTCACACATTAACTCATGCTAATTAGTAAATAGCATTATAACACTCTAATAATTTCTAAATTGTTCAAATACCCAATAATGGGTATGTCTTATGAAGTAGGAATAACATGTAAACTTTCGGGAATGAGTTTTGACGATCCTTGTCTTTTTTAAATTACCAATGCATGGAGTCATTAATAAAAAAGTAGCTTATTACAAAATTCTTCTTTATATACATAAATTTAAAAAGCAAACGAGCACGAAATCAATTAAACAGACTTGCTAAACGATTCAATATTTATCTCAAAACTGAATCTCCATTATCAGATATAGTTAAGTTCATCAGGTATTTAAAGTCCACATACAGAACTACGGCTACACAAATGTATGCAATAAGGCAAACTTGTCAAATAACAAGAACAACGGCGCTGCAACTTTGCCGGAATCTGTTATTAAATTTCTTGTCGAAGTACTTTTTATTGGGGGCGAATACTTTCTCTTACGGCCGACGTGAGGGGCCGCCATCTTTGTTGTTGGTTTAAGGGTGAGGAGGGTGATATCGAACGGTAGGCCAGTCCTAGAATATACTGATCAATCAATCAATCAACACAGCCTATCGTAGTCCACTGCTGATCATAGGCCGATCCAAGGCTGCGCACCTGTCCTCAGCCTTCCACATCCGGTTTACACTGAAACACTAATGTTTTGTTATAACTAGATACTGATGATTGGTATATTACTATTAAGAACAAAACTTGGTGATGGAATTACGTAAGCGGCCTCTGTTACAGATTTAAAAGGCATACTGGGTCAAATTTTAGAGTTAAGCAGTTGGTCCAGATGTCATTAGTGGATTTGGCAGTCTTCAGAAGCTTGAAAGCTGACAAGCAGTTGTACCAAAGGTATCGTATTAGGTACCCGTTTTCTGGGTTTTGGAGGTCAGATAGGCGGTCGCCTCATGTAAAATACTGGTATTCAGTTGCATCTGTTAAACTGGAAGCTGACCCCAACCTAAAGAAAAGGCTAGGCAGATGATGACTGGGTCTAATTTTCAATGGTTCAGTTAGTTAATTTGCTGAAACCAGTTTCGTTTAACATAATATAAACTATATTTGGCCATTAGAAGGCGTTCTGAAAAGCAATCAATGTTTACTTTTACTACCAAGTTAGTGATGCGGCCAGCTTTGATGAAAGAGTTAATTAATAATGGCTGGTTAATTAAGGCGCAGTCAGACTTGGGGTAGTTACATAGTTGAAAAACATTTTTATATGCTACTCTTTTACCTTTGTAAAAAGTTTTAAAAGTAAACGTCAAAGGCACATAGGGGGCGTGGGTAGCGATAACTGCGCTGTTAAAAAGGGTTATTTTACATTGTGCATAGCAAAGAGTTTTGCTTTTAACAAAAACAAAAAGCGTAGGTTGTGTTAAACAAATATAAACCTAAATTACAAGGAACACATTAACTCCTATTCTAATCTCTCCCCAACACAAAATGTACGTGAATCTGTAAGCAAAATGTTTTCAAACAAAGTTGTGAACTTTTAATTATTTTATAATGTATACTGTGCGAAGTTCTTGAGTTAAGTTGTAAGCAAGGATTCAAACCTTGTTACTTTGTTTTTAAATAATTATGCGTGTGAAGAAAATATGCTGATATCAAGTTTAATGTAGTAGGGAGTGTTTTGATTAATGAGATCTTAAGGTGTTTTTTGTAAAATATTTTAAGAGCAATGAAGATGTTGTAAAGATACCTTTGCAGCGCAAATATGATGACCTACTTACATTAGTTATATGCATAGACTTCATTCATAGCGTGTTTTTCTAAGCATAAAAGCCTCGTTGGTTTAGTGGTCGCAGCCGACTATGAGCTGACAATAAGGTCTTGGTATCGAGTCCTAGGCCGTCGGTTGTGTTTTTGGGTTTTTCCATCAGGAATTTCTCAGCCCGAAGACAGGGTTTCTGCCTGGTTGATAGCAAAAGGCTCGCCATCACATGGGACTTGAACATAACTAGCGTCGGGTGTACACTGTACTAGAGGTACTCCTGTGCTTAACCCTTCAGGGATTATAAATGTTTATGTAAAAGAACAGCCCGAATAAAGTGCAGTCTGACCTAGGAGGCCAGACTGCACTTGCCGCGGTCAGTCCTAGGATGTCCACACCCTTATATTGAGACCCTTTTCTCTGCGCACATCAAACTTGCTATCACTATACAAACATACATCTACATTTGACACCGTCAGTCAAAAGGTCACTTTGACAACTAGCCCAGAACTATCTCGACATTGCTCAGTTAAACGGTTGTGGAAACGTAGAGGGCAGACTGCAGTTGCATTATTATTCCCCACACGTATCTGGATTGACTGAAAGCCGACCCTGACATGGTTGGGGAGAGGCTAGCCGGATGAACCTCAGAAAAAAATAGAAGAAGCCATCCTATATTTATCTTCCATCCCGCAAGTACAACTGTAACTAGAACGGAAATTAGCACTTTCTTAACTCGAGAAACACTCGGCGTGGAAATTAAATTTTTCTTCTATTTTTACAGATTTTATGAAGTCTGCTAACTTGGTGGTTGAAAGAATAATAGCTGCTTCTCAGCGCAAACTATCGTGGGTACAGAGAAATGGATGTGTGAAAGTATAAATTACTTAATACAGGTAAAATGCCATAAGGGATCGTTTAACTCGATGTAAATTATTTTGCCCGCTTTTATAAACACACCCTCAACATTTCCACCGGCGGGTTCCCAGATAACGGCGGGAGGGGTTCACATCGGCGTCGAGTCGACGATGAAGTACCTGGGACTCGTCCTCGACAGCCGGTGGAACTTCGCGGAACACTTCCGACGTTTGGCTCCCAGACTGGAGCGGGCCGGGGCTGCTTTGAAGCGGCTCTTGCCCAATCTAGGGGGGCCAAACGCCTCCTGCCGGAGGCTCTACGCGGGGGTCGTGCGGTCCATGGCCCTATACGGGGCGCCGGTGTGGGCGCCTACATTGAGGCGCCAACCAGCGCGAAAGCTGAAGGCGTCCCATAGGGTCATGGCGATCAGGATGATCCGGGGATACCGCACGATCTCAGGTGAGGCGGCGGGCCTCCTTGCCGGATTACCGCCATGGGATCTGGAGGCAAAGGTCCTCGCGCATATCTGGGAGTGGCGCGAGGAGGCCAAACGCCGGGGCGTTACTCCGCTGCCGCGAGAAATCGAGGTGCAGCGGACAGAGCTCCGGCGGGATCTCATGGCGACATGGAGAGCGCGATTGTCGCAACCCAGTGCTGGGCACGCCACGATAGCGGCGGTAAGTCCCCTCTTTGAGGAGTGGCTTGAGAGGCGGCATGGCGTCCTCACCTTCCGCCTGACGCAGGTCCTCACCGGACACGGTTGTTTCGGGAGGTTCCTGTTTCGTATAAGGCGGGAGGAAACGCCCGGGTGCTTCCATTGCGAAGATCGCCCTGAGGACACGGTGGAGCATACGGTGGCGGTCTGCCCGGCTTGGGCGGAGCACCGCCGTGTCCTCGTGGAGGCGATCGGCGGCGGCGATCTCTCGCGTCCGGCCCTGGTGCAGGCCATGGTACGGAGCGAGAGTGAATGGTTAGCCGTCACCTCCTTCTGCGAAGCAGTAATGCTCGCAAAGAGGGAGGCGGCGCACGTGAGGGAGAGGCAGTATATGCGCCCTCACGGCCGTAGTCGCCGCGGGAGAAGCCCTGGGCGTCGGGAATCCCAGGCTGATTCCCGGCCACCGTAGGCGCGGGCTTGCGGACGGCGAGTAATGGGTAGCTCGCTGTCCGGTAAGGACCAAGCCCGGGTCGACGGCGCGTTGTGTTCCACGCGCGCCTCAAAGAGATGTCAGCACCAATAGGTGGGGTTCGCAAGGACCGATGCCTGCCAGGGGTGCGGGTTGTTCGAAAGAGATACCGCGGCCCCTGGCACACAGGCAACTGAGGGAACACGGGTGGGTTTTAGTCAGTAAAAGTCTGACACGCCCTCCCGCTCCACCCAGAGCGGGAGAAGTTATTTGATGATTTCCCACCCAAAAAAAAAAAAAAAAAAAAAAAAAAAAAAAAAAAAAAAAAAAAAAAAAAAAAAAAAAAAAAAAAAAAAAAAAAAAACCCTCAACATTTCTGACCTGCCTAAATCATATCTGAGCAGTCTCTGAAGTGGAATACAACTGAAGACTAAGGCCCGCTCGCATCACGCAGTAGGTTTGAACCCTTTGACAGGCTATTTACTTTGGGTTAATTATTTCATTACCACTGCTCTCAAAACGTTAAAAGAAAACTTCGTGAGGAAACCAGCTTGTCCTAGAACCATAAAATCGAAGACATGCGACATCGACCAGCACTGGACCTACGTGAACCCACTCTCACCGAGAGGAAGCGTGTCCCAGCAGTGGGAACATTGTAGACATTATGTGTGTTATGTTACCGTCAATCGGTTGAATATGACACAGACAAAATTATATTTTAGACAAGCTTTTGTCAGCGACTTCGCCCGCGTCGAGGTCGAAAATTATCCCACGGGAACCGAGATAAAAAGTATCCTCTGTGTTAATCCAGGTTACAAACTATCTGTGTGCCAAATTTTATCCAAATCTGTTCATCCGTTTTTGCGTGATTGAGTAACAAACATCTAAACTTGCACATCACTGAATAGCATAAAACAAAGCTGGTTCCCGCTGTCTGTCTGTCCCTATGTATGCTTAGATCTTTAAAATCACGCAACGAATTTCGATGCGATTTTTTTAATAGATAGAGTGATTCAAGGGAAGGTTTATATGTATATAACATGCATAATATAGTAGAGGAACACTGATAATTTTAGAGGTTTCTAATGTGATGTCGTAAATAAACACATTTTTTTTGCGCTTTCATTGCAAACGCTGGCTGAACCCTACGAGATAGATCAAAATAATTTAGGTACATTATTATATATTACAGTATAATACACCTTAAAAAGGTCTACAAAAAATCCGCGATGGTATATATCTATCTCTTAGGGATAACCCACAATTACCATTTTTATCCTATACTTTTTACGAGAAATAATGGCTTATTTACGAAGTGATTTTAAGCAATACAGCATTAATCCTTAACCAATTACCTTAAATACATTGTGCATTTAATATAGATAAATATGGCTCTTTACAGCATGTAATTTAAATGAATATTTTCGAAGATATTGCAGATTTAAAATGCAGGGACATAGCAGTTGCGGCGGTACCGGCCGGGGGGCCCAGGCCGGTGGCGCGTGCCTATAAATAGCGCGAACCTGAGAAAACATGTTTGTATGGTCTAATGACAAAAAAGCTGTGAACGTTGTATATAAAGACATTCTGTAGTATATTTAGTATAAGCATTGCACCCGTGCGGAGCCGGGGCGGGTCGCTAGTTTATAATATTACTAGCTTCCGCCCGCGGCTTCACCCGCGTGGAAGTCAGATATTATCCCGCGGGGACGTACTACTGGGATGAAAAGTATTCTATGTGTTAATCTAGGTTATAATCTATTTGTCAAATTTCATCCAAATCCGTTCAGCCGTTTTTGCGTGAAAGAGTAACAAACATCCATACATCCATACGTACAAACTTTCGCGTTTATAATATTAGTAAGGATAGCAGGATTATGTTTAGCGTAATTTAAACGTATTTAATTATTTATGGTACCATAGGTCCTAAGTCTACATAATTACCTACTTTTCCATCATAGTCTTTTAACATAACATCAAAAGTCAGGACCATTTATTGATAAAAACGCGTACCTACATATCACGCCCTGCAATAAAAAGCTCAAATAAAAGGCCCTTTGAAAACAAACATGAAATTACATCACTTATCTTCATATTTGTGACATGAAAACTAAATAAAACGACTTTATGAGTCATCAAGCTTTATATTCCAAATTAACTCCAAAGCGTAAAAAGGTCCTAACAGCGAAGAAAATTAAGGAAGAGAAGAGCATAGTAAGTCAGAGCCTAATAAAAAGTAAAAATAAATATTACCTCTAAGAAACATTATTTTTGGAGTACCTACTTCTTACTGATGACAAAGTGAAAGTCTTTGTGACGTGAAATCAGCGCGTGTCACACATCGCCATCACGTAGCCATTATTATATTATCACGTAGTCATTATTATATTATCACGTAGCCATTATTATATTATCCTTCTATCCTACTGATATAATAAATGTGAAAGTTTGTATATTTGTTCCTCAATCACGCAAAACCGGACGGATTTCGTAAAATTTTTGCCACATAGATAGTTTATAACTTGAATTAACACATAGGATACTTTTTATTCTGGTGGTACAGTCACCAAAAGAGATAAGTAACCATGGTCATCGGATGTAGTTGAAGATTGGTAAGTAACCGATGGATGTATTTGAATAAAAAATAATTTAATTAATAGAAAACAGACGGCTCACTTACAAAATTAAATTTCATTCGAACGGTTCACTTACCAAAATAAATTTCATTCGAACGGTTCACTTACCAAATTAAATTTCATTCAAACGGTTCACTTACCAAAATAAATTTCATTCGAACGGTTCACTTACCAAATTAAATTTCATTCGAACGGTTCACTATTACCATATTAAATTTAATTGTAACGTTTCACTTACCAAATTAAATTTTAATTCGAACGGTTCACTTACCAAATTAAATTTTAATTCGAACGGTTCACTTACCAAATTAAATTTCATTGTAACGGTTTGTCAGCACCAACTGGTGGGGTCCGCAAGAGCCGATGCCTGCCAGGGGTGCGGGTTGTTCGAAAGAGATACCGCGGCCCCTGGCACACCGGCAACTGAGGGAACACGGGTGGGTTTTAGTCAGTAAAAGTCTGACACGCCCTCCCACTCCACCCAGAGCGGGAGAAGTTATTTGATGATTTCCCACCCAAAAAAAAAACGGTTTACTTACCAAATTAACGAACGGTTCACTTACCACATTTTAATTCGGAAACATCCATCGGTTTGTCACAAAATTTCAACTATATCCGACGACCGTGGTTACTTATCGCTTTTGGTGACTGAACGTTCCCGTGGGATAAGTTCTGACCATGACGCGGGCGAAGCCGCTGGCAAAACCTAGTATCCTACTAATATTATAAATGTGAAAGTTTGTATGTTTAGATGTTTGTTACTCAATCACGCAGAAAAGGCCGAATGGATTTGAATGAAATTTGGTACACATATGGATTACTAGATTCCGCCCGCGGCTTCGCCCGCGTGGAGGTCGGGAGGTCCCGCGGGAACGTGCTACCGGGATAAAAGTATCCTATGTGTTAATCTAGGTTATAATCTATCTGTTTATTTATTCAAAATATTTACCCTTATTATCTATACATTGCTGCCATCTAAACGGAAGTTCATTTATGCCTTTTCGATAGAATTCCGAGGATCTAGGTCGGAAATTATCCCGCGGGAACGTACTACCGTGATAAAAAGTATCCTATGTGTTAATTTAGGTTATAATCTATCTCTGTGTCAAATTTAATCCAAATCCGATCAGCCGTTTTTGCATGAAAGAGTAACAAACATCCATCCATCCATCCATACTTACAAACTTTTGCGTTTATAATATTAGTAAGGATATAACTTGGATTAACACATTGGATACTTTTTATCCCGGCAATACGTTCTCGTGGGATAATTTTCGAGCTCCACGCGGGCGAAGCCGCTGGGAAAAGCTAGTCATACATATTTATGTACCTCCATTTTGGAAAGCATCAAAAAATGAACTTTAAACTTATGATATCTTTACACCTACACTGACAAATAACATCAACAATGAAATAAATCTTCTTCTAAAGCCTAGATCATCACACAGCTACATAACTCCAGTGAAACTGTGTAGATACATAAGTAAACATACATTCACGCAACTTTTATAGCTCATCAAAGTTTATACGGCGAATTAACTCAGTTGTAGGTAAAAAGCATAAAATGTGACTCGTACAGCATATTTTGACTTTAATTCTGTCATTAAGTCACTGTTTCATTATACTTTGTATGTTATGGCACATCCCTAGAGGATGATACAACTGTATCAAAGCACCTAACACTAATTAGGTCTGAGTTGACAAAAATATATCTTCTAACTGCAAAAAAATGTGCCAGTCGCAGTATAATTTGTGTCGTTTGTTCACAGTTTAATGACGATATAAGATAATTACCTCCTGTTTTTTTTCATACTCTATTTTCATGTAATATAAGTCAGTGTTGTCCATGATTGACTAGATAGGGTTTATCGAGAAATATTGATACAATCTACAACAGTTATATCTACACGGTAGGTTCCGAACTTACACTGTTAAAGAAACAGGCACTAATTCCTAAAAAAACACATTAAAATTCAGGAAGATATAATCTTCAATCAATCAATCGGTAATAATTATTCGTAAACATAAGTTACAACAGTGTGTAAGATGTTACAATTGTTATATTATAGTTTCTTTATCATATGCCATTTGGCGAACAAATACATTTCTTCAAAAAAAATTCAAATTAATTCCTTTTCATAACTTTGAAAATAAAGTATTTTACAGGTGTCCTAAGCTCATCTCCGCTGCGACATTTCACCCGCATTTCATGAGCTGTCAAAACTTTACTATCAAATGTGTAATAAAGTCTTATTTGGATAACCGACTTTATGAATGTAAATGTGCTTTTATTAAGACTTTATGTCTTATGACCCTAATATTACTGTGCTCTATTAGATCTATTTGCTTTTACACCTCAGCATTACATAAAGTTGTATAGGTAAGCTTTATTTTTATGTACAAACATAACGGTAAATACGAAAGAATTTCAGTATTTTTGCTCACGATTTGTGGAATCCATTATTATTTTCGTGAAAGTTTTTCAGCAAGCTCTTGAAGTGTTATGTAAAAGAATAATTTTAGACTGAAACGTTTCAGTGCTAACAAAATTGTACCATTTTATTCGAAGTGTTTTGTGGCTAATTTGTGAAATTGGGTTTTGTAGACGAGAAACAACAGTTTTGTATTTATCTGTGGTTTCATTTGGGCTTTTCATGTCTGAGAAAATATTTTGTATCGACACTATGACTGTGTACGACTTACGTAAATATACTAAAATGCCTACTTAGCAATATCTGAAAAGAAGAGCTGATAGGTTTCTTACATTCGGAATTGGTTATTTAATAAAGGTCCTGCATTGTAGGACTTTCAATTAATCAATAAGGTCGTAACTCATAAGTCATTATTCACGTAACCGCACCTGCTTAAGTGCAAAAACTCCGTATCTAATTTAAGGTCATTATGCTCCCGAAGCGTTCAAGCATTAAGTACATTGACACTAATTTCAACTCTGATTAATCCGTCTGAGACCCTCCACGTGATTTTACGTGTATATTTAACCCTTCACTGCTCACTTTCAATTAAATCGCTTTCATTGCACTAAAACCAATTAATGGTCTTAGTAATCAAATGAGATGCTGGAGGGACATTTAATACAGCGACGCAATCTAAGTGAATGTACACTTTATTGCATCTATTAGATTTAATGCAGTGAATGAAGATTGAAGGGCAGGTGGAGTGTTAAATGATTAATTGCGATGAATGAACATAGTTTTGGACTATGGGAGATTAGGTGAAAGAAACACTATCTGGAAAGTAGCAGGTGGTTTTAATCTACGATTGAAAGAAAAAATAGTCAGACCATATAGAATTAACCTTGTTTGAAATAAACCAGCGTATCTTTCAATAAGTAAGTTCAATTATCCTGGAAAAATACAAACGAAACCGAATTTCACTAGCACTTTCTATTGAAGTCATTTCGATTCATTAATTCCAATATACGAGTATACCTCACTTTTTCAGACAGTATTTTTATTTCCTTAGGTAAATAAAAATACTGTCTGCAAATTCTTTTGCAAAAAAAAATAACACATGTTTTTTCTCATTTCAGGTAAGAATTGACTTTCAGAAAAATCCCGTAACGAATTTAGGTGAGTTAAGTTTATTATTTTCAGGCTGAATCAAATTCGAGACATAGATCGCATTTGGGAACTCACAACAAATCGTGAGGTGTATCTTCGTAACTTAATAAAAAATGGTGGATCGGATCGTGCGTCCTTCGCAATTTGATAACGTGTATCTTGGGTACAATTACTGTGTTATGACGGTATTTTGGACCCATATGTCGCGTTGAGAGGGTTGTTTTTTGGAAGAGAGTTTTATACTTTTTTGTTATATGTTGTTGAACTGATATGGAGGTGCAATTTAATTATGTATTGTGTTTTTACTGTTGCTGTTAAATAAAACGTTCGTCTTCCAAGAACGTTTTTCTTGTTATATAGTTATGTATGAAACTAAATCATTTTTAAATAATATTTTAAAATGATTTAGTTTCATACACAACTCTGATTCATATTATGAGTCAGTATTTCCTAAATTAAATCAGTTAGCAGCAAGTTAGGCTGTGCACAGCAGATAATATTTTCATACGAGTAATATTATTTTACTAAAAACAAGATCCTCCCATCCTCCAGATGTGTGGATCGAGAGATAATATGATCTCATTGCTTGATTTACATATATCATTTCCGTGCACAAAAACAAGTTATCCATTGTTTAGATCCTTCTCAAGGAAAAATAAACGTAACATTTTTCCCACACAACGATCAACATCGAAAAAGGAGCCTATAAATTTAACACGCAAACACGACACGCCTCTTGCTCAACCGTAAATAAATCCTGACACAGCTCACCGATTTCCCGACAAAAAAGGGAAGATAAAAAAAATATTTAAAAAAAGTCGCATCAGCTCGCCCGCGTGAAACCTGTCAGTCGCATAAAGTCATGTTTTCGCATTCGGGCTCTCTGTTCGCGGGTATACCCTTCGGCAACTGACGGCCCCAACCGCTAAGCCTCCCCACGGTTTTTCGTGAAGGTATTTAAAAATACAAAAAACTTTTTTTGACAATATATCTACGCAATGTTTATTACCTTTATTTTATTTTATTGGACAACTGGCATAGAAATACGAGTATTGGTTGATTTTTTTTTTTGCTGTCAAAGGTATATCGGTCTGCCCATGTATAGATTGGGTATTTGAACCGTGAAAAAGTCCGTTTTGAAAAAGTTAGGTATTGTAGCTAAAACAGAATTTGTCGAGTTTTGTTCAAATTACTTACTACCTACAATGAAAGAACCATCAACGAATACAATTTATTTTTAATCTTTTAAACATGTGGTTATAAAAAAAAGTCACAATTCAAAAGTTGCAAAAAATTACCTCCTTGCAAACTATGAAAACGAGAATTTAATTTTTAATTTCTTTTCATTTCCACGACCCCAGTGCGGCGCGCGGCGGGGTCTTGTCTGCTAATCCACCTGTCTGTCTTTACCATTATGTTTCCAAGTATATCAGAGCATCTCAATATCAAACCGATTTACAAATCAAAGTCATTGCTACACAAATACAAATATCTTTCTTTCTTAAGTAGTTTGTTTCACGTTTTAAATCTACTCTCAGCTTCTAGCGTTCAAAGATGCTGATGCTGGAGCCTCTTCGTGTAGCGCAATTTGTTCCACCAGTAACTCGAATGAACCGAGCGCTCGGCGCATCCTGGACAGTCGCACCCAATACCTTGATGACTGGCCAATTCTTCCCTTGCGGTGGTAGGGCCAACGCCCGCCTGGTTCGCGACCACCCTCCCACCGGAGTCCGGCGTCAAGCAGCTTGCTGTGTTTCGTTGATGCGTGGGAGTTCCAGTGCCTTGAACAAGAGTGAACAGGCATTTTCTGGGCATGGTCGATCCATCATAGACCTCATCAATCGCTTTCCGTCAGGCGTGATCGAGGTCTAGAGCGGGCCCATTTAGTAATAAAAAAAAATCTATACAAAGTCAATTTTTAAAAGCTATCACTACATTAACTCAGTGGTATAATATTCCATCTCAGTGTGGTGTCACGCCGAGCTTACAGTCTGGTCACGTTACCACGCTTGTGACGCGCGACCGCTTACCAGCGCGCGGTGTCGCGGCCGTGACGCGGATTATGTCTGACAGTGAGTGCGCCGCTTTATGTGGGCTTAAGCTGTGAGTGTGCTCGAGGCTAGGTGGTGGAAGTCCTTTTATTAAAGAGGGATATTAAAGATTGGTTTAAGTTATTGTTCCGTACTTGGTAGGTAAAGGTACAAATATTGCAAAACATTTTATAAGAGTTATGGTGGAGTTTCTTGCTCATTCTTCTTCATACGAAACATTACAACCTTTTGGAAGTGGCAACTATATTCAATTCTATATTTTTTGTAAATTTTGACGTGGAGAGTTTGAGAAAACCTGGTAAACCACCAACCGCGCCACAAAATCCACCACGCGGGCCCAGTGCGGGTTAGTAGTTGTTCATGTCTGTTGTCGATTTTTTGATTCCCGGACATACTGGTTACCTTACGATGTTTTTCTTTACCTTTTTGAGAGCAGTATTGATAAAATTTAATAATAATACAACTCGTAAGTTGGAGCCAATTCCATCAGGCCACCATTACTCCACCATACCTAAAATAAGCAAAATAATTAATAATCATACGGTTCATACGAACCCAACTCCAAAATTATGATATTTTTCCTTTACAATCCATTTCACGAGCCATTCCCAAATGAAATTTATACAGATAATACCTTCATACCCAATTTATTTATATCAAGCAGGCCGCATGTGTTTTACCCCGAAACGCCCATATAAAAACCCTGGCCATTACCTAATAGCATAATTAGATAACCGTACCTTACCGGTACGATCTATCGTAAAAATTGCAATCAGAATTCGAACCGTAAATAAAAAAATAAAACAAATAGATGGGAAGAGTCGATAAATTATATCGAAAATCGACGTTTAGTGATAGGCAATAAACATGGAAGCTTAAGTGCTGAGGAGATGCTATAAATGGCTATAAATTCTCGCTTACTGCTAGCCCGGATGGTTTTTGATGACGATTGACAAGCAGGAATTTATGACGTCGATGCGGTAGTCATGTTTTTAGCTGGTTAAGGTTTGGTGACCATGTTTGATGTATAGTGGATGTCCTATTTAAGAAGTATTGTTGAGGAGTTGCTGAGTAGTAGCGTTTATATATTTTCTAATTCTATCAATTTACGACTAAGATCATTTTTTTTGACGCTGGGAAATCATCAATTAAGTTCGTTCCTTACCTGATTTCTAAATTGATATGTTTACTTAATCGCAGCTTTTTTCACACTATTTACGACTCTGATTGATATCGGAGTCCCAGGCTGATTTCAGGCCATCGCAGGCGCGGGCTTGCGGACGGCGAGTAATGGGTAGCTCGCTGTCCGGTAAGGACCAAGCCCGGGTTGACGGCGCGTTGTGTTCCACGCGCGCCTCAAAGAGATGTCAGCATCAACTGGTGAGGTTCGCAAGGGCCGATGCCTGCCAAGGGTGCGGGTCATTCCAAAGAGCTACTGAAGGAACACGGGTGGGTTTTAGCCAGTCAAAATCTGACACGC
The DNA here is from genome assembly GCA_947359405.1 of Antitype chi. Lineage (NCBI taxonomy): Eukaryota > Metazoa > Arthropoda > Insecta > Lepidoptera > Noctuidae > Antitype > Antitype chi. Next base: position 20,650,466 of record OX375819.1, read on the forward strand.
CTTAAGTTAAAATACGCTTGAACGTAAAATATTGCAATCTATAGATACATTATGAGACGAAGCAAATTTTTTTCCCCCTTTTTACGAAACTTACGCGGACAGAGTATGAGATTTGGCACAGTTAAAGGTAATATGGAGAACGAGTGCACTAAGCTAATATCTTTACATAATAATCAATAGTAATAATAACGCTGAATACTATATTTAAAATAATAAAGCTGAAGAGTTTGACTGTTTGTTTGAACGCGCTAGTCTCTAGAAATAGCAGTCGCAATTGAAAAAATCCTTTTTAATTTGATAGCCTAACTCTTAAGGAAGGCTATAAGCTATTTAACATCACGCTCGGACCGTTAGTAGCCGAGCAAAAACCATAAAATTCAGAAATAACGCTAAGAGCGCCGGGTAGGTGACGCGATCGTTCTGGGGAACAAGAAATTTCAAGCGGATGTAGTCGCGAGCGGAAACTAGTGCATTATCAATACCAACCTTAATAACTTTCAAACTTTAAAACAAATTACGGTTTTCTTTTTTTGGGTGGGAAGGCATCAAATTACTTCTCCCGCTCTGGGTGGAGCGGGAGAGCGTGTCTGACTTTTACTGACTAAAACCCACCCGTGTTCCTTCAGTTGCATCTGTGCCAGGGAGCACGGTTTATCTTTCGTTGGTGCTGACATGTTTTTGACCCGACCGACCCTTGCTCGTTGAAGCGCCAGCCCGCGCCGCAGCTGAGCCAGTAGAGTTAAATTCAACAATGCCAATATTTTGATGCAGCCTGTCCCCACTTGCTGTCCCCCTAACAGTGACGTCTTGAGCCGAGGCCTGTACCCCACAGGGGGTGCCCTCAGCGTGCAGTCGCCTAGAATTTAATTAGTTTTTAAGCCCTGGCTGGAGGCGTTAAGTTAATTCTTAATGGCAGCCCCAAGAAACCCACGGTCAACTACGAGATGCCGGAAAAAAAAACATGTCTTTGAGGTGCGCGTGGAACACAACGCGCCGTCGACCCGGGTTCGGTCCTTACCGAACGGCGAGCCACCCATTACTCGCCATCCGCAAGCTCGCGCCTACGGTGGCAGAGAATCAGTCTGGGATTTCCGAATAAACAAATTATGGTTAAATCGACCACTAGGCGGCCACTAGTGACTATAAATACCGTACCTAGCTTTGAAACGAAACTCACAAAAATGCATCCTTCTAACTTCCAAATATTTATCAATCTGCCTTTTCCCAACGATGTTGGGGTCGGCTTCCAGTCTAATCGGATGCAGCTGAATAACAGTATTTCAAAGAAAGAAAGAAAGAAAAAGTATTTATTAGACTCGCACAGGAATATTACAAACTTAACTACACAAAATGCTTAACAAAAAATTTAAATTTAAAATATTATAAAAAGTAAAAAAATTATAAAACAAAATACTGTACGAGACCAAAAGGCCCCTATCTCAGCATGATGCTGCGACATTTAAAGGTGTCGCAGCGCTGGTATTCTGATAGGGCCCACTGCGATCTCACGGACAGATACAGAAATAAAATAATAAATAAAAATAAGATAATTATGTGTTAAATACCTAAAAAATTATGTACGTAAAAAGTATTTTTTGTAATCCGCGTGTGTGCACCGCACGTAACATCTATTACTTGTCTATGCCTTTAGTGTCTGTGACACTATGGCATCGCTGTGACAAATAGAGCGACTGCTTATCTGTCCTCTACAACCCTGTTACTGGGTAACACGATACCCCTTGGTAAGACTGGTTGTTAGGTTTTCGGGTTTCTGACGACCCGTAACGACTGTCAAAGATCCACGAATGACAGCCGAGACCAATGGTTTAACATGCTTTCTGAAGCACGGAGGAGTCTCGGTATATACAGATGGTCACCCATCCACAGACCAACCCCGGCAAGCGTTGCTTAAACTGATGGATCGACACGTGTGGCTGTTATACTTAGCCACAAGCCCCTCATTTCATCCAAGTATACTTATACATAATAAATGCATGTTCCAGTGTCTCTCTATAATATACCTACGTGTACGAGTTCCCAACTGTAGTTTACTATCCGTCAAGATAGAGCTACTGTATCTTGCAGGACAATAAAATAAATCCTCATATTATTTCAGTTCAATGGGTTTTACGTGATCCGAGTGCAAATGGACCGATCTGGCTTATCTTCACGCCTGTATTGTTTTATAGGGTGCGCAGGACTTTCAGTTCTGGAGATATGAATATGATTAAAATCTGTAAGGGGATTTTAAGCTACTGAAACTGTTTATCTAGTTTTGGTTTTAGAAAAAGACGTCACCAGAGGCTGAAGACTGTTTTGATACAACTAGGTCCTTGTGTCCAGCAGTGTCGACTAGGTCTTTTTCCTACGATAAGCTGGCTTTATTTTACACATCCTAAATAACAAAAGGATCTTCTTTACACAGTCAGTGAATATTTATTTATTTACTAACTTTCTGTAGATAATACTGTTAAAAACAAAGCACAATCATTAAATAATTATAAGGTCTTTGTAAGACAAGAAATATTATACAAAAAAAAGCAATTAAAATTATTTTCTTTCATATTGATTTGAGGAAAAAGGAAACTAATGGTTTGATATGAATACTTGATGATCGCTAACTAGCAATAATGATTTGCACCAATTAGGTGCCTTATGGACTTCCTTGTCTGTGTATTATTTTATTTAATGTTCTGTTAATAAAACATGTAAACTAAAAAAAAAATGTGACAAGTTGGTGTCTTGACAAATGTCTCGCTTTGTTTTTAATTGTTGTTTTGCCTAATTTATACAGCGTAGTTATATAACTTGATAATAAGTATGTTACTATGCCAACAGAATTTTCTGCAAAAAAATACTAGGCACTATCACTATGGGGTTGCTCTAAATTCATAACCATCATCATCATTTCAGCCGGAAGACGTCCATTGCTGGACATAGGCCTCCCCCAATTTGGGGGGGCTTGCCATAATCTCCAAGCTTGGCAGGCGGATTGGCGATCGCAGTATAGTGGTAAAATGCATAGAGAACGCTGCTGCCCATTCTGTAGTAAGTCCCTTAGTGGCCTCCTACGACACCCACGGGAAGAGATGGGATGGTGCTATACTTTACGTCCGGTTCCGCACGGAACTGATGCTCTAAATTACTGACTGACAACTCAAAGTGTGGATCACCAAAGATGGGAACATTCTTGAAGATGATGTTTTAGTCGACGTCCACATGGCCGTAATAAAATCGCGGGATTATTTCGTGCTTTGTTTGTCCCATAGAACAGATAAACGGTTTGTCCAACTCTCGCCCCCTTATTACAAAACGAGGTTTTTCTATATGTATGGTTTAAACCACTGAGCCTGTTTTTGAAATAGGAACTTAGTCCAGTGCTAAATTGATTTTTTTTTATTGAGAACTTTACCCAAATAGAAGAAAACTTGGTAATGCAGAAACTGACTTAGAGTTTTAGGCTAGAACTAAAGTTAGATCAATTTTAGTTGTGTAATAAGACGATTGGTGTTAAACCGAGCATTGAGATTTCAACAGAGCGCAGCTCGAGTGAGTCTCAGCGTGTCGAACAAACACAGTGTTCGAATTTGAACTCTTGGCGCTAAGCAGTGCGTTTAAAGCACAATAAAAAGATTTAGTTTTAACTCTTTGCGCCGATTTTTCAATCGTTATGTGACATTTATCTTAAGAAAAAATATAGTGGTTTAAAAACAATCTATCGGTATAAAAACGTGTCAAACCATCGTAACTATTCCTCAGATTAAAGTAATTTGAAAATTGAAATATTAGCGCAATAAAAAAAAAGTAATAGAAGTAAATAAGGCAACGACTAAGTCAGTAAAATAATATCTATGTATATAATACATATATTAAAGATGTATTAATTTTACCACGAAATACATTGAGACAAGAAATATCTACTAATGACAAAAACAAAATACTCATTCAAAGCGAGACCTCACAAGTTCCATCTTTGATGTCCGATATTTGATATTTTGTGCCTATTCAATACACCGCAGTAATTATTTTGATCCACAAAAGATATCTATATAATGACATGAAGCTATCAATAAATAGAAAGGAAAGTAAAGTAGTGTAATGGATATTCCTGTTATGTCTTTGTGAAGGTGTCTATTTCTATCGAAAATGTAGGGAAATAATCGAAATCGGCTCCACAAGAGTGACGATATTTGAGTTCCTCCGATGAAACCAGGAGGTCTACTCCCTAATCACGATCTCCATAGTACGGACATAAGATTTGTTGAAGCCCTAACTAAGAATGAATGACACCACGATTTGACAGTTGTTGCTATTCCAGATGTGAAAAAAAATACTGACCGGATGAAGTTATCACTATGCTCGGTTTCTATAAACAAAAACAAAACGTTTTACTTACCAATGGTAGCAGTTTTTTATTGCCAAACTGGGCATATAATAAATAGATTCGTAAGCCAATTTTACTTTTGATGGCTATTTCCATACTGGGGGATCTACTATGCAAAGTTATGAGGTCCTAGCTTCATTACTGGTAAAAATACAAGTGTCTTAATTTTAACCAATAACGGTTCGTAAATTTTAGGAACCGGCTATTACAAATTTCCATCTACTTTCTGACGGGCCCGTATTTTCGTTCACGGACTAAGAGAGTTTGCTCCCTGGGCAGTCAAGTCCGACCTTGGTGTCAGACAAAGAGTTATAGTAGGAGTCTGAATAAGCTATGCTGAATTCGGAACTATCATGAATTAGCTGTAAGTTACCATACGACCAGCAAATGTGCCTCCGATTCGATCATCAATCTGTGACAATGTGTACAGAATCACAAGAAGCTGAAATTCTGTTTCCTTTTTATTCCAATTCATCTTGGAGAAACATTAGCAGTACTTTTTCATGTACTAACACCATATTTCATTCGCGCCGCAAGAAAAAAAACCGTCGAATTCCTTTTTCAAACTTATGTGTCATTTCTTGCTTAGTATTCAGCGCGCGCGGACGTGCGGCTGGCTGTCACGTGTACCGATACTTTTTATTTATTTCATACTTAGAACTTTTGTAACAAAATATATTTAATGTTCGGGTTGCTTATAAGTTTATGTGCTTAGTTACAAGTTTCAGCTATTTCATTTAAGTTTTCTTGTACATACTAGATGCCTATACTTTCAACAGAATTTCTTTTGTAACGATTTTGTTCCACAAAATTTCTTGCCCTTTTTAGATGAAAACGTATTTCAGAAATATTTAATTTTGAAACAAACTAATAAGTTCACCAGAACACTAACACTATTAATCAAAGGTGCTAACGAACTAAGTTATCTTTAGCCAAATGACATTTACCGACCCTTTAACAGAAAATGCAGCAGTATTCTTGAATACCTCTCCAGCTGAGAATCTCACAAGTTACTTCAACTAGGAGCCACTGAGTTTGTGGTTTTATGTCGCTGCAGGTAAAGGCAAGGACACTATGCGGCCTTCGAGAAAGAGACAGGAGGAGCATTATAGCAGAATTACTTTAGTACGGCGAGTTGTAAACTGAATTCTTTATGCTTGCTTTCTGGCGTGCTACTACCGTAGAAAAACGTGCGAAATGGGCATCCTGAAACGTAAAAGTTTGTACGTTTGGATGTATGTTACTCAATCACACAAGAACGTTCGTGAACGGACGCCGTCGGTTGAGACTGGTCATCTCCTAACTTCCATGGCTAATTTTAAATCTTATATTTAGAATTGTTTTTTTTTTTTTACATTGTTCTCACATATAGAAGCAACAAGAATAATGTTCCCAAGTTTTTGTAAAACTTAACATGCTTAAAAAGAGTGTCCATGGAGTTTCTTGCCCGTTCTTCTCCATAGAGATCTACGTTTTGGAATGGGCAACTAGCTTCAACTTTCTGACAATTCAAAAGTGCCTGAAAATGGTTTAATTGAAATAAATGCTTTGAGTTTGAGTTTGTAAGTATTTTGATCATTTTTACTTCCACGCGGGCGATGCCACTGGCAAAAACGATAAGAAGACCTTTATCGTAGGTACACGTATGTGAAATGTAACATGAAATGCGGGCTTCCTTAGAGCATCCACCTTAAAAACCCATTTAAACAATTTCACATTTTGTATCTTCCATCACTCAAATCTATTCATCATCGTTATCATCTGCCCAGCTTTTTCCCAACCATGTTGGGGTCAGCTTCCAGTCTAACCGAATGCAGCTGAATACCAGTATATTTTTTATCCAAATATATTGAAAACCTATTTTTAATACAATTTTATCCTCTCCACGACACTTTTTCATACAATATTCGCTTTGTATACACTCCAGTTTGGGCTGTCACAAGCACAGCTCAATAATAACTCAATAGAGCTCAACATTTACTCGTCAATTGTATTTTGTTTCGAACTTATCTATCGTAAACCGATCCCTACGTTTTATGGAACTCCCCTACAAAAGATATCCGCTATCGTGTTCCCGTCACGGCCGTAAAATGTTATATTATACTACGTTTATTAAATACAAAAAAGGTTAAACAGGTGAATGTGGTATCTGATTAAATAAAGAGCATGATTTAAACAGAATAAGTGACACGAATATCACGTTCGCGTTTAAAGTTACCTGTAAGTGCTGAAATACTGAATGCTGTTCGGCAGTCGTTGATAATTATTTACCAAGCCCGCGACTTCATTCGCATGCCTATTGGACTTCATGGGTTTAATTGGGCGAAACACTTATTCTTTTTGTAAAATAAAAAGTAGCCTAAGTTAGTCCTTATAATATCAGCTATCTGGCTGTTAAAATTTCGTCAAAATCGGTCAAGCCGTTTTATCGAACAGACAGAAAGGCAAAAAAAAACATGATAAGCACCGTCATGCTTTCTTATGATTTTAGTAAAAAGCTTTTATTTTGACATAACTTATAGACACTTCATTTCTTTTTAATTTGTATAAATGCCTAGACGCCCGTGATTGATTGCTCGAGTACATTATCTAAACTCTAAAAATGCTAGCGATAGTTTTTTAAAGAGAAATCAAAATATTTTTGGATGTTTGTTTGTTACGCTTTCGTGCTAAAATACCTGAACTTGTTTGGATGAAATTTATCACTTGTGTAGGCCATGACCTGGATCAGAACATTCCTTCTATCCTATTAGTCTCGTGGGATCAAGACTTATGCGGGTGAAACCGCGGGGCACAGCGAGTTTTCAAGCGCGACGATCTTGTACTCGCACGATAGTCACTTTCAGCTGAGACACGGCCGTAAGATTGCAAAATGAATGAAGCCGCAGGAAAAAGCTAGTCGTACTACCCTACTTCCTACTATATCCTACTAATACTATAAATGTGAAAGTTTGTGAAGCTGTTTGGATGTTTGTTACTCAATCACGCAAAAACGGCTGAACAGATTTGGATGAAATTTGGCACACAGATAGCTTATAACCTAGATTAATACATGGAATAGTTTTTATCTCAGTACTACGTTCCCGTGGGATAATTTTCAACCTCCACGCGGGCGAAGCCGCGGGCAATGGCTAGTAATGTCATAAATGTGAAAGTTTGGATGTTTGTTACCCAATCACGCCAAAACTGCTGAACGGATTTGAATGAAATTTAGTACACAGACAGTTTATAACCTGGATTAACACATAGGATACTTTTAATCTTAGGATACGTTCCCGTGGGATAATTTTCGACCTGAATGCGGGCAAAGCCGTTGCCCAAAGCTAGTAGTTCATAAAACAGTATTGTAAAGGAGTGTCAAGCGACCTATTTACAAAATAACACATAATATTTTCCGAGTCACTCTAGCATAAAATGAACAGCTGTGAAAACATCTCGTTACAATGATAATAATATCAACGGATCCTACATTGGTTGACACTCCCGATTAAAATTAATCCATTTGAAAGGCTACTCGCTTGTGCCCGCCATTTGTAACAGAACGCCTTTGTTATTGATAGCTCTGTGACTGGCAGACACTTTTGTTTAAAAGGACTTCACATTCAGTCTAATGCTGGCTGTTGTTGTTTTCGGTAATTTGTTGACTCTTTGGACAAGGATTTTAAAGTTGTAAAATAGTGCACGTGTAGATAATCCCAACCTAAAACAGGCTCGACTATAACCTGTGGTATTCGGGGTCTACGGTGCTACAGCGTAGACCGTTCTCTACGCCGTAGCGCCTTAGACCCGGAGCATTAGACCGAGGTTTTCATTCTCACACGAAATATTTTTTGATGATTATGGAAAAAAAACGCACATAAGTGATGTTATTATTACGTTATGAATCTAGTTAAAATTACACAAGTAAATGATTTTTATTTGTTTTAGTTCGATTTTTTAAGAGATTTTCTAAAACCTTCTAACCTCAATTTTATATCAAGCTTCTATAAATAACCTGCACTATGCTACAAAATAAAACAGATATTTATTTGATTTCCAGATCACATTAACTATTAATCTAAAAGTTCATGGAACTTGCCCTAGATGTGAGCCAAATGGCAGCGCAAGCAGGAAATGTGACGATAACTCTTTGATGTATACTATCTAGTGATATTGCCAACGTTATCTATGATACACTATCCGACTAGGTACATATTTGTGAAGATTAGCCTCGAAAATGTTTACCTTTAGTTGTCACTTCAGCATTATTAAGCTCAATATCCCCACTGCTGTGATACAAGTATTTGCTCTTAGTGAGAAGCAGTAGTAGTATCCACGTCAATCATGTTTTCAAATATTGGTTCTAGGACATGTCGGTTTCTTCACGATGCGATATTACAAAGTAAAGCGCCCATCAGTGTTCGAAGCTACCCATTACCACTGGTCCATAACTCCTCCTTAAGTCATTTTTATTAACCGACTTCAAAAAGGAGGAGGTTATCAATTCGTCGGAACCTTTTTTTTTTTTTTTTTATTTTTTTTTTATTTTTTATGTATGTTCCCCGATTACTCGAAGATGGCTGGACCGATTTGGATTTTGTTTTTTTTGTTTGAAAGGGTATACTTCCCAGGTGGTCCCATGATCATCAAGTCAGGATCTGATGATGGGATCCTGGAGAAATAGAGAGAACTCTTCAAATTTTATAGGCACACAAAGCGATTTAGGTATTTTTTGGAAGAATACTTTCTCGGAGTGGTTCCATTTCAATTTGGTGAAGATCTGATGAAGAACTTTGGAGATAGGCAACGGAACTCCTCAATAAATGATAGCAAATGCACTGGGATTGCTGAAATCTCATCTCTGTCTATTGCTTACACCAGTTCATAACATAACATCACGCCGGTATGCTGTGAAGGGGTAAGCACATGTGAACCACTAAAAAGTGAAAAATAAAAACTTTTTCCAAAAAAAAAACAACCGACTTCCAAAAAAACACTACAAAGTGAAAAATAACTTTAATTTCGGAAGGCGGTGACAAAAAATTCAAATACAGCTCCAAAGACACCGACTTCCGAAATTAAAGTTATTTTTCACTTTGTAGTGTTTTTTTGGAAGTCGGTTGTTTTTTTTTTGGTTTAATATATTGACAATGCCTATAACCCATCCCCGAGGCACGTTAGTCATTTTTGAAGTAGTTTCAGTCAAATTATTTTCCTTTCTGTATACAACAGTTTTCCTAGTTTAAATAACGGTTAAATCGTATTCAATTGCTCGTACATCAAACTCTCAAATTAATTTCTCCGTCTTTCTACGACACCAAACGACTTTCATATCACCACTCAAACTACCCTTTAAACTGAAAACGTACGGAAATGGGAGAAATGGAAGAGAAATATAGTTTTCCAAAGACATCTAGTTAGAGAGAACCATCGCTTCGTTTCAGACAGATCTCAAACCGACACTTTAGCAGGAAGTATTTGAACCTATATTTCTAGAATGTTTAGTACCACCTTTAACGTATTTTGCGTCTGTCTTTTTGGCTCGAAAACGATATTCAAACGCAGAATTGGCAGGCATGCCAACGCAGTTCGAACTGTATATAATTTATTTATTTATTTAAAACGTACACCAACTACTTATTCATTAGAAACATTAACAGAAAAATCACATTTGGATAGAGTTATGGTGAATTTGTCATTTACAGGCGTACACAGCACTTATTCTAAAAATAGCTCCTTAAATATACGTTTTAACAAGATTTTTTACTCATACTGAGCAAGAGAAAATAATTAGAAACAAAGGACAAAACATTTAGTAAAAAAAACAAAATCATAATCGAAATAAGAATAAAAATTATTACTAGAGTCAAAATTAAACATCAAAAAACAAAATAATCGCAATAAGAATAAAAAATTTAGCATAGAAAACTCATAAACGAAATAAGAATATAACATTAAAATTACAATTAAAATTATTACTAGAATCAAAATTAAACTTTAAAATTAAAATTAAAAAAAATAACAGTCAAATAGAAATTCAAAACGGTAGAACACGATAACGACTGCAAAGAGAACATTCCAAATTTTTTAAGTGGTATAATTAAAAAACATTAAACATGCTTACTGAAATCAGGGTCCAGAATGACATCACTGTTCAAGAAAAGTTTGTTTCAGAATAGTAATAAATGCTTCACATTGCCATACAACGTGGCAATGCCGCCAGCCTCTTGGGTACATTATCAGTCGACAGCGATGCGGAGGAATTTTCCCACGCCTTCTTTTATTTTGTTAATTGTTTTAGTTAAGAAAAGATTTTTTATTTAATGAATTCATCAATTTGTTTAATTTGTTTTTTTTTTTTAAATTGACAGTTCGTTTTAATCCTACTAATATTATAAATGTGAAAGTTTGTATCTTTCGATGTTTGTTACTCAATCACGCTACAACAGTTGAACGGATGTGAATGAAATTTGGCACACAGATAGTTTATAACCTGGATTAGCACAAAGGATACTTTTATCCCGGTCCCGTGCGATAATTTCCAACCTTCACACGTGTTCGAAGCCGCTGGCAAAGGCCAGTTCTGAATAAAAACTACTGATAAGTCTTCACGAAAACAAATCTTTACAAATTGTTCTACCAGTAGAAGATGAGGTACTTACACGTTATGGTAGGGAGGTACGTTGTTTACGTAACAACATTAAGGGGAACCTAGTCGCGGGCTCGAACTCACTGGTGGGCCTGGCTAAAAATCACGCTGTCTCACCAGGCTTCATGTCCGACAGAGATAGTATTAGTTATGAACAGTTAGACGCTAGTCTACACGCACAACGTTATTGAGTGATGTGCAGGATCATTTATAGTAAAACATTCGCGAAAAAATTAAAAAAAAGTCCTTTGGAAGATCAGGTTTTCTGAAAAAAACTACTGCATATGATGATGATGATGATGATGGGACTCCCTTTTCCGCACGTAGACTCCCATTCGGTCCGTTGTGCGTGGGGATTCTGGCTAACAAAGCCAGCCTAGCTCCGCCCAAAAGCACAGAAGCTTCCTGGGAGCTTCACAGGCTTCGCGGAGCGACCTCACTGTTCCGAGGATTTCTTCACGTTGAGAAGCCACGGCCTCGCATTCCAGGATGACGTGGGCGGCTGATTCCTCGGCGTCAAGGCAGCCTCTGCAAAGCGGGCTGTCTGTGGCGCCTATATTATGAAGATGTTTGTTAAGGGGGTTATGGCCCGTAATTGTTCCTATGATTATTCTAAGGTTATTTCTACTCAGGCTGAGAAGCTTTTTGGTTAATCGCGGGTGTACAGTCGGTAAAGCCAATTTTGACTGTCTACAGTCTGTAGCCCGTGACCATCGGTTGTTATGAAGTTCAGTTGATCTTTGGCGAATCCACGCACGAAATTGTGAGAAAGGCAGGGGGAGAAGTGGGTACGGGCCTAGCACGTTCGTATCTGAACCTCTCTTCGCAAGTTCATCTGCGGCGTCATTACCTAAGGATCCACTGTGCCCTTTGATCCACTGGAGGGTAATACGATTGGACGTCGATATACTCTCCAGAGCTAGATGGCACTCAAAAATTAGTTTGTTGTTGGTTTGTTTGTTTGCTAGGGCTTTAAGCACAGATAGGCTGTCGGATACGAATTTAATACCGTAATTCTGGATGCCTAAGCCCTTTACTGCTGTTGCGGCTTGTGTTAAGGCAACACATTCACATTGAAAGATTGAACTGTGTTTGCCTAGCGGTATGTGAAAGTTAATGTTGAGGTCAAGGGAGTGTACGCCAGCACCTGAACCGTTTTGTGTTTTTGAGCCGTCTGTGTAGATGCGCACTTCATTGGCTCCTGACTGATCCCTTTCTTCCTCTACTGTTTGTATGACATAGTTTTTGTTGAACATAGGTTGGTTTGGTGTTCTATCACACGGGGCAGCGATGAGCGGCTGGTACTCAATCGCCCGGTCCAGGATTTTAGCGTGTGGACTGGTTAAATTCTTGCCCCATATGCCCAGATGCAATAGCCTGATGGCAGCTAGTGCCGCCTCCTGCTGTATGTACAGGTCAAGGGGAGTTAATTGGAGGGCTATCTCCATGGCTGCTGTTGGGGTGGTTCTCATGCAGCCAGTGGTAGCTGAACAGGCCATTCGTTGGAAGCGCTGAAGTCTAGTAATGGTGGTCGAGAGCTCGGTCCTTGTCCACCAAACCAGAGCGCCATACGCCAACATTGGCCTTATCACCGCTTTATATAGCCACAGAGTAATCTTCGGAGAGAGCCCCCATGTTTTCCCTAACATTCTTTTACATTGGTAAAGTGCAATTGTGCTTTTATTCAGTTTGTAGTCAAGATGCTTGTTCCAGAGCAGTTTGCTATCAAGGATCACCCCCAAGTACTTGACTTCGTCTTTAAGTGTTAATTCTGTGTTGAAGAGTTTTGGAAGCCTGTGGGGTCCCAGGGTTCTCTTGTTGGTGAAAATTATTAGTTCTGTTTTCGCGGGGTTAACCGATAGTTCGTGTTTCGTGCACCAACTCTCGATTATTTTGAAGGCCCTTCTCATGAGATCGCACAAGATGCCCTCAAATTTCCCCGATATTAGAATTGCTATGTCGTCCGCGTATCCCACCGAGTACAGACTGCTAGCATTGAGCTCTGCGATGAGCTCATTTGCGACTAAATTCCACAGTAGTGGTGACAGCACCCCACCCTGTGGGCAGCCTCTACTCACGATACCTCGTGTGGTGGTGTTCACGGTAAATTGAATAGCACGGTATTTTAACATGTTATTTATTTATTTATTTTATTTATTTATTTATTTTTATAACAATTGCTTGCTGCACTTACAGTCAGGACCAAAGCGCGCAACAAGCCAACAAAACAATACATTTAACTAAAAAACTTCACACAAACATTTAACATAGATCTACTGCTATACACAAATATATCAATATCTGGCCTCTGAGCAATCAGGGCGTTAAGCAGATTGATCGCCTGGGTTGTGGGAGCATATCGAGCAGTATGAGTGCGCACTGGCGGGGCTGCGAACAGGCATTATTAATCCATTCTATGAGTGTTCGCGCAACACCGTGCGTGGCAAGTGCCTGTTCGATGCTGGCGAATTTAGTTTTGTCGAAAGCGCCCTCTATATCAATGAAGGCGCCTAGGGTTGGGTTTTTGGCTTTGAGACCATTTCCTATGCGTGAAACTACGCTATGGAGTGCTGATTCAGTTGATTTGCCTGCACAGTAGGCATGTTGATTAGGATGTAAAGGTCTTTGTACCGAAATTTGGGATCTGATCTTCCTATCTCCCAGCCTCTCCAGTGTCTTTAAGAAGAATGAGGAGAGGCTTATGGGTCTGAAAGATTTGGGCTGGGTATAGTCGCCCCTTCCTGGTTTCGGTATAAAGATTATTTTTACCTCTCGCCATTTCAAGGGGATGTAGCGGTGGGCAAGGCAGGCTCGAAACACCTTGATGAGGTATTCAGCCAGTAAGTGTCGGCTCCATCTGAGCAGAGCTGGGAATATACCGTCCAGTCCCGCTGCCTTGAAAGGTAAGAAGGTGTTGATTGCCCATGTTATTTTGTCTTTATCGATTACCTCTAACGCCACTTCCCAATCTGAGCTGCTCGTTTCCCTCTCACTATGTGGTTCCCAGCTTTGCTGGGTGGCAATCTGGCAACCCGGGAAGTGGGTGGTTAGGAGTAGTTCGCTTGTCTCAGCGTCGTTTATTGTGTACGTGTTGTCTGGTTTTTTCAGGCATCCTATTGAGTGGTCTGTCTCTTTAGCAAGACAGGTTTTGACTCTCGTTGCCTGGTTGTTGCTTTCAATGTTAGTACAGAAACGCCTCCAACTATTCTTACCTCTGAGGCGTATCAGTTTTTTATAAGTTTTACGAGCTGTTGTATAGCGGTCCCAGTCTACCGGCGACCGTGTGTTCCTAGCTCTGTTGAACAGTCTTCTCAGCTTGCGTCGATGTCTTTCCAGTTCAGGGCTCCACCAGGAATGGCGAGCACCCTGCCTTGGTACTGTGAGAGGACACGACTGTTCATAGCTAGATAAAAGGATAGATGTGATGTTATTTACATGTTCGTCTAAATTGGTTACTGCTATTTCAGCCGGAAGGGCGGGTAATCTGCCTAGCTCAGCCTCGACTAGTTTTATAAACTTGGCTTGGTCTGTGTTGCGAGGAACCCGTCTTGGCTGTGGTTTGGTTAGGTTGAAATTAATGGTATATCGGATCCATCTGTGGTCTGAGCATGATATCTCATTAGATACATGCCAGTCCTGAATAGAGTTGGAGATACCTATGGTTGCTACAGTTAAGTCAATAATTGTTTGCGATCTCGCGTTTATGAAGGTAGGTTCAGAGCCCTTGTTAAGCAAAACAAGGTTATTACTAAGAATAAAATCAAGCATTGCCTCACCTCGGTTGTTGGTTTTGACATTACCCCAGAGCGTGTGGTGCGCATTGGAGTCCGTCGCGATGATTAGTTCCAGTTTCTCCTTTTCACAGTACTCAACCAGTGAGGCGAGCTCTGGCAGAGGCACGTCCTCGTCGCCTGGCAGGTATGCCGAGGCTAGTACAATGTCCGGGAGTTCCTGTTCGGTTCTGAAAAGCCTGATTGCTGTCAGGTCCCTTGTACAGAATTCGTTAATTAAAAGGTTAGGTACATGTTTTGGGGCAAAAATGCAGGTGCGCGGATTGGTTACGGAGGTGTCTAGCAGCAACTTACCTCCGATGTTACCAAGACCACATATTCTGCCACCCCTGATCCACGGCTCTTGGATGAGGGCGATGGTCTTGCCTTGTTGGTTTTCCAGCACTCTGCGCAAGGTGGCCGACGCAGATTGGCTGTGCTGGAGGTTGGTCTGCAAGATCCTAGTCCCGCACAGGAGAGGAGCAGAGGCTGCTGTCCTCGCCCTCACTTCTCTCCCCTTGCGGAAAGCAGTCCTCGTCCGAAAGTAGACTGGACGAGGGTGGATCTTGTGTTGATCCTGCTATTGATAGTACCTCCAGCGCTGCCATGGAAGTCGCCAGATCCACCGCCTCCCCAACACTCCCCATCGCGGGAGGCGACGGGGAGCGTCCAGGAAGCGGCGAACCAAGCTCCTCCCTGGGCGCGGTCGAGGCGGTTGTTTTTTGTGGCGCGGCGGCCTCCTCCCTGGTACCCCCCTCCTCCAGGAAACGGATGTATATACTACCCATAAGGTAGTATACCCGCCGCTGCTGTTCTTTTATGGTTTTCACCATGGGCTCTGGCACACGATAGAAGAGACAGGTGCCCGGGGGCTCCTGTCTAACCCTTTCGTGTGTCAGAGTCCAGGTGTTCATTTTGAGGTTCGGGTTCTGCCTCGCCAACATTCTGTGCAATTCTGCTGTGTCCTCGCTGTTTTCGGGGACAAACAGCATGCACATTACCTTCTTAGGTATGTCGGCTTGAGGCCGAACGGTGAGTTTGGTTCCCGGTAACGGGGACGACATGTTGGTTATGACCCCCTTGAGCCAGGCCAGCGTGAAGTTGTCCTCACACCATGTCTTGAGGACGCCTTCAGCGAAGTGGGCCCGGCCTCTGAAGTGGATCGCGGTGTTTTGGGTTGTGTCGGTTGGTTCCGGAGCTGCCTTCAGCAGGGCACGGAGCTGGTTCTCAATCAGCTGACGGATCCCCTCCGCTTGCTCCTGCGTCATGTCCATGAAGGGCTCGGTCATGATGGCAACGCACAGCTCGTTGCTCCTGAACGCCGCGGCCGCTTCGGCGTAGCTCACCGAAGTTCCATCACCCATACGGGAGCGAGCATGCTTGCTCTTCTTGCTGACCCCGGTTGGTGTGACGGAGTCTTCGGGACGTGTACGCTTTTGTGCCCTGGCCGGCGGTGCCATGTTGGTCTTTACTAATTTCTTTCCACCTCTTGACTTCATGCTGCGCTTGCGCTTAACGCCGGTAGCCTCTTCGCCTTTCGGCGTCTCAGCCGTGGCGGAGGTCTTGAGGGTCGTCTTTTTATGCGAGACTGTTTGCCATTGGTTGGCGTTTGATGGTCCTGCCCGTGGGGCTTTGGCCAGACTCGTCTGGTCCCTCTCAGAGACCGCAGCTGTTGACGCAGCCCGTGTTTTGGGCGCATCTTCAACTGCAGTACTCCTCGAGTCGCCTTGAGTGAGGACTGACCTTGGCCTTTCGGTCAGGGATGTGTTGGGGGGCGCATCCGTGGACGCAGATGAGGTTGGGATTGCTCGGGACGCAGCCTGTTGTGGCGCATCCCTTGCGGTTGCCTTCCTCATCGCATCCTTGGACGCAGCCGAGCGTTTGCGTTTGTTGGGTGCATCTGTTGACGCAGCCTTAGGCGGTTGCCGCTTAGGCGCATCTTGAGACGCAACCCTTGTGTTGGTAGTGGAAGGCGCATCTGGAGACGCAGCCCGTGGTGTGTTGGTTTTTGTAAGCGCATCCGACGAGCGGGACGCAGCTTGTGGTTTGTTTGTTGCAGGTGCAGTCTCTTTATCCATGAGTTTGGACGTTATATATTCACCGTCGGAGCTCTCCACCCGCCACGGAGCCCTCAGTCGGGGACGTCGCCCGTTCAACGAGCGAACGCCAGAGCTACTCCTTCGGTATAGGATCAACCTAGCAGGAAGTTGACGAGCCCGCACGCGACGGAAAATCGCGGGACTGTATACGACACGAGACTATGCCGCAACTCATCCCGGGACCCCACGCCACGCCGGCTGCCCCCCCCCGGTAAGTCGATCCTCGCTTGGCATCCCGCTTATGGGATGCCTCAGCCGGTTGATCGTGGGTAGCTACCCCCCGACCTCCCGTGTAAGAGGAAATCCGGGCCAAAGTGGTGTGTTGTGTGCAACCTGCTCCACTCAACCACCAGGATTCCTTCATCCCTCCGTACGGGTCCCCGCGCACGGCACAAACACGCGGGAGGTCATCACTGTCCAGCATCTGCTCTTGTTCGATGGTGGACACCCAGGGGCATGACCTCGCCACCCCTGAGGTGAATCGCCCGGTGATTTCTGTTACGTCTAATTCATATGGAATTAGACCAATAACGGGGCGGCAACCTCGAGAAGGAACATCACCAGACTTGTCTTGAGGATCTACACGACCGTTGCGCTCTCCCTCAAGACCACGCCACCTTGCCGCCTCTGAAGGAGGAGGCAAGGTAGGCTTGCGTCTACAAAACCAAGCCAAGCAAGTAAGGAAGCGAAGCGTGTTGTTGGAAAGCCAAAACATAAATTTGTAAACGCAAAACCCTCCCCAAAACTACTGCATAAATCAATGACCAATAAAGTTTATTGAATTTTTCGATAATTGAACTTATTCGGTACCGACTTGGTTTTGGAGATTTTACTCTTCTTTTATTACTTAAACACGCCCAAAGTTAGATTAAATTAGCAAGAAAAACGAATCTTTGTTGGCTCCTAACTTTTTATTAATGGGTTTTTATTTTAGAATTCTGTTTCCGTACTTAACACAAACAATATTAATAATGGGAAAAAAATCATCTATTTCGATATAAGTGACTACTATTGACTCGTAATGAAAAATGGTGTAAGTAATCATGACATACCATCACGACTGTATTCCCCGGTGGGTAAAGCAGAGTTGTGTCTATAGTACAGAAGCCAGCACATCAGGCTACCCAAATCTGTCAAATTTCTTTGATAGATTTTCAACTTTATTACATTATTATATCGTTCATGTTTAATTGGGAAAATTTTACAGTTTCGGGTAGCTTCATGTGCTGGCGGTTGTACACTCACATTTCGTCAGTTATGTTGCACAAATCCAGGCTCTGGTTTGCTACTAAGAAATTCCAGATGGAGTAACCCAATAACACTTTGCCCGACCCAGGACACGAACTTAAAACCTCAACAGAAGCGCTTGCGGCCACTAGACCGACGACCTCGCATGTCAAGTGCACACCATGTGTTCCGATAACAACAGAATTTCTATTGTGTCTGCTAATTAGACGCGCGACGGGTTAACTAGCATGTCAAACAAATCTTTGTAAGCAAGTAATTAGAACCACCTCATCATCGTCTGCCTGCCTTTTCACAACTATATGGAGGGCAGCTTCCAGTCTTACCAGATGCAGGTGAGTACCAGTATTTTACATGGAGCGACTGCCTAAGTGACCTCCACAAACCAGTTATTGGGTAATACGATACCCTTTGGTAAGACTAGTCGTCAGACTTTCGGGCTTCTGACGACCCTTAACGATAGCTGTCAAAGATTCACGGATGACGGCCGGGACCAAGGGCGTGCTCTCGGTATGTAAATATGGCCACCCATCCCCGGACCAACCGCGGCAAGCGTCGCTTAACCTGATCGATCGAACCATGCGGCTGTTATTACGTAGCCACAAGCCCCTCCAAGTAACTAGAACGACCTAGGAACCTTTATTTATGACAGCAAAACGCAGATAATTACACCAAAATATGTTCTCGTACCTAAAATACTAAAAAACAAAATAAATTTCACAAAATGAGCTCGCAGTGAACATGAAATCCAGCACTTAAAGCTATTATCTTAATGTAAGATAGTTTTAAGCACACCGGCACTCCAGAGATACTTGAGATCTACGCTCACATTAAAGAAATTAAAATTTTATTTTCAGGGACTATCTTAGAACATTTTTTTGTGTATTTTTGAGCGTCTGGAGGAGACAAAAAAAACTTTTGTAGGTTAAAAGTGCTCATAGACAACGTTAAAACTGTGCTAAAGCTGGCCCTAAGACCACCTCCTATGATTAAAATGTCGAACAAACTAGCCAAAAGATAAACAGTTTGAAATGAAATCACAGGAAAATTTTAAAAGGACGAACGAAGATTGTAGACTCGATGCGTAGCTGATTTGCTACGATACCGACGGGGTAGCTCGCGTAGCAGTATTATCGTAGCTTCGTAGCACGTAGCAGTGAAACCTTTTATCGCCCTTGGAGGTCAAATGTAGTAGCATTTTTTTTTATGGTGGTAAATCATCAAATAGCTTCTCCCGCTCTGGGTGGAGCAGGAGCCCCGTAAAGTAGTACCATTAGATCACGTTTGTTTGCTCTTCTACAAATATAATTATAATTAGCTTTCCGCCGCTTTCCGCTTTTCGCTTTGCTTTTCCTGTCTATTTGACCGATAATACCATAAATTAATTAATGGATTTTGTTACGATTTTCACCGTCATTTACAGAACACGGAAACTTTACAAATTGGATATTAAATTGTACATAGGTGCATAGAAAACTCGATGTTTTAACATTTGCCGCCATCGTACCAGTGCAAAACAGGGTCGGGTCACTAAAATATTATTTTTCAATGTCTTCTAATACTTTAATCTACTTGCCTAAAAAAGCGTTTTACCCTGTATGTTTTTATTTTATTTGTGTCTTTTATGTCAACATGCGTGGGTTTTATCCTCAAATCAAAACAAACTTTTACGGATTATAGACAACAGCGGAAGCTCGGTTGTTTTTGCGTGGGTTATGTGTACATACAATACTGAGGTTGAGAAGATAGTGGTTGAACCTTCGCCACTCTGTGAAATAATCTTTTTGCAGGTATGTAAATGACTTCGCATCAAATATCATACAATCGCAATATAACTATTGAATCAATCTGTGGTTTTATAGACAATTTAATATTAATTAGGGACAAATTATATTCTTGCCTACAAATAATAAATTGAACATGTTTTTAGTATCTAAGTATTGCGTTGTAGATGCGGGTGAGCTGGACTCCTTCTTAAAGGATTAGTCCACAATTGCAGTTGACCGCAGAAAAGTGGGAAGAGGGAAGGGATGTCATTATCCTGCACAACACTGGCTTAAGAAGAATGCGTTGTAGGTATTATTTTACTGAGTAACTTTAATAATATAATCTATTTAATACATCTTTTATTCCACCTTCTCAACTGAAAATCATGAATTATTCACCATATCTTTTGATCTTAATACATCAACAATACACCTCATTATTTATTCACAGCGACGGGAGAATTTCCCATCGGATTCCCATAGTCGTGTGCGCCTCTCAGACATTCCATGGTGTGCTATGGTGTCAAATATCGAGATATTAAGCCCCCCACCTGCTTGACGTTTATAGGGGAGTAAAATTAATGGTGTTCTGAACACCATCCATCTTTAGCTTTATGGGAAAGTAAAGATGTATTTTATATTTTCGCTGGGTTTTCGTCCAAATACTTTGTGATAGAAACTTATTAACATGGTTTATGTAAAGTGTATCTGTACTAAACAAGTATATACCGTATAATATATACCAATGGCTATCATGTTCTTATAAGTATACATTGGAGGGAACCGCAAAAACTTGGGCATTATAATTACTGTGTAAACAATACATTTATCGTTTATATATATAATTTCTAAACCAGAAAATCTTTTATACAGACCTGGACTGAACTGTTTATGCATGACAGTTACACTAATAATATCAAAACATGTTGTTTTAAGTATTTAAAAAAAAATAACAAACAATATTAATCTAAGAGCTCAAGTGCCTCATAAAAAAAGATTCACCTTTCAAAGAGCATGCATTATAGATTCACAGTTATCGGTAAAAAATAATCGAGCTTTCACTGAATTTCATCCTTCCTTTGGCCGCGTCCTAATAGGAAGCGATCATCGCGCGAATATGCAAACGTCGCGTTTATAATTAGGTCACTTTTTGTATGGTGAAACGGAACGCGTGGTCGCGCCGACAGAGGGCGCCTTATAGTTTTTCGAACATCACTTTCTAGGACACGTGGTTTAAATCCGCGTCATAATACGCGTGATGTATCTTTAAGCGATCGTCGCGTCGGCGCGAATACACGATCGTCTCGTCGACTTAAGGCGCGTTCAGGTCTTCCAAAAAAGTAAGTGATGTACAATGCGCGACAAACGCATATCCACACGACGATTGCTTACACATACTTAGAACTTATACCTACATACAATAGAGAGTGCTATGCTTGGAGTTTCACTGCATGATCGAATCAGGAATGAAGAGATCCGCAGGAGAACCAAGGTAACCGACAAACCGAAAATAACCGAAAATTGCCAAACTTTAGTGGCAGTGGGCAGGGCACATTGCTCGCAGAACAAATAGCCGATGGGGCTGAAAAGTTCTGGAGTGGGGACCGCGTACCGGAAGACGTAAAGTTGGAAGGCCTCCCACAAGGTGGACCGATGACCTTGTGAGGGCCGCAGGAGTCCGCTGGATGCGGAAAGCACAGAACCGGTTAAAGTGGCGGAGCTTAGGGGAGGCCTATGTCCAGCAGTGGACGACTTTCGGCTGAAATGATGATGATAATGATGACTTAAGACACGGTTTCTATCACAAAACAAACAACAAACAAACCCAGTTATACTTTCTACAAACATACTGTTTGACCAATAATAATTACGCTAAGCTTCCTAAGCGAGTATTATCTGCAAAGATATCCTTCAAGCCCAATACTGACAGGGAAGGTAATCAGAAGGCGGCTTTGAGCGTAAGCGGCGCATTAAGGAAAAATATTGTTTCCGACGAATCGATTACGACCTTCCGTTCAAGGGAAGCAATAATAATAAAGCTATTGGATGAAAGTTAGTGCGTTTGTAGGTTCCATCGATTTTAGTTTTTTTATCGATCACCATGTTTTGAAGTGTGGATAACCGCCCAGGGTGCGACTGATATTCTTAAGTACTTATACTACTCTTCAATACTGTTGTTTTTCAACAGTACCCAAGAGATTGATAGGCAGACAACAGATAAATAATTGGTAAAAAAGTAAGTTAAAAACTAAAATCCGACTGCGAAAAATTACTCTCTAAAAAGTATGAGACAAAAGAATATTCCCTAAAAGATGTAGTCGTATGAAATAAAAAAAGTATAGTTCTCGACTTCTTTGTCCATATTCGTTCACGTCACAAGCCTAAAACTAGCGGACAGTCAAAACGCTTCCAGCGATACCTCATCAGCAAATTATGATAAGTAGTATAGAAGTTATGAGGGAACAGATGAACATCATAACCTTCGTTTTTGATTTGCCGTAGTCGGGTAAAAGTGGGTTAGTATTTATGTAAGTATCAGCATTCATTGATGCATAATTTTTTTCAACTTCTTTAAATTATAAGATAACACTTCAATATTATTCCCACCAACACTGGATTTGGCGATCAATTGACCTTTAAAAGGGTTGCCATTTGAAAATAAATTGATCCCCAAATCAAGCGATTTTTATAGCTGCAAGTTGATGCAACTATAAATCAAAAGACGATGTTTTAAAAGCACACGCAACAAATCACACACACTTCCTAATCCTCACCAACTCATTCATCTCATTCACTCGTGTGACGTCCTGTCAATCTATTAGCGCCATTGTTACCGCTGACAATGGCCTGTAAACATGGTGGAGTTGTTAACAACTGCAACTAAGTGTAATGACAATAGTTACCTAGTTCAGCTTGCGAGTTCCAATGGGAGATTTGTTGTAATGAAAAGTTGTGTCGACGTAGTGAGAAAAACATTGTCAATTTACCCAAGACTTCTTTGCTTCTTAATGTTAAAATAGAAACGAATTTCAAGAAAATATAAAAACAGACGTACAGTTAAATTAAATAGAGTTTAGAATGCAAATACCTAGTCGCTACAAGCGCAATGAAGTTGATGATAAGGGTGATGTAAAGATTGCAATTAATTAATAGTAGTACAAACCCTTAAATAATATTCAGTTTAGCTCTATTCTTATTGCTTACTTACTACAAAAATATACTAAAATATTTTGCCAATGACTGACTAATTTATATACTTATGAGTAAATCCAGAAAAAAATAGTCATAAGAATAGTACATAGTTGGTAGGCAGCAGTTTACTTCAACAAACCAGAGAGGAGTAGTTGCGGTATACCATAACAGTAGGAATGGCTTACATTTTGTAACAGTTAAACAACATTCATTGTTGAACTGTCATTATTTACGTCGTTGAGCAGACAAATTTTTCGAACATAATATGAAGCAATGAATCAGCAATATCCTTCAAATTATTCAGATTCTGGTTGATAGTGTGTTACGAAATCAAAGAGAGACTCAACAATCCCATCACTCCCTCAAAAGCAATCCATTAGCTGCACCATAAAACTTCCCAAGCTCTTACAAATCATACCTACTGGCCACACAATACACGGAATATAAGATAAATGCTAGAAGTGGCGTGCACTTTAGACCAAAGAGTTGGAAACTACTTCATTGTGTGAAGCGCGCGAAATATCTTAAACGGAGCCTTCAGAACGGATGCGTGGCTTGATTGGACGGATATCAGGGGTGGCCAACAGTGGTCGCTGATTTTTGTCCATGGTTTTTATAACAGTGATCGTGATGTATGACTTTGCTACTTGCTAAGAATAACACCTTATTTTTGTTTAGAAAAAATTGGGATTTGTGTGAAGGTCTACTTTTAATTATGAATGTCAATTAATGCTGTGTGGACGTTAATATACCTGCAATAATAATAATTGATAAGTTAAACTTATTAACTAAACGAAACCCAGTCAGAAAATAAATGACATGTGAAAATTTTACTCATGTCAAATGATCTGATTGGCTGTTTATAATTCATTCAACCGATTACAACAGTGGACATTTTTGTTACCTACCTAACTTTTATTATGATTTTTGTTCCAGAAACGAGATGTTAATTTCAGATAAAATAATTTGCTTATACAAAAATAACAACACGCGTTCGAACGTAATCATGTTTCTATTTATCTACAAGAAAAAAAAAATCTTCAAAGACAATATCATAAACATTCCCAAAAATATTACGAAAACCGTCCAAAATTCCATATTTGACCAGCCCTGAGGACCGCGGGTGCCCGTTCCGCATTCACCGCCATTGTTCAAATTCCTTTTCAGCCACTGAAAGAACCTTTATCTAGCGTCTTCTGAAATTTCTGCACGCGACACAGTTTCAGCCTGAAGAGATGTTTTGTTGATTGGTCTGATGCGATTGCGAGTTTAATTATTATACTCGTTCATTGTTTCGCAGCGATTTCGTATTTTGTGAGAGAAAAGTTTTGTGTCGCAGTTTTAATTATTGAATTGGTTTTGATTCTTCAAATTAAGAGCCGCCATGGAATAGACTAAAGAAATACAAATAATAACATTTTAATTAAAAACAAACTATAATCCCGACTGCGTAAAAAGTAATTAAAAAAAAAGACGGAAACTCGCCAGATTAAAAAAATCTATAGACGTAAGAATCATTAACGGCCAACCCATGTGGTCTCTAGAGTGCCACAATCGAACAAATATACTATCATACAATACATACATAGGCTGATAAACACATTAACCTCTTTTGCATCGCGCAGTCGGGTAAAAAGTTATTCAAACAGAAAGTCCTCTATAACGCTCTTACACATGGTAGGACCACTACTGGTAGAACCTACTTACCTACAATTATATTTTACTAGAGAAAATATCAGACGAAAACTTTTTTATTTATCACTGGGCTATTTACATAAGCACCTAGGCATAACGAGAAATAGCCCCGAAAACGCGCTCTATTGCGGTAGGTACGGAAAAGTACGAACGCAATCATTTACGTAACAGTCACAGTTGCTGACTTGAACTAAAAATTGGCTTATTTTTGGTAAGAAAATAAAAGTTATTGTAAATTCAGCCAAAAATAACAATAATTATAATCGCCGCGTACACCTAATAAATAATTCCCTTAAAAACACATCGACCTTCTTAATTAGAGCTCATTTAAATAAATAAGCAATAAACCCCGCCATTTTGTGTGGCGGCCATCTTGGAAAGCAATGCGACATTCCTGGTTATACGAGGGTCGAATTTTATGTGCAATCCCACCAATTTAAGATAATTATGTATTAAATTAAAAGATATAAAGTATTCTGTGAATTAGTTTTAAAAAGTTGTTATATTTTGTGTTAATTTCAGTGCTAGCTAAGGACTTTAGCATTTAAATTAATTTAAATACCTAATGAGTACGTTAATAGTAAATACAAATGTATTTAACTAGAAAAACGACAATTTGCTCGAAAATTCTAGAGAATGCGTTGTTATTTCTTTTATATGTTCTAAGATATTAATATTTCGTTGGGAAAACTTAAAAATAACCATGATACCTATAATCCAAAAGAAGTATTTAGTAATTTTACGTTTAAAATTCTGTTCAAACACAGTTAATTAAAACACAGCGACTTAAATCGTTTACTCAAATGTTGTAGATACTCAAATGAAACATTAATTAATTCTAAGTATTTGATTTTAAGTTAACTCCTATTTCAGTCAGTGTGCCTGTCTTGCACGATTTAAAGTTAAATCATCAGATTTATCTAAGTAAACTACCTCAATTGATTGAACTCCTGTATGTATTAAATACATTTCTGTACTTAGTACCAATGTGTGTGTGTTTATGGTAGGTACACTCACATAAGTAATCACACTGTAATGACAATTAAGTTAACAGATTTTTATGATTTGTTTATCATTTATATGAAGATTCTTTTATATTTTGTGAATATACGTTGTAGGCCTTGTGGACTGTAGATGTGTAGAACATTTTCCATTTTATCGAGTACTTGGTACTTGTTGACAGGGCTACACTGTCCTCCTATACCTATTAGCACTGTAATTTTAAAACATTGTAAATGCCAATTACTTTTAAAAGAGTAAGTAGAGTAACCGTGGAGTTCTTGCCGGCTCTTCTCCATAAGAAACAACCAATTGAAACCGTGCACCTAGCTACTGACGTTTCATAAGTGCCCAATCGATTGCACCTGGACTGACTGAAAGTATCTCAACACTATATAATGATCTAGCCAAAAGTTACGCAAGTAGGTAATCTGTGTCAAAACTAAATCACTTTTGCACTTGGAGACGAGAGCATCAAATAGAAGACGATGTTACTCTGTTAGCAACTGTTCGTGAAAATGACGGATTTTGAAAATGTCAAGACAAATAATTTTTATGATTTGGCTACATTTATGTACGACATGTAAACAAAACATTTAAGGCTATAAATAAATATTAAGTTGGCCACTTCCGACTAAAAATAGAACATCACAATCCACCCTAATTAACCTCTTAGCACCCACACCGATTTATTTTTAGAAATATCGACAATTAGCCCAAAAAACAAGCAATACGACAAATAAGTTGGTGAAAAGTTGACCCTCATCACACGGGCCGCTGTCACGCGCATAATGCTTCGCGTAATCGAATTAATTACGGCAAATAAAGCCGGACCTTCACGCCGCGACGCGTGTGACAGAGAAATGCGACACGCCCGAGACTTACATTATTCATCACGCATTGTGGTATTGACAATTACTTGTATAGAGCAGGGTTCTATTCAGCCTGTATCGGTTTTCAATGCCTGTGAATGGGAACGTGTTCGGGGTTTTGTCTGGTAGGCTTAGGTCGTATGTTTTTATAGCATTGATCGTTAGGTAACTAATGGTTGTATTCTTGAAACGTAAGTTTTTATCGACACAGTATCCAAAGGTCTTTGTTAGCAACAATGAGGCTAGATCGTGTTTCATAACATCGCCCTTTTTTGTTGATGGAATGTGCTTCAAACCGCAATGAAATGCGTGAGATTTCTGTGCCTGATTTTAGTATTATCCAGTACAGAAACTCCCGAATCCTCAGTGAAATTAACTGGTTTCTTTTTTAATGCTAGACATTATTATTACTGTAAAATATTTACATAATTTAAAAGCTAAGTCTTAATAAAATAAAATGTACAAGTAGGTATATAAAAACTAAAAGAATCATAGGACATAAAAAAAAATCGTCCGCAACTTTGTCAACAGGAAAGGTGCCCGAAAGGCTGTCAGCATTGCCACGTTGTATGGCAATGCTGATACTTTGGCTATTCTGGTTTCTAGTTATCTACAAGCCAACTACAAGAAAACCCGGATATCGTAACTCTAAAGTTCTAAACACAGTTTCAAATCACTTTCATACTTGTCCTCTAGCAGCACCTTAATTGTGTAATATATCAATCATAATCTGAATCATTTTGATGGTTATTGCTAATCCATCGCTTCATATGTTCGAAAAAAAATCTGCTTAACAACGTAAATAACGCAATCAGACTCAAAGCATTATTTACAAGCAGTTTTGAACTGTCAAACAGTCGGTTAGTTGGTCAAAAAGTTGAAGCTAATTGCCCATCCGAAAATGTAGATCTCTCAAGTAATGATGTAGGACAATAAAAATGAAAGGCATTCCTACTGTTAGTGCGTTAGGCAATTAACCCGCATGCTGAAACCAATACCTTTACTTTAAAAAATAAACAGTATTTTTATTCAGCTGACATAATTGTAGGAATATTCTTAAGTAATTTTTCATGTAATATTTGATGTGTGGCCTTGTAGGCTCCATAGTGTTGCTTTATCCATCACCCTTCTCACCTAATCGATCAGCAAATGTCTTGAAGGCTTTTTCCTACTTTTAAAACGTCGCATGTTTCACAGCCTCCACAAAGACCCTGATTTCGGAGGGACCCATAAATCCTTTTACACCCAGGTAATAAAAGGTGGCAATAATTGGATTGTTTGAAAACAGACTTATCTGTGAATTTGGATCTATTAGATTACGCCCTTTATGCCCCTAGTTCTAGTGTCCTGAAGATGTAGGCCTGTAATGTGTAAAGAGGGACAAAGATTTAAGTTAATATGGCACGTGTTACAATGACGTGGAGGTACCTAAGTGAGGTACGTGTTTTATGTGGTATGTGAGCTACTGTTTAACCGCCCTTGGGAGTCGTAAAGGGGACGCAATTTTGTCAATAGGATCTTGTGATAGGCAAACTGTGTGTACTTAAGGCAAATTGTCACTATTGTCCATCTAACAACTTTGATAATTCTTCTAATGCATTTTTTAATTCATCATAATAACATTGAAACAAAACTAGATGAGGTCGGCGTTTCCTATCTGACTTGACTATACTGAGAAGAAAGGCCGAAACAAATTCAACAGTCTCTTTTAAAGTCCAGATATAATCTTGGAAGATATGTGAAGATCATGGAGATTCGTGTCTGAAATGGTATTTTGAGGAAAGAACCACACAGATTGAGTAGGCCTGTCCAGTCGGTGTACGCACGCACGCATTAATATAGGTTATAATAAATGCCTCATGACTAGCTTACGTCAAGATGCAAATACATATCACAGGTCAGCAAAAAACAATATTGAGCAGTAAAAATAAATGACAGTAATAACAGAATATATACACTCGGCTATCTAAATTGATAGGTATTGAATTAAACATGACTATCTACTTTAGATTATTATTAGGCCTACACTTGCCCTACAGTGAGACAACAACAAATTACCATAACATTGCTGGACACTGCAATCACTTGACAGCAATAGAATGCCCAGATTAGATCCTACGATAATACAGCTTGAATTAGTGAACAGTAATTAAAATCAACAGGTGGAGATGATTCGCATAGCCACGTCAAGACCCCATCACTCAGCTGAGCGTTGATTTGGAATGACAAATGTACATAATTAGCTGTCTGACAGGCTCAGTGTTTGCTTAAATCATCTGTTATTCAGTTAATTGGAATATTACATAGTATTTATACAGTGAATAATTAAGATTCTGAAGGCGGATAATATAGGACGCCTCGTCAGTGGTTACACTTTTACCTTAAGCTGGACTGGAGTATGGAGTTTCAATAAAATACGAGGCTAGCTAAAACCTGCAGCCTGCAGTAGCAACGATATGCCAAACGGTATCCAGCAGTGACAATCTTTCAGCTGAATGATGCTATTGATGATGATAATGGTTGAGCTGAATGGTGCGTCATGTTCGTGAACGGGCGCTGTCGGTTTGGACTGGCCATCTCTTAGCTGCCACGGCATATTTTAGTTATTTTATTTCTCGTTTGTTTTTTCTTTGGTTTCTATTTGCTGTTTTCCGGACGCATTTTTTATTATACTAGTATCTAATTATAAATTTAACAGTAATGATGAAACTAGATGTAACCAATGTTTGTAACAATATCATTTAAAAGAGTGTCCATGGAGTTTCTTGCACGTTCTTCTCTCCACATATACTTACTATGCTTTGGAATAGGCAACTGACTGACTGACCAACTCCTTGACAGTTAAAAAGTCCCTGTAAATGGTTTGAATGAAATAAATGCTTTGAGTTTGAACTTTGAAACAATAGTGTAGTCGTCGCAAATGCGTCTGCTACATGCGAAGTCCTGGGTCCTGAGATCCTCTAAGAGGGGTTGTTGTTTTTTGGGATTTTAGGAAATATTCAGTAGCAGCTCGAAATCTAATGGCTATGGACTCACCCCAATTAAATGAGATAATTATAACGCAACCAAATAAATAATAACATAGGTATAGATGAAATATTTTTAACAGGGACTCGTGGTTAAATGATAACAGCTAGGTCGATCTCAGGTTAAACTACGACTGCCGCGGTTGATTTGTGGATGGGTGACTATCCGTTATGTATCAAGAACCCTCCGTGCCTTGGAAGTTGGACCCAGCTGTTATTCGTAGTCTTTGACAGCATGGCCGCTGCATGGGCATCAAAAGTTAAGCTACGCTTCCCGCGGTGGATTGGTAAATGGGTGACGATTCATTACTTATGGAGACACCATCACGGCTAGACGCCCCGGCTGTCATTCGTAGTCTTTGATAGTCGTAACCGGTAGTTAGAAGCTTTAAGTCTGATAACCTGTCATAGCGAGGGATATCCTGTTAACCAGTACCTGCCAACGTTGTAGAGGTAGGCGCTTCATGTAACATATTGGTAGATAGTCAACCTAACCCAATTTTTTTGGAAAATTGTTAGGCAAATTGATAGGGTGAAATGTAGGCGTTAGTGTGTAGGCATTTACTTTTTTTTTTTTTTCTAAAGAACCTTTTTTCTGTTTCCGTTTTCCGGTCTCATAGTATCAGATTCCGCGTGGCAGCCCCATCTCAAAAACTCGCCCTGCATACCATTATACTTTTCGTAAAAAAAAAACACATTTTCTTTCTTTTTTCTTTTACAATAAATGGAATCGCCAGCCATTATAATTAATGCCATTTTTTGCCGAGTCCCAGTGAAAATGGTAATTTCTTACGGATTGCTACTAAATTAGCTCCCGGGAAGACCTTGCTGTATTAATTACGAAGCCACTTCAGTAAATTAAGACTTTTTAGTATTCCGTATTAATTGAGAAAGAGATATAGGTGCCTATCTATTGTTATAGGGAGCGAGCTTTTGTCGTATTACAGAAATACGAAGGTATAATTTACGAAGAATATTAGTGAACACTGTTTTGATGTTATTAGTAGACCTGCATCCTAATTGAGTAGGGCACTCTTTCAATTATAATCAGAAATAAAATAAAAATTTACTTCGAACCCAGATTGGCCGGAGCAAAGAGAATCTCCACAGATGGGGTCCACGGACGGATCTCAAGTGTGTATGCGGCACCTCCATACAGACAATGCCACCTTATAGGTATCCCGCGCCCTGTCACCTGTGCATTTTGATGACCTACTGACTGACTCAGTAAGCGGAGTTCGCGAATCTGAACTTTAGGCCGAAGATATTTTAATTTTTTGCCATCGATACGCTATGAAAATTAGGAATCATAATAAATTGATTGCTAGGTTAGAAAAAAACATCTGCTCAGTAACGTAAATACCGCTATCAACGTGGCTGAACTGTCAAAATGAAAACCATTGTGATCAATTGCCACTGTATGTGTGTAACGTAATTACCCTGCTGAGGTAGTTGCTCTTCATATTTTAATTACAAATGTGTTCAAAGAAGTATAAGTAAATAGAAAAGTAGTCTTTGCGACGTGTGATAGGTTTATGTGGGCTAAAACTGTTCTATGTACCTTGTGTGCTATGTATTCATTGTAGTGTATTCATTGATTATCTTAAAATAAAACACCTAGTCTCCACTAGACTATTTCAGACAAAAATCTACATGGCCTTCACATGATCTGACTAAAATTATGTCAGGATTTTGAAAGAGACTGTGCCCTCTTAGGTTGTTTCGACCTTTATTTTCAGATTAGCTAGTGAAACACCAATTTTTTAAATATGATTGACATATAAAAGTGTTTGTGCAAATCTACTTACAGAAATAAAATCATTTATCAAATAACATTCGTACTTAAATTGTGATTTACCTATTGAGTTGTGATGATAATAGTTTTATAAAATTGTTTTGAGCCTAAGTGTCTCATTATATAATTATGGCAACTTGAACAGATATTTAATTTTTAATTTTCATACATAAAAACTATCACAAACATGAAAATTTAAATAAAATACATTTAAAAAAAGGTACCTGACCCGATTACTATGTTTGGTAGGTATGTAATCGCCTTACAGGGTATATTTACAGTTACCTATATATTTTGGTACTCACTGAACAAATAGCTGTAGGCCGTTGTTACAAATAAGTAAACTGAATAAAACGGTAAATATCTATATATTTTCTCTCTAAAATATCCCAGTATTTTTTTTATCGTTGAGAAAGAAAATACTTTGCAAAGGACGATTGGCACTTACATTATAGCAATTTAGGACTATTTAGGTTTATGCAGAGGGGTAATTACGTAATACACTATCAGTAAGGATCGCTTTAATTTAGACAGTTCCACAACATTCATGGCGTTGTATACGTTGCTAAGCAGACAATTTTTCGATCCTATGAAGCAATGGATTAGTAATAACCTTCAAAATGATTCAGATTCTGATTAATTTAATAATGTGGTACGCAATTAAGCTGCAGGTTGTAGATAGGTATATTAAGCATACTTAACCTACCTAAATTAGTTTTATAATTGATTGCAGAGGTCCAAAATATGAATAGCTGTTTTAGGCATACTACTACAGCTAAGGTTTTCCATAAACTAAATACTTAAATAATAATACCTTTGACAGTGTAATCTAGTATTTATATTTAAGTACACCATGGTCCACCGTCCATCTTCACAGTGACATAGTGTCCTGTTGTATTTCCACCCTCCAATCCAGCACACTGTGTGACCCATCGCACGAATACATTGTAAAGAGAAGACATCACTTTTGTCGTAGGTATATGAGTATACCCTGCAAAATTGTCACGACTGTCGTGCGAAAGAAATATAGTGTAATTAGCGACCTCTCATTTCGGTCGCCTTTTGTTATGGAAATTACATCGGGACCCAAGAGTATAAATAGGACGAGCAATAAATATTGGATAGGTGGCTCGAACAGAGAATACGTAACAAACAATGTACGTAATAATAGTTTTAGATATTTGTTGAGTTACAAAACTTGAGTTTGTTTGCTTTGTTTCTGCTTTCACAACTGAGTATTCTATAAAAAATAATATTTTATCAATTGAAATCGACTTTTTTGTAACGCAATAAGTATTGGATTTATTCAGTGTTCTAGACGACTGTTAAATAAAATTCCCACAACCTATATATATCCGTTGTCCAAGTATTATTATGATTCTAGCGGTTGCCAGCTGTTTCGTCCGCGTGGATGGGAAAAATGATTGCACGGAAACGTACTACCGGGTGAAAAGTACGTAAAAAAACGTAGTACCTATTTGCTAATCCAGGTTACAAACTATCTCTGTGCAAGTTTCGTTTAAATCCGTTTAACCGTTTTTGCATGATTGAATAACAAACAACCAAACTTTCACAATTATAATTTTCAGTAAGATAATACTAATATGAATGAGATGTGTGTACCTACTTACCTTCTGTAGGTAGCATCACACTGATCACCCCATAATTCAAATGCCAGTGATATTTTTATCATAACCGCAGCAAAAATTGGTTTTCTGTAGCAGCAAATTGGTTTTCTTGATCAACTATAAATTGTATCCAGATCCAGCTATCATAACATAAGGTGCTTCACTCGTCATTCATACCCCAAGGTCTTCGCGTAAGGAAGGGGAGCCTACCGGTTCCTAAATAGATGGGGGTCTTAATATATTATATCATACAGGTCACGGCTTATTTTCGCGAGGGTATCGGGTCCTTCCGGGGTATTATGGCACTGAAATATGTAGCTTGAAGTTAGGCTTCTGTAATTTTAGGTGAATTTAAAAGGGTCACAAAAGAAAAAAATGGTATGGTTGCCACAATGATGAGTTGACTTCTGGGTTGTGTATCATGGGTTCGATACCCGTACAGAAACCATTAAGGAAGATTGGGCACAAAAAGCTACTCACAGAAAAAAGGCTAGGTGGCACTCTTGCCCAGTGCCTACTGGAAAAACGAAAAAAAAAACGTTCCCGGTGAATGTGCATTTAAAGAAAATTTATATTCATTCTGTCGGTCATTTATTTTCAGTGTGGAAATTGAACCTGCACACACCATAGTAGCCAGTTACTAAGCCACTGTGCTAACCGTGCCCTCTAATTAAAATACATGTATATGTTTAATTGACTAATATTAACACTTCCTACAATCACCCTGCACCAATTAAATGATACGATGCCAGATAGCATTAATTGAACAATTGAATTCATTGAAGACACTGATTTATGATGGTAATGTAATCAATGGGTAGTTTGTGGCTGATAGTTCACTGATAAGGAGTGATAATGGAGGTTAATTTGGTATGACATGTAATTTGTACCTTAATAGTATACAGAACGGTAGCAGCATTTAATGAAGAGATAATGATGCTGATGTAATACAGGATAGTGGCGCCGTGCCTCGGAAAGCACGTTAAACTTTTCATTCCAGCTGTCATTTGTAGATCTTTGACAGTTCTTACGGGCGTTTAGAAGCCCGAAAGTCTTACAACCAGTCTTATAAATTATTATAGGTAGACTGAGTAACTAGGCTGTGGAGGTCAGATAGGCAGTCGCCCCATATAAAATACTGGTAGTCAGATGTATTCGATTTGACTGGAAGTTGACTCAGACATTAGCGAAAACGCTAGACAGATTATGATGAATTTCAGGATAGTTATGACGTTTTTAAAATTATTCGATTAGTAATTGTTCAAAGAAATTTCTAAGCAGAAAACATAAATATACCAACTGTGTAGAGAATTCTATCGCTTTGGCAGCCTTGTGTTGATCAGTCAATTGAATTGATATAAAAAACATTATTCAAAAGGCTCCGCAGCAAGAGATGAGGCCATTTATAGGCTGATATTTACCCATCTGTCGAAAAGGAAAAGATTAAAAAAAATGGTAGATAACAACCTATATTTACGCACAACATTATGGTCATAAAAATATAATAAACTATTCAATACAAATAATCCTTTACAAAGCAAACAGAGTGATAAAACAATAACAATTACCTGCCACTTCAAAACAAAACACAACACACGTCATACTCCTCAATCATCCCAACTCAACCACGTTTGTTTCACAAATTCACACATCACGGCTTTGACCGTCAATACTGCCCATCCTTGTCATAGTCGATAGGCGACTATCCTTCGTCGCCGAACGGGTATGGCCGTCAGTTTGACGGAGGTAGGTGTCATCGTTCAATGACGTCACTGTAATAAGGCCTAACCCGATTTGTCGCGATCTGTTTGGTGTTTATGTAGATGTATATATTGATTTGTTTCGTAATGACGTGTATTTTAATTTAGGTACATGGTTTTTGGAGGTAACGCGTCGAGTCGATGAACCTAAACACTATGTCCAATGAATTTGAGTTATCTCACCGTATGAGCGTGAATTACTCTGTATATTGGTAAAATCCGCATGAAAATCCGTACAGTAGTTTTTGAGTTTACCGCAAACAGACGGACAGACAGACGCGGCGGGGGAATCTCAATATGTAGTGATCCATGGCAAACCGACAAACATTAATAAGTAAAAACTAAACCAGACAAGACATATTGTTGTTTCGTTTTCGTGTCAATTAAGAAATGAATTGAAAAAGTGTGAATTTAACTAGCAAAAGGTTTATACGGAACTTTAGTGAAAACGTAGATACAAATGTATTATTACTTTAAAATGTATCTAAGGTATCGAAGGAACTTTGCGAATTTCAAAAATATTTAAAGAGATTCCAATTTGCAGGGCAGTCAAATATGAGGCACGAAAGACCTTTTAAACCTTTCTTTAGTCCTTTAAAAAATGAAACCGACGAACTTTGCATATTGCTGGTGTATTTACTCGGTAACCTTTCAGTAACGTCCATTGACCCCAACATTTAACATAAATAAATACCTCAATTGAAACGTTTTGATCTTTCTATTTATTACTTAAACAGTTCTCGGATAAGTTTATTTCCGTTCGTTGTTTCAATATTATCTTGTTCATCCTTTGTGGCTCACAGTTCAAGACCACTCGTGCCCACTGATGAGATGACGACGAATTTATTGTATTTGTAAGTCAAGTCAACTACTACCAATAACAGAATTCCAGGAATTTTTACCCGCATTTAGTTCTATCTTTAGTATCTATAATAAATCAAGAATAGCATATTTCGTTGAAACATTGGAATTTAATAATCATTAAAATAAAATAAAAATACAAATTTAAAACTGACCGCAGTCATTTCTTTTCAGCACGATATTTTCCAAAAAAAAAAGGTAGCACCACTGACTACCAAAATGTTACCTATATAATTAATAAACTTAGTTTACTTTCTAAGAAATACATGGTAAGTATTCAGTGTAATGACCACTACTTTAATGTCCTTTATTTATTTTCTATCCTTGTTTACTACATTTTTAAATATTTTTATAAAAGTAACTTAACAAAAAACATTAAAAAATATAAAAAATAGTGGTCCGCCGGTATCGGGAGCAGGATCCAAGCTACCGGTGATTAGGGCTCCAGAGACAGGAACCTTCTCACGATGCAAGCCGTATCGAGGAGTGCCTTCTGAATCAGACCTTTGATCCAACCGGCTAACGAGGGCCTCGAGAGATGTTGATCGAGGCTATCGGCCAATGGACTGGTCCATTGGCTGATACGACAATCGGCACAATGACAGCCGAGTTCACATTCCACATGTCGACAACCTCATGTGCTAAGTCAAGATATTTAATTTGTTTCTCTTTCTTAACTTTTTTAACCTATTTTAACTGAAAACAGTCCATTTTCTTCAACATAACCTTTGAAACCATGTTCGCCCAAAACGGGTTTGCGATTTCAAACTTATTTGTCCAAGATAAACTTAGGAAATATAAATGAATTGATAAAGCCACATGGAAGTACCATTTGGCTT
This sequence comes from Antitype chi, assembly GCA_947359405.1. Taxonomy (NCBI): domain Eukaryota; kingdom Metazoa; phylum Arthropoda; class Insecta; order Lepidoptera; family Noctuidae; genus Antitype; species Antitype chi. Next base: position 20,687,025 of record OX375819.1, read on the forward strand.
TATCAATTCACTTATATTTCCTAAGCTTGGAAATTTTACTGACTTGATTTAATTTCGGTTTTACTTAACGTGCCGAATATGACCTATCACAGCGCGAGAACTCTCGAATGCAATTTCGGTTTCGGTCGTAGTTTCGGCAGGTTTGCCGCTGAAACCGAAACTAAACCGAAACTCGTTTTTTTGCCGAAACTCGACAGAAACCGAACTTTCGGTCGGACACTAGTGCGTTTACAAACATTTAAACTCACATACAATAACAGCAATTATTTTGAAAAGAGTAGTTTTTTGCCGGCTCTTTCATCTCCATAGGAAGCGACAATTTGGAACCGTGCACCTAGCTTCTGATGTTTCATAACTGCCCATGCAGGTTTATATGATATAAAATATTTTGATTTTGATTTTTCCAAATTGATTTTGGTCTGAGAATATTTATTTAAAGTATTTGAGACTGGACGCGTAACGTGAGTAGCAGGAAAAGAGTTCCTGGAATGACTTCAGTTGGGCATTTTTCCAGCAGTGGGATAGAATAGGCAAAGCAAAAAAATACTTAAATTGTTCGACTACATATTCGGAATACAATCAGAATAAGGAAAACAAAAAACTTCCAAAATTACCTACAAATTAGACGTGACATATATTCATCAAGCTAATTTGCGATTTTGCACATATTTCACAAAACAGTTCCAATTCTGGAAGATTCTGGTAGCTTTCCGAAGCACAAACTGGATTTCCCTACCTATTTTTGAACTAGTTTTAGGTTACTTTAAAGTTTTCATCAACCCGCTTACCGCTCCCGCCCATAACATGTCCGCTACTTCTTTCAAATTAGGATGTTCTAATTGACTTACCCGGGCACACGAACTCCGTGTGGTTTCACTTAAGTTCCAAACAGAATTTTATGTTTAATTTGAGCTACTTAACAATGATATTATACTTATGTGCGAATGTAGCACATAAGAGATTTCCATGTGGTAGAAGAATATTTGATCATGTGGTAGAAGAATATTTGAATAAATTTGGATGTGTGTACTTATGGAAAGTGGGAAAACAGGAACCCGTTTTTCCTTATTTTCTTAGTACCTTAAGGCCATTTTCTTATTGCTTTAACAGTCTAATTTCAATACCATTTTAAACGTCTACCGATGTTGCTGACTTATTCTTGCGGAGTTATTCCTACCTACCCCGATTGCCAAAGGCGATTGGAGCAAGTTCTAAGTTGAGAGGAATACTACTGTCCTTATCAAGTTTTTCTTACTAAATAAACAGAAGTGCTGCTGAGCAGTTTGTTGGGCCACTTCTTCCCAGCTAAAGCACTAGGAAGCGGTAAAAACTGGGGGACTGTCTTATGTAATTATGACGTTCGAAAAGTGCTAACTAGTTTGAATAACTGACTTTTGATTTTATTTTTGATATATTCTGGACACACGATAAAGGAGGTTGTTGCATATTTTAAGCCATTTACCATTCCAAGCTAACTCATGTTTTAAATTCACGAAAAGAAACGTAAAAGTAACATCAGAACTGTAGTAAATTGAATAAAAGACAGCAAAAAAACCGAATTGACTCGTTCGCGACGCCCTAGGCGACAAAGTGAACCAATTAGCGACTGGCCCGTCTGTAACTACGGCCATCCATCCGTTCGAGCGCTGGTAAATGCAAGTATGCATTTTGTTAGGCTGTGGCACGGATTTTTTAAAGTTACAATATACGTGAGATATGGTTTGTTTTGCAGAAAACAAATACTATGATTAACGAATTAATTCCTTCGCATGGTCGAGTCTGAACTTCACCAAATGCCTATGTAACGGAAACTTTGAACATGATTTTGACCTCCTTCAAAACGTCGAAATTTTGCATACTTATGAAGGACCGATGACATTTCAATAACTAAAAATTAAAAAAAAAAACTGAAAATTCACGATTTTGTAGTTAGCAGAACTAAAAAAAAAAATTTTTTAGTTTGGTTTTTAAAGCGTGTTTTTTTAGTTTTTTAAACTATTATTTATTACTGATTTAAGTAAGTACAATTACAAAACCTTCACCCACTCAAAATGTTCCCCAGTTTCCGTGCAGTACCTATCTAATACTTGCTAAACCTAGTCAGTACGGAAGTAAAGAAAACTATAAATACTTCAAGTGTAAAGTTTCTCTTAGGTGTGTAATTTTAAATGAACATGGCAACAGGTGCCCGACAGGTGGTTCCAAATGCCGGCTTATAAAGGAGTCCGCTTGTACGCTGTTATACACAGTGTGTGTGCTTTGTGTACTTTAAGAACACACTGTTGTACCTTTGTTGTTGTGGAGAAATGAAAGAACAACACTGTCTTCCTGGAGTGCGAAGACAATGTCACGTGGGGTGGATTATTTGCAATTTTTGTAGGGCGCTTGACGACCTCATTCCATAAAAGTAGTTTGGTTGACACAGTGACTAAACTATTTAATTTTGCGCTATTGGCTACAGGTTCGAAAACCGAGCAGAAATAACTATTTAGTTAGACTCAATTATCAAAAAGGTGTTAATTACCAAGTACTTTACTTTAATAACTTCAATAACTTCTATCCAACATTGAAATCCAACTCATTCGGTAAAACCAAAGCACGGCAATGGGCCCGTCACTTTCCAGTGTGAGTAATAAAAATTTGACACCGTTGAAATAATATCCCTTAAAGACAAGCGGTTTGGCGAAACCACGGTATAACAGGTACAGCCAAATAAAAGGTACTTACAAGTTTTCGCGAAAATCTGAATTTGCCCATATCTTTTTATCGTGTTGACTCAGGACCTTGATTTTTATACAACTAATAAGGACTATAGACTTCAGTATCTGGTATAAATTTCACCTTGCTAAGGCCACCCATCTCTGAGAAAATCGGTGGTGACACACGGCCAGATAGACGGACAGACGGACAAGAGAGTGATCTTAGAAGGGCTCCTTTTTTACCTTTTGAGGTACGGAACCCTACAAAAAAGGAATATTAATAGTAAATTAAGTATCAACAAATCATAAAGCTGTCAAAACAATGCACATTAATTTTTCAATTAGGTAAGTAACATGAGTCGAAACTTTCTATGCGGTAAGACATACAACAGATCCAAACTATCTCTCCTGCACCCTCACACATGGGACAAGTCCTCTCCGATTGTCTTGAATCCTTTTCTCTGAAGTCCTTTTCTTTCGTTGAATGCGCCGCTTGTCGATGAGTCCTCTTGAACCCACTCTTCTCTTCTGAAGTTGCTAAGGCTCCACATTTGTCCGCTTCTATGTACAAGAAAATGGCTACCGGCGTTAGGTCGGAGAACTCGCCTTCTTCTGAAGCTGCAATGAAGTCGTACCCTCGGAACTTGAGAACAGTCGGCATCTTGTCTATTATTTGCTTCACTACCTCTAAAGAATGCAGGTACTGTGGTTTCTTCAATCCTTTTATCGCTGCTACGCTGTTGTTGATCTGGCTCGCGAAGATCATGTGTCCCTTGTATTTTCTAAAATCCATCCATCAAATGAGTAGTAAACGGTAGGCACGACTGGGACTTCTCCGACTATTGTTAACCTGCGATCCCTACTCACTGAGCTTAGTGACTCTGCTGGCGGCACACATCACTACGTACCCCTGAATGCGTTGTGTAGGACAAGGACCTCGGGGAGATGTAGACTCGAAGAGGATACAAAATAAAAATAAAAGTCTTGCCCGCAGATTTCGCCTTGTCCTTATAATTTTACCTCCTCGGTGGCTGAGCTGCGACTGGCTTGTGCTGACAATAGCACGCCTTTTATATGGGCCACCTTTCAAATAAGAATGTGAAGAAATGTCACAGTTAAATACAATTGTGATTCCATGTCTCCCTGACGCCTTCTAGCATCATATAGCAAAATTAGAGCGGCTATCATCTTCATAGAAAATCTTTAATCTCGAGCGTCAGTATCGCCATCTAGGTAAATGAAAATCCGAGATGGGGGCCAAAAAATGTTTAGAATTTTCCATCATGGGTGTCGTTTTCAGGGTTTTTGAGGTCGATTCCTTTGACTCACGAATTTTATGTCATGGCGTTCTCGGCGCTACTTACCCCTACGTGCCTAGATAAGGTCTCGTCGCTGGCACTAACAATTGCAATGCCTCTCATTTTGACAGTTCAACTACTTCATTGCGTTTTTTACGTTGTTGTCCAGACGATTTTTTTAAACCCATGCCATGGATTAGGAATTTCCTTCAAACCCATTGACTTGTGATTGAAACTGTTTTACGTAATTAGGGTTATATTTGTGCGTACCGAAGTTCTTTAAAGCCTTTATGCCGCTTACGTTGGGAGTGAACTGGTAGCAATCGTCACGTAACGAGAAGCGTGTAAGTATTAGAAAGATACAGAGGGAGACTGATAGTTTTTCTGGTCTGGAAAATCGACATCTAATTTTCAAGGGTTTGCGGTTCAACATCATCATCTGCCTAGCCTTTTCCTAACTATGTTGAGAGGTCGGCTTCGGGACTCACCGGATGCAGCTGAATACCAGTATTTTACTTGAAGCGACTGCCTATCTGACCTCCACAACCCAATTACTGAGAAATACGATACCCTTTTTTAAGACTAGTTATCAGACTGAATTGTCCGAATAATCAGATTTTATTTTGACCTGAGACTGTTGGCTTCAACAACAATCGAAAGGGATTGCAGAAATTGACTAAAAATTTGTAGCCACCTTCTTGACTTTTCATTTTGAACTTCGTTCCTGATGGAGGTCACCCAACCCCACACGTGTTTTTTTATTAAAGCTGCTATAGTTTAAAATGTAATATATCCTACTTATATCCGCCTAATAAAGTTTTTCTGTTTTTGTTTCAGGTAAGCTATGTTCAAGCCCAGTAAATTCAGAACCACTCCTGCCAGGTACATTTAGTTCGTCTTTGTAGGTATTTATACAACAATAACAACACTTCTGCGCCAAAAGAGAGAACCATTCGATCAAACAATCAAGGTAATTAATAGCATAGATTTGTGAACGTTGCTTACACTGGTACAGTATTAATATATCACGAAGCGACGCGCGCTTTACTTGTGGAAACCAAGTACAAACACGCTATGAATTTGCGCCTGAAGACAAATAGCGTCATCACATAATAAACACACACACACACTTCCGATTTCGTCAAGATACGACGCGATTCTGGTAGAACCATTTCCAATAAGTTTTCATAGGTAAGTATTGTTCTACTAGACTCTCGTTGCGCCAGTCATTGACATTTTTTTGGTATGCATGAGGTTTATTGATTGATTGGCAAGCAAATAGCCTTGTTAAAACAATAGAATATACTACTGGCAATGCAATTTTTTTGAGAATTTTTTTGCTAATTTATGGATTAACATCTTGCTAAGAAGTGTTATGATTTTTTCGATCAGGGACGGTTTACACACACACATCTATCTAAACTAAACACATCAATCTGCCTAGCCATTTCCTAACCAAGTATATTTGGGTCGGCTTGCAGTCCAACTGGATGCAGATGAATACCAGTACTTTACATGGAGCAACCGCGTATCTGACCTCCACAACCCAGTAACTGGGTAACACGATAAATAACCAGTTTTACCTCTTGGTAAAACTGGTTGTTAGACGTTTGGGCTTTTAGCTAAACTTAACTGTCAAAGGTCTACGAATGACAGCCGGGACCAACGTGCTTTCCGTTATTCAGAGGGGTCTCGATATGTAATGGATGGCTACCCATCCACGAACCGACTGCGGCAAGCGTAACTTAACCTTCGATCGACCCGTGCGGCTGTTATAATTAATTTATAATAAAAACAAATATTTACATACCTTTAAACATCTTGACTCTTAAGTCTTACTTCTTATATCACCACATCGCCACGTCACACATTTCAATCAATCAAACAATCAACTCAGCCTATCGCAGTTCACTGCTGGACATAGGCCTCTCCCAGGCTGCGCCACTACCACTGTGACTGTCCCAGCCACCTTTTTAAGATCGTCGGTCCATCTAGCTGGGGGGCGTCCCACACTACGTTTGCCGATACGCGGTCTCCACTCCAGGACCCGTCTGCTACACCGTCCATCGGTCCTTCGAAAAACATAGCCAGCCCATTGCCACTTTAGCTTGCTCACTCTACAAGCTATGTCGGTGACTCCGGTTCTTTTCCGGATAATTTCATTCCTGATTTTATCCTTCAAAGAAACTCCGAGCATAGCCAGCTCCATAGCGCGCTGAGCGAACTTAAATTTGTGGACCAGTCCAACTGTTAGTATCCACGTTTCAGCACCGTATGTCATCACGGGCAGGACACACTGGTTGAAGACCTTAATCTTCTATCATTGCGGAATAGGCGACGAAAAAATACCACACATATAGTTTTTCATAATACGAGTCGTGTACAACAAGTTTGCTCACACTGCTTAGCACACTGTTCACTCCGGGTGGATGCGCCGCAATTTCCTGTCTCCTTTGTGCCAGCCTGAAGGAAACGGGCTCAGTTTCACTCGTACGCCTGTGTTCTAATACGAGCCAGTTTTTAATAGGACAACTTATGGTTTAGATTTGAAAGAAGGGATGCATGTTTTTTGCGCCATTAGTTCTCCTCCCTTTTTCCTTTTTAGAAAGCTTAAGGCCATGGTTAAGAAAAATTTACACCTAAATTAAACTGTCCGTACATTAAAACCACAACAGCTATCGCTATGTTTGTGACTATTACATAAATTGAATTGGGGTGTCACTTTGACAGCTGCCAATACGTGACGCCCTAAAATAATCCCTGACATCTGTCTTACGACTTTAGATTACAATTTCGCTAAATTAACGATGTTTTAGGTAATTTTGCTTCAAGAATAACAAGCTATATTCCAAAGTTACTAAGTTATACAAAGAATGTTGAACTCACGAACGTTCACACTTTGATTTGAAATAGATAAAACACTAGCAAGTCTCGTATTGTAGTCTAAATTAAACGAGTATAAGGTTTGGGTACGAGTATTTTTAGCCAGTTGAGCGCGCCAATAAATTGGATTCGCCAATATGAGTGACGGGTGTTGACGTGATCTACTCCAGAATGAGCACCCTGCGATAAAATGGGTTTCCATTTTTTGTATAACACGGATTTACCAGAGTTGGATTAATAAAAAATATCAGGGTGGGTAAATAATTATTGAAAATGTAAGGAATTTTGTGTTAGGTTGGTACTTATCTGTTTAAGTTTTCAAGGAATAATAAACATAATTTTAAATTAATAAATAAAGGCTTTTTTTTTAAGCAGATGTATAAAATGGTTTAAAATTAAAATTCACTTTCAGTGATATCTCTTTCCGAGTATTGTTTTTCTGCATTTACAGTGTCATGATTTCCAAATATTAATAAGATTTGTAGTGATTTTAAATAATATTTATCAAATTGAAAGTATCTAATTTCCCTCAAATGATTTTGTATCAGTATAATGACATTTTCTATATTGTTATTATGTTGAATACCTAGTTTAAGAGTTTCATATGTATTGCTAAAATATAGCAATACATATGAAACTCTTTATCAGGTTTGTATGTGGGTAACAGTTTAAATGCATAAATATTTTACTAAGAAAGGTGTTTTTCTTTTTAACAGAAAGTTTTAAATTAAAATAATTTTGAATCAAAGAAGAAGAGTTCCTATATCCCCCCCTTCATGAGGCGACAGTGACAGGAATCTATTCTATTCTATTTTAGTAAAGGGCCAGCAAAGCGGATGACGACTATTCTGCCAATGTCGAAAAGGTATTGGAAAAACCAGTGCACATGATAAAAGTAAAATTAAAAAAGAACAAAACAATAAAAAGTTTTTTTTTCTTTATTTATTTTTAGGGACTTTTACGCATAGCGTATGTCAGTCCCATCGTATCCTAAACAATAAAAAGTATGGGACTGAAATAAACATAAACATTTTTTTTTATTGTTACAACCATCGATATCTAATAAAGGACTAATAAAGAACGTTCTTAGTTAGTGATCGATGGTTACAACATCAAAAAACTCATACCACACCAACATATAAAGAAGTGACAGGACTCGAACCAGCATTATTTGGATGTAATTACTTCAAATACGATGACATTTTATATAAACGTCATATTATAAAATAAACGTCATATTTAATGAAAATAAAAGACATCAAGCACCTCTGTCAACGCTCAAGAGAAGAGCCTTCCATTTATTTTAATGTTGTTTACAAACAAACAAAATCAATAAAATTGTATTTTAATTTGAATGATTAACGCTTCCATCAAAATATAATTTTAATCTGGCAACCGTATTCACGACGAAATAAAATACTCGTAAGCGTCAGGTACGCGTATCCGAGAAGTGTTCCAAAATGAAATAATTGAGGGTATTTCTGTAAATGCAAACCACACATGTACAATTGAGTGAATTCGTAAAAGTATCGATGATTGATTTTAATAGTGTTTTTTTTAATTGGTGTATAATGGAATCACAATGACACCATCTGTTGAGGTGAGTGAAAATTATAAATGAGTGTTTATTATGGAATTTAACTGTCTGTTTTATATTGAGGGCTGTGAAAAAGGATCGTCGAAATCAACGTTATTCTTCTATGTGCCTACCTATAGTAGTGCACGCTAATAGATTATTAACTATTAATCAGCAAACTAATATGATAATACGTATTTTGTAAATCATAAACCAGGATTTCCACTATGATTTAATTTTTCAACATTTCAAATTTTAATTTCAACTTCAGAGTTACCTAATTAGGTAAGTTTAAAAACAAGCTTTCGCTTATATACATTACAGTAACGTCTTGAAAGATTTATATTGTGTAAAGTGTCATTATATAGACGCATTCTATCTGCTTCCCTAAACATAAACAGCTTAAACATAACGAATAAGAACAGCAATTTCCGATACATCGTGTTACAACAGCCAAAAATAGCAAAATAAAAAAAAGCGTCGAAAGTTAATCTTAATTGCATCTATGTAGCTCCATTCAGTTGAGCGAACCCGTGGGAATAGTTCCATCCGGGATCCCGGATCCCGGCATCGATGGACATCACTGTTTAGTTATTAATCTACTATCGATTGGGAACTGACAGGAGATACGCTGCCACGTAAAATATACTGTTCTTTAGTGTTGCGTAATAACACAGATTAATAGTATTATTCTATCCAGTATTTTGTTGAAAAATTAATAAAAGTTAGTTTATGTTACATTGGGTATTTTAAATTTATGTGTGTCACTTTGCTAAGTTTAGAGATATTCTTGTCATTTGTATAATTTAACTTACGAATATACCAAGTAACTGTATTGCCTCACCGCCAGAGCAGTTGAAATTTACAGGTATTATCGCAAAGTAAGTCAGATAACTTGATTTCGTTTTTTTTTTTATTAACGACGACTGAAAGTACTTGCTAACAATTCAAAATTTATTCTCAAGATATGACTTTGCCCTAAAATAAATAAACCAATAGTAACTAACTCAAGAAAAATAAAGTTTTAAGAAAAAACTATTTTTTAATTTTAAGCTTTTATTATTACTTGTTTATAAAACTAACTAAAAAGTAAAAAATATATTTAATCTCAATTATTTAAATAAAAGCGTGTTACATTTTGATGGCGGGAGAAATAAAGAACATTTAATAGCATGCACCATCTTTAAATCTAACCGTCAATATGTAACACATGTGTCTTTTTTTCTTTTAATTTTATTTTTTAACTTTTTAGTATTTATGATGCGAGATTTACTACGGCGTAGTTCGTAGCAGCGTTTTTTGGTTATGTAGGTCGTAATAATTCGTAGGACCGACACATAATATATGTGTTGTTGCACTTAAAGTACGTATTATGTATCTATGGCCACTTTCCAGCTCCAGCATCAGAGCTTGGTTACCATATAGGGTCAAAGTACTCAATAATACGAATCAAACGAGCCCAAACTCGATGGGGTTGTGTCGTTTTATTGCGGAGTTCCTATGGCCACCTTCTAGCTCCAGCATCAGATCAGCTCCATGTCATCATAATATAGCATTGTCATGCAATATACATATGCATGCAAAATTTCAGCTCAATCGGAAACCAGGAAGTGGGTCACATTTAACTTGCAAGATTTCATTACAGATACCGGGACCGGTGAAAGTAAATAAAAGCTTGTAAAATTGATAAGACTCCATTTTCTTGTTAGTAATCTTACACTGTCACCGATTCCAGGGCTTGTAAAAGATCCCTTCAAACCCACATTACCGCTAACAAGCAAGTACTACAAACATCAAAATCCTCTTATACCTTAACTTAACCCCCTTCATGCGACCGCACTGGTACAACACATACGTTGTACCTGCTTGCTTCGGTACCTGTATGAACACGTATCTCCAATATGATTACCTGTTTGATCCCCGCCGAGACATTCCGTGACAGCGTGTCAAAACATTTGGGGCTTACCTACTTACTCTGCGGCATGAAAAGGGTAAAAATGTAGATATTTACTTAGCTGTGTATTATGTATCAATTTGTCGGGTGTGTGAAAAGCCTTTTGCAGGTTGACGTGACCTCTGTAATGTATTATTGTGCTCAAGTAATTATTGAGACTTTGGATACTTCCAAGGTCTCGATATTTACTTTATATATGGTTGATTTTAAAAGGCAATCGTTTACAAGTAATCCATTTCTAAATAATTTTATGAAAAATCATCATCATCATCATTTCAGCGGAAAGACGTGCACTGCTGTAGGCCTTCCCCCAAGCTCCACCATTTCGACCGGTTCTATACTTCCCGCATCCAGCGGACTCCTACTGCCCTCACAAGGTCATCGGTACATCTTGTGGAAAGCCTCCTAACTTTACGCCTTCTGGTATGCGGTCGCCACTCCAGAACTTTCGGCCCCATCGGCTATCTGTTCTGCGAGCAATGTGCCCTGCCCACTGCCATTTAAGTTTTGCAATTCTTCGGGCTATGTTGATTACCTTGGTTCTCTTGCGGATCTCTTCATTCCTGATTTGATAACGTAGGGAAATTCCAAGCATAGCCCTCTCTATTGCCCTTTGGGTGACTTTAAGCCTTCTTAACAGTCCGTGTGGTGTCGGACCAAAAAATTAGAACTACACCCTTTCTTCCCGTGGGTGTCATAGGATGCACTAAGGGAACTACTAGATAATGGGCAGCAGCGTCCTCTATACATTTATAAAACCATACTGCGATCGCCAACCCGTCTGCCAAGTGTGGCGATTATAGAAAATGACAAGAACAAATTATGAAAAATAAAATGCTTTCATTTAAATGAGTACCTAGTTATGCATGATATTCATAGACGTACCACAAGACCTATTTTACTATCAAAAGAATTACTTCTGAAACTTAAAACTTTAATAAAATCTCTAAAAACTTCCAAAGAATTTATGCCACTATACGCTAAAACATCCCTAACTACACATACGTCCTTATTCCCCTCAGTAACCTTGGCCGCATGTAGCACACATTTGGTTGGTAATACGGTTGCTCGGAACACGCTTTCGCTTTTTGCTAAGCCGGCCCGGCACGTACCGACTGCGTAGTTCAGAGTTATGCTGCTTCGGAAATGTACTCGGACTTGTGACTTCGTTGGACTTTCAACTTAGTGTAGCTTTGGTCTTGTGATCTTTAAATTATGTTAGTTTGTAGTTCTGTTTGAGTATTTTGGTGTTGTGGTTTATGGACACCAGGATTTTCCTAGTGGCGGTGCAAATGCATAAACACTCGGACTTCTAACACTGGTGTGCATTACATTCAGCAACTGAAGCCGCATTATCACAATGCTAGTTTTGTTGTTTGTAGGATACCAAAAAGGCCGATTAGTCAATTCGCGCGAATTTACACGCCCGAAACGGGCGAATCAACACTAAAAAAAAATATATGTTCAGTGAGCGATTCGAACGAAGTTACTTTTAAAAAGGCGTATCGAAAATTCCAGTAATACGTAATCGGCAAATGGCACGTTTTGTTTTTTTATTTTTTATAACCCAAATTAAAGCAATAAATGACCTGCATCGACTAAATAGACGTTTAGACGGTTCAACTTTTATCGTCGCTTCTTTGCTGCGACGCATAAGAAACAAGACTATTTCAAGATTTATTACTTTTTTCGGCTTGAAAGTTATTGCCTGTGCTCTGAGATTCTACCATCTATCATAACCACTTAGCTGAGTCTTGTCAAGTTTTATGTTATTTTTAAACAGCCACTTATTACTTTAATCATTAAACTTTTTCTACTTTAAAGTCCAGATTAGATACTTAACTATCGTTAAGAATATTATGACGACATTTATATTTTCCTAGCTTCTGCCCGCGGCTTTGCCCCCGTGGATGTCCGAAATTATCCCTTAAGAGGATAGGAATTATATCATTTAAATCAATACAGTAGACAGATAATAAGTGCAAATAATATTTTATTTTATTAAACAGGGTTTTATGATTGTAAATGTCTTACTTAAAAATACTGATAAATAATACTGTTAATAATTTTACTAAGATCATTCATTTGAAATACTCTAGCGCCGCCATTGACCACTATTTATATATTTATTAGCTTTATTTTTATCCGTTACATGTGTGTGTGCGTTGCGTGTGTGTCCGTTTGGGGTGCGTACTTATTTACTTATTGACCACGTATTACATTATTTTATTACTTCAAATTGTAAAAACTTTTAAACGGGGCTGATTTAAATGAAATAATTACTAAAAATTAATTTCTTAAAAGAGGTACACAACAATTTCAATAATCATGTGACTATTTTTGAGACAAAAAGTAGCAATGTCCTTTCCCAGAACCCCATCTATCTCCTTGCCAAATTGTATCGAAATCCGTGCAATGGTTTAGACGTGAAAAGGTGACAGGTAGACAGACAGATAAGAGTTACTTTCGAATGTATAATATTAGTAAAGATTTGAATATTTATCAATGGTGACATTTTAATTGACACGTACATCAATTAACAGAAAATACCTCCTAATCTTAGTCAAATCATTAACAATCTAGCCCATAATGACGCCAATCAGTAGATCGGGTATCAGATGATCTTGGCATTACTAGCTAGCTGTCGGCAATCAGGTCAACAACGCAATTAGAACCGCAAACACATGCAGACGATGCAGCCTCTAATTACCAACAGATAAGGAAATAGTTTCCCAATTGGAATTTGTCGATGGATGAGTGGAAGCTTAGGTCTTACCAATTGGAAGAGGATTGAATGAAGATGTTGCAAAATAAAGTAGAAAATAGAATGTTCGGTTTAAGTTTTCGGGGTCTACCAAAGATAATGCGACTTCTAATAAAATTTTACAATTATTTCAAACTAATTGTTATCGTAACTGGTTGCTGTCAACCTGCTTCATCCCATCGCTGGGCAACTGCATTTCGCATGACTTCCATAAATATAATAAATATATGACATAACATAACAGCGCGCCTGTATTGCCCAAAAGGTTAGACAGAGATGTAGCTATTACAGTATAACCACATTTCGCCAGTTATGTTTAACTGCTAAGTTACAGGGGCTTTAAGAAATTTTAAATTGATATTATTCAAAAAATAAAAACAGGTTGGTATTATACTATTGATATAAAATTATTACGCGAGATCTGCATAAATATTACAATCAAAAATTGTATGGCACTTAAAATCCACTGTGAGAATTTAATTTCATAGCAGAGGAGTAATTACGTAATACACCATCACTAGGAATGGCTTTCATTTTGACAGTTCCACAACATGCATTGCGTTATTTACGTTGCTAAGCAGATAAATTTTTCGAACGTTTAAAAGAATGGATAAGCAATAACCTTCAAAATGATTCCGATCCTGATTAATAGTGTGCTACACTATTAGGGTGGCGGTACGGTGATGATCTGTACGACATTGTTTACATGAAGTTTCGTATTACAGAATCTCACTGAAGTATCGATCTGTTTAAAAATAGTTTTGAGCCTGGTTTAAATCTTAGAATGATCCTCAAGCATAGATTAATTGATCTTAGTTCAGATTCAAAACATTTTGCGATTACAACTGTGTAAATATTGTGAAGTGGCGCTTTAAATTATTTCTCATTCATTAAGTTAAACCTACTTTCAGGTACGTTGCATAGTGTGTCAATTAGTTTTCTGCTGCGCCGATTGCCGCCGAAGACACGAGCAAGTGACCCACGGCCTCACATACGACTGCCCCATCTGCCGAGGATTCCAGTTCCTCTGCAGACCTGATCAACTCAACCAAGATTTTATAAGACACTTATCTAAAGAACATACTCCCTTACATTGTAGAAAGTGCAACAAGATTTTCTACAAAATGGAGGACTTTTTAAACATAGATAAGTGTACTAGTATATCCGAATTAGTTAGCAAAGACGCTGAAGTTAGTAATACCAAAATTAAAGAATTAGATGAAAAGTTTGAATCAATTTATGAAAAAGTTAACAAGTATGGCGAAAACTTTGAAGGTATTATCTCTGTTAATAAGAATAGCAAGACTGCTATTATAACACCGATTGTTAGGAAGAAATATCTAGTAGATTACGAGTCTAGTGGAAGTGAAGATGAAGATAAGGTAATAAGTATGACTCCTCATCCGAAGATTGCCCCAAAAACTCCAAGATTGAAGAGACAAAGGGCTGCCACTCCTCACACGAAGAAATTTCTTAGCATGATGAGGCAAAAGGTAGTAGAAGAATATGAGGAAACGATTGGTGATGACGTCTTCGATGGGTCTCCGAAGACTACACCAGTAAGAACTGAGAGTAATATAGGTTAGTATTTCAATGACAAATTTCATTTATAGAAAAAAAACAAAAAACTGTTTGCCAAACATAAATCCCCTTATTTATACACGTTGCTTAAAGTTAAGATATGTTTATACGTCAAAAATGTACGCACAACGCACGCTAATCATTACTTAACTTTACGCAACGTTTTTTTTTTTTTAATATGGGAGTAAGTTACACAATTGGTTTTATAAAAATAATAGTTTAAAAACTAAAAAACACGCTTTAAAAACCAAACTAAAAAAGGAGAAAATAATTTAATTCAATTAAAAAGCGTGGGGTGCTTTTTGAGGTATTTTTATAATCAATTAATGTCAAGCACCCCACGCTTTTTAATTGAATTAAATTATTTTCTCCTTTTTTAGTTTGGTTTTTATAGCGTGTATTTTAGTTTTTAAACTATTATTTATTTTCTATTTTTTAGTTCTGCTAACTACAATTTTTTTTTCTCAATTTTTTTTTTTAATTATTGAATTGTCATCGGTCCTCGACAAGTTTACAAAAGTTTCAATGAAATCTGACCGTTTAAAGTGGGTCAAAATCGCGCTCAAAGGAGTTGGTTACATACAAACATGCAAACAAACAAATTAACAAACAAACATACAAGTGAAGCTAATATAAAGCGTGTAATGATTAAATGCATATTGTTGTCGGTATGGCGAATACTATGAGGTTCTTCGTGCAAATTAGCATTTTTAATTTTGTTCAATTGTAGTTCAGTTTTGTGAGTATTGCTGTTTCTATAAATCACTACCCCCTAAAAATATATAAAACCTGATTTATCTTCATTAGTTGTAGACCCACAAAACGAGATGACGACCCCGACATCCCACTTGCCGCACCTCATAAAGCTGGCTCAGATCGTTACCACCAGCACCCCCACACATCCTGCTGGTAACGGTTGGCCACTGTTCGCTGACCAGGGAGCTGATTCTCCTCTTTCAGAGATTGAGACCACCGAGAGTGCTGTTCAGAGCATGAATATTGAGGTAGGATTTTATGTCACTGTTCAAAATATTCTGAACTGCAATATGTTTAGAACACTATTTAAGAAATGAAATGAATGAAACCACCATGAAACCTAAGTATATGTGTATTCTTTACAGACATTTCACACACATTGTACATAATGTGTGTGAAATGTCTGAGAAGAATTTTTATGTTTGATCTTTTGAACTTCATAGAACAGATAAAAGAATATCCTTACCTAAATTTTGCTTCATACCTGTATATGTCAGATTCATGCAAATAATCCGGCCAATGATGAATAAAATAATTTAATAAATGTGTAATGAATAATGCATGTGTATGTGGGTGATATTCCGTACACACATGTGTATGCTGATGATACTCAATTTCATTTATTTTCTTTCCAGCCATCAAAATCCGATCTAGAATCAGTGCCTAAATTGAAGAGTATCATAGTCACAGGCAGCAAAGTTCGCATCGGAAGTCAGGATAGCACGGAGAAACATGTAACTTTCCAAGATTCGAACGAGGGCTCCATAAAAACAAAAAAAGTCAAGTTTGCTGATGATACTGTGTTCGAACAGCCTAAGGTAAAACGAGGTGAGAAAGAGTTTATTTATTAAAACAATTAAGTTTAACTCTAGGCTAATTTGTTTTTGTGTCCATATATAAATGTAAATCTCTGGATTCAAATGAAAAGTTTTTCAACTAGTATATTCCACACGCACTTTGCTTTAATCATATTTCTAAAATTCAGACCACTAACATTTCACTCGCGTTCTAAAAGTTAAACGAGTTAGTGTATAATATAATATTAGCACATCAATCTCTAAAATGATAAAAACTTTTACTGTAAGCTTTAATGTTCACTGTTCAGCTGATACTTTGGTGATTGCCCTCTTAATTATAATAATTTAACACACTTTGTATAGTCTCAAAATGCCCCTTAAAATTGTCAAAGCTTACAACTTTCTTCGGTAAAGTTTCTTGAGTCCTTTTCATACTATATATTTTTGTCAGTTTTTCGAAAACCGAAGAGAATGCTAACACCCGGGCCACAAAAACCAAGATTCAGTTACAACCCGCGCTTTCAAGCGTTAATCAACCGTTTCGAAAACCAAGGCATAATCATGGCAAGAACTCCGAAAACAAGGGAAAAAACTGCTAACAATCAGGAAAATACCCCACCCGTCGGGGAGCCCTCAACCATGCCCGCCCGAGCCATAAACTTTAAAGAAGACAGTCCCCAAATCGAATCAGAGTACTCAAAAGAATCGAATGAATTATTCAAAACGTGTATCGATACTCCAGAAGTAGGCGTGAACGCAATATCAGCATTAACAACGAACATTGCCGGGACACTGCAGAACTGCCTTTCATCAGTTTTAATGAACACGGAAGAAGAAACGGAGATTCAGTTCAAGTTTGTTATAACGAAAAGAAAAGTTAGCGTCAAGAGGCTTGTGGAGCAATGTGAAGGCAGGGCTGATGAGAAATCGAGTGTAATCGATAAGAATCTGGAATCGATTAAAGAGAACATCTGGTCGAGCGTGGCGAGAGCCGTGAAAAATGTGTTTTGGGGTGAGCAGAGCGGTAATTTCGGTGAGTACGTTTATTGGTTCCTTTCTTTACTTGTTTATTTTTGTGGTCGGCCTCAGTTAGTGGTTCTGTTTGCCGTAACTTTCATTGGCGTGTATTAATTTTCACTGTCATTTGAGGAAGTTAGTATAATGTTTTGTTCTATCTTAATGGAGTGGAAATCAATAAATTGGAAGTAATGGGCTTTTTAACTATTGGCTGTCTTGCCAGATTTTACTTATGTAATGGAAGCAGATTTGTTAAATTTTTAGATAGATTGCACAATATAATATTTTGCCAACATTAAAAAATAGCTTTACAATTTTCTAAATCAGAAAATTTAGTGTTAAGTTCTGTCTCCACTAGATGAAACCCCCAGAGTATTCTGGTAAAATTCACGTCAAATTTTCCACCAATTTTCATATTGTTTGAAATTTCCCAATAATTACTTTCTAAAATCAACGTATTAACTCACCCTCGCTGCAAACGGCAAACACTGCGCGCAAACATTGACAACCTCATCATGTTTCGCGATCAAAACTTCTTAACTTAAAATGTTTATTGGAAAATAGACCTTAATTTTTGAGTAATTTTATTTTTGTAAAGGTTGGGCGCTATAAGGCTTTAAGAATTTTGGGACAGTATGGTGAAAAGAACCTATGGCATTTTATTTTGCGTTTTAAAGTTTGAATTTGAAGATAATTATAATGAAATTCTGCTACATTGTTATTCGATAGTGCTATTTCGGAATTATATAAATAGAACTCTAAATTTAGACTGACCTTTGCTCGGTGAATATCCGTTGTTAGTTCAAATATTGGCTATCATGAAAATAGCAGTCTTTATTCAAATATTATCCGTTTGTAAAGGAAAAGGAATTATGTACTTAATTAATAAAGGAAATCAGATATGAGGCAGTCTGAACCTGTTGATTGTATGTATATGAGGCAGTCTGAACCTGATGATTGTATGTATATGAGAAGCTTATTTAAGATGGGTGCTGGAGCACCCATCTTAATTCTTCAATAATTCTTAAATTCATTGATTCTTAAATTAATTTTAATTCTTAATGTATTTCTTCTTAATTTGAATGATGTGAATCAACAATATTTAAATATTAAAAGTAGTAATAACAGTGCCAGTATAAAAGTTAAACCAGTAAAGAGAAAGCTTTAAAAACTTAGTGAAGCAAGCCTAAAAGTTATAGAAGAGGGACAAAAACGAATTCTTAACAAAACCGAATTTAGAAAAATCGATAAAACGATGCATCCGAAAAGACGTAAGAAACTTTAATGACAAATTTGGTGCAAGTGGCTCTGGAAGACAACAAATCGTTTAAAATAGCTCGAAAAGGTGCCTATAAAGGTCGATCCACGATCACTTAAATCAAACACCAGCTGGATGTTTTATATACCGATAAAGACAACGTTTTGAATATATGCACAGATTTTTATAAATCTATGTACACTGCCAAGGACAAAAATTCTCCCTGCTCCCAGATACACAATAATGTTTCTTTAATGCAAAATGCACCTCCAATCACAGGTTTTGAAGTCCATTGCGCTTTGCGCAGTATGAAGCACAGTAAAAGCCCTGGTGAAAGTACAACATCTTTACAGAAGCCCTGAAAATGGCAGAGCCCATACTAATTCCTTACGTCACTAACTTGTTTAATTCAATACAGCAAACAGGTTTGTTTCCCGCTCATTTCTGACACTCCATTGTCGTTTTGTTACTCAAGAATGGTGACAAATCTGAAATCAGCAACTACTGTCCCATTAGTCTGGTGTCTCATTTGTACAAAGCTTTTATAAAGGTTATAGAGAACCGAATTTCAAGCCAAGTCGACTCCCACCAGCCACCTAAACAAACAAGGTTCCGAAGAGGCCTCTCCACCAGTGACCACCTACAATCCCTTAACCAAGTAATCGCGAAGTGAACAGAGTTCAAAATACCTCTTTACTTAGCATTCGTTGACTACGCCAAAGCGGTTGACAGTATCTACCACCATTCATTATTTAAGGCATTCAAAAACGAAAATGTTGAGACCACCTATACAAATATCCTACAAAACATCTACCAAAATAGAACTGCCGCTATCAAAATCTCGACCACTGGACCATCCTTCCCTATCAAAAGAGGAGTCAAACCAGCAGACCTGCTGTTCCCCAAACTATTTACTACCACCTTTGAAGTGGTTTTTAAAAACCTGTCGTCGGTGAAAAAAGGTTGACCAACCTGCGTTTCGCCGACGATATTGTTTTGTTTTCATCTTCGGCAGCTGAATTAGGCGAAATGCTTAATGAATTAAACAAGGCATGCCTTGAAATTGGTCTTCGAATGAACATGTCAAAGACCAAACACATGACCAATATCGTCAAACAAAAACAGTATGTGCCTCCACATACTGTTTTTGTTTTTATTGGAAAGGAGTTTGTTCCGAAATGGTCCCATATAAATTTCGTATAGATCTGATGATGAGTTTCGGAGACAGACAACGGAACTCTTCAAAAAATCAACCGCGATTGCTGCTATTGCATTGTTTTGACCCCAAGGATGATGAAATTTCGAATTGGTGTGTACTATACTTACAAGGTGAAATAAAAAAATAAAAACAACCGACTTCCGGAAAAACGCTACTAAGTGAAAAATAATTTTAATTTCGGAAGGCGGTAACAAAAAATAAAAATACATATCCAAAGTCACCAACTAGTTAGTTTTCACTTTTGAAGTTTTTTAATTATAATTATGTAAAACCATATTTGTTACGGGGTCAATTTGCGACTTGCAAATTGCAATAAATGTTTCTAAATTAGTATTTCGCGCGCTACCTGGAGCCATCACCTTAGTCAAAATAAAGAATTCTATTTTTGGATTATCCAAAACACGTTTACCAACCGCTTGTTTATTTTTACCTTTTCGTCTGTAACAATAATATTGTTGTCATTTCCTCTATCAGTATCTGAAAATAAACTTCCCTTCGAAGAAACAAGCCTTTGTCAGAATCAAGCAACAATAACGAATTGTTTGGCATTCACGTCTAAACTCCGCGTCTATTTTCATTCTTATTCGGATATAAAAGACGGATATAAGCCGTCTGTATTTTAGATAATAAAAATGTCAAACAGTCAAAATTATACTTTCACACTCAGATAACATAGTTTAATAATAATAAAAATGATTGAAACAAAAACTCAGTTTACAGAAACTCTGTGTTCGATAACAACTGCATTAGTATAATACTGAGTCGCTTTACATTCTTGAAAGGTTGGAAAAATCCTCAAACTTTTGAGGATTATGTAAGATAGGTACTTCTAAGTAACAAACAATTGAGCGACGATATGGACTCGTGCAATCTACATACATAGAACCAAAAGAACCTTTGCTTTGGTGTGTAATTTCGGTAGCTATAATCAATTTCAATAGTTCAATTGCAGAAAAAAAAAATTGTGCTGATCTCCGAGTTAGATACACAAGATGGAAGAAGTAACCACATTAAAAAGTTGACAAATAATAATGCGGCCCAATAATGATAACAAACTTTATCTCGCTCTTACTAATTAAACCATGTTGAGCTAACACGTGATGTGATTGGCATAGTATCATGAGCAGGCACTAATACATACATAGGTCATACATTGCGGTTGTATCAATTCCAGATGACGATACTTGCACTAATAGTTTCATTATTACGCCAGAAATCCATTCAAGACGAGCAAAACTGTCTGACTGGTGAATTAGGCATCATGCTGATGTCACCCATGTTTAGGATGATAAAACTGATGACTAAATTCCAATCTTTAGATTTCGACACTACGATCACAATGATCGAAGCCTTGATGGCTTTTTTTTTGGGTGGGAAATCATCAAATAACTTCTCCCGCTCCGGGTGGAGCAGGAGGGCGTGTCAGACTTTTACTGACTAAAACCCACCCGTGTTCCCTCAGTTGCCTGTGTGCCAGGGGCCGCGGTATCTCTTTCGAACAACCCGCACCCCTGGCAAGCAAGCCTTGATGGCTTTAATGCCCGTTTACTGCCTTATTTTACTTCTTGATCAGGCATCATTCTTTGCTTATACAATAAATGCTCTTTCCTTTTCTTTGAGATAAGAAAAAAATATTAGAAAGGTATTTTCCGACCCCCAATTTTATTACGAGCTCCCAAACTGAAGACGACTGGATATCGTCCAAAACTTTATAGGAACGTCAGAAAGATATTTCCAGAGTAAAAAAATTACCGGCGGATAGAATTCAAATCGTAAATTTTGCAACGGCCCGTAATTCCGTTCCGTGTCAAGTGGCAGGCAATATTGCATTTTTCTATTCATGAGAAGGCTCGCTTCAATCATATTGCGAGACGGCGCTTTATCATTTTTTTTCTTGCGTTCTCAAATCTTTTTTCTTTTAAATTTATTACTTTCCACTCTTCTGCTTCGGAAATTGTTGCTATGATTTTTTGTCCCTTGGCTTTAGATTGATGGTGACGGTTTAATCATGTAATCTTGTCGCTAGTCGCTAAAGAATTTATAAATCTGACTGTAACTGTTGCCTCGTTATTATAAAGATGATTAATGTTGTTAATTGTAAGATTTATTTCATCCTTACTAACAAAATATTGTCATTAATCAAAAAGGTTTTATTTAAAATTGTTATTTCTTTCCAACCAAAAACGTCTCAACGTCTCAACCTGCACTAGATCTCTTAAATATCACAAGTGTCCCCACTACATCTATCAATAGTTATTTTTCAAATATTGGCAACGACTTAGCAGCGAAAATTATTCCACCACTAAACCCATTTAACCTACCCTATGAGACATGTAATTGCAATTCCCCCTGTCAACTCGATGGCCCTATTGCCAGTTGACAAAGCTGAATAAACCCTACTTCTTTTATCTCACTGTTTATACATCTATCCTATATTTTTCAGCTTCAACAACGCCACACAGATCATTTTCCTTCAACTCCACATCGTCATCATGTAAACGCAAATGCGACGAACTCTCTGACTCCGAGAGTCCTGTGAACCATAAGAAGCACAAATATGAAGGAAGGATTCGAGGAAGACCACCCTTGAGGAGAAGCAAAACATGTGTGGCCAGCCTTAGGAGTTCCATGTCAGCTGAGCAGAAGTCATTGATCAATGAACTGTCTATGAATGTGGATGAAAATATGAATTTGAGTTTTTAGAAAATGAATTGCCCGAGAGTGTCCTAAAAGTTAATGAAAAAGTTTTTTGTTAATATTTGATTTCAATTTAATCTAAGTTTTTGGGTATTAGTGTAAAATAATGAAAGTTTTAAAGGTAAGTTTATAAAATGTGATCATAATTTTGTATCAGTAAGTATTAATTATTATCTTAATAATCTTAATAAAATGTGAAGTTCGAAAAGCTTCTAGTCTGATTTGATAGTAACAGTTAAATATAAGTGTTTTTTAACTATCTGTTTTATTTAGTTTGAAAAGTTAAAACGTGCCTTATATTCGAGATTTTCATTCATCATACTGGTATAACGCACATGAAACAGATAAATGATCTCGTGGCTTAATAATAACAGCCGCACGGGTCGATCAAAGGCTTAGCTACGCTTGCCACGATCAGTTCGTCGATGGGTGATCATTCATTAAATATCGAGACCTTTCCGTGCCTCGAAAAGCACGCTAAGTGGTCGGTCTTGGCTGTCATTCGTAGATCTTTGACAGTCGTTACGGGTCGTCAGAAGCCTTAGTCTGACAACCAGTCTTACAGTTCAGGCATCTCCAGCTTTTTTCGTCAGGCGCCGGGTGGCTGCGTGGCCGACGCGCGACCGCGCGTGGTTCAAGGAGTGGGGCCGAGGGCCCAGCACACTTCACTAGCGAGAACAACCGACGACACACGCGCGCCTTCTATTTCTGATATTGTACATTAATTTTGGATCTACCTTAACAGTTTATACAGTCCATTGCTTTTATTTCAAAGTTCATTTTAAGACCATTACACTTACCAAGGGGTATCGTGTTTCCCAGTAACCGGGTTGTGGAGGTCATATAGGCACTAGCTCCATGTAAAATACTGGTATTCAGCTGCATTCAGCTAGACAGGACACCACCCCCAGCATAGTTCGGGAATAGGCTAGGCAGATTGGTTGACACTGGTATAACTCACTAATCTGTACCTACTAACACGTCCATCGGTACCGTTACTTCCATGTCGTCGCAAATGAAAATTCTCAAAAGAAATTTAAATTAATTTCAATTTTTTTTTATTAAAATATTTTTTTTTTGCATTTTATTAGATTTTTTATTTAATTCTAATAAAATATTTTTTCTTTTTATTTTATTTTTCAGAACTCTAATTTATATTTCCTTTAATTCATGATTTGGTTATTGAATTGGATTAGAAATTAACCTTTAAGATTTATCCCCCTAATTAATGAACTCAACCCTACCATTATTTGGGCACGCCACGATTGCGGCGGTAAGTAAGAGGCGCCACGGCGTCCTCACCTTCCGCCTGACGCAGGTCCTCACCGGACCCCGGTTGTTTCGGGAGGTTCCTGTTTCGCATACGGCGCGGCGGGAGGAAGTGACAAATGCAAATGTGTTTCCACTGCATAGATCGCCCTGAGGACACGGTGGAGCATATAGTGGAGGTCTGCACAGCTGGGGCTGAGCTCCGACATGCCCTTGTAGAGGCGATCGGCGGCGTCGTCCGGCCCTGGTCCCTGGACCAGGGCCGGACGCGAGAGATCGCCGCACCCATGCACTCTCGCTCCGCCACCACCTCCTTCTGTGAAGCAGTAATGCTTGCGAAGAGGGAGGCAGCGCACGTGAGGGAGAGGTAGTATATGCGCCTTCACGACCCTAGTCACCGCAGGAGACGCCCTGGGCGTCGGGAATCCCAGGCTGATTCCTGGCCACCGCAGGCGCGGGCTTACGGAAGGCGAGTAATGGGTAGCTCGCTGTCCGGTAAGGACCAAGCCCGGGTCGACGGCGCGTTGTGTTCCACGCGCGCCTCTAAGAGATGTCAACACCAACTGGTGAGGTCCACAAGGGCCGATGCCTGTCAGGGGTGCGGGTTGTTCGAAAGAGATATCGTCACCCCTGACACACAAGCAGATGAGGAAACAGGGGTGGGTTTTAGTCTGTAAAAGTCTGACACGCCCTCCTGCTCCACCCAGAGCGGGAGAAGCTATTTGATGATTCCCACCTTCAAAAAAAAAATCCCTACCATTATTGCCCACACAATATTGCCCCATAAGCCATGACTCCATGGAAATAAATCACCAAAATTACCAACACATGTAAGGCGAAGCAAGATAACTTAATAACTCGTGCAATAACACTGCGGGTACGAATGACCACGCACTATTCGGATACGTTACCCTGCGTAATATCCGAAGCCCTTCGTTGCCGGACGTGTGCCGAATTCGGCCCAGAGAACAACCCTAATGTTATCGTTTAGGCCGAATCAATCAGCGGACTGGTTTCTGCTCGATAAAATGGCGAGTTGATCGTGTTGGGTTATGATTTCAATTGTTAGTTGTGGGCTAAATTGGGAGAAAGTGGGTTAGTTGTGCATTGACATTGATTGTCGCTATTTGTATGATTGTTATTGTAGAGTAATTGGAATGGTTTAGTTGTTTGGTGAATGTACATTATGAATGGTTAATATTAGGTTTTGTAAGTATGCCTTTCGATTTAAATTTAATTACGTACCTATGCTTTTAATTACAAACATACAAACAAACATTCAAGTGAAGCTAATATAAGCGTGTAAAAAGCCATGCGGGCTTGTGCTCCAAAACAAACGTTGAACGAATCCGACTTGTAGATAATCCTTTATTTGCCAAACTAAAAGGTAGGATCTTAGAACGTAAGTAAGTACTTACTGCTAAAATATTTTGGTGCGCGAGAAACAATTGAGTTCCATTTGTAATGTAGTTTGTTTCACTAATTGAGATATTTTCATTCCTGGCTGTAAACATCAAAGCTGTTTTTACAAACTTTTATTTTTGTTCTAGACGCTAATTAAATTGACGTTTTGTCATTCTGGACTTATTCTTATGACTCAAAAGAATTTCTTTTATCAACTTTTGGGTACAAAAATAACATTGTAAAAATATTCTGAAAAATCGCCGTTAAAAGTTATTTCGGCGTGACGTGATTATTGTGTATGTTAATGTTAGAAAAGATGAAACTTTTCATGAAAAACAGCAAACATATTTTTTGCTACTTAATAGGACTACAAGATCTAACGTTACTTTCTATTCACATAGTGCAATGTATTAACTCGCATTGGGATCGCCTATTGGATTATGGCCCATTTCCTCTCATAAAGAGGCGTTAGTTGTGACTAACGCCTAAATGAGTACATTGCACGATAATTCTAATACTCCTATACATTGTTGTAGTGTCACTCCCATACATTGTTGACTGTTCCATCATCGTTGATAGTGTGTCAATTTGTCTAGGCGCTCAAGTCTGTGACAGATAGATAAGTACGAGAAGAAGACATAATATTATCCTATAATGATCAGCACATAAAACGCACATCACACAACTGCCGCTTAACAAAGGGCGAGTAAAAATAATTTATTTCCAACATGGTCTCAAAAGGCACTAAAAATTCGAAGCCTGTCCTACCAGTGAGATTTACGTAACAGGCCCAACTTCGATCATATTACACGATAAACTTTATTCCACAAAATGTCGCAGATATAAGAATACATTGGTTTTGGAATTGGTTCAGGGTTTTCAGAACATCTTAGTAAGGATATCCGCGGAGTGCTATTTAAAAATTAATCGATTCAACTAATTTTCGTTACATGAAGCCATTATTGTAAATGTGATTGGCCTAGTTTTGTTTAAGTCTCATGAGAAAGGGGGCGAACCTGATAATGTTATCGTGGATTACGGCCCACTCTCACTGAGAGGCGGCCGGTATCCCAGCAGTGGGAACGTTATTGTCTGGTTATGCTATGTTATGTCACAAATCTAGACTCCGGCTGCTGCTAATTGAGTAACTATCTAGTTTACTCGCAAAGGCTGGAAGATCGTTGTACATTTATATAAATAAATGAAACCAAAGTGTTTCGTTTGTAATGTCAAAATAACAGCTGTTGGTTAAAGCTCCGAAACGTCTGGAACGATTTAGACGGGAGATACCACTTATGGGATGGGTCAGCAAAATACCAGCTTGCTGCCCTTGACTCCGTGGAATGCAGAGCAAAATGGCTCATAGGTGACGAAACGTTGGTAGCTAAGCTTCACAGCTTGGTTCATCGGCGTAATGTTGCTTGCCTGTCGGTCTTCTACAGACTGTACTTCGGAGAGTGTGCGCAGGAGCTCCGACCTGATCCCACCATCGCCCTTTTACTACCGGACTACCAGACGCACTGCAGGGTACCATCCGCTCTTGGTTGATATCCCGACCAGTCGTACCCAGTGCTACTCCTCCACATTTATTATGCGCACAGCCAAAGTGTGGAACTCTCTGCTTGCGGCTGTGTTCCCTTCCAAATTTTACCCGTCTACCTTCAAAACAAGAGTGAACAGGCATTTTTTGGGCACGCTCGATAGATCAAAGACCTCATCAACTGCTTTTCATCAGGCATGATTGAGGTCAAGAGCTGGCCTATTAAGTAATAAAAAAAATAAAAAAAAATCTGGACGACTTTGATTTTAGAAAAAATATAGGGTTTCGCGTAAAAAACCCATGAAATACATACTTACACATGTACGTGAACAAAGTTGCAGACACAGCTAGTTATAATAATAAATACACATTGTTGAAGAATCAACAATTCAAATTTTATTATTTACTCATGAAAAATAACAGTAAACCAATATGTATACAGAATTTCTGAAGACGGTTCGACGCCGCCCATCTACATAAGTAAGAACTATTGCGTAATTTGCATGCCCGAGGCAAATCCTTATAAGTATTCCGCTTACACGCTACATCACGAAACACAACAATTTTCAAACCCTTACTTGACAAATATGCAACCCTTCTCCTATCCGAATAACCGCAGCCATATCCGAAATGTGGCAAAATATCCGCGTACTCTCAGCCCTAGCCGCAATATTCAGATCACGATCATACCACGTGACTGTATTATTTCAAATTCAAAGGGTAAAAAGGAGGCTGTATTAAAAAGGATAGCCTTCTTGTAACAGAAGCTTGGCATAGAGCGGTTCTACTTCACCACGATTGGCTGTCACAGTGGGAAATCTTGAACAAACTGTGATATTCAGCCTTCGTAAATCTTACCTTATCGATTATAGAGTTCAAACTCGCTTAGGGGACGTTGAAAAGAAGTTTGTGCAACCCGCTCTGGGAATAACGGCAGTTGAATATGAAAAAATCTTAAGTGATATAGCAGTGCGGTAGGGATTTAGAAGTTAGTAGCTCTCGCCATTTTAAAGCTTGAATAAAAGTTGTGTTTTGTATTCAAAGTTTGTCCTAGACTCGGTCGCGTCTGGAAAGAATAAGGTATTAAGAATTTTGACTATTTATTTTTGTGTTATCCTTTGTACGTGAAAATGTTGTTTTCGTATCAACAGGCCTTCGCATAGTGTCGTATTTCCTTAAGAATAAGCAGTGCTTTTGTGCTCTTCATTTTTATTATTTTTATTTTATGGTGTGCAGAAAGATAAGTTTATTGATGAAACGTTAGTCAAGAAGAAATGATGGAAGTCCTTCTATTGATATCAATAAATCGTAATACCGAAACAAACCGTCACACCGACCTATAAACAATATAAGTAATAGCACACACAATCTATCAGCCATAATCCTCGTCCACTCGTTGGGGAAATGTCCCGTCGCTGTATGGGGCGAAAATGCCCGGACAGAGATACGGGCGCTCAGTCAAACTAGGGCTGAGCATGTGACGAGAGTATGTAATGAAATAAATGAGAAACCAAAAGTCAAAATTCAAATTATGTGAGCTGAGATTCAGCTCTTTTTGAACGTCTAAGTTACATAAGACAGTCCACCAAAACTTCAGCACATCTCAGTGCTTTAGCTGGTAAGAAGAAATGGCGCAAAAAAAACTGTTCAGTTTGAAGAACCTGATTCTAAACAATAGTAAGTTATTAACATTACGGAACAAAAAACATAAAAATATTTGCCATACCGACACATACCGCTAGCACAATCCGAAATACCAAAAAAAACATTAAAGACTATATACTCAAGCAGAAATAAATGATAAAAATGTAGAGAGAAAATGTGTGACTCCAGAAGTTAAATTAACTTTTGCTCCTTGTTTGATTTGTTATCAATATTGTAAACGATTTTAAAACATGCTGATGGCCCGCTTGTCTGAAACGATGTTAACGGACTGAATATTTTTGGTGTGCAAATTCAAAAAACGAGCAAGGTTTCAGCAGTAAAGAACCTGATATATATTTTTTTTTACCAAAGGAATGACTATCAAATAACGCTAAACAACCAACAAACTACATACATTATCCCTACTAATATCATAAATTCGAAAGTAACTCTGTCTGTCTGTCTGTTACGCTTTCACGCCTAAACCATCGAACCGATTTTAATGAGATTTGGTACAGAGATAGACTAGACCTTGAGAAATTATTCAGGATCCTTTTTATTCAGGTAGCACATTCCCGTGGGATATTTTCTGACATCCACGCGGGCGAAGCCGCGAGCAGAAGCAAGTTTCTAATAAAATATTTCTATTTTAGTTTTCATTTGACGATGGATTATCTACAAACATCATTGGAAAGTTTTAATCATAAGTACGAGGACTAAACTCATAATAGCAAAACAACTAACCGTTTATCGATAAGACTAAATAACCATAACCTCAAATACAATCCCGTTTAAACTCAGCTACCCGGTTCAACTACCCGATCAGGTTAACCCACAATAAGAAGGATCGAGGTCAACTCATCCGACCTTTAACTGGGCGCAGTTAACCGCAGGATGTCCGCGGACGTGCGCGTATACATGGAATATGTACCGTGTGTGTAGAGCGGTCCTAAGTAAACGCATACGGGACCCCATAAATACGTCATAGCTAGCTGAGCTTGTTTAACATGGTTCTCAAGTCTTTTGTGGTATGAGGAAATTCTGGATTTATGATAGTGACTGGAAAATGATTAAGTAATAAAAGCCGCACGGATCTATCGACCAGGTTAAGCTACGCTTTTCTGGATGGGTGACCATATTTACTTACCACATTCCCTCCGTACCCCAAAAACCAAGTTAAGCCGTTAAGTGTTCCCGACCTGATTCCCGGCCACCGTAGGCACGGGCTTGCGGACGGCGAGTAATGGGTAGCTCGCTGTCCGGTAAGGACCAAGCCCGGGTCGACGGCGCGTTGTGTTCCACGCGCGCCTCAAAGAGATGTCAGCACCAAAGGGTGGGGTCCGCAAGGGCCGATGCCTGCCAGGGGTGCGGGTTGTTCGAAAGAGATACCGCGGCCCCTGGCACACAGGCAACTGAGGGAACACGGGTGGGTTTTAGTCAGTAAAAGTCTGACACGCCCTCCCGCTCCACCCAGAGCGGGAGAAGTTATTTGATGATTTCCCACCCAAAAAAAAAAAAAAAAGTGTTCCCGACTGTTATTCGCAGATATTTGACAGTCGGCACGGGTCGTCAGAAGCCCGAAAGTCTGACAACCAGTCTTACCGAAAGGTAGGATAGGAATAGATAGGCAGTCACTCTATGTAAAATACTGGTATTCAACAGCATCCGGTTTAATTGGAAGCTGACCCCAACATAGTTGGGAAGAGGCTATGAACCTGATGATGCCTTAAAGTGATTAGAAGTTCTGTAAATTTAAAAAAAAAAACATATTTATCTATCTATATAACTAGTTATATTATTTATTAGTATTGTATTTTAAAATAAAGTGTGTCGTGGGTCTATGTGACCGCGTCATTCAGATTTTCTAAACTACGCATATAATTTTTTGTACACAGACAGACACGAAAACCAACTTTTATTTGTAATATCTATACAGGTTGAAATTGAAAACATGCGACAAACCGAAATGGGAGATTGTACTCATCATTATGAACAACTTTTACTAAGGGACCAAAGATGCAATCGCGAAAAAAAAACATCTGCTCCCTACATTTATGTTCGCATGACTCGTCAAAATGTAGGGAACACCTGTTTTTTTTTTTGCGATTGCATCTTTTGTCCCATAATAAAAGTTGTTCATAATGATGAGTACAATCTCCCATTACGGTTTGTCGCATGTTTTAAATTTCAACCTGTATAATAAAATAATAGGTCATTTCAGTCTGGTGTGGTCTGTTGGTATGAAAGATGGATGAAAATTCTTAATTTTCTTATATTTATGTAACCATATCTTTTATACGTAGGTATCTAATATTTGAAAACAGAGTTATTTTCCAGTATTCCACATTAGCAATAAAGCGGTCACAAACAAGTTTGTTTTGTATCAAAATAGAAAAAAATATCTTTTGTGAGTGAAGGTTTTGTTAGAGAAGGCAATACAAAATAATAGGTAGGTATTGTACACGAATAATACGACTCCAGCTTTCATTAATATAGTTTTCGTGTATTTGTAATGAAAAATACATTTACTTCGAAAATAAATACTTACTCAGGCTAGGTATCACAAATAATAGATTAATGAAGTCATTATGTGTCATATTTTTTTTATAAGTTGAGCCTGTGCTTACGGGAGCAATAATTGCTAACAGTAATTGGTCGTCTAAGTAAAGTATATGTATAGCTACTGCTTAAAGGCTCCCGCAGGCAGGAGTGAAGCGACTTTGGTAAAACAACTTCCACGAGGTTTTGATAGAAATGATTCCACCAGAGTTGCATTGCGCCATGTCGTATCGCACCGGTCTGCGGGAGCCTCAAATAAATTTTAATT
This sequence comes from Antitype chi, assembly GCA_947359405.1. Classification (NCBI taxonomy): domain Eukaryota; kingdom Metazoa; phylum Arthropoda; class Insecta; order Lepidoptera; family Noctuidae; genus Antitype; species Antitype chi. The sequence continues at coordinate 20,718,208 of OX375819.1, forward strand.
ACAAATTAAACAAGATCAAGAGCATGCCCATTAGACAAACAATAATGTTTCTATAAACAAAAAATAATTGACAATAACACATTTTTTCGTACTTATTTCTATACAACAGCAACCATCGGCCGGAGCAGTGTCCGCACATAACAGAGACAGCCCTACTAACCCAAACGGACTGATAAACGCGCGATTATTCCGAAACCGAGTGTCTACGGCCGATACTTTTGTGCACGATCTCCTTTGTTTTGCTATATTTTTCCTCCGGGCTCGTTTATAGGACGTAAAGCGAGGATGAGTGAGCGTAAATGTGGATGCCTCGCTTTTTATGATATTACTGCCTGTAAGCGGTTTGTTATCGGGACAGTTGGGAACCGTCTTGTGTCTATTTTTGGTGTTTATTTTGATATGGATTCCTTGCTATGTTCAACAAACTGTTTCATTTACCAAGGCTGCTTGGTGGGTATAAACTTTCTAGAAGTTTTCGTTTCTAAAAAGTTAATACAAAGTCAGCATTGGAGCCATGTGGGCTGGCCATGGTTGTCAAAGGATCGATTGCCGTTGGACCAGACGAGTCCTGAAGTGGAGACCGCGTATCGGCAAGCGTAGCGTGGGACGCACGCATAAAAGTGGCTGGGACAGACTGGAAGCGGAAGGCCGAGGACTAGGTGTTGTGGCGCAGCCTGGGAGAGACTGCGTCATGCTGACTTTATTGATAGGTGTAATTAGCATGGTGTAACAAACAGTATTATTGAAACCATAGTATTATTGAAACCAGAGTTCCAATTTTTATTCTACGAGAAAAACGATTTTGAACTTTGCGTATCAAACTACAATCATATTATGTTTTTTCTGGTCTAGTCCCAAATCAGCATTACTGACACGAGTTAGCAGAGCATAAGATCCTGTGTGCGTCGCACAGGACCTGCTCTGGCAATAAACTGGATATAGCCAAGACTAATAAACAGTGATCGGAGTTGGTAGATTGATTTGGGGTCAATGAACTGGCGCGTATAAATTAGTATCGATATGCCTCCGGGATTCCGGGATTTTGAAATTATTAAGATTTTTTTGCAATTGTGTTTTTTTCAATAATGATGTTGATTTTGATCTAAACTGCGTTTTATTTCACTTTCACCTGTTTTCATGTTCATAAAAAGTTATTGCATTGAATGCGAAATAATATTAGGAAGTATAAACATATATTTTTATTTATTTATTCAAGAATAGTCACAATTACAAGCAGCAGATAATAAACTTACAAGAAATAACTACTAAATTAGTCATATTACCTATGTAAGTTCCGAATGGACGCACAACAGTAAGATTCACTTTATTACTTCATAAATTACATTCTATAAATTTCTAATGTAGTAGTTTAAAAATCCTTACTTTCACAATATTTTATTCAATCGCGTAAGTACCAAAATTAAATCCCGGAAAAACGGCTTATCCATGTTATGATTTCTATGACTATTCATGATACGAGTACGTAAAATCAATCTACCTACTCCGATCACTGGTAATAAGACATTAATTGCATGCCAGGAAGTAGTAAAGGCTCAACATGAACCACTACCTCGCGTTACGAGGGACCAAGTTGCTATTGTCTTGTAGTTACTACCAACATTTTTTTAAAGTCTTGACCGTAGTGTATTCTCGTCCCTATTTCGTGGAAAATTACATCAGTAGCTCACCTTTATCATTATGAAAGATGGGCTTGAAGATAATGCTAACTTTCATTGACGTCATTTTCAACATCAAGTTACTGTTTGTGTTTGCGTTTGTTACTTAGAAACATCACGCCTGTTATCCGCAAAGGGTTTGACAGAGGTGTACTTAAAGTCACTACTTTAATAAATAAGGCGTTTTTCACTCCTTATCCACTGATAAGGAGTGAAAAATACCTTATTTTCTAAGTTATAATTTAAACCGGTGAAAGGGTATACAATCGGTACTTTAAGTACCTAGATTGTTTAACTACTTACGCCAATAATCTTGAAACAGTTTTTGGACTTATTTGAAAAAAAATAAACATTAGTTCATTCGTCAGTATATTCCTCCTTCTCAATTCAATCCTCAAACACTTCAATTCAAATTCCTAATATAATTAGTTCACTTTCATTATTAATAGGCTTATCATAAAGGGAAACAGATGCCGCATCAAATATAATCCGACGCCCAGCCGCGCCGCCACGAAAACACATTACGTTCATCTAGTGTCATTTATAACAGAAGGAGGTCACATACCTACCCTGATATTAGAAACTTGGAACCTGGGGAGCGTGTTATGTATATATTACAAACCTCTGAAAACAAACCCATTTAGGTTTGTTTGCTAAGGCTTTAAAAACAGAGTATTAAGTATAACTACAAGATTCTCTTTTTTTTTTTGTTTTAGTTAATTGTTGGTTTCGGTTAGGTTAAGTAGTTTAAGAATCTAATTGAGCCTACATTGATGAGCAGGTCCAGTGGTATGGTTTTTTTCTACGTTAATCTGTGGTTTGTTGACACTCATAAGCAAGGATTTATAACCAGCAGGCATTAAATCCTTGTTTTTACCATTTACCGTGTTTGTTTTTTGCAACTGCCCCGTACCTAAGTCTAGTGGTTGCAATCGCTACCGCTGAGCAGGAAATCCTGGGTTTGAATCCCAAGAAATGTTATTGGGATTTTCCATCTGAAATATCTCAGTAGCAGCCCGGAGTCTGGATATGTGCCCATTTGATGACAATAAGCGTGCCCCTATTACATGGGACACAAACATAACTGGCGAAATGTGGGATTCTATAGGTACTCCTCTGCCTAACCCTTCGGGGCATAGAGTCGTGATGATATGAATGTTTCTTTTAATTGCTTCAATTGGTCAGATTCCAGTCTGTCCACGGTTAGTCTGTCAACGTTTTATTTAACTTCATCAATTCCGTCTGTCATTAGCCATCAATTTATCAGCAACAATGAAAGAATAATTATGTGCTATTGCTTAATTTTCTGCTTTTAACACTACTGAAATGATGCGTCAAGCAGTGGTGGCTTACGAATTATAGCTCGTAGGATCGAAGCCAGACTGGCGCTTTACTTTGTGGAATTTATTTCATCACCACTGCTCTCAAAACGGTGAAGGAAAACATCGTGAAGACACCGGCATGTCCTAGAACTAAGTATGGAAGACATGTGACATCTACCAGCCCACACTGGGCCCGCGATTACACGCCACTCCCTCTCACCGAGAGTGTTCCAGCAATGGGATCAATAAAGGATGATTATGATTATTACGAAAACGATGCATAAAACTGTCCGGTATGTTTTGTTTGACGGTACTCATATAAAATGATGCGTAGAACTGTCCGGTATGTTTTGTTTGACGATACTCATATAAAATGATGTGTAGAACTGTCCGGTATGTTTTGTTTGACGGTAGTCACATAAAATGATGCGTAGAACTGTCCGGTATGTTTTGTTTGACGGTACTCATATAAAATGATGCGTAGAACTGTCCGGTATGTTTTGTTTGACGGTACTCATATAAAATGATGCGTAGAACTGTCCGGTATGTTTTGTTTGACGGTAGTCACATAAAATGGTTGTAAAAACAGAAGCTCCTTTTACGTTGAAGGTATGTTTCCTTATATCCTCGGCTCTGCAGTGCTACTAATAGCGTTGTGGTCAAGAAAACACATTGGTCGCTTGCGCGCGGCCGTTTATAATGTGCAACGAGGAGCCTTGCGTCAGATGTGCGCTTATTAAATATTTATACTGTACGATTTACTTGGTATTGTTTTAATAAAGACATATTGGGATTTGGCCATTATTTTAAGCTTGCAAAGCTGTTATTATTGAATCGTTGTAATTTTTTTTTGGCAGGTTCAGTGTCCGTAAAACAGAACCAAAACAAAGTTTAACAATCACCGTAAATAATTAGCAGGGCTTACATTGATCCAGAAGCGTCAAGTAATTTTTATGCAGAATTCAAAGTCGATTTAATATACAGGGCGTCTCACGAGTTTGTCACATAGAAGGAAAGTTCCTTAAATACTGTAGATAGAAAAAAATACTGAATGTTGACTTCATTTTTATTAAAAAAATAATACGAACTGCATTCAATGAATTTCAAATAATTGCCTGCCTGAACCGGGAATCAAACCCGCTTAGTGTGAAAAAAACCCGTAATTTTAGTACCGATCGAAAGGCTCAATCATAAACATTTATTTCTGGTAAATAAAATAGCATTTAAAATAAAAGGAACTCCACAAGATTTTACACGGAAAGATACTTAGACATACTTGAGATTTTAAGGGAATCTCGGCCCTTAAAATCTCAAATATGCCCGATTCAGACCGACAAAATCTCAGCAAGACGGGGCTCCAGCTCGTTACAGTTGGAGTACAAAAGTAACAGCAAAAACGCTACGTAACACGCCTAATCGCGTCGTCCTCGTGTCGTGTCCTCTAAAGCCATAAAGCCAACCCAATGCTACCTTAGAGAGGACAAACTAATAAAACGGGGACAAGACAGAGGTCAGGGGACATCGGACGCACGTTATGTTCACCGGATGGTACCGGATTCCGGAAGTGGAATGACTTCACGGCGAAATGAGGGTCTTAGAAATAATAAAGCTATTTGAAAGTTTCGTTTGTTTTATTATTAATCTTGAAATTGTAATTTCCTGATCGTCAAGCACAGATGACACCCGAATGGTTAAAATGCTTAAGGCAATGCTGAGACGCTTGTTACCTGTTACAACCAAGTCTGATAAAGTTTCTACCAAAATGGTATCCGCAAAAGAAGCAGAGAAATGCTAAGAACTCGATAAAGGTACTGACCGATCTGATCAAACGGACAGTGGGTGGCACCTATAGTCAGAGACACAAATCATAATGAAACATTATCATGAAATACCTTCTGAAACCGTCACAGTAGCCTTATTACCTAGTATGAACAATGAACATTCAGTATTTCAACTAGGAACAAATGGTCGGAATCGACTCACACACAATATATACAAACGCGTTTACACGAATCTATGCAGGGTGTAAATTAGGCTATCACTACTTATCACACTCATCATATCATATCAACCGAAAGACGTCCACTGCTGGATATAAGCCTCCCCAAAAAGGGGTGCATTTGCCATAATCGCCACGGTTGGCAAGCGGGTTGGCGCTCGCAGTAAGGTGGTCAAATGCATAGAGAACGCTGCTGCCCATTCTCTAGTAAGTCCCTTAGTCGCTTTCTACGACTACGACACACACTAATTACACAATTAACTTTCTAACCATGGGACCTCCTTTTTCGTTTTGGTATTTACGTTGATATAATCGTTCCGCGTGTGTCTAGTGCCCTTGTTATGGGTGGTTTATTTCATGCCAATTTTTATGCTATTTATTTTGTTTGAAGAATACAGTTTTCTGTTCACTTTAATAGACTTGATAACAACTTGTAATATCCGCTGTAGATACTATTTAATGTGACAACGTAATCGCCACTCTTTATACTTAGTCTTAGCACAACTGCTTCCTAAAAACCTCCAACAGTTACCATAACAATACATTTCTTTCCCCGACCACATATTGACGTAGCTTACATCGGCGTACGGTCGGTACACAGTTCGATGCCTGCGCATGAATATTCATGATATTGATGCGATGCTGATCCATGTGATCAGGTTGCGGGGGCTGGCAAATTGGAAAAGTTACATGTGTATGTGTTTGTAATGTTATTGATATTGTAACACGTGCCGACATTTGGGTGAGCGAGCACAGTTGTGGGTTATGAAACTATACAGACAACTCATGAAATCCTTGATCCCTAAGAACCTTTTCTGAAAAAAATAAGAGTAATAGAATTCTGCATAAATCATCATCCACCTAGCTTTTTCCCACCTCTATTGGGGTCGGCTTCCAGTCTAATTGATACAGCTGAACACCAGTATTTTACATGAAGCGACTGCCTATCTGACCTCCACAACCCAGTTACCTGGTTATCCGATACCCCTTGGCATGATTACTTGCCAGACTTTCGGGCTTCTGTCGATCCGTAACAACTGTCAAAAACCACCAATGACAGCCGAGACCAAATGCTTAACGTGCTTTTCGAAACACGGAGGGGTCCTGGCTTGTTTAGATGGTCACCCATTCGTAGACCAGCTGCGGCAAGCGAAGCTTAACCTCGATCTTAACGATCGACCCGTGCGGCTGTTTATGAATTCTGCTCAAATACGCACAGTAATGCAATACAAAGTAGGTACTATTCTAACATCGATAAAGACAGCTACATCATTGAGCAAGCGGCGTCTCTGCTGCACAGTGTGCGTGTGAGTAGCAACAGCATTCTGAGTGTGATTGCAGGCAGGTATGACTGTCCGTTCTTCAAACATTGTATGCGTTTATGTGTGAACTAACATAGTATTAAGCACTATTGTTACTAATAAAATGAAACATATCTGAAAAAAGAAACATATTTATAGACCTATACTATGATGTTTTCTATATACAACCTGACGATGCCGCTACAATGGTGACATTAATATACACACGGGTAGGGCTAGTGGCCAGTAAGCATAAAAAATATAATAAGATTAAATAATTCGTAAATTCAAAACTGCCGCCTGCGCCACTCGCCGACATAATCTCTTTCTCATTCCTTCAATTTGTCTCTGTTTGCACGTTACTTGTTTTAATATAATTGGTGCGATGTTAAGAGCGTTCATACCACGCGGGCTGGCAACGGCGCATTTATAGCGGTTTTTCGTGATTATTTAATTAAATACAAACAAAAGTAATTTTTTTTCAACCATGCACTAGATCATTGGTATTTTCAAGTTTGTATGGTATTTATTTGCAGTTATTTTGGTATTTACCTACTTATAAAAATCGACATACCATCAATTATTTTCTATTTGCATTACTTAGTATGATTAAATGTTTTTATTAAAGAGTAACGTTAAAAATAATTATAAATACCAACTATCTAGTGCTTGGCTGATTTTTTTTTTTACTTTTGTTTGTATTTAATAAAATAATCACGAAAAACTACTATAAATGCGTTGCTGCCAGCCCGCGTGGAATGAATGCTCTTAAGATCCGTGTCCCCAGAAAATGACCTCTATGCTACAGTTCTTTAAGTACAGGTTACTCCAAGATGCTATCTTAGAAAATTGTATATAAAACAATAAATAATTTTTCATGAATATAAAAGCGCGAGTCCGTATACATGTGTTATAATGTCGCCACTAAAGCGGCACGCCGTATATGTATGTTGTATTTACGAAGACCTGCAGACCTATCACATAATGTTTGTATAAGTTATTAGGAACACATTCATATTTGGCTATTCCAAATAGAATCCCCACATAATCTGTTGTCACCCCTAGTGCGTACTTGACACGCTGCATCACGTCGCTCGCATAAATCACGCAGTGTGACAGATGGTCACATTTGTTATATCACGCCAAAGTGGAAATACGAATACGATACCGATATCATACTGTAAACATGTTTTTGTTTAATCTAAATTAAATATCGGCCTGGAGGCGTTTACTTCTGACTTAGGGACACCCTTGTGATTGTGTTTAATCTTGGGTTGCAATCTGGTTTCCTGGTTCGAATTATCTGGTTTTTGGATCGTGATTTTCTTGTGTTTATTTTAGTCGTTATCTTAGAGGATTAAACTTGTTTGAAATCCACTTTCAATTGTACTCAAATGATTCTTAAATATAATTATGCGAACTTAATATTAATAATAAATTAATTATTCGTGAATCATAATTTTTAAAGTTGTTTTCTGTCAAAACGTGCAGTTATTATAATTATTATGCTATGCAGCATAAATGGGTTAGGGTTGAAGTTTAAAATTGCATTCTTTTGGAGAAGTAAATAGTTTACACCAGAAGTTACCTACTCTTAATGCTAGTAATCCCCATTGAAAACCAAAGACTTGACCTTATTATTTTGTTGCAGGTAAACGGCTCGTGGGGCCTGCCTGCCTTCGTGTGTGACGTGTACATCGCGATGGACGTCACCTCCTCCACGTCTAGCATATTCAACCTCGTCGCCATATCTGTTGATAGGTAAGTTATCTGTTACTTACATGGTTAATAGCGTAGCACAGCCTATAACAGCATTCTTTCTTCTTTAAAATACCCTACCCACTACCCCCTGAGTAAGCCAGTTGGTGATATCGGCCTCTTCTTTCAGTGACGTGGGCACTGTAACAGTACCAGGAGCTCAGACTTCGAAGCTTGTTGTCAATTCGATATAATATGGCGGGACCTATGTTTATCTTTTGTCCTTTAAGCCATAAATGCAGATTATAATAGGGTCAACTTAGGACTCAGCCAATATTTGTGTAGCCAAAAGGTTACAAGTTACAAGACCCATGTCTTGGTGATGAATATAAATATGTTTAAATTGGCACGAGCCATTTATACACATCATTATGTATACGTATGCTGTCGAGTAAAACTCGAGAACTTACCAAATGGTGGTTTTCAGTTTTTTTATTTTTATATATGGCATATGCAAATGTCCTGCACATCTGTAGCGTCTTGTAACGAGTCGTTGAGCTCCCTAAAATAGGGTTGAGCTACACGATGACTGATACATGCCTGCCGTCTGTTGAGACAGGTCAGCTCAAAGCTGTAATGGCTGTTTCTTCAAAAAGCCCTTAAAGACATGACCATGTGATTAGACTCACATAAAATCCTAATAATATAAATGTTAGGATTTTAAAAGAGATCATTACATGAGTCTGTTTCAGAATTTCTTCTCAGCACAAAAACACATGACCTATCTCTACAAGGAATAGACATATCTCTTTCCTTACAAAGTGACATTTCTATTTTTAACTTGACATCGTACCCTAGACATTTTTGTGTACAATCTGTCATTTGGCTTTCATTCCTACCGTTTCTATTGTAGTCGTGCAGGGATCAGTTAGCTAGGAAATAACGGCGCCATCTAATTTTAAAATAATGACCTATAAAATGTCTTAAAATATAAACATTTCATTTCATTTCATTTCAAATAATTCTCTCAACAGGTACATAGCAGTAACTCAACCAATAAAATACGCGAAGCACAAGAACAACCGGCGCGTGTGGTTCACCATCGTGCTGGTGTGGCTGATCTCAGCAGCCATCGGCGCGCCCATCGTGTTGGGGCTCAACGACACGCCCGACAGAAACTTTGACGAGTGCCTCTTCAACAGTCAGAACTACGTCATCTATTCTTCACTAGGATCCTTCTATATCCCCTGCATCATGATGATGTTCCTTTATTATAATATTTTTAAGGTTAGTATTGAACACATTTTGTTTTTTTTTTCTTTATGCAAGCTCCTGTGCTCACTTTGGATCTAATGCTTATTCAAAACATTTCCATTTCCATTTCATCGTCGTAGTGAAAAATAGTAGATATTTCGATTGGTCATCGCAAAGGTAATATTTGCCGCTCGTTAAAAAAGATTATACAGTTATGCAGTGGGCTAGCCAAACTTCGCAGGCGCTATGCGCATTAACTAAACATGATAAATAAAATTAAAATCAATTTGATGATTTTTTGTTGATGATGAGGCCATTGACCGCAGTTAATTAACTATGACTACTGGTTTTTGTGTAGGACACCGAAACCAAGACTCTTATAGTATGTATTTGCTATTTGCATACACAATACATCCAAATTTTAACTCCAAAATAGGTCAGTAAACTATCTTGGTACAATGATCCATTATGTAGCACATAGGAATACCAAACCACCACTCAGATTAGTATTAACAAGGTTACCAATCCAGATTCAATTAGAGCCGAAATATGTGACCTCTAAGTTGGCATTAGGGTTGAAATCGGAGAGCATTTCAATTGAAATGTCTAGACGTACAGAAATAACATATTCAGCGTACTGACGTGTCTTCATGAGACAAACCAATGGATAATGTATGTGGACCTGAATTTATCCATTAAAGCTTTTGGCAAAAACCGCGGTTTTAAGATGAATGAGACAAATATTTACGGCCTGACGTAGCGTGTTTAGATACTTGAATTGATTTTGATTTTAACAAATATTCTACGGCGCTTTTAGTTCGAGAAGGGTAAGCAGATGTATTTTAACCACATTACTATTTATTTTTGATGTGGTCCAGGAACTCGCGTACCTCTGATCGCTCTGAGGCATGGAATGTAGAAATGTAATTAGTGAAGTGAAGTCGGTTACACCTAAGCGTTAACATAGTGGATATACAAGAGAAGGTTAGAGGCTCATAAATTATATTGTTAATTCTAGACACAATTTCATACTCCAACCTGCTACTCAGAAACTGAATAACTTTCACCCAACAAGGCTTAAAATATCCCATAGCAAGACTAGCGGAGTACTAACCAGCAAATGTTGTAGACAAGTTTTTGGCACAGCCCTGGGTTTGTTGCTCATGTACGACATAGTGGGACTTTTACACGATACTGTTGTATCGCATTTTTGCAAGCTGGCAAGCTTTATAGGTCGAAGTCGTAACACGTGCGAGATTTTACGAGTGGATTCTTTAGAACAGGTAGATGATCAGATTGTTTTACGTTTTTGTTTAAATTGGATCAATAAACCGAATGATAAGTTGATCTACCATTATATTTTATTTTGCCCAAAGATTTTATACCACTTTATGTAGCAGAAGACCTTCTAAACCTAGTTTCTTAGACTTCTGAAATTGCACTACACCAAACTATTAATTCACAAAATAATCTGTGTCATTGTTGTCAGGCATTAAGAATACGAGCAAAAAAGCAAAGAGCAGCCAAAAAGCCACCTGTATCTGGGGACCCCAACACAGGAGCTACCACTGCCGTGGTGATAGAAAACGTGGCGCAGACCAGAAGGCTGGCAGAAACTGCGCTGCACGATGACCGACCTACCAATACTGGGTCTGGAAGCAATGAGGATGATCATGAAGACAGGTGAGAACTAACAGTAACGGTAATACAGAGGGTACATTGAGAGTCACAATCCGAAATAGGCTCACGGTCAAAATGTGATTTTGTGGGAATAATACCTAGATAGATCGATACATGATGTTGATTCCAAAATTAAAGATATAATTAGTGTAGATATTTGGGACCATATAGCAATTAAACCCGAGGATATATAGGTTTGGTGACCGACGCAATAAAACTAGCTTAGATGGTCTGTAAAGAACTAGAAAATAATAATGTAAAATAAGAGAACGAGCCAACACAGTTCAGTCACTTAGAATCATGCAAGACTAGACTCAGTTACAATTTAGAAAAGTAGAGAAAATCTGATCATACGGTTCTACCGTATGATCGGATTTTCTCTACTTTTACTTTTTCTCTACTTTTCTACCTAGTTCTAAAGTGGTCTAGCACTTTAGAACTAGGTAGAAAATAATGTTGAACATATTGAAGCTCCGCCAAAAGCCGGGAGCGCTAAATTGCGTTCGGTACGGTGGAGAGTATAACATAATTATTTTCTTAAGTCTCGGAATAACCTGTGGCACACGTGTTGAGGGCGAACGAGGCGGAATACCGGTAAAGCTGAGATCTTAATTACAAAGGATTATGTTTGTTTTGTTATTATCATTGTGTATTGTACCTCTAACCGGATACTTGGAGGTAAACAAGCATAGTTTGAAAATATAAACAATAATTTGAAATCGAGGATATAAAATATTGAATATGATGACTTGATGATTATTTACTACTTGGACATGAGGCCAATACAGGCTGCTTTATATATTTATTTGAACGTCATTTGCAAATGTTGGTGACTTCAGTCATAGGTGAAAAAAAAACTTATATTATTGATGACCTTAAAGAAACTGAGTAAGATTGGCCTTTATTTTTGGAGGAGACGAATTAGGATTAATAAAATGGTTGCTTTCTTTCGATGAAAACTTTTATGCAAATTTTGGAAATATCTTAATAGGTTCCTAGGTAAATAAAAAGATAGTATGTACTTTTGTATTTAATTTAACTGTCAGACTTTATACACAATTTCATGACAATATTAACTGAAAATGAAATCAACTTCTTGAAATTAATTTCAAGCTCACTAAAATGTTAATATTTACAACCTTGATCTATTCTGGTGAGACAATAACTGAAAGGTTCCTAAGAATTCATGGCAGCTGTATGAGCTGAGATCGCAATTTACGCGAAGATTCTGTTTCAATTACCACAACCTAAATAATAAACATTCCTTGTCTAGGATGCTCGTCTGTGTTGTAATTTGGTACAACGTTACTATTTACTTCGATGCTTATTGGAGAATAATAGTAAAACTCAAAAGGTGCTAATTTAGTACCGACGCCGTCACCAAGGCTTTGCTTGAATACGTATATGGTGTTTAGATGAAAATTAAATCTCAGTTTATTTCAATACGAGCTTTGCGGTTTATTGAAAATAATCCAACGGGATAAAAAGTAAACTATGTGTTAATCCAGGTTATAAACTAGGTATATGTGTGCCAAATTTTTTCATCTACATCCGTTCAGCCGTTTTTGCGTGGTTGAGTAACAAACACCCAAACATCCAAATAAACAAACTTTCACATTTATTATTTAAATAGGATACGTATGAGCAATCTTAAACACCGAGTAACTTGCTAGTGATGAGTACGATAAAGAATTTTATGTTGCTCACAAAATACGGTGTAGGTGATGTTCATTGCTTCTTTAATAGTAATTTTACCATATTATGGAACAATAAACTTAAATTTTTATGATGCAGTTTCGACAAGAGGTCAGCAGACTTGGAGGCGGACGCAGATGACTGCCACGTCATCCCCAACGATAAGTCCACAGAGTTCATGCTAGCAACTGTTGCAGAGGAGACAGCCAAGTAAGACTATTAAAACTATATTTTACTTTATGGTGTAGTATCCTAGTTCTCTAGGCTGTAGTGCGATCGTCAAACGCATCGGGTTTTAGATGGGTCAAGGTTATCATGCAGTAAGTATTTAGGTGAGCCAGGGAAAGTCTGGCGTGGGACACTACGTTATAAGATGTCTTCGAAACAGCTACCTATCTTCATCATTAGGGACACGTTTGGTGTAAGCCCGTGAAGATTTTTCAAATGATTTACTTGTAGGTTCATATCGAAATATTCTTAATAACACAACTACAGGCGATAATTTAGCTCCATACTGTACCGTAATTAGTCTAGCCAATTAATTGACACAAAAAGATAGACGATTTGTTTTTACGTTACCTATTTAAAATACCTGTACATACTACCAATCACGAATTTAAGAATACTTACGAATCATTTTCATGACTTTTGTGGACATTTTTCATAATGCCCATCATTATTCAAATGATCAGTCATTTATCATTCAGCAGTCCGTTTATTATTGTTCCAAGTAACGCCAACATTTCATCAATTTCAAAAGGATTGCAAATGAAAGGAGTTACCTGTTTTATGTTGATATCATTATGTGTCTACGCAAATTCATTTATTATTACGAATTTTCTTGCCAAAATGATATCTTAGAGATTGTGCTGAGTATCAGAGCATGTGGCTTTTTGCGTAATTAGGTTATTGTAATCAATATTGTTGTAGAATTTCAAGTTGCTTTGAATGTGATATTTACTTAAGAAACAATTATAGACAAACAAAGGCTTGAGATTCCTAGAATCTGATAATGTAAGCACTATATTTTCAAAGGCATTTATTTACGCAAAATGTATGTATTGTAATGGAGACGTTAGTTAAGATTCTAAGTCAAAATTATTTTCTCGTACGCTTAACTACGGGACCAATAGATAATTAATCGATGTTTATAACAGACCTAAGACGAGGTAAAATATTAAACCTACAGCTATCGCATAGATAGTTTTATTTGCAGTGGGTGATTACATCACAAAAAGTCAAAAGAAAGACATTTTAAGTTCATCTTAATCAAACTTGCAAAGGCCATCATTTGACCATCAGGAAAATTGTTCATCAACCGTCTTGCCGGCCTTTCGTCAACAACAAAAACCTAGTAACCAACGGATTACTAGGGTTTTGTTTACTTAGATGAATTTAAGTCAAACTCCAAAAATTCTAACCCTCGCTTCTTTCTCCAGCACACCAAAAAGAAACATAAAATCTCAGCCAATCCCGGACCCGAACGGGAACAACGATTCGGGGTACGCGCCGTCCAACCTGGAGGACACGATCAGAGAGCACGTGTCGCCGCCCGGCTCGCCAGGCTTGAAGGACGCCACCGTGCTCAAGAACATGGCCTGCGATGGCTCCAAGTGGAAGAAGAATGGGAAGACTTCTAAGTTGACGGCAGATTCGAGGTAAGGAAAGATAATAATAGTTTATTTATTTAATAGTTTATTTAAAAAATACAGTAATACAAAAATAAGTACTAAATCTACAAACGTGTGGGTGAGCACTGCTCTCCTAGCTAGGTTATGAAAACCTGTGTAAACTTGTAGATAATGTTATGATTTAATTTCATAGAAAATTTTACAGCTTTTTTCTGTAATAATTTGCTCCATGTTTAGTTGAAAATAAGTGGCTAGTTATTTTCAACTATGTTAGGGTCGGTTTCATTCTAACCGGATGCAGCTTAGTAGGTACCTACCAGAAACATGGAGCGATAACGTAACCTGATCATAATAACCCTGTGACTGAATAACAGGATACCTCTTGGATATTAAACAACGTAAAGTCATTTATAATACGAGAAAACGGGTCGATGAAGTTAAATAATCAAAGCAACACCCTGTAGGGTGTTGCTTTGATTATTTAACTTCATCGACCCGTTTTCTCAAGTAGTGTAATACTGTAGTATTATACTACTTGGTAATGCACCTTTGCAGAATGCCATCTGATATATTTTATCTATTCTCTTATCGTAAAATTCGAATTATAAACTTCAAAACGAATTTTTGTTGACGCACTGTACAAACATAATACCGTTTAAAAAATAGACATTATTATAAATTTATAACACTAGTTCTCTAAAAATATAATAAAAATAAATATAAAAACTGGGCAAATTATAGATGTTAATTTCACCCAGGAGTTTCCATCGATTATTTTTTTGTAATGAAACGCATATGCTGGGCGCGCCATTTTTATAGTATTATATTACAAAACTATTCTTTAACCTTTTAACTTTGACTTTTTATTTAGTAGATTCAACTCTAATGTATGAGAATAGATAAAGTAATGTATGAAGCATAACTAGGTATTAAAACAGACGTGTGATACTATTAAGAACCCCTCATTACGTAACAGTTTCATAAACTACTATTGAAGGTTTAATTAAGTTATCACCATTCAAGTAAGATAAACTAAAAACTATTTCCACTTCATAATTCAGTCTACTTACATTAGAGCAAGTACCACGTTCGTAGTAAACACTGCGTAGCAAGGAGAACAATTTAGAGAAACAAAGTGCAGTTGAGAATGGCAGTAGTTACAAACTGTGTTGTAGTTTTCAGCGCACCTCCGGAAGTTTTACGTATTTTTTCCGGTACCTAGTTGTTGTACTAAGTTTTTTCTATTTATCCGGGACAACTGGCGTGTTTCGTTGTTCTGGCTTGTGGAAAAGAGCTGTGCAAATTTGGAATTGGAAGCAGGAGGAAATCCCTAAAACTGAACTGCATTTCCCCTCAAGGAGTTTTCGAACAAAACCTACAAAAATGATTGGAATGCGCAAATTCCAGTCTTTGTCTAGGATTATTATTTACATATTTTTAGAATCGGAACAAGGAGACAAAATAATCTTCGTTTCACTATTAATCAATTCAGGGGGTATAATCTCCATAGTTTTACGTGAACAATGCTAAATATTTGGATTAATTCCCTCCTACGGTCATCCTTAATATTATTAAGTCTTAAGATAATCTTCTTCTTGTTCTAGAAACGTCTCTCTAGCTCTGCGGTCCGACGACGAGGTCACAGCCAGCCAGTTCGATCTTCGAGACGGGTCCAGCTCCAAGAAAGAAAGAAAAGCAAGTGCAGCAACCGCGCGCTTCACAATTTACAAAGCGAATAAAGCAAGCAAGAAGAAACGGGAGAAGTCTTCTGCAAAGAAGGAAAGGAAAGCTACTAAGACGCTGGCGATAGTGTTAGGTAAGCTTAAAACCTGAAAATCTACAAAAGTTTCGAATAAAGACAATATCAAGGCCGTAAGACTTGCAACATATACTCGTAGCTAAACTACAAGAATATCCAGTGGAGGATTCGAAGCTTTCTCTTTGTCATCAACAAGCAATAATTAAAATATACCTCACCAAAGACTAGATCTTTCGCGAGGTATATTTAAATTCTGTATCTGTTCTGTGTATTTAATTACCTTGTTCAATTGTTTTTTAAGCAAGCTAGACTTTGCAACAGACTTATAAGCCAGAAACCTTTATATTTATCAAAGTCCCGTAAGCTTCTTAATTTACATGAAGTCATTAACTCCGCTCCATCTTTCCAGGTGTCTTCCTCTTCTGCTGGGCGCCGTTCTTCACGTGCTCAGTCCTCGGCGCCATCTGCGACAAGATCGGCCTCTCCTTCGACCCTGGAGTCACCGTCTTCATCCTGACCACGTGGCTGGGCTACATCAACTCGTTCCTCAACCCTGTTATCTACACCATCTTCAACCCTGAGTTCAGAAAGGCGTTCAGGAAGATACTCCACTGCGGCACCTAGCCCGCGGAGTATTTGGTCGTCTTCACTCAGTAGATTTCGTTTTGTTGTACCTATAGATTTTTGGATACATATTTAAAAAAATGGAAGTTGGTGAAGAGTTGAGTAGCATAGCAATATCTACCTACAAGTCTATGCCGGAAAGCTGGAAGATAATCTGAATGTGGTAGAAAATATTGTCTTAATGATATTATGGTGAATTGGACCGATGTAAGCTGATAAGCAAAAATAATCCAATTTCGAATGGCTGAAATTAGTAAAAGAGTGTCTGGCAGCTTAAATGTGCCAAAAATGGGGCGAACTTTCCAAATTAATGTGTATCAAAAAATCTACAACAAAATCTGTTCTTCTCAATGATATTTCCAAGAGATCTACTGGACGACCAAATTGTACAAAGTACACTCACATACAAAATAATGTTTATACTTAATGTGATAAACCAATAAATTAAACGTGTCGTGTGTTAGCCGTAGAAACATAGCATATCAAAGTATTCAAAATGGTAATTTAAAAAATTATAACTTATTGTAAAAAAATATTGATATTGTAAAGCTTGCTTATAGCTCATGCTATTCTAGTCATCAGTATTATATGCCAAAGAAGCGATATTACTAAGCTTTAGTTATTTTTAAGGTTGTGATTATTTTAATTTTCAATTTCATCGTTAATAGTTTTTCTTCTAACTGTACCATAGTGTAAAAGTGCAATCGACAAAAGAAGTGTTAGTTGTATTAAAATAATGAAAAGACATGTATCTATAGCACAAAGAAGACAAAGTAGTGAAATAATTAAGAAAACCAAAGATTTCATTTCGAGCTCATTAATGAAAAATAAGTTGTGTATAAAATTTATTATTAACGCAAAATCTAAACTTCGTTACTTCCGAGTGTCACATTGCTCAATACGTTGCTTACTTTTTAATAAAAACTAAAATAAAATTAATAAATGTAATATTCAAAACTATTAATTACAGACAAACAAAGGAGCCAGATTCCTAGAATATCGTTATATTTTCTCTTTGTAAAATATTTTTTTCTTGCCTTTTCCGTCCACGCGTTTCTACTTCTCCCATTTTCTCCTCACCTTTCCTAGTTATTTAGTTGTAAAAGATATATTTATAAAATTAGATAATCTTAGCTGTACGAATGACAATGTCGAAGGAAGACAATGCACTGCGAGATTTGACAAGGTAGTATGTAAATAACTTGCCAAATAATTAATATGAAAATATTAGGAAAGTTGTAGCAAAAAGTAATGCTGTAGCAAAATTTTGAAACAAAAACGGAAAACTTCAATTGCTGTTAATATTACTGAAAATACTCAAATATGGAGAAGATACTAAAGATTTGTATTTATAATAAATAAAATACTTAAAAGCTCAATCATTACTTATTGCTCCAAATATAATACATTTTAATATCATATCAAAAGTTGTTTTGTAGGTATAACTAGCTCATTATTTTGTATTTTAAGTAATCAACCTATAGAAATAAATGAGGCAATCAATGATCTTCCAAACAGCAAATTTGGTTATGTCAATTTTTTTTTAAAGTAACCCTTACGAACATTTTTTCAAGCTATAAATAATATGAACGACGACATGACGATATGACGTATTAGAGATTCTCATTTAAATTTGCTCAATTTTATTGACATTTCTGTACTAGGTAAAATAGTCGTGCCATACGGAAAATGAAAAATATGCCATAATTCATGATCGAAAAGATCATTAATTAATTAGTAGGTACTCCCTGTCAATAGTTTAGTACTCTCAAGTACAAAAGTATTAAGTTTTAATAATAGATTTGACATATTAATTTGCATTCCTAAGACAGTTCGAAGTCATAAATACTTCAGTACTACCTCGATATTATTTTGTTAAGGGAAATTAACAAATTTCAATACATCTTGTACACACAAAATTGTCAGGCAATTTGTTTAATTATATAATATTTTACCAATAAGATCTCATTTTTATTCTTTAGAAAAATAATATTTTGATAGGTACAGAAAGTTAGAGAATTTTCTCACTAAAGTTACCTCGTTGAGTTTGTCTCCTTCAAAAACTTTGCCTAGATTAAAATGTACAAGAAACAGAACTTGTATGTAAGTTGCAAATTGATTTCTTCGTAAAAATAAATTCACGCGCGAAGATTAGAACCAAGTATAAAGTAATTTTAAGTTGCTCAACTTTAATCTTGTGTCTGTCGGCTCAATGTAAATTTGTTTAAGCAATACTCATAAATAACGAAACAATAATATTAGATGTCTGTCTATTGTAATCTATTTAGATAATAATTTGTAAAATTGTACATAAAAACAACAGGGTTCCTTATAAGAATCCATGTATTTAATCGTTTTATCATATTGTTAATTAAAAACTTTAAACAATTTAATGATATTGTGTAAGACGTTTTGTCTATAGTCTATCTGTAATATAGATAGAAGGATATTTATAAATAATGAAATGTTATCCAAAGTCGGGCTTAATAGAACGTTTTAGTACTTGCAAAGTAGACGGTATTCTATTAAACCAATATATTTTTCCTTTAAACAGTTCCCTTTATTAAAAGAATCTATGTTACGTTGAACTGTAAATATTGCAATAAGTATTAGAGAATTAAACAATTTTTAACATTTTTGTTGGTCTATTTTTATTCGCAATGCGGGTGGAGTCAATAACAATAATTAGATAATCCTTATTTGAATAGCATTGCCCAAAGTGTTTGTATATTCCACGCTTAATAAATACAATGCGAACAAAAAAATAATACTTACATTTTTTTTTAAAGCCATACTCGTACAGTCACGATATGGCTGTCCAATTAAATTGATTTAATATGCATTTTACACAAATATTATTTGAATAAAACTTTGGTCTTAGGGTTTTTTATCTTATTTTATTTTGGTCGCAAGTTAATAACGTAAAAATACTTGTAAATAAAATAAGCATTAGATATTTTACTCGTAAGCTAAAGTATAAATACGTAGCAGATAGTTTAGTGAAGCAATAATACAAGTTATTAAAACATTAATAGATAAAGATATTGTTATTGACTATACCCGGAGTGAAGTCTATGTATTACGTGGGACACATCCCATAAGGTAGCGTTTTATCTTTCTATGCGAAAATGTGATGATGATTTAAATATATTCTGTTTTTACAAACATTTGTTTAATTTTTTTCAAACAAGGTTTACTCCTAAACATAACATAATAACGTTAAGATTTCTATGTAAAATCCCTGAAAACATGAGTTTTAAAATTGCATAAAACTTGTTACTGTCAGACAGTAGGAACACACCACCTTTCATTATCAGCCTACTCATTAAAGGCTGATTACTGAACACATACTACATAGTAGGTAGTTTGTACGTGATACATAGTATCCCTTGGGCAAACTAATGAATCCTCACTAGGAAGGAAAATAAAGAAAGTATTTTAGTCGTGCCACAATGTCTTACATTAGGACCGACACAAACATTGACAAACCCTGTAAGAATATTCTTGTGCAATATACCACCTCTAGTTACCCCTTTGGGAATTACAAGCATGTCAATGATTATAAATGAAATTGAATTGTTTATTCTGCAAACTGGATACCTGAAATAATCTCACGCGTCATATTTTATAAAAAAACTAAGCAAGACGGAGTCGACATTTCCTATCTGACTACCCCTGAGAAAAAATGGCGAAACAAACTCAAGGGCCAAAGTCTCTTTTGAAGTCCAGATATAATTTTGGTCAGATCATGGGAAGACAATATAGATTTATGCCTGGAATGGTTTTTAAGGAAAGAACCACACAGATTTGAGTTCACCAGTCCAGTCAGTGCAAGCATTCGTCATTAATCGCGTAGCTCAACTCAGAACTTGAAGAGGTCAACGTATAGTTAATGTTTAAAACATTTTAAATGAGTAGAGATGGAGTTTCTTACCCATTCTTCTCTATACTTAACTTTTGGAAGCAGCATCTAGAATAAATGCCATTTTATTGCTAATTTTGACGAACAAAAGTGCCTTTCTGTGACCTACTTGAAATAAATCATTTGACTTTGACCTTAAAATGAATGAAAAAAGAATTCACCGAATATTCTCATCCTAAATCACAATCTACAGAATTCCCATGACTATCATAAATCGAAAGAATTATGTAAAATTCGTGACAAACTGACAACCCAGCCATTTCTTTGAGCCAAAGTAAATGAGTCTCTGAGGTGCTTCAAAGTTATCAGTTGAACCTTGAAGGTATAGTTTGTTGTTTTAAATTATTCCCGAAAAGCACATCAGTCATAATTATGGAGTAATCAGTACCCTGATTGCGTAGCACACTTTCAATCATCACACGAATCATTTGAAAGATATTGCTAATCCATCTCCTATTATCTTCGAAAAATTTGTCTTCTCTACAACGTAAATAACGCAATGAACGTTGTTGAACTGTCAAAATTAAAGCATTGTTAGTGAGAGGCGCAATTACCCCACAGAAGTGATGACACATCGTGCCTAAGAGTAATTGGACATGCCTAAATAGGACTTTATTTCAAAGACATTAGAAAAGTTGCTCTTTGTAATAACTTAAAGCATGTATTACATGAAGGATAGACAGAGTCAGTGAGTAGATAACCCAGAATAGGGCACTTAAGTATGAGTCCCATGGAATAATAGAATAGAATAGAGGGCAAGACTACTTTCATTAACACAACACATAATGCAACAAGCAGACACATAATCGAAAATTCTTTAAAATCTGACCTGAAAATCTATCCCAAGCGCCCTAGCTTAATAATCACGCTTGGAACTTGAAAACTGGTATATGGTTTAGTTAGAAAAACGTATCAGACAGACAGAAGAAAGCCTATTTTCAACGAAACTCACTTTATTTGCAAGAATAACATTAGTCTGAAAGTCACTTTCATGAAAGTCTACAAACTTAAACAAGTATTTATTAGTACTTATTTTAGGCAACATTGATCAGTCACCCGAAGCTAATCGTTTATTACCTTTTTCTCCTTCATTTAGTAGTCGAGGAGTCCTTGTCTTGAAGTAATCACTTTCTGATCTATTACTCGTTAATCTGCCAGATTGATTACGCAATCTTCTAGATATACTTTTTACGTGGGCCTAGGGATAGGTGTGAAGGTCGCACATTATTGACACTAAATAGACACAATTTATATATGCTCATGATCAGGTTTATTGGTACTTCCGAATTTAATATTACGGATTTATTGAGCTTTACGGATTATTGAAATAGGATGTACGCCGGAATTCTTTTTAAATTGAGCTCTGGTGACCGATGTTTCAACACACAGATGTCCGTTTAATTAAGTGAATCTGAGAATATTTGATGTTATTTACGTTTATTTATTTTCATACTTATTCCACTTTAAATATTCATTTAAGTTTAATAAAAGATACATTTAAAAATATACATAATTTGTGGTTCGCCGGTAACGAGAGCGGGGTCCAAACTACCAGTGGTTAGGGCTTCAGAGACAATAACCTACTCCCGATGCGAGCCGTATCGAGGAGTACTTTCGTCTGAATCACGCCCTTGATACAACCACCTAGCGAGAGATTAGAGCCTTGAGAGATGTTGATCGACATTTTCGGCCATCAGGTCATTGGCCGATTGTCATGTAATTATCATTATCTTTTATCCATATTTGAGTTTCTGGCCAGCGTACAAATTATACGTCACACTTTGCAGTCAGCATAAATAATAATCACACTTATTGTTATTGGTATTGAGTACCATTTCAAATCTTAAAGTAGGTAATAAAGACGAATGATAATCACCATCAGTGTAAGATACGGAATAGTTTCCATGTTATTATTTACCAAACCAAATAGACTACGAAAACCCTATGTGGAAGATAATGCTAACATTGCGATAAAAATCCTTACTCAAGTAACGTTTTCCTTTTCTTCGCGATAATAATCCCCTAAACAGCTACTATAGAACTGTAATACCGAATGTATGTGATTGCGCAGGTGTAATACGAGGGTAGGCAGAGAGTCGGCAGCTTATACACCGCGGCATTGTACGGGACACAAAGCGCCTCGCACCACCAATACACTTTTATATTTTATGGCGGTGCAAGTTGAGAGAATGAGCGGGAAGTTACCGGTATTTATTTATGATAAATTGGTAATAGAAGTGTTTAATATAATTTAAACACGGATTAGACTACTGTGCATACGGTTCATAATTAGTATGTTCGTTGTAATACTTCCACTGAGTGGAATTAATTCTCAGACTCTCACTTTAAATAAACGGTTAGTTAGTGGTTAGCTTTGCACGTATTTCTCAATGCAAATGCTATCCCATATCTTAAAAATTATAAAATCTTAATCGATATCGTAAATCTCATTTTTCTTTCAGTCACAGCAGCTTAGTTAAAAGTAGTATGTCTATGAATTGGACGTGTAATCAGTCTATTAAAACTTTTTTGTTGAATTTCAGAATCGATTTTGCCATTTTCCAACAGTAAAACTTGTAGTCAATACGAGTATCACTCCCGCTCCGCTAGTGTTTCGCGCCACACCACAGCACGGATAATGGCCGAGTTGTCTCGAATCCCGAAGTCAATTCCCGGCATATTGTCCCAGGTCCCGGCAGAAAGGGCCGATCCGATCCCCGGGGATGGCCGCTAAATGTACTTTTAGAGAATTTTATTAGAAAATGTCTTTAAGTGGCTCTATTTAACTTTGGAGTTGTACCGTATGTTGCGAGTATCATATTTGTATGGTGGTGGGTAGGTTGATAACTTGTTCAATAAAACAGTGTGTCGCTAACCCTCGCCTTTCATTGACGCTGCATTGGCGACGAGGATGGGATTTTTAATATTTGGTGTCTTCATTAAGCGTGCAGTATCGATATTACCAACTAACATTTACTGTTATTAAAATGCCAATCGGAAAGTTAGAACCGTTCAATATAAGTTCAAAACAATGGCCTGCTTATATACGCCGGGTTAATCAGTACATTTTACTAAACGACGTAAAAGATAACCTAAAAGTGCCGATGTTAATAACAATAGTAGGTGAAGCCACCTATTCGTTGATGTGTGATCTGTGTTCCCCGGACTTTCCCGAGAACAAATCTTACGATGAACTGGTGAAGCTAGTGACCGATCATCTGGAACCGCAGCGATCTGAGATCGCCGAGCGCCACGTGTTCCGGCTGCGGCGACAACGGACCGGCGAACCCTTGATGGAATATTTACAGGCACTAAAACATCTGGCAACAACTTGTAATTTTGGTAAATGTAAGAAGTGTTCTACGCTCGAGGAAAATCTAAGAGATCAGTTTGTTTCGGGTTTGACAAATGACGCAATGCGTTCAAGAATATTTGCCGAAAGGAAAATAGAATACAAGGAGGCGGTGGAGTTAGCATTAGCACTAGAGGCTGCAGAGAAGCACGCGGAGGTGAGCGGCAGCACGGTGCCGACGACGACCTCAGGTGCCGGCGGCGAGGCAGGTGAAGACCTGCACTACACACGCGGGGGGCGAGGACGCACCCGCAGCTCGCGCACTCCGGCTGGCGCGGGTGGTGCGGCTGGCCCAGCCGGCGCGGCAGGCGCGGCGGGCACGGAGCGCACGGCGGGCACATCGCTGAGCGGCGCGGCGACAGCGCCAGCATGCTGGCGTTGCGGGAAGGCGCATCGAGCGGACAGGTGCCGTTATGTGAATTATAATTGTGACGAGTGTAAACAAAGAGGTCATTTACGAGTGATGTGCAAATCAGTGAAAGGTAGTGGCAACCGGGCAGACAATCAGCAAAATTATATGAGTAGTGAGGACGATACAGACGATATGTTTAAGATTGTTGTTGGAGGTAAGGGTAATAAACCGTACTTTATAAACGTAATCATAGATAACTTAGAGACCAAGTGTGAAATCGACACCGGTAGTCGTATCTCTGCAATCAATGAAGACATTTATACCCGCAAATTTTCGCATAAGATAATTAAAACTGATAATTTGATGTTACGTAGTTATGCCGGTTCATGCATCGAATCGCTTGGTTATATACAAGTCAGAGTTAGGTTACGAGATGTAGAAGTAAAATCCTTGCCACTTTACGTAATTAAAAACGGAGCGTGCCCATTACTGGGACGAGATTGGTTGCGTGCGCTGAAAGTAACACAAATAAATCTGAATAAGATAACCGACGATGGATTCGTGAACCGCTTATGTGCTGAATTTCCGGAAGTGTTTACGAATAAGTTAGGTACTTGTAAGCGAACCATTCGACTACAGCTAACTAACGATGAACCTGTTTACGTGCGTGCGCGATCTGTGCCGCTGGCGTTGCGCGCTCGCGTGGAGCGCGAGCTGACGCGACTGGAGTCCGACGGATCCATATACCGCGTCGACTATTCCGACTACGGAACGCCCATTGTGCCAGTTGTTAAAAAAAATGGGGATATACGCATTTGTGGGGATTACAAAATTACAATTAACCCAAAACTCAAACGTGATTATTATCCCTTGCCCCGCATTGATGAGTTGTTCGCCAACTTAAGTGGAGGAGAAAAATTTACGAAAATAGATCTCACTCACGCTTACGAACAGTGTTTATTAACAGAGGAGTCACAACCCTACACAGCAATTACAACTCACCTCGGGACCTATGCCTATCGTCGTACGCCGTACGGACTAGCGTGCATACCCGAGAAGTTTCAGAAATTAATGGAGGAAACCCTACGTGGTATTCCGGGTTGCGTCGTTTTTCTAGATGACATTTGCATAACGGGGGCTAATGATAAAGAACACATAAGTCATTTACGAGCTGTACTCGAAAGGTTGCGCGAGACGGGTTTAACAGTAAAGTTTAGTAAGTGTAGTTTTTTACAAGACAGCGTAAAATACTTAGGTTTTGTTATTGACAAAATGGGTTTACGGCCAGACACTGCTAAATTGGAGGCTATTTCCAGCGCACCAACACCAGAGAATATAACTCAATTGAAAAGTTTTTTGGGAATGCTAAATTATTACGGAAAATTCATTAGTAATTTGAGTACATTGTTGTATCCTTTACATAATTTACTTAAAAAAGATGTACACTGGAAATGGGATGCAAGTTGTGAGCAGGCGTTTACAGGAGCTAAGCGAGTTCTCCTGGGCGAGCGAGTGCTGGCACATTATGAGGAGGGGCGGCCGCTCGTGCTCGCGGTAGACAGTAGTGCGTATGGGCTTGGCGCAGTGTTGGCTCACCGCTATTCCGATGGCAGCGAGCGCCCGGTTAGCTGTGTGTCCCGCACACTTAACGCGGCCGAGCGGAATTACAGTCAACTAGATAAGGAGGCACTCGCGATATTGTTTGGTGTAACAAAGCACCATCAATACTTGTTCGGTAGGAGTTTTATATTACGCACGGACCATCAGCCATTGACGCACATTTTTGGTGCTAAGAGTGGCATTCCTCAGACCGCTGCCAGCCGGCTACAGCGGTGGGCGGCACGCTTGGCAGCATACGATTTCACTGTGGAATTTGTCCGCTCGGCTGACAATGGGCCGGCCGATGCTTTATCCAGGCTACCACTACCTCAGGAGGGTCGCTTAGTGGACGCAGTCACTTACATAAATTTAATAGAGGAATCCATCCCAATTAGCTTTAAGGATATTGCTAAGGAGACGGAGAAAGATACATTGTTATGCAAGGTTAAAGGTTATGTCACATTTGGTTGGCCGTTGACAGTGTCGGAAACTGAGAAACCGTATTATGCAAGGAAAATGGATTTAGCTATAGAATTGGGTTGCCTCATCTATAAATACAGGATCGTTATACCAAAAGTATTACAAAAACAAATTTTAGATGAAATTCACGATGGGCACTTAGGAATTAATAAGATGAAGAATTTGTCAAGGAATTATGTTTATTGGCCCAATCTAGATAGGGACATAGAGGAGGTATGTCGCGCGTGCACGGCGTGCCGCGCCGTACGCGATGCGCCGCCACATGCACCACTGCACCCTTGGGAGTTTCCGCTGCATCCATGGCAGCGAGTACATGCAGACTTCGGGGATTGTGGAGGAAAACGTTATTTAATTATGGTGGACGCAAACTCGAAATGGATAGAAGCTATTGCTATGAGTAGGACGGACACTCAGGCGACTATCACAGCAATGCGAACAATTTTTGCCCGGTTCGGCTTACCGTCATTACTCGTCACTGACAACGGCCCACCATTTTTCTCACAGGAATTTAAAACATTTTGCAAGAAAAATTGTATAAAGCACGTGACCACCGCTCCTTACAGACCGCAGGGAAACGGTGCAGCAGAAAATGCGGTAAAAACCGTAAAGAAAGCGATCAAACGTGCTTTGTACGAGGGCGAGGACGTCGGTACGGCACTTTGTAAGTTTTTATTCCAATATCGTAACTGTCAGCATGCAACCACTGGTGTCTCCCCTGCGGTGGCGTTGCAAGGGCGTAGGCTCCGCGGGCGTCTTGATGCGCTTCGGCCCGACGTGTCTGCGGTAGTGCGCGTCGCGCAGGAGCGACAAGTGGCCGCTGCGGGCGGCACGACGCGCGCGCTGGCGCCGGGCGACGCGGTGCTGGCCCGCGACTACACCGCGAGGGGGGACAAGTGGTTGTCGGGAACAATAGTCGACCAGACTGGACCGGTCTCGTACAAAGTAGACGTTGGACGTGGTGTCGGCTGGCGTAGACATGTCGATCAAATAATGCCCGTACATAGCAGGAATCGCCACTCGTTATCTCGGACTAGTATAGTTTCTGAGAATAAAGATTTATTCCCAGAACGAGAGGTTCCTTCGGTCCGTGAGGAGGCGGAGGACACATTCGAGGACGCGTCTGACGGCATTGGTGAGAGTTCGCAGACCACTGGTTCTGAAGCGGCATCCGGGCCGGAGACACCACCACCACCGTCAGGTGCGTCTGCTCGTGCTCTGCGGGCTTATAATCGGGCTCGACTAGGAGTCACAAAATAACATACTTTGTTAATTGTTTATTTTATATTTTAGTTATGCTTTAGCTTAAAGGGGAGAAATGTACCGTATGTTGCGAGTATCATATTTGTATGGTGGTGGGTAGGTTGATAACTTGTTCAATAAAACAGTGTGTCGCTAACCCTCGCCTTTCATTGACGCTGCAGGAGTGATATAGTTGGGAAGCAGATGTGCTTTTTGATCTCATATAATATTTATTTAGATGGTCATAGCAGTGGTAATTTCAAGATGTCTCAAACATTATTTACATAGGGATGCCCGTTTTGAGGAAAAGGGGTAGCTTTTTTTTGTAATCCTCTCCCATTTTTTTGTTTAGTATTATTTTGGATGTAGCTATTATTATTAAGAACAAATAATTCCTTATAAAATTATAGTAAAAACTAATATAGTGTTGTAATTAAAAAAGCTCTTTAAAATCAAATAATAGTTGTTAGATTGTAATTAGCGTACGATGCTACAGCTTTATCAACTGACTCAAGATTTAAGAGTACTTTTTAAACTAAAAATATAGAACCATTTACAGCTATCACTTCCTTCATAATGATCAGTATAATGACCCCCTATAAACGAGCTGAAAATTCAATTACAACCTTTAAAATCTTTATTTCAGAAATCGTAAAAGGTGCATTAAATTCCGCTTAGTTGTTTTTGAATACGAACAACATTCGTTTTTTATCACTCTAACTGCATTTTCCGATGATCTGTTATGGATAAACACGGTGGCTGGGACTAAAAAAAATCCGCCTGCATTGGATTATGCGTCGGTTTTTAAACGAAAATGAAGCTCGCTAGGGGGAGTCTAGAATCATGTGGTGCATTCATGGTAACACCCTATATTACCAGCTAAATAAACTTAAGTTGCCAAATAAATAATCTCCTATTATGATACCGATCATGTTTTAAAACCTAACTTTCTTCACGCCAATAGGTTTTGTGTAACTGTTCTTCAAAAAGTTTATTCGCTCGTAATTACAAGTTTAAAAAAAATATCAAGTACCTAAAATAAAACTGCTTTATGCTACACTATTTGCGTTAAAAAGTTAAAATAGTTCTTTTATCTACGAACAATAATCAAAAACAAGCGGAAATAAAGTCACAGAGCGCTCCTAAAATACTGAACCATAACTATTGCGTCCGTAAGCAAAAAAAACATTGCATTATCACTTTCCACAAATTTAACTTTCATCCACTTTCAGCGAGCATTCGAAATAAATCGCGCTTATTCAATGGAGATGCAATTTAAAGTACTGCACAATTCCTTTCAACTATTCTTCAACTCCCATCACGAGATTTTAACAATTGTATCTACTATAACCTCATCCATTGCTGCTACTCCATCTAAAGCTCTCCTCACCGTTCGTAATGAACCTGTAATAGATACTGTTCTACGCTTTCCAGTCGAGATATGAGTTAAATGAGCAGAAGTGCCAGTTTCACGGAACGTAGGTATAAAACGGAGGAGCCACAGAATACACTCGGAGTTAAATCGCCCTAAGAATAAGTGGGCAAAGAATAAAATTAACTTATAGTCGTGAATAAAGTAGTTAGTTTAAGTTGGACGGTATTAACTTGAAGAAGTACTGGGCTTATACGTTTTTCTTATTATTACGGTACGTTGGAGTCTGGAGTGTTTTCTTGGGAAAGATTCAAAGTATTTAAAGTGCACTGTATTCTTCATAATGGAGATGCAAGTTTGCGTAATTCGAAATGTCTACAAGCTTCTTTCGTACTTTTCCAACTAAAACTTGCATAAACACAAAACGACTGAGTCAATTAGGTTGCATTGGACTTCATAACTAGCAAAACGTGGGTGAACTATACGTAAACCTCTGCCGAAGTTTTTACGGGAACAGGCGTGATGTTAATTATTATAATTAATTAATTTAAAAAAAAAACCCTTCGTCATTTCTCTCTCACAGAGCCTGCAACCTAGCAGTGAGAACAGCAGTGGGAACATTATAGGCCAATAATTATGCTGTACCACCCTTCATAATAAATACACACGTACCTACCTCATATCACACAATTGGAATTCTCCTAGAGGAACCACAGCAATAGGCACAAATACCAATTCCACTCCGTATTCCATCTTATATCTACGACAATGAGTCTTTAACAAAGAGGTATGAAAGGGGCGCATCTCCGCTTGATTTAAACTGAGGCGCTGAAGAATTGAGCCTTTCTTCAGCTGTGCAGATAATAATCAGTATTGAAGGCCTTTGAATTTCAACTGCCTTTTTAAAGTTCTTCTGACGTTTGGTGGAGACTGGTTTAATTGTTGATCTTCTTGATGCGTATATTTATTTAACAATTTCATGAGTTATGGTTGCACTCCTCAATATACTTATTGAAAGTCTAGATAACGACATTATGGATTTTTACAGGTTTTAATAACTTTACGTACTTCCAACGTCTTGAAAATATGTAAACTTCTATGGAGGACAAGTTTATGCAAGGATATTCGTGATTAATTTATGAAAATCTAACGGTTCTTAGTATAATTTTACTATAACCATATAAGTGGAGCACCTAATGTTGGTTATTTCTTCGATAATAATCAGTTAATACACTAAAATTCTTGTCACGGATCACATTTTGATCAACTGACGTTCTACACCGACTGCGTAAAACTTAAGAAAATTAAAATTTCGGGGGTTGAAAATTAAAATAACAACATTAAGGTCTGGCCCCACTGCTGCTGCTTCAATATATCACTGCCGTCAATTCGTTGCGCGCTCCGCAATCCTCGTGAAATACTGCGCAATGTTCGCGAACATTGCGGGGTTATATTTCGTGCATTAACATGGACTGCCGTGTGTGTGGTGTGATGGATGTGTCTTAGCTGATTGGGTGAGGGAAAGATTTCGTTGAGGGTTTAATTAATTAAAGTAAAGAGCGTTTTAGAGATTAACATAATACTGTTGACATTACTACACTTTCTACAATCATTTAATTGAAACTCACAACACTGCAGCAGAATAGAATAAAATTTCCAAAGTCACCAAATCGAAATTAAAATAAAATATCAAAAAGAGTCACAGAATTGCAATAAAAATAAAAAATGCATACAAAAACAAAGCAATACAAACAAGTCATTATAAATAGAGATCTGTTGGCTATACATATCTGTTACAGCATTGACGTATGTAGGGGCAGTCAAATGGCTCGGTGATTATTACCAGTACCCTAATCGCGTAACACACTATCAATTAGAATCTGAAAGATATTTCTAATCCATTGCTTATTATGTTCGATTTTTTTAAATGCTTAACAACGTAAATAACGCAATGTATGTTGTTGTGAAAATTAAAGCCATATTGCTATTGGCAGTGTGTGACGCAATTACCCCGCAGGACAGTATTCGAGCTAGCCCGCACATTTCGTACTAAAGGTAAGTACCTACTTGAGGAACTAAATACTTTGGTAGGTACAACAAACAATGGTGAACGCACTACAGAATCAGGGTAACCTCAACAGCACCCTCAGCGTCTCAAATAACAGTTTACACTGCTATCACCTAAGACTTCCACTAGGTTCTTTAACTGTTTGTAAGTCATAATGAATAGAACAATCCCGGTGTTACTGAATGCCGTATTATGCGAAAAATTCATTAGGGTTAAGTGGAGGCAGCCGTCTGTCGCCTCAATCGAGTAGTGGAAGAAAATCATGAAAGAAGATGAAAAACTGGGAAGTACTGGAACCTATTATTACGTTAGGGTTGGAGGTGATAGTTTAAATGGATATTATGAGTTGGTAACTTTTCTTAGATGGTGATGAAAAGTGTTTCTACCGCAGACCGTAGTTTTAATACGGGACAAAATAGGTTTCGTTATATCTATTTTTGACACATAAATAAAAAAAGGTTAACGTTTAGAAATGTGCTGCCTCACTAGAAATTATGTGAGACTATTTGGGGGATCCGCGCCATTATTATTACTTTATTTTTTAAACGACTTTACAAAAAGGAGGTGGTCAATTTGGTTTTATTTCTGTTTTTTAGGTTAAAAGAACCCAAAATTAAAGACTATTGACCGACCAACCATGCGCGAGCCGAGCGAGCAAAGCGAGCAGTGCCGCGGGAGCGTCCGGCGAGCGCTACTTCAAAGTTAGATTTCTTACCAACTACTTAATTCCGATTTAATTTTATTAACCGCCCTCACGTAACTGCCCATTCAGTTATTTTACTGCTTATACTCAAGTTGTGTAATAAATATTTACGTTCCTAACCTAGAAAAAATACCAATTCGTATATTCATTAAAAAAAATGTTGTGGAGTGTTCAGAAGAACTTTTAGAACTCCCAAATAGTCTCACATTATTTCTAACGAGGCAGCACGTTTCTAAACTTTAACCATTTTTTATTTATGTCAAAATATAAATCACAAAACACATTTTTGTCACGCATGGAAACTTTCGTACTAAGTTAATTAGATAGTCGTTTAAAATAATATATGATATTGCTTAGGGGGGGCTCAACTCTATAACTCTATACCTAAAGTTATTAAAGAATCAGAATCGCTGCCAACTTTTAAAAGGCTATTAAAACACCATGTCTTAAATAACTTAATTCTAGATTTTAACCCAGCGAAACCGTCGCATAACCCAATATTTATGTTTTTCCTCATAGAAGTGAATATTGTATTTCTCTTTAAAAGAAATAAATTATCTTAAACCGTATCCTACTATCCTCCTAATATTATAAATGTTAAAGTGTATGTTCACGTTTGGATATTTAGATGTTTGGATGTTTGTTACTCAATCACGCAAAACGGCTGAACAAATTTGGATGAAATGTGGCACACAGATAGCTTGTAACCTGGAACAACACAAAGGATATTTTTTATCCCGATAGTATGTTCCCGTGGGATTATTTCTGACCTCCACGCAGGCGAAACTGCTGGCAAATGCTAGTTTCCAATAATTGGTTCGAAAAAATACTTATAAACACCAAAATTAAATGAATAAATAAAGTTTTGAAAACTATATGAGTTCGGTGTCTCTTAACTGACAACTCTGATAAGAAAGACTGAAACAAACTCACAGGTCTCCGTCTCTTTTAAATTCCAGACATAATTTTGGTCTGGCCATATGAGGAGGTCAATGTCTAAACTGGTCTATTGAGGAAAGAACCATAAAAATATGACTGGACTTGACCAGTCAGTGCGCGCATTTGTCAGTGATCGTTTAGCTCAACTCAGAACTTAGGGAGCTCGAAAACTCCTCTGATATATCAAATTGAAAATGTGGTCTGGATAGATACAAGTTTAAAAAGCAAGTATAATTATGTATGGTAAAAATATCGTTGGATTTTGTGGAATAAGCATAAAATTTGTTATTTCTGAGAGACACACAAGATTACAAATATGCGAGCATAAAATTACTGTTCCAATCCATAATATTTTCAATCTTTTCAAATAAAATAAAATTTCAATTCAATAATCTCCTGTCACATCGAATGTGGCAGGTTCTGCTCGTGAGGATTGAATCAATTTTGTTCATGTGAAATGCTTAATAGATGTGTTTGAACGAAATCTGTTACTGAGGTTGAATTCTGACATGCAAGATTATTTTTGGGAATGTCTGTAGATACCAGAGCCTTTTGGATCAACGCAAAAAACGAGTAAAACTCGTACGTCACGAGGATGGTCAGTAGGAGCAGTGTCCTCTTGTCTGCTAATAACAAAGCCAAAAATCCACCAAAAAAGATCATGTCTTTAAGACACAGAAACGGTGCATTAGGCCTATGTTCGGTTTGAAATCTACCGTGAGTTGTGTACCTTTCTTTAAAAAGTACAATATCTTACCATTGCCTTCACTGTATATATTTGAAGTAGCTGTATTCGTAAAACAAAACCCTGAACTTTTTCTGTTAGCATCTAAAGCTTTTAATCGTACTTAAAGAGATGAAAGTCGTCAATGTGCTCGCAAAACGAATACGGCCTTAATGTATAGCAGTATTTTTCATATGGTATCAGTCGTTTATAGTAGATTGCCAAAGGAACTAAAAAAAAATATGTTAATTTGTTTGAGCAAAAATTAAAAACTATGTTATGTCAAAAATGTTATTAAAGTGCCTCAGATTTTTTTGCAGACAAATTTTGACTTCATGTAATAATGAAACAATTGAAATATATTCTTATAAATTTGATAAAAATAATTCTATTTTGACTTCATGACATAACTTTACTATATTTTTTTTTTGTTTGACTTTGACTTTTTATGTGTGATTTTTTATTTCCCGGTGGCATTTTAAATTTATTATTATTTGTTGGTTTAATTTAAAATTATTTATATTGACTTGAAATTAATTGTTAACAATTAGAACTATGTTTGCACGCCATTGTATGTGGCAAACATGTCTGAACCTGTAAAATTTTCTTTATGTTATCCTGCACGCACGTTTATATTCTTGTAATTGCACATAAATATTATTTTATTTTTTATCTTAATACACTGACAACTTGCACACAACTATGCAAGTAGCTTGCATGCTATTGTGCCATTGAATTAAAAAATAAATAAATTAACTGTTTGTCTCCTAGTAACTAAATTCTAATTTTTTCGAAAAAAAAACCATTTATACTAAACTTCAACTTTATCCGAAGATCCATCCTTGTTTTGTTTTTTTTTTTGGTTTTTTTTTTTTTACCGTGGGAAATCATCAAATATCTTCTCCGGAGCAGGAGGGCGTGTCAGACTTTTACTGACTAAAATCCACCCATAAATATGCTCAAAATTGGAACTTGTTTTTAACACACTTTCTTCCCCCAACTGTCAACAACGCCCCCCTGTCAATGTCATTCAGGTATCAAAAGACTATTGTAGCACTCTACCTTTAGTTACAATGAAAAAGCAATTATTTCTTATATATTTAAATGCTTTATTCCATTATAAAATACAACTAAATATGTATATAAGGTACTAATTTAATGACTAACTAAATAACTGTATTAATAAATATGAAAACAAAAGGACACATAGTCGTCGGAGTGCCCGTCCGCATCGCTGTCATCTGCTAACGTGCCCAGAAGACTGGCAGCATTGCCACGTTGAATGCCAATGCCTCTTTGACCAAAAACGAGCTAGCTCTCTATTCACGTGAACTATCGACCACTCCCTCTTTGAGGAGTGGCTTGAGAGGTGGCACGGCGTCCTCACCTTCCACCTGACGCAGGTCCTCACCGGACACGGTTGTTTCGGGAGGTTCCTGTTTCGCATAAGGTGGGAGGAAACGCCCGGGTGTTTCCACTGCGAAGATCGCTCTGAGTACACGGTGGAGAATAAGGTGGAGGTCTGCCCGGCTTGGGCGAAGCACCGTCGCGTCCTCGTGGAGGCGATCGGCAGCGGCGATCTCTCGCGTCCGGCCCTGGTCCAGGGCATAGTACGGAGCGAGAGTGCATGGGTAGCCGTCACCTCCTTCTGCAAGGCAGTAATGCTCGCGAAGAGAGAGTCGGTGCACGTGAGGGAGAGGCAGTATATGTGCCATTACGGCTCTAGCCTCCGCAGGAGATGCCCTGAGCGTCGGGAATCCCGGGCTGATTCCCGGCCACCGTAAGCGCGGGTTTGGGCACGACGAGTAATGGGGACCTGCAAGGACCGATGCCTGCCAGGGGTGCGGGTTGTTCGAAAGAGCTACTGCGGCTCCTGGCACACAGGCAACTGGGGGAACACGGGTGGGTCAGTAAAAGTTATTTGATGATTTCCCATCCAAAAAAAAAAGTATCGACCAGTGGCGAGAAATTTCCTCAAAAAGTAAAATATCCAAAGAAAATAACATTTTAAAATAATTATCTATTATTTAATAAAAACCATGAGTCAGCCCACACAACTCAAATAAATGTCATAATGAATGAGTAATGAGCTCCATATCTATTTAGGGCCCCATTTTGTACCCAAGAGAGTTAATGGCTCGTCAGGCAAAGTTATAAAACTAACTTTTAGAATGGTGAGGGTTTTAATCGGTTTTAATGGCGAACTAATTGTGAATATTTAATATTTGACTAGCTAAAAGATCTGTGATTATGAATAATTATCTGAAGTGGTCAAAATCCATTTGGAATTTCTCAGAGGAATCCCGGAGTCTGGATATGTGTACGGTTGATGGCAAAAGACTCGCCCCCTATTACGTGAGACTTAAATATAACTGGCAAAATGTGTATGTACTATTTAATAATTGTATAGGTACACCAATGCTTCGGAGAACACAAGCATGAAGTTATATTGTGAGTTGTCAAAGTAACCGCGCTTGCTTTGGTGATATATATTTACAGGTACCTATGTATAGTAGTATTTTTTTTGCTATAGATCAGCATAAAGACTTATATATAGCCCACCTGATGTAGAAGGATTATTGTCGCTGATCAATGAGCTTTTTAAGTCTGGCTTACCATGAACAGTTGAACATTCAGTGGGTACTAATCTTAGAACTATTTACATTCACGCCACGCCTAATGTCTGTAATGTCTGTTTATCAGTGGAAACTTGTAAATGGCCTTCAGCTTCATATTGTTTAATAACATTGTTTATGTTAGCTGTAAGTTTTCCAAATAAAATAAATAAATACCATGCAACAGGTGGAACTCAAACTTACAAAAACATTGTAACGATAGCATCATTTAGCCGTTGAGTCACATTAAACATGGTAAGTACATCCTGATCCCTTAATACCAGCTCCTTCTTGCATTTAATTCACCCGGGATCATCCCAGAATATATTTGCGCAATATTTTACAAGGAAACCAAGCACGCTGGACATTTTAAAAGCTATACATATATTTATGTATATAAATATTTTGGAGAGGCCCCACTCGTTCCGTCCATTATGAATTCCAACTAGGCTCTTACATAAATTATGAATATTTCTGTAGAAACCTTCTGCCCATTATCGAAGAGAGGTCAATTTTGTAGGTTTTGTGTGCCAAAAAGTCTATCTTTTACTCTCAAAAAATTTTATATTTTGTTTAATGTACGTTTGGAACATTTTTACATGGAACTTTCCTTGTGGAAAGAGGAAAACCAAATAAACCATGTGAGCTGACTGTGAAATTCTAGCTGTTCTATTTACACTCAAACAATTAAGATTTTTTTCTGTTTTTTTTTTTAATTAGAATCTGTCCAGAAGAACAGAACATAAATAAAATTCGTTGTGCGTAACGCTGGCTGGCTGATATTGACCAGAATAAAAATTTAAATTTTTAATTCCATAGGATTTTGCTGTCCACTGACTTAATTTTTAACCGACTTGAAGAAAGGAGGAGGTTCTCATTTCGACTGTATTTTTTTTGTTACCTCAGAAATTTCGACTAGGTGAACCGATTTTGATGATTATTTTTTATTTGAAAGCTAGTCCTTGTAGTCCCATTTAAATTACATATAGATCTGATGATGCGTTTCGGAGACAGACAATTGAACTCTTAAAAAAATGACAGCAAATCAACCGCGATTGCTGCTATCGCATAAATATGCAATGTTTTGACCCCAAGAATGATGAAATTTCGAATTGGTGTGGGGTAGGTAGGTACTATAACGAAAAAGAGAAAAATAAAAACTTTTTCTAAAAAAAACAACCGACTTCCGGAAAAACACTACAAAGTGAAAAATAACTTTAATTTCGGAAGGTGGTGACAAAAAATTCAAATACACACCCAAAGTCACCGACTTCCGAACGTAAAGTTATTTTTCACTTTGTAGTGTTTTTCCGGACGGCGGTTGTTTTTTTTTTTTAAGTTTTTTTTTTCACTTTAATCAGATCCTAAATCACGTGCAGTAACCTGTCTTATAAATCTTTTCTGAGACCCATTATATAGGATAGTCTCACTACCCATATTCATAATTTAAATCAAGATTTATGAAAGTCTTGCTTATAAAAGCTTGCATGCCTTTTGTGAGAACCGTCGTACCGTGACTGAATTATTTTATAATCTCGAGTAAAATCCATAAGACTGGCATTGAGCGTTTGTCAGCTGGGATTGAATGCATTCGCAGGAACTATCGTAGATTGCCCAGTGAGCACGCGTTTACCACGGATGTGAGATTGAAACGTATGCGTTGATTTTGGATGAGGTATTTGTTTAGATATTCAGATGCAGTAAAGATTATGATAAATCAACAAGAATTACAAGGCAGCGTCGTGTTTCAGTCTGAAATTGTATTGAAATAAGCTGTGGCTTGCAAGGCTGAATTTCCCCTTTGTTATATTCTTTAAAAAAATCGGACCTCTCATACAAAATCGATCAGCTGACTATTGATTTTGTATGGGAGGTCCGATTTTTTTTCATATTTCGACCCATGTTGCTTGGAGAAAGTTGTTCAATTTGACGGGTACTGTTATAACCCTGAAAAATTGAAACGGTGACTAAAAATTCACCTTGAGGTCTCGAAATTAAGCGTAAAACCATTGTCATTTATTTATGATTACTGAATTGCTTTATATTAAATACCGCATCCGACCATCGTACCCGCCGTGCCCATCCGTGTCGAGAGTGGCGCCATCTTGCGTTCAGTCGGGCACAATTTATTCTTCCCGGGCAGCTATTATAAGTAGGATTTCCTTTGCTATGAGATCTACGATTATATAATCGGTTTTACTTTGAAAGAGGTTTTGGACAAATGCTACTGTTGGAGAATCGTTTGAACTTAAAAGTCTGTTTTCTTTGTGTGGACAAGAAATAATATGTGACATATTTTATGTGTAGATCTTAGGGTTAATTTCAACAAGACTTTTTAATTCGAAGTTTATGTAAAGTTAGACAGATAGAATATGCTAATTTGTACAATGCTTATTGCTCGTTTATGTATGTTTGTTATAAGATCTGGGTTCCTGGGCTAAAAGGAAAGTCTCTGTGAAATTTATTTCATCCATTTAAATCCTTCGCCAGTCGGTCAACCCTTTTCACAAGAATCTAAACAATTGTTGTTAATTGAAAACGTCACTGGCCGTTGTTTTTTGTATGTTTGTAACCGACTCCCTAGAGCGCGATTTTGACCCACTTTAAACGGTCACATTTCATTTAAACTTTGTAAACTTATCGAGGACCGATGATAATTCAATCATTTAAAAAAAAATAGAGAAAAATAGAAAAAAAAAACTTTTTCCAAAAAAAACAACCGACTTCCAAAAAAACACTACAAGTTGAAAAATAACTAATTTCGGAAGTCGGTGTCTTTGGTCCTGTATTTGAATTTTTTGCCACCGCCTTCCGAAATTAGTTATTTTTCAACTTGTAGTGTTTTTTTGGAAGTCGGTTGTTTTTTTTTGGAGAAGTTTTTATTTTTCACTTTTTAGTGGTTCACATGTACTTGCCCCTTCACAGCATACCGGCGTGATGTTATGTTATGAACTGGTGTAAGCAATAGACAGAGATGAGATTTCAGCAATCCCAGTCCATTTGCTATCATTTATTGAGGAGTTCCGTTGCCTATCTCCAAATTTCTTCATCAAATCTTCACCAAATTGAAATGAAATCATTACGAAAAAGTACTCTTCCAAAAAATACCTAAATCGCTTTGGGTGCCTATAAAATTTGAAGAGTTCTCTCTATTTCTCCAGGATCCCATCATCAGATCCTGACTTGATGATCATGGGACCACCTAGGAAGTATACCCTTTCAAACAAAAAAAACAAAATCCAAATCGGTCCAAACATCTTCGAGTAATCGGGGAACATACATAAAAAAAAATAAAAAAAAAACAAAAAAAAAAGGTTCCGACGAATTGATAACCTACTCCTTTTTGAAGTCGGTTAAAAAGGAAAAAAAACTGAAAAAATCACGCTTTTGTAGTTAGCAGAACTAAAAATAGCAAATAAATAATAGTTTAAAAAAACTATTTTATTAAATTATTTTCTCCTTTTTTAGTTTGGTTTTTAAAGCGTGTTTTTTAGTTTATTAAACTATAATTTATTTTTCACTTCTCATGCTCAAAAAAGACACCAATATAGCCCTACGAAGCGGGACTAAAGTGACCACTTTAGTCCCTAGGGAGTAAAAAGTAATTCGTTTTTTAATTTCCTTCATGTGACATAAACAAACTCAAACAGCCAGTATTATCTGTGGAGTGTGGACTATCTTCATTGCGAAAATGTTGAGAGTTTTAGTTCCATGGTTTTTGCCAAGGTGGCGCCATGTGTTTTAAATTGTTAATCTGTTACTGGTTTATAAGAAAAAAATGACCGCGAAAATTTCAGAATTTTTGTCGAGTGTAAATTTGTTCGGCTTTAAATAAATTTATTAAGAATGTCCAGTGACAAATATTATTTTCCTATACATATATTATGTTCCTTGGTGAAGAGTTTGACGTCAAGCAAAGAGCAAAAGACATACCTAATAGATATTGTGATTTTTATTTTACTAACCGACTTCAAAAAGGAGGAGGTTCTCAATTCGTCGGAACCTTTTTTTTTTATGTATGTTCCCCGATTACTCGAAGATGGCTGGACCGATTTGGATTTTTTTTTGTTTGAAAGGGTATACTTCCCAGGTGGTCCCATGATCATCAAATCAGGATCTGATGATGGGATCCTGGAGAAATAGAGAGAACTCTTCAAATTTTATAGGCACGCGAAGCGATTTAGGTATTTTTTGGAAGAGTACTTTCTCGGAGTGGTCTCATTTCAATTTGGTGAAGATCTGATGAAGAACTTTGGAGATAGGCAACGGAACTCCTCAATAAATGATAGCAAATGGACTGGGATTGCTGAAATCTCATGTCTGTCTATTGTTTACACCAGTTCATAGCATAACATCACGCCGGTACGCTGTGAAGGGGTAAGCACATGTGAACCACTAAAAAGTGAAAAAAAAAAATCCAAAAAAAAACAACCTTCTTCCAAAAAAACACTACAAAGTGAAAAATAACTTTAATTTCAGAAGGCGGTGACAACAAATTCAAATTCAGCTCCAAAGACACCGCCTTCCGAAATTAAAGTTATTTTTCACTTTGTAGTGTTTTTTTGTTAAGTAATATTTATTAGGTAAGTACATGTTTTTGTACTAAATTGACTATTTTTCTCGCACTCGAAGTGAAAAGTACAGTTTCCACCTCGAGACTAAACGCCAACTTAATATACCCTCGGTTTCATTGACTCCCTCGCACGCTCGGGAGTCAAACCACCTCGGGTATATTATGGCTTCGTTTAGTCCCTCGTTATAAAATATACTATTTAATAATTGTTAAGGGTTCTACAAACAGGCGTGACGTGAACTATTTCGTAGAACTATTTCCATGAAGTATTCATAGAAATTGTTCTACGGTGTCGCGATACGATCGTTGCGTCGAGCTAGTCTGCACGAGCCTTTATGTTTTAAATCAATCTCTGAAAACCAAATTTTCGTTGTATCCGGCTGTCATTCGTGGATCTCTGAGTCGTTACGGGTCGTCAGAAGCCCGAAAGTCTGACAACCAGTCTTACCAAGGGTTACCCAGTAACTAGGTTGTAGAGGTCAGATAGGCAGTCGCTCCATATAATACTGGTATTCAGCTCCATCTGGTTAGACTGGAAGGCGACCCAAACATAGTTGGGGAAAGGGTCGGTGGATGATGATGCTTGAAGTCAGTCTCTGAAAACTAATTTTGAGTAAGAGCTATCAAATTTTATTAATAACCGAGCCAACTGAACCCAAAATAAAAGAGATTTTTTCTTGGACTTACCCGCATTATAGCAGTAGATTACAGGAAAATAAACACCACAGAAATTGCTTTCCTCAGCAAATCTAGAACCCCTCCGGGCAGGAACCTTCTTCCTTTTCATTATCAATTACTGAGCCTAAAGGAGGTTACACAGCCTCCTTAGGGAGGGCTAAACAAACCAGTTTGGCCAAGAGTGCGCTAAATTACTGAGGAGTGACCCTTTAGTACATTAATTGCAAAGGTAGGAACGATTGAATATTTTCTTTTTATTAACGGATGGGATTTTATCGGGCTTTGCTTAGTATGGGAGTGTGTCTTGCCATGTTTTTGTAATAAATGTTTCGGTGAATTTGCATTTTGTTTGAAGTTTTTCTGAATTCGATTTGCATTAAGCTTAACACACACTTGAATACACTTGAACCTCACTTATCCTATGCGATATTGATTGATCTACAATTTACGTATGTCAATATTGTTGGTTTAGGTTTAAAGATTTTACCACTTAAAAAGACACAGTCACTTGAGAACAATGCTTCTTAGCTAAATTATTTGAATAAAGTTCGTCGCAATCGTCACTGCATCAATTATACACCCATCCAATACATTCAGATTTTGGACGGGGAATTTTTGATATTCAATTAATTCGTCTTTTGAGTTCTAGAATTTTGTTTTTTATACATTGGGCGTATTTTCTAAACTAATAATATTTAGAGAAAAGATAAATTAAAACCAGCCAAGTTTGAGTCGGACACACACACGAAGGGTTCTGTACCACCGTATAATATCGAATACAACATATTTGAAAACAAAACCTTTCTTTGTATTTTCAATCATAATTTTTAACGGCAATAGCACGCTGTGAAAATTATATTTGTCTACCTGTACTACCTATTACGGTTCATGAAATACCTATAGCCCGCTGGCAGACAGACGGACGACGTATGCTTAGTAATACAGTTCCGCTGTCACACTTTGGGTACGGAACCCTAAAAATGAAAAGAACAATCCTAAGATTATGCTCAAATGATGAGAAAGTTAGCGAAGTGTTGTACCCTGAACCACCTCGTACAAATTCCCGGAAGCGATCCGTGCTCCGTGTCCCGGGACCGGAAATTTAGTTGCTCCTATAAATATTGTACGTCTTTCGCTTATACGCTAGTGGGTATGGAAGAACTTGATTTGTTCTCTGAATTATG
The DNA here is from genome assembly GCA_947359405.1 of Antitype chi. Taxonomy (NCBI): domain Eukaryota; kingdom Metazoa; phylum Arthropoda; class Insecta; order Lepidoptera; family Noctuidae; genus Antitype; species Antitype chi. Next base: position 20,760,647 of record OX375819.1, read on the forward strand.
TAGACGAGGATTAGGTTTGGAGGGACTAGTTGTTGATTTAAGATGAGAACTATGAAAACAAACGGCTTATTAATTTGTCTTTATTTGTTTTTTGTCGGTTATGGGGAATCAACAAGAATGGAATAGAATAGTATTTTAATTTATTATGTGCATCATACGAATTACGGATACTTAAAACATGAAATACGACATAACGTCACGGACAGATGTTCCTATAGTACATACAACCACATTTCCCCAGTTATGTTAAAGTTCCTTGTAATAAATAGAGCCCGCCTATTGCTATCAACAGGGTACAAATCCAGACTTTGGGCTGCTACTGAGAAATTCCAGATAAATAAACTCAATAACACTTTTCCCAACCTGGGAATCCAACTCAGTACCTCATTCTGTAATGAGGTACTGAGGTAAGGTTCTGTTATATACAATTATGTAAAACCATTTGGGTGACACCATGTACGGTCTTATAGCTAAAAGCAACATCTTTTTAAACAAAATAAGTACCTATGATTGCCAAAAGTTAAATGGACCATATTTCTAAGATCACCCTTCTCACCAATAAAGTGACAAACAGTTCATTTTCTTAAACAATACTCTCCATTATTATGTACCAATCGCATTTTCCAAGTTTGTTGATCATAGAAACAAAACATTTTTAAAGACGTTACCATAACTTGAAGCTTCTCGTGTGATTTTCATAGCTTTGAACATAATAATGTTGTGGAGTTGTAAGTACAGTCTTCAAGTGAGTACATCTTTGTAAGTAGCTTTAAACTACCCTATCAATCACAGAGAACACAAAACAAACCGATTAACATGTTGTCAACAGGACTGTTTCTATTCCTGCATGTTTACCCCATGTTTCTACATAAAAGTAGAATGGCAGGGTACTTTACGACTTGCAATACTTTGCTCGTCTTATATTCTATTGGATCACTTTAACGTGTTTAAAGAAAGACAATAAGTATCCTTTGAATTCTCGACTTTTCCAGAACTATAACTCTATGGGAATACACCTGAACGTAGGTAATGTCGGGAATATTCTAAATATTTCGTGCTCGAAATTTTTTGTGGTATCTAGATTTTATGTTAAATAAAATGTATTGTAAAGCACACACAACTCAGCCACTTTACTGCAGGGTCGCATTTTTTTCTGTAATTCTGTAACTATAAGCAGAGCACGCTGTACTCGTATTCTTTTTAAAATTATACTTTTTATGATAACAAGATTTTGGCTGCGTTGCCCGCATAAATATAAATACGTACTACGCACCGCGAAATGCTTGTATAAATATGCAAAATAGTATGATATTAAGCGTTACGCAGAAAACGAGATTTGAATAAAAAACTTTAAAAAATATGTACAAAATATTATTGTTATAGCACGTACCATTATCATAGTTTACGCTTGTAACGTGTAAAGGTTGAATATAAAAACTGTTGATTAGGTAGGTACGTTGCTAAAAGTTAAGATAAGCTTATTGTCAAAAAACGTATGATTAAACTAACGAAAATCATAACTTAATCTTAAGCAACGTTTTGAAGTAAGGGGGATAATTTATGTAGCGTTGGATAATCAGGTATTTATTCTGCATTTTTTGAGATACAACAGAAATAAGCAACATTTGATCAATATTGCCAACTTTATTTGGATATGCCGAGCACCGCGCAATGATCGAAGAATAAAATGAGCCAATGATCGTTTTATGTTATATTGTCAGTGTCGTGTGCTCATGGAATAAAACAAAATCATGTCGGGTAAAACCTTGAAAACGACACCCATGATTAAAAAAAAATCCTAACCGCCACCTTGGACTTTCAACTATCGGCTACAACACCCTCGAAAACCATGAAAACCATTTAACTCCCTCGCTGTCTGTCTCTTTATACTATACACAACTAGGCTTTGCCAGTGGGTACGCCCGTATGTAAGGTGAAAATTGTCTCACGAGAACGTACTACTGGGATAAAAAGTATCGTATGTGTTAAAACCATCCGTGTGCTAAATTTCATCCAAATCCGTTAAGCCATTTTTGTGTGAATGAGTAACAAAAATCCAAAAATCCAAACCTAAAAACTTTCACATTCATAATAATAGTAGGAAGTAGGGTAAAAAGGCGCATGGAGGGGCATAACGCTTTTATCGTTACAAGACGATTTGTAAAATACAGCTACCACAAGCTGCGTTAAAGAACTTCGTTCCAAAATCAAAATGAACATTCACTCAAGTGATGTCAATCGTGTGACTGTGAAATGTCTGTTACCGGTTTATGCGCTATCGCATGCTCTAGGGAAGTTAGCATAATGTTATGTGTGTGCAATGAATTCCTTGCCATCGCGATCTATGTTCCCTTAAAAGTGAAACAAAGCAAGCCCACACATTAAATAACCTAACACATTCACTTTACCACGTTAAGCCGCTCATGTATTCTAGCAGTAAATAGCATTACTCGCCTGAACCGGGCAATTAGCGTACAAAAATGACGGTAACAAAGCGCATCTGATCTGTTATGCAGATTGCGCTCTGCATTTTTGAAGCAAACAGGGACGCTTTACGGCGGTCGTGAAAAACTGTGCGACTGTTCGCAATAATAGTTACAGTTTTTACGATTTTTCTTAAATTATGCTGAAACTCGTGATGTTGGTAATAGGAGGAATTATGGGTTTTTAATGACTGATACATTTATTAGAAAGTCCACGTTCTGAAAGTGACATTTATGGGTCATTAAGATTATGTCAATAGCTTTTATTGGAATACTTTATAATATCCTAGTTGGAAGCCCCCAAAGTTGAAACTTTCATCGGTTCTTTAGACCTAACTTTGTCTACTTAACATAACTCCATCAAGATTTTAGGTCATTTAGTTCTCACTCAACCGCTCTATTTGAAACAAATTCATTTCATCCATAAATCAAATCTTCCTTATTTTTATATCACGGAATTCCTACGAGATAACGGCTGAGTTTATAGTAAATACCTATCAGGTACTTAAATGAAGTCACAATCACAACCAAATTAACAATGTCATACGGCAAAGGTTGATTAGAACGGACCAACTATGGCAAGCGTAGCTTGACCTGATCAATACAGGGTGGCTATGATTGCATGAGCCCTTCTCCAGATGGTAGGTACCTAGTAACCTTCCAAAAAAAATACATAAGAACAAAACTTCAACTTAGTTATTAGCTCTAATTAAGAAAGTCAGTTCCACCTCACTGTATTGACACCGTCATAATGCATGGCGTAAGGTTATCACGCGCATAGGGCACAAAGACAGATTAGCATAGCCAACGCTCTGAATAACGGTGCTTGTAACCCAGCCAGAGGGGTATGTTCCACCTGGAGGGGTTAGTTCCATCGTGGAGGGGTGTGAACGATGTTTGAAACAATATTATCCCACGGTCTAGGTCTTTAGAGATCTTTTGAAGAGAACGTATTGTTTCGGAATTTAAGATGAGGATGTGGATTTTAAGTTTTGGTTGATTTAGTCTTTGCAGTGGTGAGGTACCTTAAAGCCTTGCAGACTGTGGATTTATGGACAATTTTTTTTAAAATAAATACTTGGTACTCGTTGACAGGTCTGTACTGTTCGTCTATACTTATTAAAACTGTAATTTGAAGACATTGTAAAAGCCAATTATTTTTAAAAGAGTCACAGTGGAGTTTGTTCCTGGCTCTACACCATAGGACACGATCAATTGGAACCGTGCATCTAGCTTCTGACGTCACATAAGTGCTCATGTTGTTTATGTGAAATAAAATATTTTGATTTGATTTGATTGGATACTTTTGAACATCTAAAGTTATCTGTTAGCTGTTGTTTTAAAGTTATATTAGGAGTTACTTAGCGTTTACTTTAAAAAAAACTTGGAACAAAATGGAGAAAAAAACCCCAAGAGTACAGCCTATTGGTGCAATCCACCTAAGGTAAGGTAGACATTTTCTAATGCACAACATAGTTTTCTACTTTCAAACCCACCCGTTCAGCAGTCAGTACCAATACAGCAAATCAGACACACCTTTTTACCACAGCAGCAGGTACAAGCTTTTCTCGTACCTAATACACTTCATGCCACAACGGTAGCAGAAGAGAACAACTCACTTCACACTAACATTAATTACAGTCCAAAACCAGCGTTAAAATAACAACGTAATATTATTAAAATAAATACAAAATTGTCCGTCACGCCTGTTAATTAGTCTGTGCAAACAAACTATGAACTCAATTAACTGTCTTAATTAATATGAATTTTATTCAGGTTGGGACGTGACGGAAAAATGTCGCCCGACGCACGAAATAATGAAGAGAAAATATGGTTCATAATGAGTTTAGAGTACTCCTGTTTTTAGAGAAAGGAAGAATTTAATTTAAGTTTTAGATGGACTAAAAACTTGGGCATTTTTCGGCTAAGTAGACCACAGCAGCGAGATGAATTTCGTTTTAGAAAAGATATACAGGGTGTAACAGAAACCCTATTGCTATCCTTAAGCACTAAAGATAACAGCTGGTATAGAATCACTATTCACAGTTTCAGCTCAAAATAAAATACTCTAAGAATTTATACCAAATTTTCGGTTTCATATGTTTCGTGTCACCGCACTACGTAGGTCAATAACTTTCCACGTTTCTTTCCAATATCACGATAAATCTCTTCCGAGTGATGTGTTTATTTCAATTTGAAAAGTTCGGTTTCTGGTATCAATGTATTAAAAATTCTTAAAACTTCCGAACATGTAGAGATAGGATTAAAAAACCCTTCCAATATCATTTGATATCATCCAAAGACGCCATACCCATGGTATTTATATACCCTTTCCGTTACACGTTGTTAAGTAAGTTAAGAAGATTCAGGTTTAAGGGCCTTTAATTAACTGACGGAAGCATAGGATTGTAGCAGGTGGCTTTCTGTAGTTTCTGCATACCCTCACGGTAAAGAGGCGGCAGTATACGTAAGAATGTTTGTGTAATTTTACGAATCGGGCAATTAATAATATACAGAAAAACACATTCTTGTTGGTAGACATAAGAACGTTGCTACTTACCAATACTAAGTTACATAACTAAAATAACTCTTTGCTATACAAAAATATCTTCTCACATTGCAAATCAAAATGAATCGCACAAAAACTTTTATAGAAATCCAATTGTATCTCATCAATCAATATAGCCATATTGAACAACATAATAAAATAAAAGATAAGCTTTTGTAGGAACTAAGAAACTTCATCCTTCATTTTTATTACGGCCCAACTTGAAGATCCGACCCGTATTTATTTCATTTATGAAATAGCTTTGAGCTTTGAGCACTTAAAGTAAATATAAAGTTTGATGGCAACATTTATTCAAATACTTGTGCTCTTTGCAGGCTGGTGAGCTCATTCGTGTAGATAAAACTCACTTGATAATTTTATTTATGAATCGAATGAATTTAAAATGTCATATATTTATTTTTGCACACACAGTAAAAAAGATGCAGATACGACATACAAACAAGTGCAAATTAAATCGACTAGTCTAATGTAACGCCATTTACCTATTCTAGAGCCTAATAAAAGTCGTGATTGCGAAAATATTGGTGATTGCAGAACCTATTATTCCCATATTTTTCAAACGTTCGCATTTTAATCTGTCTAAATCTGTCAAATTTTTGACAAGTTTTTCACATTTGTAATCGCTGAGATGAGATTGCGACTAGATTTTGAACGTTTTAATTACGGGAATTGGCCTTCTGCTAACATGATATAATGATAGAATGTATTCCATTCTAATTTAACTATGTTCTTAGCATACCAGAAAGATGCAGCTACTCATCCTTTCAGCATCGATTCTCAGGCATTTTGAGATCAACGGGCACAAACCTTTCATCTCCAACTAAGTGCGGCATTTCAGTTCCCAAGCTTCATTCTGTACACCTCGCTTTGCTTACTTAGAGTATAAATATAACATGGGTATTCAACAGTATTGCCAAAGCGAATGCAAAGTATTTGACAGCAATGCTAATGAAGCCGTGTCCGAGAGTGGCCATTGCATTAATATTCGGAATTTGTTTAGCCTTCATAATATGAATATTCAGGAATAGGGCTGAGGTCATACCTGTGCACTGTGTATAGTTGGTGGTATAGAAGTTTTAAGGTTTATGAAGGGATGATGTTAAAGCTACCTCGCATACTTTGCGATTTGCAACTGTGACAGCTCGACAATCAGACGCAACGACAGGCTGCAGCCGATAAATTTTATACATTTTGTTCAAAGCTCCGCACACTTGGCCTCGAGTTGTATAGTCGCAATGACAGGCTAAGAGAGTCGCAAGCTCTTGCTACTTGTCGACAGTCACATGTAACAGGTCAGCGTCACCTTTACTGTAAGTGTGTTTGCATTGTGAATCTCAACATGCATATACGTTCAATGTCGATGTTTTCGAATCGCTTTCTGCACGACATCTGTGGTAACGACTAAACGCAGATGCAAACTATAGCTCTGCGTCTTGTTGCTGCGTCTAGATACAACCACATGACGTACAGTTTCAGCGGCCTCTTAAAAGAGCGTCTCTAGTGGATTTATTTAAGGTTGTCTTTTCAAAAGTGCGCTCGTCTTTCAAAAACGTTCGTATGTTGTCAGCCCTTGTAGAGCATTAATAAAATATGAATATACATATTATATCGATAATAATCCATGCAGTTAGTAACTCATTTAGCAAATTCATTCGTTTCCAAATCCTTCTAAATTGATGTTGTTGACGTAAATTATTCCTAGGATATTATTATATTAAAAAGAATAGTTTAAAAAACACGCTTAAAAACCAAACTAAAAAAGGAGAAAATAATTTAATTCAATTAAAAAGCGTGGGGTGCTTGACATTAATTGATTATAAAAATACCTCAAAAAGCACCCCACGCTTTTTAATTGAATTAAATTATTTTCTCCTTTTTTAGTCTGGTTTTTAAAGCGTGTTTTTTAGTTTTTTAAACTATTATTTATTTTCTATTTTTTAGTCCTGCTAACTACAAAAACGTGTTTTTTTTTCTCATTTTTTTTTAAATGATTGAATTGTCATCGGTCCTCGACAAGTTTACAAAGTTTCAATGAAATCTGACCGTTTAAAGTGGGTCAAAATCGCGCTCAAAGGAGTCGGTTACATACAAACAAGCAAACAAACAAACCAACAAACATACAAGTGAAGCTAATATAAAGCGTGTAAAAAGATAAAATGTTCTTGGAAGTCTGTATTTAATCAACCTCTTAATTTGAATTTTATTGGTAAAATAGGAACGGCCCTAATATAGAACCCTGCTGAACACCTATTTTTCGCTGTTTTGTCAAATGACTCGAACAAAAGCCAATACTTGCAATTTATTGACACTAAATCTCATAATCAGTACTTTCATGAGGCTCTCTTCTTTATAACATGTTCTACTAAAGAATGCTCAGTTCATTCTCCTGCAATTAAGCCTCGACTCATGAAACGTATCTCTGAGCCAGCGAGCAGAGAGCTAAGTGAGCTTGCTGCTATTTATTTAGTTCCAACTTAATAAGATTCTGAAATACTTGTTTGTCTTCAAGCTGTTCTCTTTTGTAGGGTGGGCTGTGGTTGAAGTATAAGTTAGTTGTATTATTTGTGAATCGATACCGCCACAGATAGTTCAATGTAGCTTAGTAGTAGTTTCAATTAGTTACAGTAAAAGTCTAGCCTAAATGTGAGAAGAAAAGACATACCATGCTGGCAAGTGGCGCAGTTACTTAATTCGATTTTTTATAAGATACATGTTTCAAGTTTCATTTATTATGAAAGCATGTGTAATTCTACTTTTTGAAGAAATCTCAGTATGTACACTGAATATCTGATATCTTTTTACTTAGTACCCGGTGTAGCGTAAATCCGCTACAGTTAAAACCGTTTTGATTTCAATAAAAACCAACCTTTTCCATAAAAAAAATCTTCATAGCTTTTGATCACATTTTAAAACTTGAATCTGTGAAAAAATCGTCGTATGTTTTAATTCTGACAACCGCACTACCGTTTTGGGACTCGCTGAGACAACAAAAGCATTTTTTTGGAATAATTGGATTTGGATTTATGTGTAAAAACAAAGTAATTGTTGGTGCCAGTTAAAGAACTTTCTGACAAGCTATTTGTGAGTTGAATAAGTGTCTTGTTCCGCATTTAATGGCTATCAAGCTACAGGCCGAATTTCGGTTTACCCCACGGGGCTAATTACGATGAGATTTCCTGTCGACCTACGTGGGCGAGCTCTTGCCGCGGTCCAAGGACGTCCGCGCGCCTAGGCGCGAGCTTAATAGTTGAGGCACCTGGAAACTAGACGTGGGCACCACAGCCACGTAAACGCAGCCGACTCTTCCATCCACTCGTCTGTTGTGCTCCGGCGATCAGATTTCTTCGGACTACAAGAACCGTGCCATTCATTATTCTTTTTCTATAGTACTAGATTACTGTTTGTTGTTTTAGTTATTCGACAAACCATTTTAAATTTAATTAAACGAAAATGCGACGGTTTTACTTCGTGTTCTATCATAAAACAAACATACTTTTTGCGTATATAGACTTTAATCCACCGATTACAATCGCTCGATAGGTCGTGTAACAATTTTTTTGTCTTCTTTTAAAGCCATACCACTAAGTTTCGCCGCACAAACAACCCTCTCAAAACTGTAGGCAGTAATTTTTTAACCCAATTTTCCTTTTTGTATATTTTTTGTGTGTTATTTTGTATATTTGTGTATACAAGCAAATTAAACGTGTTATGCAGCAATGTGTGTTTCACTTCAAAAAAAAATCACGCTGCACCGGGTACATTCTAATATTCATAACATATTTGACTCTAGCAATTACATTTTATTTTTCATCTTAAAAATTTCAATTTTACTCATGAAATATTTAATCTCACATAGGTAAACTTGCAGGCAACCCCTAGTCTTAATAATGAAGCTACCAAGCCGCTATTAGGCGAAATAACCGACAGAATTACTGAAATATCTGCCATAGAGCAGTCACCGCAACTATTCCGTCGTGGCTAGGCTAGGAAGCGGCCACATTGTGCCGGGATTGGCTGTAAATTATTTGATTATAATATTATACCTGCGAAGGTCGTGTTGGTTAGTTACGGGAGCTCGTGATGAGAATAATTTGTTTTAATTTGTAGGATTTACACCGGCACGTAATAGGAGTGACCATTTTTAAGACTTCAAAAAGGAGATAGGTTATCAATTCGGTATTTTTATGTATATTTTTTTTCATGTATGTAGTCCGTCATATAAAGACGGATTTGCAAAAAAAAAATAATCGAAATGGTCCCATTTAAATTTCATATAGATCTGATGATGAGTTTCGGAGACAGACAACGGAACTCTTCAAAAAATGACAGCAAATCAACTGTGATAGCTGCTATCGCATAAATATGCATTGTTTTGATTTGTTTGACTTTGAGAATACCCCAAGGATAATACAATTTTGATTCGCTATGGGGTAGGTGTTATAACTATAAAGCGCAAAATATTTTTTTTTTTCCAAAACAAAAACAACCGACTTCCGAAAGAACACCACAAAGTGATAACTTTAATTTCAGAAGGCGGTGACAAAAAAATTAAAAACATATCCAAGAACCGACTTCCTAAATTATAGTAATTTTTTACTTTGTGGTTTTTTTCCGGGAGGCGATTGTTATTTTTTTGAAAAAGTGTTTTTGTACAGGAGTTTACACATTAGTTCACTAAAAGTATTTTATGAAGGGATATCACAAAACTGGGCCATTCCTTATGGTACTAAAGCTGTAGTACATAAGATAGGAGTTGGTTTTGGTTACAATAGAGGCAATCCAGACGTTACGGGTAGTCAGAAGCACGAAAGTCTGACAACCAGTCTTATTGGTAAGACTGGTTGTCAGACTTTCGACCTTAGGGTATCGTGTTACCCAGTAACTGGGATGTGGAGGTCAGCGAAGCAGTCGCTGCATGTAAAATACTGGTGCTCAGCTGCATCCGGTTAGACTGGAAGCCGACCCAAACATAGTTGGGAAAAGGCAGATGATAAAAGGCAATCCAGGGAGAAACGCGATTTACGAAACCAATCAGAAAAAAAAAAACAACCGAAACGATAAGCAACTGAGATTTTTTTTAAGAAAAACAGCTGCTTACAGCACAACCTAAGGATCCAATGTTGACTTCTTATCTATACTGCCTGGATGAACTCTTTCGTATTAACACAGAAGCTATTTTCAAGTATGAGAAAATTAAAACTGGTTCCCCCTAAAGGGAAAAAACGTATCAATATAGTTAAACAATGATAGAGAAAAAGAAATAACAGTGCGATCATCAAATCTCTTAGCAGATTAACCAACTGAATTAAAACGAAGACTTCGCTAACACGCATTATGATGCTCTAAAAGTCTAAACATTACTTACCACGCATTTTACATTGAAATTTCAACCCTCTGGGAATATTATAAAGTCTAATTTACCTTGTATGCGTAAGTTAAGTGGCTTTTATACTAAAAGAGCTTTTATTACACCAACATAAATGCTACAGTCGTGTGCAAGTCGAGAGTAAATGTGAGTAAAGTTTTATTTTTATCCACAAAAAGGTAGTCGAAGAATACCGCCAAAATACGTGAGGCATAAAACTTTCACAGGACTATGTTTGTTTTACGCAATTATTTTAATATTATATTCATGGTTAAAGTAAGGGCTATTTGTTCACAGTTAACATTATGGGAGCGGTAGCCTTAGCTTTATAAAATTTAAGCAATTTCTTACCATGATCCTAAAATTTATATAGCTGTCGTCATTACACTGCTCAGGATGATCCCAATTCTGCTAAAACACTGTGCAATATTAATTGCAGGATTATAATCATAAGTATTACAGACTGTAACATTTCTTTTGCAGTTTGTGTTATGCTTCTGTAAATTCTGTTGATCAAGAAGACTTTCCCTGAAATTGGTAAGAAGCAAAATTCTGAGTAAATAAGCTTAGTCTGGCTTCCTTTTCTGCTTACTATGTTGAATGCTTACCAAAAGATAATATAATCTCTACCCATACCTACATACATTATTTTGTAAACGGTTCCACTCGCTTACAAAATTAACAAGTCACGTCGCGGTAGTGTTACGCCTAATATTTAAATGATGTCAAGCGTAAAACAACAGTCACCCTAAATCCGCGAAACATAAAAAGATCCCTCCGTCTAAAAGTGTCGTTGTCCCACTGACCCCAGCCCTAATAGTCACATTTTGACACGGACTTATAATTTACATGAAACTATCCAACTTTTGTTAACATTTTGTTTACGTCACCCTTGCGTGACCGTCTCGACTGTTTGTAAACAAACCTACCAACAAACTACACCCCCTATTGAGGAAACTATAATTGATATTATGAGAAGGAAAACACAACTCTATTTGAACAAAAGTTGTTATGAAATATGAAAATAGATTGGCACCAAATGTGTAAAGTTTGGACAGATGACTTCTGCAAACTTATTTGAGGTTTTAAGATAGAAGAATTCCAAGACCTTTCACTTAATACGATATCTTTATATGCCCTGTGTAAACTGTTGACTTTTTATTGTATAAAAGTGATAATGATGCCTACGTTTTGAAGACTATGGGTACTCAAATAGGCATACGAAAAAATCAGACTAGGCAGCATAAACTATATATTGCTATATGAAATTGTAGAAGATGAAATCTCTTTAAATTCAAAATTTTTTAGTGAAAATCAGCGAATTCATCTAGAATATTCAAAATAAAATCTTCAGCAATACTAAATACGAATAACAACCACAAAATCGGATTCAAAATCCATGCGAGTCGGTTTCGTCCTCTTAAACTCAACGAAACTAATTTAAAATAAACTCAGAAGTATAGGACAGTGCAGTATTACTTGGTCGTATCCCAGTTCAATGCCGATAGAACGATAGAACGATAGAACGTGCCGCGACTAACCATCGACTCATTTCGCTTTTCTTTCAATGAGAATGAAAATCAAATAAATTCCAATCCAGACCAGCCTTGGGACCATCCTTCGCAAATCAAATTCATCAAAATAATAAGGCCGTTTTAAATGTGGGTGTGTTGGTTTTTTGGAGGTCACGATACTTTTTGATTATTTAGCTACAGTAACGCTGGCTATCTTTATACTTCCTTTTTACTTAAAACCATTTCATTTGGTGTCAATGATACTATTCAGTGTAAAATTATGAAATGTCAGTTATTTATTGTCACTAAATGAGTCATCCCCAAGAGTAGTCAATTCTCAGAAGGCTGAAGAATAAAATGACTAAATGAAAAATGGCCAAATAAATGAGTTAATTTTTTAAGGCACAAAAAACTAAAAGAACCCAATAATCCTTTATTCACAAACCAAAACATACAGGAGTTTCCATTATATTAATTTTTGCATAAAATAGTGCATTCGAAAGCTCTATTTCTAGACGTTAATCGGAAGGACAATTTCTCGTAATCACTTAAAAAAACGTTCAAATTCAAGTTGCAATCTCATCTCAACGACAACCAATGTGAAAAGCTTGTCAAAAATGTTGGTCAATTAGAAGGTATTTTGACAGATTAAGACTGAAATTAGAGTGCGAAGGTTTTTAAAAATACGGGAATTTCTCGTCACATAAAAAACAAATCTCTACATATTTTCCAAAAAGCAGTACTAAGAGTCCCTAGGCAAGCAACACAAAAAGAAATTAAAGTAAAATATACCTAAAGTCTCCCTGACCCAGTAAGATATTCAAAGGACTCAATAATTTATTTTATTGACGTCTAATAAAACATGAAATCTGCAGAGTTCGTGGACAAAGCAAACCATTTGTTTCAACGGTGTAGGGCCCATCTGTTAATAAAAATAATATTTGGTTAACGTAGGAATTAAACCTACCTAAATAATCACATAAACAAAGTGAAATTGATATAATAATGAAGTACTTCAACCAACCCTGTAGTTGATAAAAAATATGCTGTTCCATAAAGTTTCGTTTATGTGAACATGAATGTACGAAACAGCAGTTTTTTTTCATGATGTGTGTGTGTGTGACGCATAAAATACTAACTTATTATATTTTTTGTTTTGTTTCTCTATTTATCTTCTGGGTACCATTGTGATTTCGGAATGCCTGACTCCAGCCTTGCTGCAGTGATGGTTTCCCTCATAGCGAAGGGGCGAAGGGAACGGCCACTGCCATGCATATTGGAGGCTCAAAAACACTGTAAGGACAGCTAATTTTAACTATTGTATTAAAATGACATTTTGAAGACACTATCGAATTGCAATTTATAAAACAATAAAAAAGAACCTAAAAACTAATAACTAAAAAAAGATTTGACAAAACACTCACATCACTGGATGCAGTTTCGCATTTGAAATTTTATGGTATATTTTTAATTGGAATTATAATTGTTATTGAAGGGATAAACTGGTTTTAAAGATAATTTAGAGGTGACTGATGATTTTTTTTGCATTGCATGCATTAAAGTATGTTTAATTATGTTTTGAGTTCCATCACTGTATGCAAAAAAGACCTGAAAATATCATATATTTTTTTTTTCAAAATTATTTACTGGTTTAAAGAACCACCTTTTCGACCGTTTTCAAGAAATCACTGCCTTAACGAAGTGTCTGCGGTGACCTGGAAAAAGTGTTTCGAAAACTGGTTCAGGCTCATGAAACTTTGTATAAAGGCTAGTGGAGAGTACTTTGAAAAGATTTTATAAAAAAATATTTACCTATAGAACATTTTTTTTTTCGCAAAACTTTCTGAGTTACCCACCGTGTATATTGCCGTTTTTGGATATCATCATTTCAGCCGAAAGAAGTCCACTCCTGGACATAGGCCTCCAGGCGCCTCCACTTCGATCGGTCTTGTGCTTCCCACATTCAGCGGATTCCTGCGGCCTTCACAAGGTCATCGACTCACCTTGTAGGAGACCTTCCCACTCTACGTCTTCTGATACGCGGTTGCCACTCCAAAACCTTTCGGCCTCATCGGCCATCTGTTCTGCGAGCAATATGCCCTGTCCACTGCCACTTATGTTTGGCAATTCTTCGGGCTATGTCGGTTACCTTGGGTTTCCTGCGGATCTCTTCATTCCTGATTCGATTACGTAGGGAAACTCCAAGCATAGCCCTCTCCATTGCTCTTTGGTTGACTTTTAGCCTTCTGGTCATAGTCATGCATTTGTCATAATATGTAATTTATGCTAGAGAGCTCTATTTAACTAAGAAGAAGCATTTTAAATGATAAGCAATGCAACGCAATCATTTTTTTTTTCTAAACGACGCATCCTGTGTGTTACAAATAGTCAAAGAGTAGGGTTTATTTAGTGCACAAATATGCCACTAGTTATTTTTTATGTAGACACAAGAAGATTATTGCAGTTTCATCACACGTTTACATGTTACCAGCGGTAGCATAAAACCAGTACAAACAATTGTTATTGAACCAATAAAAATAAATAAATGACCGTGGCCTAGGGCCATAAGTCATATTTATAGAATTGTCTCTATGAGCTCTTTATTTTGACGTATTAAAAACTTTTTTCACGACTTCACTGGGTTCCAAAGCCCGCCATGTTGATTTTTGCGATACACCTATTGGATTAGGAATTTCCTTAAAAATCCTTGGGATTGCAACTGAAAGTGAATTGTCGGTCGCCACAAACGTGTAATTTTTAATTTACGATTTTCTTTCTACTGTTATTACACGCGTTGTCTACATCTCTGTTATCTTCTCTCCTATCGCAGGTGTGCTGGAAGAGATTTCTGTAGAAATAAGCATAACCTATGTACGTATTTTTCTGTTCCTTTCTTCTTGTCTGTTTATATGTGTGTGCATAAATGGTTAAATAAATAAATAATATGTGCTAACATGTTAATCATTAAAACGCAGATAATAAAGGATACATAAGTATACATACATATAGCATACCTAACTGTGTACCATGCAAAGACATTCGCCAAAAACATAATCAAACGTTTTATAAACTGGGGCATAGCAAATGAACAATTTGTGATACATTCGTTAGATTTTAATGAAATTCAGGTTCAATAAGCAGGTTTGTTTTTTTTTAACAGGTTTAAAGTCAACCGATTTGGAAAGGGTCCTATGACTCTCCACAAAGTTTCACGATGAACAAAAATATACAGGGCTTTGAAACACTATTAATGCTTCATAATACATTTTGTTTTATTTATGTCCATTTCTGAGCCAAGCGGTCCTAATACAATGGGACCGTTATCCATTTCCTTTTCCATACAATTATAGGTCCTAAAATAAATTAAAGTGACCCGCTCGATCTAGGTTTATCCTTGCCTGTGTTTCATGCCATCACTTTACAGTAGTAGTAGTTAACGAAATAAAATACCTGGTAAAGAGTTTCTTGTAACTGAAATAAAGAACACTGGAACAGTAGCTGGACCACAGTAGAAGACAAGTACGGTGGTACGTTCATATCGTAGGGAAGTATTGACGACAGTGAAAGAGAAATTAATGCAAGAGAAAGGCAAGAATTCTCAAATTTCGACTATTGCTAAATCACAGGATTTGTGACGGCAAATACAGATTGTCATTTCATTACCTACGAAGTTATATTAAAGTGAACTGTCTTTAATTGTAACCTGAAATTGTTAGTACCTACTTAAGTGAATTTGTTCCTAATATTATTAATATGTATGTTGTTATAATTTTCTAAAAGGTGTGCAATATTTCTGTTAAGTATAACCTAGCGATAATAATGTTAAATGTTCCTACTTGCAGAACCCTAACAGATTCATGTACTCATAACTTCAAACTAGTCATGGCGTAACTGTGAATGTACATTGTGCCAGAGCTAAATGAAAAAAAAAACAAATAAATAAATTACGTTATAGTATTGAAACGCAGAATCACATATATTTTCCACATATTTTACGTTTAACCAGATAAAATATAAAATACAGAACCTAATGATTGTTTATTTCGACTATAAAGGTTCCCACAGACAGGCGCGACGCGATTCTTGTAGAAAAACTTCAATGAACAATTCATGGGGATTGTTCTACCAGGATCGCGTCTAGCTGCTAGCTGCCTTGAAACGGAAATGCCTTACGAACTAAATACTTAATCTGAGATTTGCGCCATAGCCACTATGAGGCTGTGATCTAAATCAAGGTTGGGCTAATCGAAGTATTGCCATTTATATCTGCTTATTTTGGACTCTGACATCAGACCTACATAGATCAGATACGAGTACATACATAATGGAGAAAGCACAATCACTGACAAAAGATATTGTTGTTGTTAAAAAATAAATGAAAAAGATGAAATCGAGGCATAGAGCAATGATGAAACATGATAATTATTCAGGCAACAAGCTGCGTGTCTAGTTTTATTTTCATGTTTTGATCTAATACCAACTTAAATACAAAAAAAAAACTATGGGAGTACCTAGATAAAAAAATTAACACAATAATTAATTCATTTCATGTAATATTAAAGTACACAGTCATAACCACAACCTTCCCAGTTACATTTATTCTTATCTAAACAGAACAATTTGCAAATCAAACCTGCAAAACTTGTGGTTACTGGCCGCACTAAGTATAATTACCGAATTAGAATAAAATGTTCTGAATTTAAATGAATTTCTAGGATCTGCAGCGCAGCAGAGTAGCATTGAAATGACATAATTTCAAGTTATTTGAAACCTATATCAATCGTAATGTAACTAATTGAACTTAAAATCGGCAGGATTCGTCGATGACAGCAGATAGTTTCTTTCAACGGTATAGGGGCCATCTGGAACAATAAAAAAAGGTTAATCAATTTTATTAGGCGCCTCATTAAAAAAAGTTTAAATGTCTGTCGAAAACATAGCTATGGGCATAGCATACAAAATAATATGTACATAGTCCAGAGTGACGACCCAAAGTCAACCAATTGCAGGTCTAGCAACCGTAACCTAGCGACAATTGTTTTAGCGTAGCGATAGTAACGTTATGATTAGTCATTTCGACATCGAAAAAAGTCGTACCCACGATTTTATTCGAACGCGTAGCGTCCAAGATACCGTTCATGACAATTATGATAACTGTTGCATATAAACATAAATAGCTACGGCTACGATTCACCAAAATTCGAAATTATCGTCTCTGACATTTCAACTATCACTGTCTTCGGATAGGTTTTCAGAAATAACGAGTATTTAATGAGCTCTAATTGAAAGGAGTTTAGTATCAACTAGATTGGATAAACTTATGCAACAGTGTATTGATTTATCATCAACCTTCAACCTATATGGATAAGACTATTTCCGATTATAAGTAATTTGTCATCTTGTTTACGAGCATGCGGTTTGAGTTGGTGTTTAATCGTGTAATCTCGTGAATGTATAAAATTGCAAAATTGCATAGTTTAAAAATGGCTTATCAATTAAAGTCCGGGACTGTACATAATATGGTGAACTTCACGGTGCATTAAAACATCGAAGTCATGTTATAATTTTGAAAATCGTTATCTGTTTACCTTCTTGGTACCACTGTGTTTTAGGAATGCCTGACTCAAGACGCGCAGCAACAATAGCTTCCCTCATGGCAAAGGCTACAGCAACAGCCATGCACATTGGAGGCTCACCGATACCTGAGCAGAGAAGAAAAGATTTAATTATTTTGCTTGCTTAGTTAGCAGTTATCACATCCTAAAATCTGACTTACATTTAGATCCGAAAATAATATCTTCAGTGAAAGAATTTTTCCTAAAGTAGACCCTCCAGTCCTGAGGAATGTCCCTGGCTAACGGCACATAGTAGTTCCAGGTACGATCCGTTAGAAGTTCACCAGTCGCAGCGTAGACAAGACGCTCACAAGTCCAGTAGCCCATACCCATTATGAAGGCTCCTTCTACCTAAGTGGGTATAACAGTTATGAAAAATGCAGATTCTGTTTTATTTTAAATATTTGTTAGATGGAATAGGCAATCTTAAAATGAAATAAAAAGAAACGACTCTCTCTTTGTTCTTTCAAATTAATTTTTTAACCTAATTCAAATCATTTCTAACTACTTACTTGGCCAATATCAATTTCAGGACTAACACTCTGTCCAGCATCTTCACAAAGATCTACCCTCAGCAACTCAAACAGCCCAGTTAGTACATCTAATTCTACTTCAGCTAAAGTAACTCCAAAAACATCAAAGGGATATTCCTCATCAGTCCTCGTGAACCCGTGAGCTTGCAAGTCTACATTGTCATTATAAGCTTTTGTTATCAAAGCTTCCCAAGTAGGATTATCCATCTGCTCTCTGATAGGTCTCAATCTATTCAAAAGTTGTTGGCAAGCTCTTCTCACTCCCACAATTACGTTTTGATTCATAATACTTCCACCACCTAACGAACAGTTTGGTGCAATCACAGTATTATTTTCTTTTATAATGATTTTATCCACAGGAATATTAAGCAAGTAAGCTGCTACTTGAACTGCTTTAGTATTAATTCCTTGGCCCATTTCTATGGCACCATGTGTTATTACTACAGAACCATCTCCACGATATACTGATAAATTTACGTAAAAATTGAGTCCTCCAACGGGTGTCCATCTTAGGAAAGCGAATCGCAGTCCTCTTTTCTTCCATCTGTTTTCAAGGTTGAATTGGTTGACCATTTCTCGACGCTTCATATAATCAGATTTTACAATAATGTTGTCAACTATTTCGTTCAGGTCGCTACTGTATTGTGCATCTAGGTTGGCTAGCCTTACTGTTAAAGGATCCAGGTTCATCTCGTAAGCGATCTGCTCCATAACAAGTTCACCCAATGCTACGTGTTCCAGTGTTCCTGATGGAAATTAGAATACGTAAATAAACAAAATATAAAGAGTGTTTGTTCAAAAGAACATAGTCAATAGCATAGCCTCACCTGGTGCTCTAGCCCAAGTATTCTTAGCTGTATCAGTTGTACAATCATAGCTGGAATAGTTCCATCGAGCTCTATTGTAGGCGTTATTAAATTGGCCGACGCCAAGCAAAATGAATTGTTCGTTGGTTTTATATCCATTGTCTTCGAATACTCTGTAGTTTATGTATTGAATTACTCCAGAACTGTTTACGCCAGCCTAGGAGCATGACGTAATATTTTAAAGATTATATATATTATTATTGTGTTATTTTAACTAGCAGGAAATTATTAAGAAATTCGATTAAACTTAGGTAATTTTACTGAATTCCTTTTATACCTCAAATTCAGAACAGCAGGGAAGTCTCTTGCCCACGGCTCTCGTATTGGTAGTCAAGGATTGGATAAACCGACAAGGTCTGTTGAGTTTCTTCACTGTTAGTGCGGCTGCAATTGCTCCTTGAATACTGCGGGATAATTTGATGCCATACGAGCCACCGACACGACGGGTGTGCACGTCAATCCAGAAAAGAGAAAGAATTGAAAAAAATTGCATAGGTCACCAGAACTATCTAAGTCTATGATCGTTATGTACCAAAATAAACATACCTGTTTTGATCCATACCCAAAGCCCTCGATATCATCAACTGCGCGCCTTCCATCCATTGTGTTGAGCAGTATACGTCCAGTCCCTCATCAGAGGGCTTGACGATAGTAGTCAGAGTTTCTGTAGTAAAATGGTACTGGCCATATATTGAGTTCACTCCTTTTACTTCTTTAGCTACTACTTCTGTACCTCTGTCAGTAGCTTCTACTTCAGTGAATAGGGTGCTTCTGCTTGAGTTATTTATAGTCTGCCTTACATCTAGGAGCGGTTCTCTAACATTTTTGTATGTAGCTTCTACTAGTTTTGCAGCCCTGTCTGCAATATAACGAGTCTCAGCCACAACTATGCCGAATGGCTGGTTGTAATATTTGACGGTACCACTGGCTAACACTTCTTCATTGGCAGAGTATAAAAACGAGTCGGGTGGAGTAAAGGAATTTATTCCTGGGATGTCTTCTGCTGTATAGAACGCTATTACGCCTGGGAAAGCCTGTAGAAAGATAGCTAAATGTTGTTGATATTTCACTTAGGTCTAGACGATCTGACTATTCTAATGAATAGAATAAATTAAATTTTTACCAAAGCCTTGCTGGCATCAATTGACACAATTTCACCCAACCCGACTGTACTTAGTGCCAAGGCACAAAATACCTCGTTGGAAAAATTTGGTAAATCATCAGTGTAGAAAGCTTCTCCCGCACATTGTATCTACAACCAACGTATGAAGGATAAAACAGAGAACCTTTGTTGTAAAAATATATTAATATACTTGTACATAATATTCATATTATTCCAGTTATTCTCACCAAAGCTTCCACTTTCATAATAGGCTGTGTCACGGGCCACAGTGATCGGTTAGTTTCAAACACCTGAACACCTCTGGACACTGGACGGGTTTCCGATAAGACTGTCGCTCCGGATTTGTAGCGAGGGTGAAGATTTGTTTCAGGAGATAACGATAGTAAACCCTGGTATTGTAGAAAAGTGTTAATTTCATTTGTTTTTCATTGTTTTATGCAAATCTAATTGAATGTAGTTACAGTTCATACTTAACAACAGTGACAAGAACAAAAAAAAAATACTAGAAAAATAGCATCGCCGATTAACTCATTAAAAAAATCAACCCAGAAAATTTAATGCTAATAGAAATATTTGTTATGTTAGCCGATTGCGTTTTTTTTTTATTGAAACTCTTATCTTTACCAGAAGCAAAAGGTTATCACTGTAAATTGGACAGAAATTATATCTCTTCTGAGGCGGCCCACAAAAATTAGCTTACAATTTTACTGTAAATTATAATGCCGGACATACTCACTTTATAAAACAATCCTAGAGCCACTTTCTTCCTATACTCCACTGAAGGCTCCGGTGGGTTGTCTTCAACCACCAGCTCAGTTTCCATAATCTTGAGTGCCGACGTCAGGGTCTCATTGGAGAAGAGCCTCTTCCCAATCAGGAACTTCTCTGTCGCAGTAGCCCTGATGAATTTTGGGGAGAGTGCTCCTATGACTATACTTGCATATTTGACTATGTTGCCAGTTGTTAGTTGGTACAAAAACCCTGCATGTACTAAAGCATGGGCATTTTGAGAGCGTGGCATCACCTGTAATCATTATATTATGTATGTCAAAAAACAGCATCAAAACACAAAATAATTTCCCAACGGGGATTTCCCCGTTGTTCTATTAATTTGTGCTTTGAAATTTACCTCTAAATATCTTCACACCTCATTAGGTACAGACAACATTAAAAATTACCCTAATCTTATCATCATACTTTATTTACAATTTATGTAACACGTGCAATGTCGTCACCTCTACCTTTTTGTATCAACCAGACATTATTTAGTGGTTTATAACATTGCTACAATTGCACATACAATTACTTCTATTTTTATTCAGATAAAATGCTTCGAATTCGTGAAGCAATATCATGTTTGTTCGGGATATAAATGACAACATACAAAAATAGGAATATAGTATAATAATAATATATTGTTTACTTACCTTATAGGTAACTAAACGATGGTCGTTACATAGCGGAGGTAACATAATGTTCCAAATGACACTTCCTCTCATGTTCACCCTCAGAAACTGTTGCATCGTCAGCGTTTCCTTTGCGCTCAGACTGTTCTCTAAAATTAATAGATGGTGGTTGCATACAAAAAAGAGACTTCCTTAAACATGGAAACCTTAATATTACCATTTTCAAGTTTCGAGATTTCATGTTTTAACAAGAAATGCTTTCAACTCTGAATCTGCATATTTTAACCATAAATAATTAATCAAAGTATACTTATGTACGTATAGTGACTTGGGCTCCGACTGTTTCTAAAAGCAAGAAAATATCGGACGCAAACCAGTGGTGCTTGTTCTTGATCATGAGGTTCCCTGCAATTGACGCCACCTACAAATATGATTTTACTCAATAAAACCTGATCAACAACATGCTAAACATTTTCAACGATTAGACTATACTAATGGCTATTATCGAATAACCCACTCACGTTTCTAATCGGAATATGCGCAACATTAAGTACGTGATCGTAAATCTTCTGCAAATATCCAAAGTATTCTTCTTTAGACATCGTTTGTAATATCTCCAGAAACTCCGTGAGTGTCGTCCCAGCGTTTACTATTAAGTTCTGGTCACATGTGTATCCTTTAAGTTCTCTGACACCACTTATGTCTATTAGGACACGAGGATACTCATCTATGGGATATACTCCTGCAAAAATTTTTTTTACTAAATCTCCATCTATTCTTCCCCTATTTTTACACGCTTTAATATGGAGACGATAATTAATAACGACAAATTGTACCAACCTCTTGCAGTATTCCCATTTATAAGCATATAAGAATCATCGCCTTCTCTATTCAAAATCGTAAATATATCTTTTACTTCTTGCACACGATACCAAAGCCTTTTATCTTTTAGCTTGATCTCAATGATACAATCTTTTTCGTTTTCTTGGTCTACGAAGCACCACTCACTATCCTCGCAATTACTTATAACACAAGCTTCTCCAGTTTTCTTACAGATTTGAAGATCTTCAATATCTTGAAGCTTGATTTGTCTTGGAGCGTCGCTGCCAAACTTTTTGAAGGCCTCAAGGATAGGTCTGTAGCCGGTACAGCGACAAACATTGCTAGCTAATGACTTTTCTATTTCTAGCATTGTGATGTTGGGATTGGTTTGAAGTAGACTGCAAATATAAGAACAAAATCTGTACGTTTCAGTTTAGTGCTATAAAGTAAAAGATAACTAGAAGATTTATAAAGTTAATGATTCTATCTAGCTAGTAAAACAATTATGTGTATATAAGTATATAATCTACTGTAGGTACTAGTTTCAGAATAGTTACTAATTTTGTTTTAATCTTTCATTGATTTGACAAACAAGTAAACTAATTTTGAGATAATAGATTTGATTTCCTTACCTATACATCGACATTACCCAAGATGGTGAACAATAGCCACACTGAGAACCATTTTCACTAGCCAGTGTAGTCTGTAGCTCATGGTAGCCTATCTTCCTGTTGCCCAACCCCTCGATGGTAGTGATCTCCAATCCATGGCATGACGTTACTGGTTTCATGCACTACCAGATGAAATAATATTTTCTAAATATCTAGTATCGATGCTGTGAATGTTGTGATCGTCAATAGAAATAATCAAAGGGAAAATAATGTTTTTGAAACAGAAATACCTTTTTCCTTCTGTTTCAAAAACATTATTCTCCCTTTAATTATTTCCTTTTTAACATTATTCGTTAATTTTAAACAGTTTGTCAACCTGACGAGCTGAATGAGTAAGTACATACCACAAGAAGTTTTAACTACATGATTGAGGTACCTAAAGCTGACCAAATAAGTAAGATGCAAGAATAATGTATTCAGGATTTTGTAATACTAATATCTTGGTTTGAGAGAATGTCTATGGAGTCTTGCCCGTTTCTACTTCTCCATAGAGAAGAAAGACTGCTAGACTGTTCTGCACATTTTGGAACGGGAAACTAGCTCTAACTTTTTGACTAACTGACTGACAGAATAAAAGTAAATGGTTTAATTGAAATAAATGCTTTGCGTTTGAGTTTAATCAATGCATTACCTACAAAACATTTCCATTATTTTAAGAAGAAGTTCTAGTGACTATTAATTACTAACCGAGTTGATAGCATACGGCTTGACATTGGGCTGATGTACGCTGACAACACAGGCTCCACAGCCGCCTTCACGACACATGTACTTAGTACCATGCAGTCCTATGTACAGTCGCAAGTAGTCCACCAGCATCACGTCTGAGCTCACGTCGCCTCCCACTGGTGAAAATGTATTTGGAGTTTTGGACGATATAATAGGATTCTTAGCGTATATAGCTTCTTACATATACAAAATTAATTTGTTTTATTGTTATATTAAATTTGGCTATCAGCGCTTTTTGAACTTTTTTTATTAAAACAAACATGTTTTCAGTAAATTGGTCTACAATTATATTGATAACACAAAACTTAATTATGGGAATACCTTAGTCTCGTCATTATGGTATCGACTTTTGGTAACAAGCCAAGACAATCAGCAGTTTAGTTCTACTAGTAGATCTTAATCAGCAAGTAGAACTAGGTACAGAGTTGGTTCATTGCCGTGGTGTTAGAATATAACCTGTAATGTTTTAAGTGGGACAACCTGTCACGACTTATTTTATCTTTGTTCTCCAAAGTATCAATTTTATTTATATTTTACTGTAATAGATAATAATATTTACCGCAAAACTCCACGCCATTAACTTTGAACTTAATAACTCCCATGACTGACGACTTACTTCACCGGCTCGTTTTTCAGTAATAACACAGCAATATTGACGGATAAATTACCATCAGTAAAGTACTGTTGGCGCCCCTACCACAAACATCCGATAAGCCTTAATAATGGTGTTATACAAGTACAAAAGGTATTTTCTTGACGTAAATATTGAACTCGTTTTTAAATTGTGACACTTGCCCTTTAGAGGGTTGTCAGCAGGTAGGTATGTAGGGGTTTGTAAATAATAAGAGCTCGATGATCCAGTACACTTATTATTTATTGCCTAAAATTCCGTGACCGTCTCAACTTGATTGCAGAGGGTAGTAATGGGTAGGGAACACTGGCCTGAACCGTCTCCAAGGTGATGATGGTCCCGTCAAAGACTTTGCCCGCAACTAACGGCTCCAGTTCCAGGTTCTGTGTTCGTTAATTATTCAGCGTAGGGTAGGCGTAAGTCACTCCGCAGCAGAGGATCTTCTCCAAGCGTCCTCCTTGATGCCGGAACCACGACGACGTGGCGAAAGGGTTGAAAGGTAGACTATAATCCTGGAAATCCAGACAGAAATGGAAGCGTAAGCAAGCTGTCGGAACCACGTTTCGTAGGTTAAAAGGTCACAGTGTCCCAGATAGGAAGGTAGGAAGAAATACAGCAGAAAACTAGTTTTAAGAA
Source organism: Antitype chi (assembly GCA_947359405.1). Taxonomy (NCBI): domain Eukaryota; kingdom Metazoa; phylum Arthropoda; class Insecta; order Lepidoptera; family Noctuidae; genus Antitype; species Antitype chi. Next base: position 20,785,607 of record OX375819.1, read on the forward strand.
ATTCTAGGCGCACCTTACAGTTAGCACTTCTAATAAAATACATGGAAACTTACCCCAGCGGGATTTAGCGATGTTATCAAAATTATTTAAGTAAGTAGGTTCGGAGCAAGCGACACAGCCGTCACTTCAAGCGCTCTCAGTTTGACTAATCATCGTCCTTACCAGGCCCAACCGAATCGACACTTCTCGGCGACGCTCGCTAATGATCGTTTTAGAGATGCGCGGGCGCATAGAACGAAGACCCTTTAAGTAAATAAACGGTCGGAAGTTCCGTACAATATTATTTAATTATAATGATGTATTTAAGTGTTAGGTTTACTTATAAATATTATACTAGGTTATTTTTTGAAAGTTTTGTGTAATTATAGTATAGTTTTAAGTGTAGATAGGTTTGTTATTATTAGGCTTCTTAGACTAAACTCTTTTAAATTGTAACTTGCAAAGCGCAACGTTACAGTACCCCGCCAGAAAGTGAAGGATTTTGCGTACTAGTTGCAAAATCCGACTTGCACTACTAAACTAAACTGACTAAAACGTGCAGACGTCACTTTCATACCTCACGCTAATAGTCACCTTTCATAAAATCATCCAGTCTACTAATACAGACTTGAGACCATAGCAGCAGAGTAATAACTAAATTATTAAATAATTATACTCAATTAGCAAGTTTAAATGTATTAAAATAGTATTATTTATTTAACACATTAGAGTTTAAGTAGTAGGTTTTAGTGTAATTAAGGCTAAGTTAGGTACTATGATAAGCTATGTAATGAGTTTAGACTTTATAGTTGTTAAGTTTGATATCTTTGATATGCCAAGACCCTAGCGGTTTTCCAGACATATCAGCAAGATCGTAAACAAGTGGGGACTTTTTACCAATAACTTTACATTTTATGAATTTTGCCGCTAATTTTTTATTAAAATATTTATCCTTATCACTCTGATAAAAAGTCCTTCTCCAAACAATGTCACCAATATTAAATTCGGCAGGTCTTCTGCGTAAATTATAATGTTGACAATTCCTACTATGAGCCTGTAGTAATAGTGCTTGAACCTTATTAAATATACTAGACAACACACCTAAATTCTCAGCGTAGGAATCACGAGGTTGAAAAACAATATCTTCATCGTTTTCCGTATCAACGTAGTGCGATCCACAAGCAATTAGTTCACGCCCGTACACTAGAAACGACGGAGTAAAACCGGTTACCTCATTAACAGAACTATTCACGGCGAATTGTATTTTAGGTACCAGCTGATCCCAAACGCGTTGATCGGTAGTGATAAAAGTTGAGATAGCGGTCATTATTGTTTTGTTATAACGCTCGACTGTATTAACATGTGGTGAATATTTAGGAGTAAAATGTATTTTAGGTACCTTATATTTGTCAAACATTTGTTTTAGCGTAACACTTATGAATTGTTTACCATTATCAAGTATCACTGTAGAAGGTATACCATGTATTAGAAATACTTGTTCCTCTAGGATCTTAGTAACAATTTCGGCTGTCGCGCGCTTTATTGGAAATAGTAAGCAGTACTTACTAAAGCAACAAGTCACGACTAGGATGTAGGAGTTTTGTTTTCTAGTAGTCGGTAGTGGTCCTACTAGATCTATGCTAATAACTTGAAAAGGTCTAGAACATTGCTTAGGTCTACCCATTTCACCTAAAGGAGCATGAGTTTGATGCTTATGTGCAATACAGACATCACATGACGTAACCGCTTTCACGACATCAGCATGCATTCCAGGCCAATAGTACCTGAGACTTACCCGCTTGTATGTTTTAAATATACCAAAATGACCAGCGGTTGGTTCAGAGTGGTTTTTTAAGATGACCTCCGTTCTAGACTCTGCAGGGATCACCTCCTTCCACTCAAACTCTTTATTTAGGGGATGTTTGGTTTGCGTGTATCGGAATAAGCGATTATTTTTTACTAAATAGTTAGGAAAAGATGTAGGAGAACTCTGGCAACCGTTATATATATTTAAGTACCACTGATCACTAGAAGCTGCAATGTTAGGATTAGTGACTATAGCAGAAACTTGGCATGCACTGATGTTTGAACACTCACAACAGGCTCATAGGTAGGGTTAGCTGATTTATTAAGTGCATCTAATTTATTCATTAATGATGTTATACTTTTTGACAGAGATTTTAATTTTTCTGAGTGTTTGGGATCAAAGCAATCAATTCTTTTTATGCGGTGGTACGAATGATTACATAAGGCTTTAGTACGTTCGAAAAGATTGGTATCAAACTTATCCTCTAAAGATTTTACTCGACATGTAAGTTCGATCATAGAAGCACCAACGCCAGAAATATCGACGTCAGGTTCGATTCCTGATTCACAAATATCAGATGTAGGTATAATAGGTGTTAGTTTATTTATTTGTTTTCGAAGTTCGAGTACGGTTGAGGCAGGTTCTTCGCCTCTAATAAGCACTTCATAGGTTAATTCATTTTTGTTGAGAAGAAAAAATTTAATAGGGTATGTTTCCATGTTTTCTAGAAGAATGAAAGAAATTAATTAATGAATACAATAAAAGAATAGATATTATCAAGAGATATATATGGTGCCCTTTACAATTATGCAAGTATCTAGCTACCTTTTACGCTTGGTGACTTGAGGAAATGAGAGAAATAAAAAGAAACTAATGGAAATGTAAGAAATGTAAATTAATAAATGATGTGAAAATTAAGAAGAATTTAGCTGTGCGAACTGTTACGTATAACAAAATTGCTACTTATCGTATAGGTAGTAGGTTAAATTATCAAAGTTCTTTTATTAGTGTAGGTAGGTAGTGGATGATATAAATCTTCCATCTTTTTTCACAATTGATAGAACTAATACGTAACAGCTAACAATAACCAGACACTAATAGGCATAGAAATGGTAATGAGTAAGTGAAGAAAAAAACAGTTAATAGATAAGAAAGTACGTACCAGTTCGCTTTGCTGTAGATTATCACCTTCACGTTCACAGCAACAATGTAGGTAGATCGACCTAACAGCTGTACTTCGGAAAAAAGGAATCAAGATATGATTCGGCCACTGGAAACACACGTTAAGGCGCCACTGTGACACTTGCCCTTTAGAGGGTTGTCAGCAGGTAGGTATGTAGGGGTTTGTAAATAATAAGAGCTCGATGATCCAGTACACTTATTATTTATTGCCTAAAATTCCGTGACCGTCTCAACTTGATTGCAGAGGGTAGTAATGGGTAGGGAACACTGGCCTGAACCGTCTCCAAGGTGATGATGGTCCCGTCAAAGACTTTGCCCGCAACTAACGGCTCCAGTTCCAGGTTCTGTGTTCGTTAATTATTCAGCGTAGGGTAGGCGTAAGTCACTCCGCAGCAGAGGATCTTCTCCAAGCGTCCTCCTTGATGCCGGAACCACGACGACGTGGCGAAAGGGTTGAAAGGTAGACTATAATCCTGGAAATCCAGACAGAAATGGAAGCGTAAGCAAGCTGTCGGAACCACGTTTCGTAGGTTAAAAGGTCACAGTGTCCCAGATAGGAAGGTAGGAAGAAATACAGCAGAAAACTAGTTTTAAGAAATTCTAGGCGCACCTTACAGTTAGCACTTCTAATAAAATACATGGAAACTTACCCCAGCGGGATTTAGCGATGTTATCAAAATTATTTAAGTAAGTAGGTTCGGAGCAAGCGACACAGCCGTCACTTCAAGCGCTCTCAGTTTGACTAATCATCGTCCTTACCAGGCCCAACCGAATCGACACTTCTCGGCGACGCTCGCTAATGATCGTTTTAGAGATGCGCGGGCGCATAGAACGAAGACCCTTTAAGTAAATAAACGGTCGGAAGTTCCGTACAATATTATTTAATTATAATGATGTATTTAAGTGTTAGGTTTACTTATAAATATTATACTAGGTTATTTTTTGAAAGTTTTGTGTAATTATAGTATAGTTTTAAGTGTAGATAGGTTTGTTATTATTAGGCTTCTTAGACTAAACTCTTTTAAATTGTAACTTGCAAAGCGCAACGTTACAAAATGAATTGACGTAAGTTCCAATGATAAATATCTTCCATTTAAACTTACGTACCTACATAGCGTAGACTATTAGTATGGAAATTACTTTCCAATTGATTGCAATTACTCAACAACATGTACCTTGTTCACTAATTTGTTATCTTCATAATGCATAAAATCAAAAATGAGATTTATTATAAAAAGTGTAAAAGAAATCTTCAGTGAAGCTGGTAGGTAACGTACTTTTATCAGAATGAAAATATGATAACCTTACCTATGGATTTTTTAACTATTCGTTTATTTTTGGTTTTACGAGTCTGAAGAAGTAATGATTTGGTATACATAGTGCTTATTTCTAGAAATCTTTCTTAGAAATCTGTCACCAACGTATATATGCTCCAGCATACTTATGAAATTATTGACTCTATTCATAACTGGCACAGATAGAATATGTCTCATTGAAAAAACGATGAACTGAAATATTGCCTGAAGTCATCTAAAAAGAAGAATTAATTTTAAAAAAATCACACGCACACAAGGAATAAAACGTTTTATTGTATTTTTTTTATTAAAGCATAAACCGGAAAAAACAATAACAATACTTTTAATTGAAAATGTTTTCAGCGCCCAAGACATCTAGGCAGGAGCCTGTCTTGATGTTTTGGGCGCTGCAACCTTTAAAAAAATACTAAATTATTTAAATTGTGCTCTTTGCAAGCCCACCACCAACACAATGAAGTGCCTAAAATGTTTTAGAATTCTTAATCTTATGGCTAGTTAAATTTAAAATCTGCAGTATTCGTTGACGACAGTATATAGTTTCTTTCAACCGTGTATGGCCCGTCTGCAACAGAAATAAAACGTTTCTTAAAACTAAAACATTGCCATTTATTTGCCTTCTCATTTTTCTTAAGCAAGAGAACAAACTATCAGATAAGGTAACTGCCAGGGGTGCGGGTTGTTCGAAAGAGATACCGCGGCCCCTGGCACACAGGCAACTGAGGGAACACGGGTGGGTTTTAGTCAGTAAAAGTCTGACACGCCCTCCCGCTCCACCCAGAGCGGGAGAAGTTATTTGATGATTTCCCACCCAAAAAAAAAAAAAAAAAAGGTAAATCTTTCATATTTTTAAAAGTAGATGAAGTTGGCGTTCCCTATCTGAGTACTCTGAGAAGAAAGGCCAAAACAACCTCAGAGATCGCAGTCTCTTTTGGTGATTTCAAGATTTCTAACTAATTAGAGAACTTCTCTGTAGATTTCAACTTATAAACTGATATCACTGCTATAACATTCAAGTATTAACGCTGCTTACCTTCTGCAAACCATTGCGTTGTAGGAATGCCAGAATCAAGTCTAGCTGCAGTGATAGCTTCCCTCATGGCAAAGGCTACGACCACTGCCATGCATATAGGAGGCTCACCGATACCTGTTCACGTAAAAATAAATTTAATGATTGACCAAAAAAAAACATCAGCGGAAAATATAAAAATCAAAACCATGGAAATGATTTGAATATCTGAGACTTTACTTAAAGAAACAGAAACTGCTGCTGAATAGGAGATAGATAGATAGATTAAATACAATTTACATGAAACCCCATAAATTAAGGAGAATAATACACTCATAATGGAGACCAATGATAAGAGTAACCCAAAGAAATAAATTACTACAGCTATCGTAAACAATGGCCAACCAATTACCATTTATATACAATCGTGATGCTAATGCTCCAAATAAATGGGCAAAAACTCCAATAATTACGAGTTAACTTGTAAATTGTCAGACCATCTTCTTTTTGGTTAATTTAAGTTCATTAGTAACAGTTTGATAAAATCTCGAAATATATAGTTTTTACAGTAGGTACATTTTGTTTGAATATTTTGGTAGCTGGCGTTATTATTATCACCTGGCATGAATTGCTCAAAACTAGGTCTATTTTGTTATTTTTATATTGGAAAGTCTCATGTTGGACCAACATATAATTAGCTATGATGATGATTTACTTTGCCACTACCTACAACGGCATGCCTAATATGTCTGCACTGTGTTTTTCTGATTACAATAATTGATTACTTTTTATCATGTTTTTCGACACTTGTCTTACATTTAGCTATCCTGTTTTTCTCTAATAAATAATTACTGTATTCTTTAGACAAATAGATGTCTAAATGATAATGATGATGATAATTATGTCACTGTTACAAAAATACAAATTGGGAACAATTTTATAAACTTACACTTAGATCCAAAAACAGAATCTTCACTATAGGAATTCTTCCTAAAGTAGACCCTCCAGTCCTGAGGAATATCTCTGGCCAAGGGCACATGGTAGTTCCAGGATCGGTTAGTAAGGAGTTCACCCGACGGAGCATACACCAGATTCTCACAGGTCCAGTAACCGCACCCCATCATAAAGGCTCCTTCTACCTAAAAGAAGATTATAAGATTAATTTATAACAAAATATACCTACTGGATTTCAATATTAATGATTATATACTTTTAGAAGTTTCTGGAAAATACTTACTTGACCAATATCAATTTCAGGACTAACACTTTGTCCAACATCTTCACAGAGATCTACTCTTAATAACTCAGACTGTCCAGTCAGTATATCGACCTCTACTTCAGCTAAAGTTACTCCATAAACAACAAATGGATATTCCTCATCAGTCCTCGTGAACCCATGCGCTTGCAAGTCCACATTGTCATTATAAGCTTTTGTTATCAATTCTTCCCAAGTCGGATTGTCCATGGCATCTCTGATGGGCTTAAGTCTATCTAGGAGTTGCTGGCAAGCTCGTTTTACTCCCAAAATTACATTCTGATTCATAATACTACCGCCAGATAAAGCACAGTTTGGAGCTATCACTGTATTGTTTTCCTTCACTATTATTTTTTCAATAGGTATCTTTAGCATATAAGCTGCTACTTGGACTGCTTTTGTGTTTATTCCTTGGCCCATTTCTATAGCACCGTGTGTAATTACTACGGAACCATCCCCACGATAAACCGATAAATTGATACACAGATTGATTCCTCCTACAGGAGTCCATCTTAGAAAAGCAAACCTCAAACCTCTTTTCTTCCATCTGTTTTCAGTGTTGAATTTATTGACTGCTTCCCGTCTTTTGTGGTAATTGGATTGTATTATTACGTAGTCGATCATTTCCTTCATATCTGTGCTATATTGAGCATCTAAATTGGCTAGTCTAACGTCTAAAGGATCCAGGTTCATCTCATATGCAATCTGTTCCATAATAAATTCTGACATAGCGACGTGTTCTAATGTTCCTATAGGAAAAGCAATTACGGAATTAATATGACAATCATGATGAAACTAGGTTAGGATATTATTTTTTTATTATATAATTAGTGTATATTTTCTAACATATGATGAAATCATGTGTAAAATGTAAGAAGTTGCGTTTTTTTAGAAATTTTAACCTATTAAATTTTCTATTTGTTTTGAAAACAATAAAAACTTACCTGGTGCTCTCGCCCAAGTATTCTTAGCAGTATCAGTTATCGAGTCAAAACTCGTATAAGTCCATCTTGCCCTGTTGTAGGCGTTATTAAACTGGCCGACGCCAAGCAAAGTAAACTGTTCGTTTGTTTTGTATCCGTTATCTTCGAACACCCGGTAGTTTATGTATTGTATGGCACCGATGCTACTCACGCCAGCCTGGAAGCAATCATTGAGTCTAAATAAAACATTATATCGGGTTTTTAGAAATGTAAGGAATGAGGAATATTTAAAATATTATGACTGTCATAAACGATAAAATATGAGTTAAAATCATAAAATACCTCAAAATCGGAACAGCAAGGCAGTCTCTTGCCCAGAGCTTTAGTATTAGTAGTCAATGATTGTAAGAATCGACATGGTCTGTTTAATTTCATCACTACTAACGCAGCCGCCACTGCTCCCTGCGTACTGCGGGACAATTTTATGCCATACGCACCTCCAACACGACGGGTGTGAACGTCAACCCTATGAATAGAAAACAAATCAAAAGGTTTTTGTCATTGATTTTATCTATTAATTGTCAGTGTGACCTGATTTAGCTTGAAGTGAGCAAGCAGTAAATAGTAGAATGACCGTACACTTCACCTGCGTCGTCACGGTGATAATTTCACAGAAAAGACCGGCTGGTATCGTCTTCAAAACAAATTAATTCGTAATGATAAGAAAGAACTTTACAATCTACGTGAAAGTAATAATTGCTTACTGGTTCTGATTAATATTCAAAGCTCTTGCTATCATCAACTGCACACCTTCCATCCACTGCGTTGCGCTATACACGTCCAGTCCTTCATCAGATGGCTTAACAACAGTAGTCAGAGTTTCCATAGTATAATGGTACTGACCATAAATTGCATTAAGCCCTGTTATTATTTTATTTACATCTGTACCAGTGTCAGTAGCAACAACACGTTGAAATTGGGCCCTTCTGCTTGAAACGTCTATAGTCTTTTTTACATCGATGAGTGGTTCTATAACATTTGTATATGTAGCTTCTATTAATTTAGCAGCTCTATCAGCAATAAATCGGCTTTCAGCCACAACTATGCCTATTGGTTGGTTGAAATATTTGACAGAACCACTGGCCAGGACTTCTTCGTTGGCAGAGTATAAAAATGAATCGGGAGGAGTAAATGAGTTTATTCCTGGTATATCTTCTGCTTTATAAAAAGCTATGACTCCTGGTAGTGCCTATAAACAATCTTGTATTGAAATTTCAATAAAGGAAAAATAAGTTTGTAATTATAAAGGTGTAGCAAATTCTTACCAAAGCTTTGCTAGCATCAATAGACACAATTTCTCCCAATGCGACTGTACTAAGTGCTAAAGCACAGTAAACTTCGTTTGGAAAGTGAGGTAGATCTTCAGTGTAGAAAGCTTCTCCTGCACATTGTATCTATAATCAAAGAACGCAATGATGTAATAGAAAACTCAGGTTATTGTGAAGTTCATTAGTGGTTTTGCTTCAATATATGTTTTTTTTTCAGCTATCAGTGACTATTACATACCACAGCGTCAACTTTCTTTATTGGTTGGTTCAAGGGCCAAACTGTTTGGTTGGTATCAAACACTTGAGTAGCTCTGGACACGGGACGAGTATCGGCCAAGTTAGTAGCTCCCGATTTGTAACGTGCATGAAGATTCGTCTCCGGTGATAACGATAGCAGACCCTGGATTAAAATAAAGATTTTGTAGTTTGTCGCTTTTGTAATTTAATAAATAGTTAAAATTCTATGGTTTATTTTTTTGTGAATTTGAATCTCCAAATATTTTAGTGTCGTCTAAAATCAAGCAACCTACCTACTCAACTATTGTTTTCATCTCCTTTATCGAAATCCTAATAGAAAATTACAATAGAAATTTCATTTACAACAAGTCCGTCTTTTGACCTGATTTTTTAGGTTACTTTATAGAACGGTTGATTGCCTGTGACTGTGTTATATGGAAACGGTAAAGCTATTTAACGGATTTTATTGACTAACATTTTTAATACCAATAAAGAAACCGCTCCTTAAGAACAAGATAACTCTTACTTTGTAAAACAACCCCAGAGCAACTTTTCTTCTATACTCCACTGAAGGATCCGGTGGATTGTCCTCAACCACCAGCTCTTCTTCCATGATTTTAAGCGCTGACGTCAGAGTCTCATTGGTGAAGAGCTTCTTCCCAACCAGGAATTGCTCCGTGGCACTAGCCCTGATGAATGATGGGGAAAGAGCTCCGAAGACAATCCTTGCGCTTTCCACCACGTTGTCAGTTTTAAATTGAAACAAAAATCCTGCATTTACTAAAGCATGGGCGTTTTCGGAACGTGGCATCACCTGTAATAATTTCATTGTTATAAGTATGTTTATTGTGTACTGTGTATCATCTCTGAAACCCACTAACCGTTGACGATGGATCAACTTTTTAGATTGTTCATTGTCTGATTTGACCAAACGTCTTTTATTACATTAGTAGCAAATTGTTTTTATTTTGTATTTTTGAGTTTTTAAACCAAACACTATATCAAAAACAGAATGCAAAATATCTAGTGTTATTTGGTAAACATATTCCATTGTGTTGTTTCGTCACTACAAAAACAGCAAATTAGCATCAGCATCGTTACGTCTGGCGATACCATAGTCGTCCTATTAGTCTGGCTTTTATCTAAAGGTTTATAATTTTATGCTTCATGCTCCGATGTTTTGCAAGATTTAATGAAGTTTTAACAGAGAGTATAATTAATTAGTTATTGTAGCTTGTAAAACTTAATTATAGTCTAAAAACTTTTATTGCAAAATTATTATGTAAGTAGATGATTTATAACTTTGAAACCAAAATGTTAATATTTTTTTGTGATACTGATTGTATAATTTTTATCTTCACTTTTATTGTACATTTCAGTTAATATAAAGCCCATGTTATATTTTAATGTATTATTATGAAGCAGAACCAGTTTGTTGTGTAGTTTCTGCTTATCCATTTGGGAACAAGGCGTTTATGTTTGTATGAGTACGAAAAATAATGCTTACTTTATAAGTGAACAAGTGGTAGTCATCACTCAGTGGCGGTAACATCACATTCCAAATGACGGTTCCCTTCATATCCACTTTGAGAAACTGTTGCATCGTTAACGTTTCCTTAGCGCATAATCTCTTCTCTAGAATCAAAACAGTTGATATGATATTATGGTTTAAGTACACTGAACGATTTCGTTTTACAACAAAATATTTAACTATACCTATGAAGACAGGTAAGATAAGTACTATTTCTAACTAATCAAAACTTACGTATTGTCACTTGTGCACCAATCATTTCCAAAAGCAAAAATATATCCGACGCGAACCATTTGTTTTGGTTCTTGATCATAAGGTTCCCTGCAATCGACGCCACCTACAAATACATTAAACATGTCAGAGCTGCAAACCTCTCAGGCTCCTCGCTATTCAAATAACCTCACATCTAAATTACAAAACAGGCCAAATGTAAGGCAAACTTCTGTTAAGAGATTTCCATGCTGTTACTTTTTGTTAAAACAAATAGTTTAAGATCTTTTATTGTAAGAATCTGCCTCTTAACTTGTAAGGATGATGATTATTCGAAATAATAAAATTAGTTGTGTACGTTGTTTGAATAATTAAGGCAGCTAAATTCCGCGTTCCCACGGTCCAATTACTCACAAGCCGTGCATCGCCGGGCCAGGCTGACAGGCCGTGGGAAAGGTTCATCCGATAAGGCCTGCGGCCTGTCGCCGCCAGGCCGATCCGTCGGGAGTTCGAAGTTCAAAGGCGCGCTATGGTGCGGCAAAGGGTTACCTGTTAAGACCTGTACCAGGCCGTACGTGTATGGGTGCGTTTCTTTTTGCTTTGGATTTATGGGAATGTTCGGCACGGGCCGCGACAGGCCTCCACAGGCGTAGCGACGGTTGACGCCACCCGCCTGTTAACGGGCCGTGGGAACGCGGCAATAGACACATAGACGACTTTTTGTCAACGTTCAACTTGTTTTAAACGATGCAACAATGGCATTTTTATGTTTAACATAAGTACCTGAACTTACATTTCTTAGAGGAATATGTGCAACTTTTTGTACATGATCGTGGATTTTCTGCAGATATCCAAAGTATTCTTCTTTAGTCACAATTTCTAGTATCGCCAGAAACTCGGTAAGTGTCGTCCCAGCGTTTACTATTAGGTTCTGGTCAAGGGTGTACCCTTTCAGTTCTTTTACCCCACTTATGTCTATGAGAACACGTGGGTAATCTTCTATTGGATATACTCCTACAAACATAAATTTTATTATATTTTTTATGTCTATGAATTTAAAACTTTAAAACTAATCTAAAACATGTTTAGACAGCACAAACAACATTTACTGCTAGAGATCGTATCACTGCCAGTTTAATCCTATAAATCTTGAGTTGTCTCGTGTCTAGTATTTTTTCCTGATTCACAGTTTTCAGTTTAGGTCAAATAAATAGGTATATAGTATAACTCCAAAAAACAATACCAGCAATAAAACATTGTTTAACAACAATGTATTTTCACCTTTTGCAGTGTTCCCACAGACAAGCATATAGGAATCATCTCCTTCCCTTTCCAAAATCGTAAATATATCTTTGACTTCCAGTGCTCTAACCCAAAGCTTGTCATCTTTTAATTTGATCTCAATAATATCTTCTTTATCGTCTTCTTCACCTACAATGCACCAATCACTATCCTCACAATTATTTTTATCACAAGCTCCGCCATTTTTCTTACAGATTTGAAGATCTTCAATATCTTGGAGTTTGATCTGTCTTGGAGCGTCTTTGGCAAAACTTTTGAAAGCCTCAAGTATTGGTCTGTAGCCGGTGCAGCGGCAGGTCTGACTGCCTAGTGACTTTTCTACTTCAAGCATTGTGATGTTTGAATTGGCTTGGAGGAGACTGCAAAAATTATAATAATGAAACTCCATTGAACTAGTAGGCCATACGTCAGTGATAAAGAAACCAGTATAAGCTGGCCTCTTAACTTCGTAATTATCTGCTCACCAAAATATGAATAGTGAAAAATGTATGATGTTTGCACAGATGTTTCAAACCTCAAATGTAATTCTCATTATTTGTCTCGTACACTTTACAGTGGCCTTTAGTTTATGTGAAATTGGTATGAGTTTTGACATCATTACCCAAGTTTTGTGTGTTGTTTCCTTACCTGTACATCGCCATAACCCAAGAAGGCGAGCAGTATCCACACTGTGAGCCATTTTTCTCTGCCAGCGTGGTCTGCAGCGCATGATAGCCTTGCTGCCTGTTGCCCAACCCTTCGATGGTTGTAAACTCCCAACCGTGGCAGGATGTTACTGGTCTCATGCACTATAACAATGAAACAAATGTATTAATTAGTGAATGCAAAGTAAATGATTGTAGAAATAGTAAACTGTCTTCTTCAACTGTGTCGTCAAGTTTTATGCCCATTCCGTTTGTTTTCTAAAACCCTCTGTGGTAACCACCAGCAGAGAAGGACGGCTGCTATGCATTCTAAGTTTTTGGCACCCTCTGGAGGAAACACAGTCAGGATTTCTCGGGTTGATATTAAAATATTTGAATAAAACTTTCAGAACCTTTAAAGTTTTATTATAATTATGTATCACTTAATGTACCTACCCATATTCGTGCAAATAAATTTGCTTTCAACTTCACTTTTAATACTTTAATATCTATAATATTGTATATCAAGATGCTGATGATAGTATCTAATAATTACCGAGTTAATAGCATAGGGTGCAGCAGAAGGTGACTGCGCGCTGACGACGCACCCCCCACAGCCGCCCTCGCGGCACATGTACTTGGTGCCTCGGAGTCCTATGCGATCTCGGATGTAATCGAGCAGCGTCACATCCGAGCTCACATCGCATCCCACTGGGGAAAATAGGTTTTTAAAAATATATGAGAGAATTGTAAATTTCTCATCATCACATGTCTTGTTTTTTTCTATGTTGGGGTCAGCTAGAATCGAACCGGACGCAGGACGCTGGACGTACTTTTACAATTCTGGTTTCAGGAGAAATTAATATTATGTGTAGGTATATCAGTGGATATAATTTCGTCTGAAAATCACACTATCGAAACTTAATACTAATACACGAAATATATTTACTGGGTACCTACACTACAATATTAGTTCGGCATCCAAATCTAGATATTAGGAAACAGATTTACTAGGGATTCACTATCATGTAGGTAGGTAAGTAGTTGTTTGTCTTATATTGAGAATGTAGCTGTGGCAAAACCTGGCTTCTCCAGGAATCACGTTATTTTAGAAGTATGATTTATTTATGATCCACTTTCGTTTATAGAAGTTGCATCTCAATTACTATTAGCTTACAACAGTCTGCGCTTTTTAGGAACATATGAATACACACAAATACTACACGTACACCCATACAAACTACACTTACGTGTCCATCGTACGGACATACTACACGCCCACCTCTGCCCAACTCTTCTGGGAAACAAAGCGTGTTGTGATTATGTTGTGATATGAATAACAAAAAATACAAAATATGACACCATCTCGATCAGCGTCGCGTGAGTCGTCTAAAAATCCAAAAAATATTTATATTTATTTTATTTAATATTTATATCATATATAAAATTCTCGTGTCACAGTTTTCGTTGCCATACTCCTCCGAAACGGCTTGACCGATTTTGATAAAATTTCGTGTGCTTATCGGGTAGGTCTGAGAATCGGCCAACATCATTTTTTTTTGTGCATTAGGAAACTGCCAAAAAATCGGGAAAACTTAAATTACATTTTCTATGGGAATTTTGTATGGACAGGACAACGTCTGTCGGGTCAGCTAGTATATCATAATATGATGTAGGTATTATAATTTTTCACTGCGATTTTTATCCCAGTAGATAGAAATCCATTTTAATGATTCTTAAAAGAAAAACTTATATTTACCGGAGTATTCCACGCCATTGACTTTAAACTTTATCTGTCCCATGACTGAGTGTCCACTTACTTCACCGACTCCTGCAGAAGTAATAACACAGCTAAACCATGTAGATACAGTCAAATTAATATCAATAACGAAACTGAAATATGGTTTACTTAGTGAAGTCATTGGTTATTAATATCATTACAATGGTAAGATGAATAATTAATAAAAACTCGAATAATTTTGCTTTGTTTTAAAATACGTACGTGCGATTCTAAAAAAATATTATTGGCTTTGAGTTGATTTGTATAAGAAATAGCGTGTTAATATAAGTACGTATATAATATTCTTCATAATAACAAAATAATTGGTAAAACCTCAAAAATTTTCTTTCAGTAAAGACCCCAGGGGTTCCCAGTACCTAATAGCTATTTTGTGAGCCCAATTAAAAAGTTTTCCCATCAAGATTTAGCAATATCATCAATTATTCTCAAACGACATAAAACTTTTCAACTTCTTGTAAGAAAACATAGCATGAAATACCATGGTGATCATTTAAACATTGCGCTAATCTTTTTTCGCATGTATTGACAATACTAAAGCAGCTCATGATCAACTGATTTTTTGTTGATGTTGCAAAACATTTGCCATTTGTAATCACTAGAAACTAGGTACGTAGAAGTCTTTTTCAAAATAAAGAAAGAAGTACTTAGGAACTTCCATATTATTTGCTTCTGTGGTCAGTACTATGTAACGTCATCATCATCAGCCTAAATCAGTCCACTGCTGGACATAGCCCTCTCCAATTGCACGCCTTACATCTCGGTTCTCGGTAACACTGATCCAGCTGCTACCAGCCACCCAGCGAAGATTGTATGCCGATTCGCGGTCTCGACTCAAGAACAACGTCTACCCAAACGGTAATCGGTTCTACGGCTAATATGGCCGGCCCATTGCCATTTCAGCTTTCTTATTCTGTAAAACGTCAATCAGCTTGAAATAAAGCCAAAAACACTAAGAGGAATTTAGATGGCAATCCCAGTTCCAGCATTGATACCAGCAATATGATAAACTATGGCCAATACTTATTCCCCTCGACACATACCGATGTAGACATCAATTCATAACACAGATGACTAGACAAAAGTATGGGTGACATAGACGTCACCCATACTTTTGCCTAGTCATCTGTGCTAACAAATGTTTTGCGTGACATTTTAGTAACAATTTAAATGTTTGTCGATCATGATGACCACGTGTGCATACTTAAACAACTCTTTTCTCTTAACAAGTCGCTCCATTTAGTAATATTTGGGTTATTCGCGCATTCCAGGAAGGTTAAACAGATATCTAAGTCAGTATAAATATTATTATCATAACTACCTAGAGCCGACCCCGAATGAAATGAGAAAAGGCTATGCAAAAAGAGAGACAGAGTATATCATAAATACCTAATATATTTTTTGCTTGTTTTCATTTTATGTAACCAATTTGAGGTTCACTAATCAGAGACTACATCGCTCTTTAATGCTAGTGTGTTTTTATAAATGTTCTCGGTGAAACATGAACCTCACAATGAATTGGCAAGAAATAGAATGAAACGACATTATAAACATTAACATTATAATAATATCTATCAAGTAGATGTTAAACGATGAATAATAGGCGTCTGCGTTCGCGACAGCAGACTCGATTGCATCTGCTTATCCTGCAGAACACGTAGCGTGGTGACATTTCTCAGTCTTTTGATCGCAGATTTCAATTTTAATTTCAGTTTTATAATCGTCGCAATCATTAAAATGCAGTAGAGCGTGATCTTAGATTACAAACTATTGAAATAGAACCTGCCAAATGTGAGCGATATCTGTACACCGAGGATTCTGTACCACGTTAAATTATTTTATTTTAAATATGACCATCTACCAGGTTTATACAGGCTGATTTTTTAGTCACCGTCCAAATTTTTCAGGGTGATAGTACCCGTGAAATATGAAAAAAAAAATCGACCTCCCATGCAAAATCAATAGTTAGCTGGTCGATTTTGAATGGGAGGTCCGATTTTTTTTTTCATATTACGACTCATGTTCCTTGGAGAAAGTTGTTCAATTTCACGGGTACTATCACCCTGAAAAATTTGGACGGTGACTAAAAAATAATTCTGTATATACACTGTGCCGATGACAAAACACAGTCGAGCGCCACAAATAAATTGTAATACAAAATAAATCTGTGTGGCCTTTTCCCAACTATGTCGACTTCCAGTCTGACCGGATCCACTTAAATACTATATACCATAATATACAGGGACTGCCTTTGTGACCTCCATAACCCAGTTGCTGGGTAACACGATACCCCTTGGTAAGACTGCTTATCAGACTTTTGGGCTTCTCTATACCCGAAACGACTGTCAAAGATCTGTGAATGACAGCTGGGGCCTCGAGCCGGGATGGTGTCTCCATATATTGTGTAATGAATGGTCACCTATCCACCAATTCACGAAAACGTCAAAAAAAATTGTAAGACTGGGTGAAAAAGATGACGCCAGACTAATGCGTGTGAACAGGAAACAAACTTAGAATTCACTGGAAAGATGGATGAGCACCGAGATGAAAACATGAGTATTTAATAACATATAAAACACATTTCTACTGCAATACATTTTGCCTGCGAATAAAAACATTTGCTATTTTAATTAATTATTTGTTTTGAGAGTCGTTGAAGACTTGAGTGCTATAAAGTTTTATATTTATGCATCCGTAACGTAAGCATGCAGCTGTAACTTGGTTGCTGTCATTGCTAACATCGACAGGCTTTAAAAAATAAAATAAAAATTACACTTACATTGAAGATCCTTTGTTGTTTTAATTTCGTGTCGTGAATTCATACTAATTTTCATCATCATTGCAGCCAAAAGACGTCCACTGCTGGATAATCGCCGTTTGCCATAATCGCCACACTTGGCAGGCCGGTTGGCGATCGCAGTATGGTGGTAAAATGCATAGAGAACGCTAAATAAAGAATAATAATTACTTCCGCATTTATAATATTAGTTAGGATACTAAAGTTACTCTGTAAGTATGTCTGTTATCTGTTCAAGCGTTTACAGCTAGACATGTTTCAATAATACTAGGCACAGGTACCTGACCTAGGTAAGGTTAGGATCCCCCCCGGTGGGTTCCCGCATTGTCGTTGCGGGGGGGCTCAGTAGCCGTGGCTTCCCCACTCACAGTGAAGCGAAGAGGAACCCGAGGAGGGGCCGCTCGTCAGGGCTTTTTTCACTAAGCTGACGACGTAGCGGCCAACCGGCAGCGGTGCCGCTGGGCGGCATCGCAACTGAGGCGGGCCGCGATATCATATGGGAGGCATCGCGGCTAGTGTTTGCGGCCGCGGCGGGAGAGAAGAGGTGTATGGAAAGCGCCACTTTCCTCACCCTCCGCGGCCTGGACGGAGCCGCCATCGTTAGTTGGCGGACACGGTGGGGCCTCAGGGGGGGAGGAGTGTCGGTATCGCGTAGGCTGCTCTCCCAATCCCCTGCGGCCGAAAAGTGGTAGGCGGCGC
Source organism: Antitype chi (assembly GCA_947359405.1). Lineage (NCBI taxonomy): Eukaryota > Metazoa > Arthropoda > Insecta > Lepidoptera > Noctuidae > Antitype > Antitype chi. Next base: position 20,803,600 of record OX375819.1, read on the forward strand.
GGCGGGGCCACTATACCGACCCGTGGCAGGGGGACCAAGAGTGCCATACACGGGGTTGTTTGGCACCCATGCGCTGTTTGATCCCTAGGGTGGTCACGGCGTGCCGTGTGTTTTGGTGCGCCGGTGATGGGGGTCATTCCCCTAAGAGGAGGGTCCGGTGACGGACAGCCGCGGCGGGCTTGCGGATGGCTTCCGCGTTCCCGTGTTCCCGCCATAAGCGGCACTGGAGGACACCATGGAGTTTTAGTGGGTTAGAGTCCCACATAACTGCGCTCTCCCCGTGGTAGCGCAGTATGCATGAGCATTTCTCCACAAAAAAAAGGTTAGGATACCTATTTCTTACTAGGGTGTTCAAAAAAAGTGATAATAAGTATGAAGCAGTTATATATTATTCATTGTTATTTTATTTTTCGACATACTCACCTTTGAGGTTTATACTCTTGGTAAATCGTTTTTCTTGAAAAAATCTTCATCTTGATCGCTTAAAAAATCATGTACAGCGGCAATCACTTCCACATCATTGCCATATTTGTGACCTCTCAGTTGTTCTTTTAAACGCGGGAACAAGTAGAAATCACTAGGCGCAAGGTCAGGTGAGTATGGAGGAAAAGATACGGATCTCTTACATGTCAAAGATAGCCTAGCTGTTCTTTCGTAATAGTTTGCTGCTAATAATCTTTTACTCAATGCGAACAAAACTAAATGTCTTAAGTTTTCGTTACCAAATGTACCCCAAGTAGCTCTAAATTTAAAACTTGATGGCAAGAAACTTGATGCTATTTCGGAAACTGTATTTTTGGGAATTACTTTAGATTCAAAATTGCAATGGGGTGCCCACATTGGAGCTCTTTCAAGTAGATTAAGCTCAGCTGCTTACGCAGTAAGAAAAATAAGGCAGTTGACTGATGTAGCCACAGCTAGGTTAGTATATTTTGCTTATTTTCACAGTATTATGTCTTATGGCGTTCTGCTGTGGGGATCGGCAGCGGACGTAGATTCAATTTTTATTTTACAAAAGAGGGCAATCCGGGCAATCTATAAATGGAGCTTCGCGAGTCCCTTAGAAACAAATTCAACTAAATTGATATACTAACTCTGCCATCTTTTTCTTTCCTAGAAAATATCTTGTATGTTCGCAAAATGAAATTATGGTCTTTTAAAAAACAGATGCGATTTCCATAATCTAAATACACGTAATAAAGATAAAATTGTGATCCCAAAATTTAGATTAACTAAAACTAGCAAGTCATTTCTAATAAACAGTATCCGCTTCTATTACAAATTGCCAAAGTCGGTTACAGAACTTAGCGATAGTAAGTTTACAACTCACATCAAACGTCTCCATAACAAAAAAACATATTATAAGATAAAAGACTACGTTGAAGACAGGGAAGTTTGGCATTAATTCCTTCTGCACATGTAGCTTCCCTGGTACCTCATTAACAGCATAACTATGTGAAAGTCTATTAACTGCTCCCAAATTACAATACAATTTTTATTCTTTTTTATTTTTTACAATGTCTGACATAATATTCTCGTCATTATTTCACATTATACATCAATTTTAATTTCGACTATTTATTATTAGTGATTGTCATGGAAATCATGTCACTTGGTTCAAATAGGTTCATTTTATATAGGTAGATTCTTTTACATATTGTAAATGAGAGAACGTTGTAGGCCTTACAGGCTAGATTCCCAGACATTTTTCTATTCTGCATTTTCATTCCGCTAAGTACCTGGTACTTATTGAGAGGCCTGCACTGTCCTCCCATACCTATTATCACTGTAATTGGAAAACATTGTAAAAGCCAATTATTTTTAAAAGAGTAACCGTGGAGTTTCTTGCCGGCTCTTCTCCATAGGAAACGACAAATTGGAACTGTGCACCTAGCTTCTGATGATTCATAAGTGCCCATGCAGGTTTATATGAAATAAAATATTTTGATTTTGATATTCCATCAATTCAAATACAGCGTCTTGGATAGCAGTCATCACAACTCGGGACTTGTGTGCGGGGGCGTTATCTTGGTGAAACAACACAACTTTAGCAAGTTTGCCGCGGCGATTTTCGCGTATTTCCTGACGCAGTTTTTTTTATTTGTTCTGCGTATAAGGGCCCCGTAATAGTGGCTCCATGATTGAGGTATTTAATCATTACCACTCCCCGGCTGTCCCAGAAAAGAGAGCCCATAATCTTACCGGCGGATGGAATTACCTTAAACTACTTAGGCGTTGGAGATGACGGCCTCTTCCAAGTCATGGACTATTGTTTCGATTCAGGCTCATAATGGTGGAGCTATGTTTCATCCATAGTTACGAAGCGAGCCAAAAATTGGTCAGGATCTTGTTGTAACAATTCCAAATTGATTTGAGAAATCCGCAGTCTTGTTTGTTTATGCTCGCCTGTAAGCATTCTAGGCACCCAGCGCACTGATACTTTTTTCATGCCCAAATGTTCATGTATAATATTATGGATACTTCCTATCAAAATCTTTAGTTCTTCAGCTACAAAACGAACAGTTACAAGACGATCTGCCAAAACAATTTTTTCAACTTTTTTATCATTTGTTCGGTAACTGCCGTCGTAGGGCGTCCCGAGCGCGGGTCGTCTTTAGTAAAAGTTCTTCCTCTCTTAAACTCGGCACACCATCGCGCAACGGTAGAATACGGAGGAGCATTAATCCCTAATGAAAGAAAAGAAAGAAAAAACGTTTATTTGCGGTAAACATGACGCAAAAAGAAAAGGAACACAAAAAAATAATAAGAAAAGGTCGAAGGAAAAATGCGTCACATCCACGCAAAACGGCTATCACTCAGCATTATGCTGTGACCCTATGCAAGACAGAGCCCCAGCTAATGTTCCTTTCAAGTCTAGATTTACTTGCTCAGTAGTAAATTTTTTCAGGCAGAGATATTTTGTTACGGCGCGAATTTCAATTTTATTGAAATTGCGAATTGCGTACCACGCTCCGACACGATGAAAACAAATGACTTCTATTTTTAAAATAAGAAAAGAAAATCAATAATTTGAATTTTTTTATTTTATCAAATGTCTGGACTGTACCTGCCAGTATTTACTGTTTTGTTGTTCAAGGAGTTTATATGCCATTATTACTTTTTATTGAACACCCCTCGTATATCAGTAGTTCGCTCCCAGGGGATAATTCCCAACTACCACACGAGCGCATCCGTCGGTAAAAACTAGTTAGTTATTTATAGAGGGTAGCAGGGACGCGCAAACTGAAACCTTAAATTCCAGCATATGATTCCAGATACCCCGTAAATAAGTTTGTCTTGCAATCTGTTGTCCCCGATTCCCACCTCTGTTTCTTATACCGCTTTATTGAACACCACCACGTCACAAAAATTGGGATCCTATCCATTAAAGAAAAATGTATTAATAAAATAACAACCAGCCCGAAAGTCTAACGACCAGTCCCAGTCTTAGTGTTTCAGTCTAGTGGTATCATTTTACCCCCGTAAATGTGTTGTGGAGGTCAGATAGGCAGTCGTTCTATGTAAAATACTGGTATTCAGCTGCATCTGGTTTGACTGGAAGCCGACCCCAGCATAGTTGGCAGAAGGACAGGCAGATCGATATTTTTATCCCAATTTATTTGATGCTGCTGAAGCATGCGTTATCTTATCGGCACATAGTGTATTTTAACCTGCACATGGTCATATTTAAACAATTATACTTTTACATGGTGCAGAATCTTCAGTGTTGGAAAAGGCTTAGCAGATGACGACACGGGGCGACTGCTACAAAATTCCTCCACTGTATTTCTAAATTACCATATCCTACAAGCCTCAATTTCCATACATTTCACCCTGAGTATCATACAGTAGGTACGTTATAACATGGACGTAATCCAGGTAAGACAGGGGCTCACCCGCCCTATATTCCACTAAATAAAGTGACCGAGGCAATTCATCAACGGGGACCTTACTTGCTAACCATAGAGGTGAGAGCAAATGAAATAATAACTTCCGAGAAAATTGAAGAAGCAAATTATTGCTGGAATAATTTACGATTTGTTGATATTTTGTTTGCGCGGTGTTAGCGATGATGGAAAAAAAGTTTTTTGTTTAACGTAAAATATATCCCATTGCATCGCATCGCCCACCCGCAATATTTCTGTTTTCTCTTAGCGTTCGTTCTGACTTTTTTAGCGTGATGTTTAATGTGCCTTTCTCAAGAATAGTTCCTAACAAATGTAAAAATATTTTTTCTAATCAAACATGTAGTTCCAGACATTACCCCCTACATACAAAATTTACAAACAAAAAAATATCTTTATAATATTTTTATTTAAGTAAGTACCTATTACTATATACTATTACGTACTACTACTATTAAGTATTTCTTTAATTGGCTACTTATACCATAATGTTACTACATACTCACATCTCCTATCATGACCGAAGGTTTCATAAAATTAATAAAATAAAGTAAATAAGTGAAATTCTTCGAGAAGCGACTACAATGTGAATTTGAGCTTGGAAGTCTGGAAGCCTTTGCTTTTGTTTGATTTTTTGTCGCCAAGTGTTTTCACTTTGTAACATTATGACCGACGGACGATATAATTTTTTTTAAGCTAGGCGTAGTTAGTGGTTACTGGTACTTACCTACTTTCATAGCATAATATGAGCCGTGATAAATGAGTACTTCATGTATTAACAACTCCGCATCCCTATCCCACCGACCCAACCCTTTTAGTCCCCGCATGACAGAATATGAAATTTTAATTAAAAAATATCTGGCAGAAAGCGCATGTAAGATGCGTGGACGTATATGGACGTTATATGTTATATTATGAACGGTATGTGAAGTATGTCGGGCTTAATGGGTGGCGTGTAATGGGGTCCTAGTGGAAGTTTCAATTAGGACGGAATTTCCGTTTTGAAATGTGAATTTTGTGTTTTGATTGTCGTCCTTTTAATTTCTGAAATTAAGTCTGAATGTAGTTTTACTCGGTTTTATATTTTGAGAATTAATATAGTTTAGTTATTTTATGTAAACTGCATGTAGATACTACCATTTTATGAATAACCTCTCAAGACGGATAGATCAACGTATCTATTTGCATTTTACAGTGGCCTTGCTCCTCCTAAGAGATTACACCCTGTCTAGTTTATACCCGTCCGATATCTGTCGGTAATATATTCCTAGCACCGGCAAAATGGTAACACAGGAATACCAAACTTGTGAACAACACAAAAACACGACGCTATAAAAATGCTATGCACTTTAAACCCAATACGGTTGCGAGTCTAGTTTCAAACAAAATTGGTGTGAATTTTATTGACACGAACTAAAATGCTGCAATATTCGGCGAGGCTCCGAAACTTACAGTTATGTTCCATGCTACGTTTGGTATTGAATGCAAAACGTTAGAGCGGTGAACAGTTCACAGATGTTAATACGTGGTGTGTTGCAATACACCGTGGTAGTGTTGGTGGCTTTGAAGATAGCGACCTGATGAGAAGAGAGGTTGACTTCCATAGATTTGTCTTTAAATTTCAATAGTTTTAGTCCCAGTTACTTGGCAACGCGCGAAAGCATACAGTTGCATACGAGAAGTTGAAAAGTATTCACATGACGAGCGACGGTGGCGCCTGCTTGGTATTGTCAGTTTTGGTATACAGCATCTATCAGAAAGGTATGCTCAAATTTAAGGCCGTGGTACAGACCATCAAACTGAACAACTTTCTCCATGGGACCAACATCATAGTCGCGAAAATTATTAACTATCCCATACTAAACTACAACTCCTACTCGACCCAAATGTGTGGGACGGCTGATTATTTTATTTATCTATTCATTTTCTTCTTACATCTACCATTACAGGGTAACCCAATGCGATAAATGCGCTTATCCTAACTGAATTATTCTAAATACTAACATTCACGTAATGTAACAAATTACAAATAATGCACTCGGACCGTACGAAGCATGAAACTTAAATTTCTATACGCTCTTATGCAGTTCCGCATGATGTGATCATGAAAATTCAAACCGGTGTTAAAGCCTACTCCCAAGTCTTTGACTTCTGTGACCCGTGCCATAGGCAACCCATCAATATGGTAGATACGTAGGATGGGTTTGTGTGCGCGAGAAAAAGTGACAGTTACACACTTCGAACTATTAAACTGCAACAGATTTTCTTTGCTCCAGCTCACTACACTTTAAATGTCCCTCTGTAGCCTGACACAGTCATCACCGATTTTTACCGCGGGACAATTTCAGGTCGTCGGCAAACAACAAACAATTTGCGCCTTGGACTACTTCTGACAGGTCGTTTACCACCAGAACGAAGCCCAAAGGGACTTACCCCGGACCTCGTGAAATATCCTGTCCCACATATTCCACATATTGCTGCCTATCCCTCAAATAACTGGCAAAAAAACTGAAGTAAGAGTGGGGTCAAACCAAATCCTGCTAACTTTTTAAGTAATATGTAATTTTCGACTAGGTCGAATGCTTTTCTGAAATCAAAGTAAGCAGCATCAGTTTGTCCCCCACTATTTACCCTCGGCACCAGATGAGCCATGTGGCAGAGAAGATTGCTGGTGGTACTTCTTCCAGGTCGAAACTCATGCTGAGCGTCTGATAGCTGTGCTCTAACCTAAAGATATATGCTCTTGTGAATAGCTGTTTCCAATACCTTTGCCAGCGTCGACAATACTGCAACTGGTCTGTACCCATCCACGGATTTTGCTGAAACTGTCATTGGAACCGGAACAACGCGGGTCACTTTGCACCTCTCCTTAAATACGGCAGCTTTGAGACACTGGTTCATAATATAAAGTAGCGGCTTAACTAGCACTGATTTGGGCACGCCACGATAGCGGTGGTAAGTCCCCTCTTTGAGGAGTGGCTTGAAAGGCGGCATGGCGTCCTCACCTTCCGCCTGACGCAGGTCCTCACCGGTCATGGTTGTTTCGGGAGGTTCCTGTTTCGTATAAGGCGGGAGGATACGCCCGGGTGTTTCCATTGCGAAGATCGCCCTGAGGACACGGTGGAGCGTACGGTGGCGGTCTGCCCGGCTTGGGCGGAGCACCGCCGTGTCCTCGTGGAGGCGATCGGTGGCGGCGATCTCTCGCGTCCGGCCCTGGTGCAGGCCATGGTACGGAGCGAGAGTGAATGGGTAGCCGTCACCACCTTCTGCGAAGCAGTAATGCTCGCGAAGAGGGAGGCGGTGCACGTGAGGGAGAGGCAGTATATGCGCCCTCACGGCCGTAGTCGCCGCGGGGGACGCCCTGGGCGTCGGGAATCCCAGGCTGATTTCCGGCCACCGTAGGCGCGGGCTTGCGGACGGCGAGTAATGGGTAGCTCGCTATCCGGTAAGGACCAAGCCCGGGTTGACGGCGCGTTGTGTTCCACGCGCGCCTCAAAGAGATGTCAGCACCAAATGGTGGGGTCCGCAAGGGCCGATGCCTGCCAGGGGTGCGGGTTGTTCGAAAGAGATACCGCGGCCCCTGGCACACAGGCAACGGAGAGAACACGGGTGGGTTTTAGTCAGTAAAAGTCTGACACGGGCTCCCGCTCCACCCAGAGCGGGAGAAGTTATTTGATGATTAAATAAATAAATAAATAAATTTTCCACCCAAAAAAAAAAGAAACACTTATATTAAAAGATACTGAAATCGATTCAGTAGTCAATTAGGAACAAACTACTTTCAGGTCTTGCGTCCATTCTGTTAAACCTTATATATATACATATTATATTTTCTTGATATCGATGTTGGTTCCAAGGAGTTAGTTAGTTAGTTTGAATTTGTTCAGTTTGATGGTCTGTACTACGGCCATAAATTTGACCCCACTTTTCTGATACACCCTGAATAACGCTTTCTTCGGTGGTTCTTTTGGTGCATCGCCAAAATCGCAGCGAACGCCGCCATCTTCTTTTCAAGTTATCACAAAATCAATTGCACAAATATATACCAACAGCGTGCCCCTGTTAACGTCCTTCAAGTGCTGCTATAAATGCGAAGAAGACGTCAAAAAAGTAGTTGTTTTGTGGCTATATTATTGCGAAACAAAAATAACAGCACTGGATCTTCAACATTGTGTTGGTCCAACACAGAAGCTTGAAAATCCAGTGCACGGAAAAATACCGCCGCGAACGTGGTCTAAGACTTCTCGTAGACCTGTGGGACTACTGCTGCTACAAATACGAATCAGATGACGTAATGATCGGCACAGTCCCGTTCGTAATCGCTCTTTCCCCAGCCCCACACAGACGCGGGGTGTGAAAGTAGCCGAACCCGTACCTACCTACTAGTGCCTACGCCTGTCTGCAAACAGATTGTCGCCAAGAATTTGTTCCCAACTGTTTGTATTTGTACACATTTGGAACGGATCGCGGCGATTGAGCGGTTTTAGATTGAGTTACTATGTTTGTGGGTCTTATGTCTGTATACGTAAGGGTTTATGTATGTGGGTACTTGGGTAGATATTTTCGTGTACTTAAACACGTATCGCTCAGGTTTTTGCTCTGGGATAAAGGACAAGCCTTGATATCTATATTTAGACATTGGATTAAAATCGGCTCTACTGTGTAAAAATATTGTGACCTACTAAAAAGCAATACGATCACGTTTCTAACTTTCGCAAGATCCTCAAGTGGCTCCCTATTCGACTACGCAGAAACTCTCGGATATTGTGTTTGCTATTTAACATTCTTCACAACCCTAAAACCCCATCCTATCTGCGGGATCGCTTCTCCTACGCCCGTCCTTTTGATGCGCCTTGCAGGTCGCATCTTAGAAATCTCCTCAAGTCCCCTCCCCACTCAACCGACTTCTACTCCTATTCCTACACTGTGCACGCGGTCCGGTTATGGAATTCACTTCCGCCTGACATTAGGGACTGCCAAACTGTAGCAGTATTCAAAAGAAGAGTGAAAGAACACTATCTCTCCACTTCTTTATAATTGCTTATGTATTTATTAATTAAATTACATTATAATTATAAATATTTTAGTGATATTTATTTTAGAAGTATGTATTTATATAAGTATGTATGTATATTCTCATATTATGTGTGTATATTTTTAAATTAGAGTTTAATTTGTAATTTTATGATTTTCCTTCTACTGTTATTACACGCGTTGTCTACATCTCTGTTATCTTCTCTCCTACCGCAGGTGTGCTGGAAGAGATTTCTGTAGAAATAAGCTTTACCTATGTACGTATTTTTCTGTTCCTTTCTTCTTGTCTGTTTATATGTGTGTGCATAAATGGTTAAATAAATACCATTATTTCTGCCTTATTTCCTACTCTTGATCTCGATCTCACCTGATGAAAGGCAAACGATGAGATATTTTCTCAATACATTTTTCAAATCGTGCACTTAAAACGTTGAAAATGAAATATTAAAATTTTCGAGTAACATTAATTTAGCTTCGTGTTTTAGAATTAAGGCTAATGTAAAATCACGTGCCATCACACAGACCACGAGCTACTTTAGAATGCCTATGGACGACCCTCAGTTTTCCCTTACAATTTTACACCTCTATTTCGCACAGGCGACGACCTCAGTCAGGACACACCACTAAATCATACAGTCCCCGTGAATATTGTACGAGTCGCCTATCCATCCTCACTTCGTGACAGGTAGCCGTCCCATAGTTTATAGGTGATAGGTTACCCACAGGTCGGGTTAACTGAACTGAAGGTTACACCTTTATTAATTGCTACTGCAAGATGGCAAGTGATAGTGTATAAGGGTTTCTTAATAATAGTGGGATGAGAAAATGGACGACAGGGGGAAGGAGGCAAAAAAAAAAAAAATTGATCTGGATCAAAAAAACTCACTTGCAATCGAATTGTGTAATAACAGCATGTTAACGACTAACGTTGATTTAGTCGTGAATTGAAGGAATCATTAGGTATGTAGGCACCTAACTATATAAAATAACAAAGCCATTGTAATTCTGTGTCCGTAGAAAAAGTACAAAATGCCTTTCAACTTTAGAATCACACAATCAAACCAATCCTCAACTGCATAGGAGAAACCTTGCGACAATAACGTCGGCTCCACAATTGGCTATAAAGATCAGCTCCTAACGATGCGACGAGACGTTCTGCAAAGAATTAAAGTGATCCCGATCGTAGCCCGGATTCTCATGGGAACGTTCAATCGACTAGAAATTGCTCTTGGCTCCATTGCCAAGTATTGCCCAAGACCTTTGAGCTGCCATCTAAAGCTATCCCGTCGTTTGGACCACTTCTTGGGGCTATTCAGGTAAGGCTGAAAGCGTAATGCTGGCTTTGATAAATTGCTCGGTGAACACGTAAAAGCAATTCGAAGCCATTTGAAAAGTTCGTCTGAAAAATATGTAATGCTTCAAGTTTAATATTTCCTGGAATCAACAAACAAAGTATAAATCTCGTCTCAGATCACAAGAAAGAAAACAAGACAACTTCAAGAAAATTGCATTCCATTTCAAATGAAATAAACGCTGCACCTTCACAAAGAAGCCAATTAATAGCCACGTTACGACGATCTTCAACTGGAAAAGTATGACACTTTTCTTAGTTCCAGAGTGCTCCCACCCAGCCCAGCGTCATTTCATTCTAGCCTTAAAACAAACCAGTGCTGACAACAAGATCTCGCACAAAGCTAATTTAGAGGCCACTGCATCTCTCGTTATTTATTACGTCCACTATTGCGGGCTACCAGTGTGGCGTGAATGATAAAATGGAGCGATATGGGGAGAAAAATGGTGGTGTTGCAGACGAAGAAAATTGCTGAGTTTCTTTGTCAGTCGGGTAAAAAGTTGAAATTTTTTATGGATTGAAGAAAGAACGTTGTCGTTTTAGCAAGATAGTCTAACAGCTACAGGATAACGTAACGTATAGAATGAGTCCGTCAGTAGTCCACTAAACAATTCAGCCGATATATTCGTCCGAAACTTGTCTAACTAGTATGTTATGAAGTGGACGAATGTAACAACATACTAATAATGCATATATCTCCAGCAGTGGAATATTTTCGGTTGAAATGATGATGATGCATTTATATAACAGGACAAAATTGTTGCTCCAAGATATTCAACTAGAGGAGACAATGAAAATCGCCGCCCTTTCACCACATGACCCACTCATAACTTCCAACATGAGCACCGTGGTTCCATAAATATTGCAATATGCACCTTATCATAACGCCAAATGGTCCAATTTAGATAATTGGCAGTTTTTTATTAATATGTACCTCAAGAGTTGTCCCCTTTGCCCTGGGTGATATTGTAACATGATTTAATTTTCGCGAGGCACATCGAATGTTTTGAAAAGAATTTTGTGCAAAAGGTTTTGTGAAAAAGCGCAATGTAGGTACTCGTGTGTATGTTGACTGTCAGAACTTTCACTTTGTCAGTTTATTTTGTTGTTTTGTACTTACTGAAAACTATAAATATGAGCAAAGAAAAATGAATGAAAATAATTATTTATATGAAACTGATCCAGATCAGGGCCTACACGTAGGTGTCAGTTTTTGGATGGCCCATATAAAATGTATATTTTTATGAAACGTTTGACTTTAATTGATTAATTTTATACATTTTGAAAAGGCTTTCAGACCAATAACATTATAATAACACAATTTAATTGCCAACAAGCCAACAAAGATTAATGCAAAAAATATCGATGAAACTATAGTAACACGGTATTACTTATTAACTTAAAGTTATGTTAAATTAGGTTATTTAATTCGTTTATATGTTCTTTATCTTTATCTTATTGCATTCTTGTTTAATTATTACATCAATATTCTATGACAACACTCGTTGCGGCACTTTACATGGCAGGCGTATTTACCGATACAACCGATATCCGTTTGTTGTTGTAAATAACAACGGATTTTATCCAAAAACAAGCACTAGGTATTCGAATCCCATAGGTAATACACATAACTGAAAGAATACGATATTTCAGTTTTCACTACACTTATGAGAGCATTTTAAGTGAACCTTCTGTATCGCATCACCCGCCCAATGGAGCAACATTATGTACTTATCTAGTACCTAGGTATTTTTTAGCGACAAGGGCTTGTGGGTAAGTAATAACAGCCGCAACGGTCGATCGATCAGGTTAAGCTACGCCCTACGCAATTGGTACGTGGGTGTCCATCTTTATACACCAAGACCCCCGTGCCACGGAAATCACTTTAAGCCGTTGTTCCCGGCTGTCATTCGTGGCTATTTGACAGTCGTTACGGGTCGTCAGAAGCCCGAATGCCTGGCAACAGGGTTGTGGAGCTCAGACAGGAAGTCGCTCTGTGTAATAATGAGGTATTATTTAGCATTTTAAACTTCAATCTTTTCAACAAAGGCAAAGGCAAAGGTTCTACTATCTTCTATAAACGAACGAAACTATCTTCTACAACGCGAAATATATTCGAAGGAAGCGATATCACCAACGATGTTTCGTCGGGAAACCAGTTTTAAATGTAGTTAAACCGAGTTAACTTAGTTCAAGTTTTTTCGACGTCCACTAGAGCTTACCTAATACAACAAACAGGCTTGGGTTCCGTGGACCGAAAATAAAAGTAAAATGTTTGAAAAATCTCTAGAACTAACTTTTATTAGGACCAAAGAATTCTCAGTGGTCACAGTCTGTTGTTATCGGAAGACAAGAGGCACTCTGCACATTATGGTCGGGCATGGTTCGATCGCAGCTACAATATTAACGGTCACTCCCTGCCATAATCACTATACTTTAAGACCGGTCATAATTTGTTGCTGTTATTAGAAAGCTGGTTACATAATCACAAATTATTCAACCACCTCCATAAATAATTAGACTCTTAGCTGTTTTTTTATGAAAACCTTAGGTAAAGAGCAGGTGGTCAATTTTCTAGGGTCCACATAGATCGCCCTAACTTACACCTCTCCTAAAAGCATAAGGCTATCACACTTAAAACAAAATATTTTAATATCTGAACCTTCCTATTTTTAGCGTCTATCGGGAACCCGGCCGGCCCCTCCGGACCCTCACTGCCCTCTTGCCTCTACATTAGCATAAATTAAGCGAGAGGAAATTTCAGTGTCGACGCAAAAAATGTGTGAGTTAAAAAATATGGCAATTTAGCTTAGCTTTAATTGCTTTGGGACCGAATTAATTGTAGCCCGATGCTTTCTTGTTTTTTTTTCTTTCTTTTTGAACTAAGGTTATAAGGACTGGACTAGATGTTTGAAGAAGGGTTCCATTTGTTTATTTTATTAGCCGAAAGGTAATTGCGTTTGGGTTTTTTTTTTGGGTACAATTTAATTTGAGAAGGTCGGTTGATCTAGGTTTTGGTTACATTCTGTAAGTAGGTAGGTACTCGTTAGTAGATAGGTATAGCTAAATATCTTGTGAACCGATAAGTCAATTTTTATTTAGGCCAGATAAAACTTGAAACGAATTTGATTATTGTTTTTTTTTTCCAAAACGATTAGACTAGCTAGCCCTAGTGGGTCTCTCACAACATTTCAATCCAATATCACAGTACGAAATTATCAGTGATGCGTACTAGGGGACATCAATCACGGCCGCCATTTATCATCTGTCACGTCACGAGACTGTATGGCATAGTGAGATGTCATCAATAATTGGGAATAATTATGATCCAAAGGCCATTATTTCTGTATTAGTAGGTAATAGTACTAATGTAAAACAAGATGACATTACTGATAGTGTTACTGAAATCTTGAAGATTAACTGTCAGAAAATAATATTGTGTGCTTTTCCATACTTTGAGCACTTGTCAAGTAGGCAAAATCTTAATATACATATGCTGAATAACCATATGCATTTATTAGCTAATTGCTATAGTGACAAACTTATATTTTTTGACACCAACACTTTTGTTGAGAAATTAAAATCGACTAGGGATACTGCGTATCTGCCTATTAGTTTTAGACGTCAAATAGCATGGCTATTAGCTTTTAATATAAACTCAGACATAAGTAGTATGTCGAAGTCTACTGTAATTAGCACCACAAAAATTAGTAATAATACTAATATTAAGGTGGTTAGTGATACCAATTTAAACTAGTCAGTAAGACAACAGAAGGTACCAGTAACAATGTTTTTAATCTCACCACCAACAAGGTATCTTCTGGCATTCAATTACTTAATTGTAAAAAAGGGGCTAAGCAGAATTCCTTGAAATTATTTCATCAAAATATTCAGGGGTTTTCTTCCAAACAATTGGAAATTGAATTGTTTTTAGAAAAAACAATGTTTGATATTATTTGTATAACTGAACACTGGTTGAAAGATTATGAAATGTTAATTAATTATGAGAACTATAGTGTGGGCAGCTGTTTTAACCGAAAATCCATGCTTCGTGGAGGTTCACTGATCTTAATTAAAAATTGTATAAAATCTAAAACTCGTACAGACATAGTTAAACTATCAGTGGAACATAGCATTGAACTGTCCTGTGTTGAGCTAGATAAGCATTGTATAGTGTGCGTTTACAGACCTCCTAATTATCAAAACTACTCTATATTTGAGTCGGTAATGGAAGATGTTTTGGCGAAACTTGCAACTGGTAATAAATCAGTAATTATTTGTGGGGACTTTAATATTAATATTTTGGAAAATAATTCAAATAGTAGCAGATTGATAAGCCTCTTTAAATCATTCAATCTTTCAAATGTGTTTTTGGAACCTACGCGAGTAACTACGGCTACTGCTACATGTATTGATAATGTTTTTTGTGACTGCAACTATTTAGATAAAGCCATTGTAAATTATCTCCCTTCTGATCACAGCGGTCAAACCGTTACTTTTGAGTCCAACACACCAATTCAAAAAGTACAGATACAAACTAGACCAATAACATCGGGTAATTTAAATAAGTTTAATAGCACTTTAATTAGCAAGTTAAGTGTTCAGGGCCTAAATGTGAATAATGGTAATATTTTGTATAAAGAATTCTTTTCATTAGTACAAACAGAGTTCAATCACTTTTTTAAGCAGAAATCCAAAACTATTTGCCCTAAATTTTTATTTAGTGACTGGGCAACTAAAGGCATCAGGAAAAGTAGAGAAAGATTATTTGAATTGTATGGCCTTAAGCCGTATATTAACACAGAAACTTTTACTAAGTATGTTGCTACTTACTCTAAAACTTTTAAAAATATCTGCAAAGTAGCTAAAGCTTCATTCATTAGCCACAAGGTTAAATCAGCAGATAATAAAATTAAGGCAGTTTGGAAAATTATAAACAATGAAACGAACCGAAGTAAAAGCCTTAATAATGATTACGCACTGAACACTTCCCGCGGTCTCATTAGCGATAACATCGATGTTGCTCAGGAATTTGCAACTTTCTTTACCAACATTCCTATTAAAACTACAGAAACTTTAAATTCTTCGCCCGCACTTGCTATAGATTTATTAAGACGGAACGTTGCAGCCTGTCCTGTGGAATTCAAATTTAAACATATTAACCCTGTGGTCGTTGTAAAGACATTTAAGCAACTTAAGATCAAAATTACCGAAGATCTGTGGGGCATGTCTACTAAAGTATGTCAATCCATTATTGAGACAATTGCACCCTATTTGGCTTTAATATTTAATTTGTGTGTAGATCAAGGGGTGTTCCCGGATTTAATGAAGTATAGTAAAGTTATTCCACTCTTCAAATCTGGCGACAGTAAAGATACTAATAATTATAGACCCGTGTCGATTTTGCCAGTTTTCAGCAAGGTGTTTGAAAAAGTTATGTTAAATCAAATGCTCAATCATTTTAATCGTAATAACATCCTACACGATCAACAGTATGGTTTCACCAGAGGACGTTGCACAACCGACGCCGGTGTCACGTTATTAAAACACATCTTTACCGCATGGGAAGAGGCGCAAGATGCAATTGGTATCTTTTGCGACCTATCCAAGGCGTTTGATTGCGTGAATCACGAAACACTTCTCTTGAAACTTGGGCATTACGGACTGGGTGAACTTGCGCTTAGCTTGGTAAAATCGTACTTGAATGATAGACTGCAGCAAGTTCAAATAAACGGTGTGAATTCCTTGGGCTTAAAAGTCAAAATGGGTGTACCGCAGGGCTCAATATTGGGTCCGTTCCTCTTTTTAGTATATATAAATGATTTACTTGATTTACTTAAAAACCGACTACAAATGGTGTTATTTGCTGATGACACATCACTGATTTTTAAAGTTAAGAGACATGCACAGGAGCTTGACGATGTAAATAACGCTATAGTTAAGGTCCATAATTGGTTTACTGTAAATAATTTGGTATTAAATGGAAAGAAAACTAAATGCATAAAATTCACGTTACCGAATGTTAGAAGTAGTGAATGTCACGTTGTATTGAATAAGGAGATACTAGAATTCGTCGAACAGACGGTTTTCCTGGGAATCACGCTTGACTCAAGGCTACAGTGGGGTCCTCACTTAACATCACTTGCAGGGCGGCTAAGTTCTGCCGCTTACGCTGTTTGGAAGATCCGTCAATTAACAGACGTGGATACCGCGAGACTGGTCTATTTTAGTTACTTTCATAGCATCATGTCTTACGGTATTTTGCTATGGGGACGTGCTGCGGATATTGAGTCGATCTTCATTCTGCAAAAGAGGGCTGTCAGGGCCATCTACAACCTACGCAGACGCGAATCTCTTAGGGAACTGTTCAAAACAATTAACATCATGACGGTACCTTGTCAATATATCTTTGAAAACATTATGTACGTTCGTAAAAATCTACATCTGTTTAGTAAGATAAGTGACAGGCACAATTTTAATACTAGAAATAGGAACAAATTAGATCAACCACATTTCAGATTGTCTAAAGTACACACTTCTTTTATGGGGTACTGTGTAAAATGTTATAATAAAATACCAGCCGATATTCTTGAACTAAATGAAAAGAAATTTAAATTATGCATTAAACGCACACTATGTAGACAAGCATATTATAAGTTAGATGATTACATTGTTGATAAAAATGCTTGGCTTAATGCTGGTCCGACTCCACAGGCACCTGGGCTTGCTATTTAAAATTTTCATATTTGGAAGAGATGCTTCCCTTTTTTGTTTTCTGACATTATGAACATTTCTGTTCCTAGTATTTTTATTTTCTGACATTACGAATAAGTTTTTATTATGACTTAATTAAGTATTATTTATAAAAAATTCAAAAGATATTAAATATTTTTCTTTCTTTTTGGAAATCAAATTTGATTAATTTCTCAAATACATTGCAAACTTTATTTTTGTATAATTTAGAAGCATTTTGTTTAAACTTTGTAAATGTGAGTACCATGCATCCGTATAATAATTATATTGTTTTGATGTACGTTGACTTGAAAAAGCGTGGCAGTTGAGAGTATGTCATGCTCACTTAAATGTCTCGCTGATGGTGGCGCGTGTGTTGGATCATTCGGTTCCCTACAAAATGGTTGAGCTGGATGGTGCTGATCCACGCGTCAAGTTCGTGAACGGGCGCCGTCGGTTGAGACTGGTCATCTCTTAACTTCCATGGCTAATTTTAAATTTTATATTTAGAATTGTTTTTTTTTTACATTGTCTCACATATAGAAGCAACAAGAATAATGTTCCCAAGTTTTTGTAATACATAACATGATTAAAAAGAGTGTCCATGGAGTTTCTTGCCCGTTCTTCTCCATAGAGATCTACGTTTTGGAATGGGCAACTAGCTTCAACTTTCCAACTGGTCGACTTTTTGACAATTCAAAAGTGCCTGTAAATGGTTTAATTGAAATAAATGCTTTGAGTTTGAGTTTGAGTTTGAGTTTGAGAGTGTGCCCACGGGAATGCCGCGCCGTGCTGTGCATACGGTATAGTAAGTAGCGTTGGAAGAAAAAATATGTTTCGCGTGTCTGTACATTTGTCAAAAGGTGTCATCTCAAAGCAAAGCGAGGGTGGAAATAACAATGCTTTGTAACAATAACATATTCTGAAAAAATTAAACAGTACACCAACGCACTATCATCAAATTGAAATCTTTACCTACAAAAGGAATGCTAAAAGAAAACCCTGTATTTAAAACTTAAGGAAAAAGATACGGAGAATCCAACCAGGTGATTTATTATTTTCTTTTTTTAAATTGCCCGACCGGCATCGGATCAGCCCCAGTTAATGAAAAAGCCCGATACTAATTAACATACTTCAACAACTTTGGATACATTGCCATGTAGAATTGGAATCGTGAGACAAATAGAAAGTACTGAGGAAAAACAGAGCTTTTCTACCTTCCAATGGAATACAACTACATATAGCATTCTAAGCAGGGGCCTAGTCTTTCGTGATTTTCATTGGAACTACTTGTTCTGCTTGCATACATGGCTGAAATGCAAATGGGTCTACAACTTGGTTGCGTAACATAGCTACAAATGCAATTGCTTTGGCACAAACTACACGAGAACACAGCACAATGTGGCAGGGACATCGACGCGAAAACTGTAACCATGAATTCGGAACATGATTGTAGACCGCTTAGCGTAGTTTTTCATTGGTTATCAGTCAAAAACATATCATAGGGTATTGCACCTACGCGGTCACCATTTTTAATAACCGACGAAAAATGTAAACATGTGGGTTCAGAAACAAGAACTGAATCCATGGAAACTGGTTGCGCTTCATTGCTACAAAGAGTATTTTTTATGCCAACCATACCCAAAAAGTCAAAGAGCATAATGGTTAACATGTAATATAATACGTCAAACTACCCGAACCACAACAGATCATTAATAATGAGATTATTCGCTTTTCATTTTATGTTTCCTTAGTTTTATCGACGCCAAAACCTACCAAAGAGCCCAAAACTAACTACCCCTAAATGTTAAACTGTTCTTGGCTTCATCTTCATGATAAAATGATGGCCAGCAATGCTGCATGCTTGTCAAGCGTAAAAAAGTGTTCAGTTAAAATATATTGCAAGCTTTTATTCTTTCACAGCGTTGATTTTTTGGGGAATTGCGTGCTAGTCTGTAGGAAACTTTTATCTTCCAAGATGAATCTAAGATCTAAGCTTTATTAAACATGTATCATTCCTCGACTTTTCATTTCGTTGCTCGTAAATATAAGCCTGATAGTGAGCACTTGACTTTAACATGAACCACTGCAGCGGGTGCTCCCAGAGGCGCCATAAGGACTGCGGTCGTCGAGCAGATTAGACTGCAGTCGCCTACCTATTCTAGCGATTTAATTTTGTCGCTTCTACGAGATAATTGTGTACAAAGTTACCGCAGTGTACATGATAAAGTATAGCCAGTTTTGGCGTCTGTCTTGCACTCCCTTCAAGGCCAGAAGTATTATTCTGTCAAGCTAAGCATCATCTGAACAGCGCCACAACACCAGATCTTGGCCAGACTGTAACAGAGAAGGGCCAGAATTCCGCAAGCGTCTGCTCCATTCACCGTCTCAATGTTTTGTTTGATCTAGCAGTGAAGCGAAACTTTCTACGTTGAAGATTTACAGTCTACACTCAAGACTTTATCTGCTTCATTGACAGCCACTAATAAAATACTACTACTGTTTGCTAACTTTGTAAGGTATGACAATGACAACAACATTTTCGCGTCATTAAACTAAAAACACACAGCGATCACTATTATGACCGCTGAGTTGTAATTAAAGATACGCATTATTATGGCTGTCAAAGGTAGGCCTATGTTTAGCACATCACGCATGACAAGTACATATCGAGCTAATATGACTACTTAAACTATTTATTACCTAAGTTTATTTCCCCACAGCCACAAAGTAGTTATCTAACGTCCGTCACATGCCACAGTATTTAGTAAAACTATCTCGTATAGGTACCCCACAAGACAGTTCACTGACCAATCTGAGTCACGTCGTGGTTGTGCAACTTCCGAAGTTCAGCCAAGAATTCAGTTGTAGTTGAGCGGATAATCAGGTCTTACAAACTGGTGTGCACTTTAGTAGATTTAGTTGGATGCTTCGCTATTTACTCCTACGTCCAGTTAATCTTCCTTTGCGACCGTTTTGTAAGATGTGACAGGAGTTACTTCAATATCTTAAAGAGCAGTAATTTCTTCTTGTTTGGTAATTTTTTTTTGAAGCAGAAATTCTCCTTTGTTTTTTTTTCATTGATAAGCATCATTAGCCTATATAAATACCTAATGTTCTGATTGCTGGGACACAGGCCTCCACCACGCGGGCCTAGTGTACGATCACGATGTTTTCCTTCACCGTTTTCAATACGCCAGTTGCATATAAGTCCCAAGTACGCGATAGAGGTAGGTATTGCATACCTACTTTGCTACTTAGAACACATGCAACTGGCGAAATGTGGGTGTACCTTAATTTTGTTATTCGTATGGGGTCTTAGTAAAAACAGTACATCTAACTATGCAGTTATAATGTCATGAGTCCTCATAAACCGCTATAATAGGTACTTGAGGAAACAAATGAGTAGCTAATAGATACCAGTGTATACTATTCATTGATCAATGAACATTGTTCATTAAACGCCATCGCCATTACAATCAGAGCGCAGTTAGTTAGTGGGTCAAACTTCGAGAAACTGTCCTTTGTTTGTGAGGCGATTGGCTACTATGATACATTTGATCGAGAGTCTGTTCAGCTGCATTGTACGAGTGTTCAGTTTCATGAGAACGATATTAATTGATGATTTTGCATTATATTATATGTAATTACTAGTTTTTGCTAGCGGCTTCACCCGCGCAGAACTTTCATCCCCTATTTAACTCACTTAAGAGTTGATTTTCAAAAAAATCCTTCCTTATTCCTTGTCTACATTATAAAGGGAACCTCTGTGCGAAATTTCAGCTTTCTAGGTCCTAGGGTTTGGGCTGGGCGTTGATGAGTCAGTCAGTCAGTCAGGACTTTTATTTATTTTTATTTTTTAGTTTAGACAAAAATACAAAATATTACGAAACTTATCACAGGGTTCGTTTTGGAAAAAACCATTTAGACGATTTCTATAGATATCAGTAAAATAGATGAAATCATATTTTGTTTGTATATGGTAACTTGAAGTTGGTACTTAGATACTCCTTATCAATGAAAGCTGAATAGTATAGCATAATCAGCCTGTAACGTTCCCACTGCTGGGACTTAGGGTCCACTCTCCGTGAGAGGGAGCGGGCCTGAATACATCACATGGGCCCAGTGCGGGTAGGCGGATGTTACATGTCTTTTGATTCTAGGACATGCCGGTTTCCTCACGATGTTTTCCTTCACCGTTTTAAGAGCAGTGGTGATGAAATAATTTACACAAAGTAGAGTGCTTGCTTGGATTCGAACCCACGAGTTACAACTCGTAAGTCGCGGCTGTTACCAATTGGCCACCACTGCTCTCAACAGTATAGTAGGTATGAGTTTAGGTACTTATATATATTTCTACGTAATAATATTTAAGTCTTGCAGCAAGTTATATTTGTACGATCGCCTTGCAGTCGCAATTTGATTTTATTAGCAGGTACACAGGTGGGGCTACGATACTTTCAACACGTATTGCACTATTCAGTTATACCTAACCTCCTGAAATTGCAGCTACGAAATACCTAGTGGGTAGGTATTATTCTAGTAAAACATGATGAGGGTATAAAAACCAATGAAAATGCAGTGTTATGCTGCTAATAACAACAAACTTATATGAAGAATCCGCCCGAACAATAAATTATTTTATAATTACGACAATTGTTACTATAGTTTTGATAGGAAAACTCGTGTCCAACAGTTGTCATCGGTTTTAAGCATAATGATCGAAGAAATAGCATAATATTCAAGCAAAGCTCAATAGCAGTGGCTATATTACGTATATCGCTACTACTACTGAGCTGAAACTTAAGCTGGCAGGCGCAAACATAAGATGTACATCTTAATTAAGCACCTCTAGCACTATTTACTTAGGTCATACTCTGACCGCGACTGGAAAAGCCGGAGGTAAAATAAGCCAAAACCCCAATTGCGTTATACAATATCAATCCTCTGCAAATCTTCTTTATAAGTTCGAAAAAAAAATTGTCTGCTCGACAACGAAAATGACGCAATTAATGTTTTTAAACTGTCATAATTATTTGAAGTGTCTTACGCAAACAGGCGCGACGCGATTCTTGTAGAACAATTACTATGAAGTTTTCAGAGAAATTGTTCTACTAAAGTCGCGTCGCGCCTGTTTGCGGGAGCCTTAACATTGCAGGTTTTAGACCTGTTACATTTCCTTTACAATGACTTTCCACCATCGACTCCATCCCTTTCCACGTCATGCCGGTCTTGATCGTCCCGGCGTCGTAATCACATTATGATAATATCCATCAAATACTGGGCCGGCTCTCCTACAAAGTACTCTGGAACGCTCCGTCTTGCTCTCAGAACATTAGTCGCAATTTCTGTAATACGTTACAAAGTGGTATCAATTTAAATCGTGTTATGTAGCTGTTTCTTTTGCAGGGTCATTATCTGGAGAGAAAAACTGTTGAATAAATGATAATATCATATGAAAGGACGCGACTCGATGGATGATGAAAGAGTCACAAGTGTTTGGGACTAATATTATTATGTCTGACACACACAAGTATATGGGACTATGTCCAAAATCGGTGTGGAATACAAAACACTTTGAAAGCAATTGCCTCTTGCCTATACCGCTGAGGTGGCAAAACCTTTATTTTTACAATTTCATTTTGTATTGTGTTTTTGCCCGGTGTCTGGATTTCTGCCCAGATGATGGCGATAGGCTTGCCCCCTATTACACGAGACTTAAACATAACTGAAGCTAACAATGAAATGTGAGTATACTATGTATAGATAAACCTCTGCCTAACCCTTCGGGGAATAAGGCGTGATGTTATGTTATATAAATATTTTTTTTGTAACGCAGAGATATAATAATAATGCTTATTTTCTTCTGTTATTGGCTTAAGAGATATTTGTTTTTCATAACTCATGTGAATTAATTATAAGCTGTTGAGTTTCCTAATAAATAAATAAATGCGTTAGAATTAGAGTTACAATAGCAATAAATTTAGTCAAGGCCCCAAACGCTTCAGACAGAAAAAGAGAACCTAGGTACTCCAATTTTTTTGTTGGCGAAGTGATGAATACTAAGCGTTTTACAATGTTCGGATAAGGACTGCACCATTTTCCAATACTAATTCAGCAGGATCACCAATTTGTCTGCAAATCGTTACAGTTTAATTAAACCGGGTAATTATCATCACCATCACTGGATATCGCTGTCCTTGACACGAATATAAACGTAATCTATCTTGCTATCAAACCTATTGTCGTACGGTAATGTGGATTGGGTCTTAGATGAAATGGGCCGCGCGGTAATTGGGCGCGTCCGAATTACGTATCATCTTATCTGTTGCTCAATAACAGCGATAACGATTGCTTCTTAGATTATCGGTGATCAAAAGGATTGCTGGGATTCGTGGCCGTTGGTGGGTGGATAAGGAAGAGAAGTTGAACTCTTAAATGTTGTAGACGACACAATTATTAAAGAGAAAAGAATGGAAAATAATACCTGTTTAAGACTGTTCTTGTAGCTCTACCACAGGCTCTAATACCCAATATTACTTGATTCTAAACATTGTTTTACTATTTTTTATAAGTTACTAATGAGATATGAGCATAAAGGTACCTTCCTTGCAAAGTATTATTAGGAAAACATTCCATTTTCTTGAGAAGAACGTCTGTTTTGTTTACCTACAGCTTATAATAATCGTTTATACAACGTCATTACGTCAAAGCCGGCTGTCGCTGAAAACCAGCGCTGGGGCTCTGTCTTGCATAGGGTCGCAGCATAATGCTGAGCGATAGCCGTTTTGCATGGATGTGACGCATGTTTCCCCCAATCTTTTTTTTTTTTGTGTTCCTGTCTTTTATTGCGTCATGTTTACCGCAAATAAACGTTTTTTCTTTCTTTCTTTATAAATTATAATTCGAAGTAGGCTAAAATATATGATTCATTTGTAGATTTTAATTTATCATTTTATTACAGGAGCTATTTTCTTTACCTACGTTACCGGAATTGATCGTACCTACACAATTACGGCAAAATAAGTATACATTTTATTGATATTATAGAGATAGAAATTATTTGAAATCTATGATTGTAACACAAATATAAACGAAGTAATAAATTACAATAAAGATTGCATTTCGGTATTAAATATTTTGCAATGTTGTCATGATGTGAATTAACACTAATTCAATACCGCTGTAACCAAAGTTCTTGTTTTGTATCAACATGGTAATAAAACTTGTTAAGTGTGTGAGGTGTGTGTGACCCAGATTATCAGCAGTGAAAGGTGACACGGATCTTAACATTCAATTTATCAGAAACACTAATTCGGCCAACAACTCAGTCGGCTCGTTGGTCTAGGGGTATGATTTTCGCTTAGGGTGCGAGAGGTCCCGGGTTCAAATCCCGGACGAGCCCAATTTTTTTTGTATTTTCTAACAATGTTTCGTAAATTTTCTGAGAAAGACGCAATCATTTATTATATGTTTGAGCCCCTATTATATATTTCCGGAGTGATTCTACCCCATGTTCCGACAATTTATTTTCATCAATCCTGATTTTAGTTGCGATTCGCGTTGAATAATATAGCAGAAACAGATACATCGCTTGACATTCGCACTCGAAAATAAACAGGAAGTGTGGGGGTGTTGGATGTGTCACGGGGTGCCTGGGGGTGTCGGGAGGTGCTCCGACGTGTTGTATTGTGACGCTACATTTGGATTCGCATGATTTTTATAATTCATCATTGTTAAGCTTCATGGTGCTTTTCGTGAGAGATGATTGAAACCGAGATGATGCATCAACGATTGTTGTACGCCCATGGAATAGCCGAATAGGTAGGTAAATATTTATTATTATTGTGTATTGTATATTTATCTATTGTTCTTTGTGGTTTACCAGCACGTTATAAAGGAATTAAGTAGAAGAATGATGATATAAATTTCTTTATTCATCCATTCTATCACTAGGTATACTGTGATTCTATGACATTGTTTAAATAGTTTCTAAGACTAATGGATTTACACAAGACCAATCCGTGCCTCGAATACCACGTTCAACTGTGATTCGTAGATTTTTGACAGCTGTTACAGGTCGTCAGAAACTTGAAATTCTGACAACCAGTCTTACCAAAGGGTATCGTATTACCCAGTAACTGGGTTGTGGAGGCCCGATAAGCAGTCGCTCCATGTTAAATACTGATAGTCAGCTGTATCCGGTTTGACTGGAAGCTGACCCAAACATAGCTGAAACAATTAGGTAACGTTGACCGACTGCCCCCACTTTCTCGGCCTTCTTGTGGCTAATTAATAAAATGACCGGCTTAAACGTTACTGACACGTTTTGGGTAAAGTAGGCAGGTCACTATGATGGTAATTGGGACCGGCCATAACAGGGTATTTACCTGTCCTTAATTAAACGAAAGAAAGGACGTCGGTATGAGGTAGGGACGCTCGTGGCTAAGATAGGACTGCCCGGGTTGGTGTGGTGAAATTAAGTTAGGTACGATTAAGAGATAATTATAATTTTACATAAATAGGGTGGCTAGATCATCGACGAGCAACATTTCACGGATTCAGTAGGTATATGAATCCAAGCCCCACGAGCGTTACAAGTTATGGCCGGTTATAAAAAAAATTGCTATTCCAAACATTTTGACCGCATACGAGTAGGCATTATTTAATTTTTCTGTGAAATAGCATTTATTATTACAACCGACGTAAATCCGTTATTAAATATTTTAAGCCTAAACACATATAAGGTTAAATCCGTAGTAACTGAGTGGCTACTACTAAAGGACTATGCCTACACGGAGTCTTTGCTCACAAACATCACCTAGTAATCTAACACAATAGGTAGTAGTAGTCTCACAGATTTTACATTAGAAATGCACACAATTAGGTATTCATATTCCCCAATCATAAAGTCAAACTAGATGTAACACGACATTTCTTTTAATTTACTCTCACACACACACACACTACACTTCACTTTACACTACACTTAACAAAGTTACAGAAGTTTAATAACATCAACACCGTTCATTTGTTGTATTAAATTATGTTTGAATAATTATTTGGCCGAAAACTGTCTCTTAAAACACAGGTCATCCTAGCTTAAGTTACAGGGTTTTATACATTTTGTACAGATTTTGCAACTTGTAATGAATTGTAATGTACATTATAAATGTGTTTCTGTATTATTTCTGTGAATAAAGTTATTATTGTTATTAAATTTCTACGCTGGGGTCTAGAGCTTGTTGTGAATTCATGGTTACAATTTGCGCGTCGATGTTTTTGCCACGCTGTATAGCAAACTTGACAGGTAAACAACATAAGGCAACATGAGGGTCATTTCTTCTTCGTATGTTATAATATATTCGACCTGCTGTCAATTATATCATTGTATTCCTATCTTCTGGAACGCACTGTAAATTGGTATTCTTCTTACACGCAGGTAGTGTATCGGGATCAGCAAGAAAAGTTTTTTTTTTGTGGAAATTATTTTAGAACGCTGAAATTCGGTTACATCTTCAGAAGCAAACAGTACCTACCTAGTTACCTTCTCCCGTATTCAAAACAAAACTCCAGCTAAAGAGAATCATGTGCCATTTTCCACAATTACCGCACGGCAGACCTTTCAACTTCGGCGTTCAACATTTTGTGAAATAACATAAAAGTGATACATTTTCAAGTAATATAATTTTCCTCGAGCAAAGGAGCGACTTTTTGCGTTCTTATGTAAATTGATATGATGCCTTGAAGTTGATTGATGTAAATGTTCGTTTGAGATAAACATAACGTTACTTTTCATCACGCCTCTAAGGAATTGGAGAAGAGTACTAAAATTCGGTTTTTTAATAACTGTGATGTCAAACTTCCCGCTTGCTTTGACAAAAAGCAAGATCATACAAAAATATATGTAGGTACTTACGCGGTTCTGATTCTTTGACATAATGCTACACCAACCTTACTATAACCCCTTTCAACGAGTGCACATTTGCACAATGTTTGCGGCTTAATTATTATTTTTATTTTTTCTTAATTATTACGGTGGCCGTCGATTAGTGATCACTCCTTATAAGAGATACCTACCTAAGGTTTGCACTTGAATTGATCGGTCGAGTAGGTACGATATTATACCAAGCCTTCTAACTTAAATTTTCTAAATTTATGTTTGTTCAAATCACAACTGTCATTGTTTGACATTTATATGAAATGGCTTTATCATGTCAAATTGACATAGAGCGTCTTGTGTCAATGGTAGATTTTCTTGCCCATTCTTCTCCATGTGATTTAAACTACCTTTTGACAGGGGCGACTACAATCTATAATCCATAAACTATTTTAGGGTAAATGTTGACGTCCAAAAGTGCCTTTTATGTGTTTTTGAAATAAATGCTTTGACTTTGACAATTTGCTTAGCAATAATATTTCCTGGCTGTACTTTAAGTTTTCCAACAGTTTATTAATAGGCACATCGTTGCCTATCCGTCACTTACTCCGATTACTTGTAGCAGTCACCTCAATAGAACCGGCGCTATCTGCATTATGTAATTATTTAAGTCGAGATCTTTATTTCATCTCACGTTCACACCCGGGAAGCAAACCGTGACCCCCGTTTACCTCAAACACGTGGTTAATTCATAATTAAGCCAGTTTTTGCCTCCATGTGTAGAATTATGTTTACAGGCGTAATATGAAGCAGGTCAGTTAATAGTAATCGGGGCACATTTCGTATATCAGTGGTCTTCATGAGTTAGGACATTATTAAGTCTTTTTTTATCGTTCATAATACATTAGTACATTACTTATACATTTAGTTATAAATTCAATATTAATGATGTAACAAAATTTTGTGACGACTTTATTCAGTATTTATTTAATATTTTAATACTAAATAAATATTTTATATGTTTAATATTTTATTTACGTAAAGTTGGCAGGCCTCCCACAAGATGGACCGATGACCTTGTGAGGGCCGCAGGAGTCCGCTAGATGCGGGAAGCATAGAACGGGTCGAAGTGGCGAAGCTTGGGGGAGGCCTATGTCCAGTAGTGGACGTCTTTCGGCTGAAATGATGGTGATAATAATGATTTTATCTAAAAGAGTGTCCATGGACTTTCATTCTCGTTCTTTTCCATAGGAACTTACAACGCTATGGAATGAAAACTAGCTTCACCTTTCTGAATAGCCAACCTTTCACAATTCAAAACTGGTTTGAATTTACCTACTGAGAGCTTTGAGTTTGAGTTTTAAACCTTTTCTTTTTAAATTCTCCTGAATATAATTACTATGCTATTGAGTAAGTTGAAAAAGTGAGAAATGTATAAACAATAGAAGAATAACAGATTGACAAAAAATTGTACAAACAGTTTTATAGTTTTCAATCAAATGTTACGATTTATATTGGCATCACTACTGCCCTGTTTATGCTATTGTTTGCGATGAATATCGGAATGCCAGAAAACTATAATTCATACGTTCATTAGCAATATAGTAGTCTATAGAGTTGTAAATAAACAGCATCCTTATTGCGTAACACACTACTAATCAGAATCAATTTTAAAGATATTGTTAATGCATTGCTTCATATGTTCGAAATATTTGTCTGCTCAACAACGTAACCAACGCAATGAATGTTGTTGAACTGTCAAAATGAAAGCCATTTGTACTGTGTGTTACGTAATTACCACGCTGTACTTTTGCATGCTCAAATCAGGTTGTCTTGCGTGCGTTACATTGCGCGCTGCCGTAAACAGCGATTTTTTCCACCAAAATAAACCCTGACACAGACAAAAACCTCTAGAAAGTAACAATAATATGTATTAGCCCTTTAAGTTTAATATAAGTACCTAGCAGGTAATATTTTGATCAAAGCATCGTCGCTGCGGGGGACGGCTAATGAAAATAGGAAGTTAACGGCAGCTATCCTTTCTACAATAGCAGACATTAATTATTGCTGAGTAATCTTCAAACGGGTGAACAGACTTTCTTGAATCATAGCTAAGAACACTCTCGATAAAGTCACCTTTCAAACCAATAAAAAAAAATAGTTTAAAAAACTAAAAAACACGCTTTAAAAACCAAACTAAAAAAATAGAAAATAATTTAATTCAATTAAAAAGCGTGGGGTGCTTTTTGAGGTATTTTTATAATCAATGAATGTCAAGCACCCCACGCTTTTTAATTGAATTAAATTATTTTCTCTTTTTTTAGTTTGGTTTTTAAAGCGTGTTTTTTAGTTTTTTAAACTATTATTTATTTTCTATTTTTAAGTTCTGCTAACTACAAAAACGTGTTATTTTTTTTTCCCCCAATTTTTTTTTAAATTATTGAATTGTCATCGGTCCTCGACAAGTTTACAAAGTTTCAATGAAATCTGACCGTTTAAAGTGGGTCAAAATCGCGCTCAAAGGACTCGGTTACACACAAACATACAAACATACAAGTGAAGCTAATATAAAGCGTGTAACAACAAATCTGTTCGGCAGTTTGGGGGCTACGATGGCGCAGACAGACACACATAATCAATGTCACTCAGTTTCATGTAAATACCGGCTACATTATGGGTATTTTTGCGCCCTATAGACTGCCTGCCTCTTTGGCCATACGGTCGTGATGTCATATATGTTACTAAGTTACTATAATAAGTTATGGCTACGTTTCGCCATACTTCACACATTGCTACTAAGTAACTATGCCGTGAGAACAATATTCTGTCAGTTAATTACTTTATTTGAGAAACTGACTATTGTCACTGATATCTGTCGACACTCGTTGGATGTACGTTAAGATTGCCATTGAACTTTGTCTGTGTTTGTATTGTAGTATAGAAATGTTTGTAATTGAGGAAGGGCTTGGTAAAAGTGGGTTATCGTGGACTCACGATATAGTGATGAAACGCTTTGATTTCATACACAAGTTGGGCATAATCCGTAATTACGTTATTCGCGATTTGATTTGAGGTCGTACCTAGTGGATCGTACACCTTTTGATTTTTTCAGGGTTGAAGGTTTTATCGATCGATTAAATCGAAATAAGCCGAAGCCGCTGCAGACACAATTTGTCGAAGTGCGGAATTACTGATCCGTCCAACACCCAGTGTGATTGCGGTGCTTCTGATCAGACCATGCCCCACTTGCTGGAGTATCCTAAGTACACATTTACCTGCACATCGGATGACCTAAAGAATGCGACTGATGCCGCAATTAACGTCGCCTCATACTGGGCACACTTTTTTTTTAAGCTTGTTATTACCATCGATACGAAAACAAGAAGAGGTAGATTTTAGTTTTATTCCCGCATTGTGAAGCACGCACAACGATGCAGATACAACCAGGGACACAGTTTGGAAATCTGGACTAATTTCCAAACGGACCCAGTTTTTGCTATCGCAATAACATAGGTAGTATGGCTAAAACCACCAGCATTGTGTTTTAAATTAAAATATAAACCGAACTTTATGAAAAACGGCTGAAACCTGCGCAATGCAGATATAGAATAAAACAAAACGGCTAATACTGAAAACTTTATAAAAATCGCTTCAGTAAGCTTAAATAAAAACGTACGCAATGTTCGCATTCAAATATTAAAATTCAAATTCAAATATTAAATTATAAAAAAGGCTTAAGAACCTAGGTTATTTCATTGAACAACTATTGGGTAGAACAAAGCTAAAAAAAAACTTCCCTATGTGCTAATTCAAAATAGGTACCTTTCTTCAATAATTATGTTCTTTGGGAGGGAGGAGTCGTTCAGTCTTCAGTGAAATTACACGTGATTCAATCAAAGAGACACAAAACTCAAACTCGAAACTCAAAGAATTTATTTAAAATAAGCCAATGACAGTCACTTTGAATTGTCAAGGGGTCGGTTACACAGAAAGATGAAGCAAGTTGCCCATTGCAAAGCGTAGTACATACCTAAGCAATAGAACGGGCAAGAAATTATAGTGACGCCAGATAGACACCATAGTGACACCGGTAAGAAATTATAGTGACGCCAGATAGACACCATAGTGACACCGGTAAGAAATTATAGTGACGCCAGATAGACACCATAGTGACACCGGTAAGAAATTATAGTGACGCCAGATAGTCACCATAGTGACACCGGTAAGAAATTATAGTGACGCCAGATAGTCACCATAGTGACACCGGTAAGAAATTATAGTGACGCCAGATAGACACCATAGTGACACCGGTAAGAAATTATAGTGACGCCAGATAGTCACCATAGTGACACCGGTAAGACTACAATAACACCTGCAGAAGAACACCAAACTGACACAAAGCGACTCCCGTGCCACTGACGGGGACGCTTGTATGGTAACACTGGACTCCTAGAGTGTCTCACGGTAGAACTTGAGTGACTAAAAGTAACACGACACCGGAGTGATACCAAAGCGGCTCACGACGACATCAAGGACAGTGATTATGAAAAAATAATGATGACACCAGTGAGACCAATTGTGACTTAACTAAGTTTATGACTGAGACAAAGTCATCAAAGGAATTCTCAAGCAAACTTAAGGAAACACTCGCAACGTGGGTACCTATCATGTAGCACGTTGCAGCAACCAGGCGTTGTTTGCATACTAATATAATTGCAGCAGGCACTAAGCCGGGCTCAGGTACAGTGGCTAAGACCTGGCTCATGTTTATTGAACAGGTCTACGGATCTCAGACTACCCTACATTAAATGTTATGTTAATATCTACGTAGGGTTGTAGGCAAATATATTTTACTAAGGTTGAAGTAAGAGGCAGAGGCAAGGCATTATTTATCAAAATGATTTGGGCAATCGTAAAAGTTTTTGATTAAAAACTGTACAGCTTTTTGAGCTTAAGTATCTATCTAGCCGCTGTTTACTAGTAATAATAGTTAAGTTTGACTTTAGTTAAAATAGATATTAACCATTAGTTGACCAGTTGACTATAGTTATACGGTTTGACTACGGATCAAAAAACCGGCCCTTAGACGATGAATTTTAAAGGATACCCAGCACTTAACCAGCTATTTTGTCAGTATCTACATTTTCGTTCCTTTATCTCTGTTCATAAGGTCACAACCAAAATAACCGTCTGATTACGTACGAAATGACAATTTCTCTCACCAAAATTATTTTGAGTTTTTTTTTTTGGCTTTGATATCATCAAATAACTTCTCCCGCTCTGGGTGGAGTAGGGACGTTTACTGACTAAAACCCACCCGTGTTCCCTCAGTTGCCTGTGTGCCAGGGACCGCGGTATCTCTTTCGAACAACCCGCACCCCTGGTAGGCATCAGCCCGTGCGGACCCCACTAGTTGGTGCTGACATCTCTTTGAGGCGCGCGTGGAACACGACGCGTCGTCGACCCGGGCTTGGTCCTTACCGGACAGCGAGCTACCCATTTCTCGCCGTCCACAAGCCCGCGCCTACGGCGGCCGGGAATTAGCCTGGGAATCCCGACGCCTAGGGCGTCTCCTAGGGCGACTACAGCCGTGAGAGCGCATATACTGCCTCTCCCTCACGTGCGCCGCCTCCCTCTTTGCGAGCATCACTGCTTCGCAGAAGGAGGTGACGGCTACCCATGCACTCTCGCTCCGTACCATGGCCTAGACCAGGGCCGGACGCGAGAGATCGCCGCCACCGATCACCTCCACGAGGACACGGCGGTGCTCCGCCCAAGCCAGGCAGACTTCCACCGTGTCCTCAGGGCGATCTTCACTGTTGGAACACCCGGGCGTTTCCTCCCGCCTTATACAAAACAGGAACCTTTCAAAACAACCGTGTCCGGTGAGGACCTGCGTCAGGCGGAAGGTGAAGACGCCGTGCCGCCTCTCAATCCACTCCTCAAAGAGGGAACATACCGCGGCTATCGTGGCGTGCCCAAAATTATTGAGTTAAGTGTGCTTTCACCTACACCCCTACACCTCATATTACTATAGAACTAATATTTTCCAAACCCAAAATTCCGCAGTCCCGAAGGACAGAAAACATTTAGGGTACATTGTCTACATTCCCTCTTCCCCTTCCCTCTCGTCTTCCCTTCCGTTCCCGAAGGAGGGTAGAATTGCCGATTTACGTCAAATATTTACTAGACACATTACGCGCTGCTTACGACAAATACATTTCGCTGTATACCAGTCCTATACAACGGGTAACAAATACTGTTGTACTGTCTCATTGTGTATCGTTTTCCTGGAGGAACAATTGTATTTTCAGTTTGTCTCAGGTTTCAAAAGTCAATAACACAAGATGTATTTATAAGAAGAAAATTAGGTCACCAGTCTGCTTGTTCGAATTATTTTTACAGGCATTTCACTAAGATCAGTATTAAGTAAACAGTGAACAGATTCAAGGATGAGATTCTTCAGAGAGAACTAACTGGAAGTACCCTGAAATCCTAATCTTTCAAAATCATCATGACTGTAATATAGTGGGACACAAAGTAGCCTAGTATACCATATCAGCCTATAATGCTCGCTCTGCTAGAACACATTTTGGCCGCAATCCACCACGCGGGTCCACACCAGGAGTATGGCTTTTAGAAAGATAACTCAGGCAAGCTCATGATAATCAATAACAGCATCCAGGTTGTCTGGAACAACTGACAAGTCTAACAAGCCTCTCCCAACTCTCGAAAACCACTTAAAATAGTAGGTACCTAAACTAAGAATTTTCACTATTTAAGAATTCAAAATTTCGTTACCAACTCAGCAGGTCAAGGCCACATAAAGCCAACCGTCAGAAAAATTAAAGTTAAATAATAAAGTCGAAACAATTACTAATTATGTCGGCGAGATAATCCTTCTCATCACAAAGTCTCTTTGAAGTCTCAAATTTAAAAGAGAAGTCACCGTTTAAAACGTTACTACAGATCATTACGAAAGCATCATCAAAAACAAAACGTTTGTGGTCACCATAGAGTATAGAGTCACTGGGTCATAGAACGAAATGGTAAGTAGATTGTCAAGGACAACATTTTGATGGAATGTTTACTACTTTGATGCAATTCAGATTTCTACAAAGGCTGCCGAAAGATTGATGGTAATAATATTACTATAGATTTAAAAAATGCAACATGGAGACACGTCAAATAGTTAGCAGTGTTTTGTTGTAAACTTTAGCTCCCAGATGGTAAGAGGCTAAGAGCCTCCTGCAAATTTTAAATTTCCCACGCACAAGATAATTTCTGGATATGTTGGCAATCGTTAATAAACAATTAATGAACGGCACTTACCAAGCCTGTTACTTCTTTTGTGACTGAAATACCTAGGCTGCCGACATGCGTAGATATATTATGGCAGCTTAGGTGGGTGAGAAGAGGACATCTACCAGAAATCGTAAACAAAACAGCGCAAAGAACCCCTTAAGCGAAACTGCAAACAAATATAATAAATTACCGCGAATCGTATAGAATATGTCGCACTGTCGCCCCATACACACGTTGCAGACATCGTCGGAATAACGTGGATGTGCTTAATATATTATTAAAATTAACGCAGTTGCGCAAAATGGGATAAAAACCCGTCAAGTGCGATCTGGTGCACATGTTAAAGATTCCGTAGGGCGTACGCAGTAGGTTACTGAAACACCCATGGCTTTAATACAATAAGAACGAGATCAAAATGAGTAATAGGTATCTATGATTAAAAAAAAATACTATAATAGAAAACTGGGGGCTTACCACCTCTTATGACAGTATTATGACTAAACAGAAGCAATTTTGGAGGATAAAAACGACTTACAAAAAGTCTAAAAGTGATTTTAACGGTTTTTGTGTGACTGCAATTTGTAGGTTTTCCATTATAAAAAGTTTTGGGTGCACAGACATGCATTGACCCACATAATTTTTGCACTGTATGTATGATGCAATCAGTGCAAAAATAACGTTAAATTTTCTACGGAACCCAACAACCGGGTTACCCTTTTGAACCCTTCTTAGTGGATGCTTACGAATTTACTACCGGAGAAAGGATTACTGAACATACATAACTGGATTTAGGCGTATCCATTTGTGAGTAAACGGGCCTAAGATCGGCATTGTTTTCTTTTGTTTATGCTAAACGCGTAGTGTATTAGAGGTATTAGAAACTCGAAGCTGGGCTTTTACTCTTAGATTCATTAATGTTCGCGGTTTTTTGACCCAGTTAGGGCTCTTGTGTTGTTCTTATTAATGGGAGCCTCCGTGAATGTAGGAGTGAAAGAAAGTCGAATTAATTCACACTTCTAAGCCTGCATATAAACGTTGAAAAGAAACAGTTTACAGGTTACCGGCACCTACTGTACCCTAAACTTTATCTGAAATTTCCATGTCGTTCTCATTATAGTGCTATAGATTTTACTCTTAAAATTGCTAAATCTTTTAATCCTGGTTAGGACTAACGTTAAGTTCGTACCTATATTTTTTTCGTAATTAATTAGGTTTTTCGTTTATTGAAATAAACCTCCATTTTAAAATTTGAATTAGAACATCACAGAATTGTATAAAAATATCCTCGTTAGCGTTAGTGTGAAACAAAATAAAAAATAACTCAGTGAATAAAGTTAGTAACATTTCCATGTTAAAAGCAAGGTAAAGGATTAGCAGGTATTATGCGCGCTGGCAACACTGGTGCGCCCAGCCCGCTGTTGTGTACCTCGCTTAGTATTATGCGCTGGCAACACTGGCGCGCCCAGCCCGCTGTTGTGTACTGTAGAGGTGTGATACCTCTGTGAAGTGTATGGGACACAAACTATTAAAAGAAACAACGATTGAAGCTTAAGTACGTGTGACCACGTATAATTCAGATAAACGGTACACGACAATGCTGCGCTAAAATTAATAATTGAATATTTTAATATTAAAGAAAATTATCCGTCACTGTGTTTTTATTCTTAAATCTAATTAAATACTTTCTGGCTGTTCGAACAATAGCCATTATTAGCTGCCAGCAAACATAAGGTTTCATGCTGGGCATACAACCTTTACATGAGCTACGCCCACCCTTGAATAAATGGATGAATGCACTCCCATAATTGTGCAATCCTTTTATTCACAACGTTCGAACAATCAGAAGGTTCCTACCTAGCCCTAAGAGAATTTAATTTATTGACTCGGGAGACGTTGAAACAAAATGAGGTACCTCCTTTACATGGGAAGGCTCAAGGACAGGACAAACAAACCACAAGTTTGACATCATAATAAGTGTCAATGAAGTTAAATATTTAAGTGTGCCATAATGCACCTTATGCAAACTATATTTGTCATGCTTGAACCTCGTCACGCCAAAACCCGAGGAAAAGACGCGACGAGTCCTCAGACACAAGCAAACAATCAATGTGAAAGTTCACATTGGTCCGGAAGGGTTAAATTGAAAAAGACCTAAACATCAAAAACTTTTGTTCCATCGGACGGCATTAAGTCAGAGGGAAGGAAAAGGTTAAGAAGTCAGACCACCCTATAAATTATGTTCACACTCCAGAGGTAAAATCTAAAAAAGATAATATAATCACTCCTCTCTAGTTATTAATAGTTACGATGAAAATCTGTGAGTCCATAATCAAAAGCTGTACCAGCAGTGTCTACCCAACACTCTTTGCGAAGACTAGGCTTCTTTAGCAAAGTTGGTCCCGGCTTGTGGTGCAGGTAGAGAGTCCCCAACTATAAGCTGAACCACTGGTGTCAACTCAACACCCTTTGCGAAGACTATGCTTCTATAGCAAAGTTGGTTGCGGCTTAGAGTGAGTATCCTCCTCCCTCTATGTGGAATCACAGATTTGAAGATTAATTAACTCGCGTAGTTACTAAACACACGTTATTATCTTCTGGAGTACGTTCATACTAGTTCACCGTTGTGAATCCTAATTAAAGAAGACGTAGGGGTGGTCTCCTTCCCGCGGACTCAGCATGGCTGTGAGGAGTGACACCCGGTGACCCGGTGTGGCCTCACGTTGTCGTCCGATCTTGTCTCATGCAATAAATACAAAATAACAAATATTAATAAAATGTACAGTTAACCAAACTAAAATAATGGATTGATGTTTACATCTTGACATTGACAAATCAGTCATAAAAGCAGAAGAGAGAAAAAAAAATTATTTACATTCTTACATGAAAGGCTTTTAATCTATTTACATGCACAATGTCCCTAAACCTTCTATTATTTAATTTTCTAAATTTATGCATTAACATGAAAAATGTTTCTATAAATTGCCTTAGAGAAAATGTTTTTATAAAATATTTATTAAACTTTCTAGAACTTCTTTTGAGTTTATTAAGTTCTGGAGTTAAGTTTTTTATTTCAGTTTGTCCAGCATATTTGTATGTGACATTTTTGTTAATAGGCGCTATTTTTATATTATAAATGGTGCGCTTTCGTCGTAACGAAACATTACTGAGTTTTCTTTTTCCTTGTTTTACTATTATTGGACAATATCGATCCATAGGTTTTCCAGTTTTATAACTCTTAATATTTTTTAACTTTTCAGCTATAACTTTTATATCATTTCCATTGCTTGTTTGTGTATGAGGCATTGGAATGATCTCAATTTCATTTAATGAGCTGTACGACTGCTCAGGTGAAGCTGTGACGACCTTAACTATCTCCTGCTCAGCTTTACTTTCCTTTGACTCTAAAGCAAACTTAAAATCATCACCCTTTGGAGTCACGGATGACTGCTCGTCCTCCTTCGTTTCGGTCGGCAAAGAAAGTTGGTTGGTTTCAACCATCATGGACATTCGTTCATACTCAATGTTATAATCGACGATGACGTTATTTTTATATGTTTCGTCATCGCGAACATTGTTTTCCTTGGACAAGGATTCATTCCGAGGCTCTGAAACATAGCTATTAGGATTAATAATTGGAATGCTCTGACCCGATTCGTCCATCTCTTTCTCGTGTTCGGTCTCGAACACTTCGCTTAAATCTTCTTCAGCATTCACAGGGCTGCATTCGACTTCCTCATTGTCATCATGGCTGTCATCGTGGATGTCATCCTGATTGTCATCATTTTGTTTCATTCTAGAAAATAATTCAGCATCATTATTTTTATCAACAATGCTTTCCTTTCCGACTTCCTCAGCCGTTGTTAGTGCAATGGTTTCCTCTTGCACTAAATATTTGTGCCATGGGTGGCATCTGCACTCGAACTCTTCCCTCAATTTGTTGCATAAAGTTTCAAAGGTCATACCTTCACAGTATATATATCTATGATACATTAGGGCAGCGCTATCCATATATGCGCTTATTATGAGCGCCCAATCGCTCTTACGCCATCCATAATGGTTAGCTTCTTCAATAAACTCACTAATAAATTGTTCGACACATTCATGTCTATGCGTGCCCGAAAAGAATTTATTAATTTCTGGCCAAAAATATTGATATGCCATCTTCCTTACTTTCTTTCAATATATAAATAATAAAAACCACTTAGCTTTGTTCGCCTTCTTCTTCTAGGTGCGATAGGCCTTGCCTTATCGTATATTACTTACGAGCTTTATAAGTATCTAAAAAAAAAGTTATTGCGCAGTATTTAGGCTTTGCACACGTATAAGGGGGTTTTTACAATATGCGCTTTGTGCGCGCACTAATATCGCGGGGGTACTCCGGTGTCGATCGCGGCACCTCCACCAAGTGTAGAGGTGTGATACCTCTGTGAAGTGTATGGGACACAAACTATTAAAAGAAACAACGATTGAAGCTTAAGTACGTGTGACCACGTATAATTCAGATAAACGGTACACGACAATGCTGCGCTAAAATTAATAATTGAATATTTTAATATTAAAGAAAATTATCCGTCACTGTGTTTTTATTCTTAAATCTAATTAAATACTTTCTGGCTGTTCGAACAATAGCCATTATTAGCTGCCAGCAAACATAAGGTTTCATGCTGGGCATACAACCTTTACAGTACCTCGCTTAGTATTATGCGCTGGCAACACTGGCGCGCCCAGCCCGCTGTTGTGTACCTCGCTTAGGTGGCAAAGTTATGTTCTTTTAACTAAGGCGTACTATTTCTACACTATATTGTACCCGTAAGATTGTTAGGAAAACATAGTACCTACAAGTACAAGTTTTCGAGCGCTGTTGTAAGAAAATAGTTTTGTTTTTCTTAGACAATTTTCTTGACTAATTGCCACAATCTGCATTTATAAAATACTCCGATAAATGTATAATGTCATTCGTTGTACAATGTTATTTAACTTTTTTGATTTGATTCATATATTCTGCAAATTATTTCGTGATTGCGATTGTCTGTCGAAATGTGGTTGTCTGCCGAACCTTTCGGAGTAACAGGCAAATTACAATTATCTATAGAAAATCGGATATCCATTAACAACAGTATGCTTTGCCTTCTAGAGCTAATATCTGGATAGTGTCGAAATAATTTTGGAATATCCTCAAAATTCTTTCCCGCGCTATTCATGCTGCTGCCGTATTGAGTTATTGCCGATCTTCGGTACACACAAGTACTACACAGTCATATACTTAGTGCCACGTAGTACCACCAATAAAAAGGGACAGAAGACCCAATTCTAACAATGTGCTACATAGAGTATAAGTATAAGTCTCAATAAATTTAAATCATTCATTAAACGTAAGTTGTGCCTGAAAGCCTTTTATACCTTTAAGGATTATATTGAGGACAAAACATCTTGGGATTGACCTGCTCCAATTTTTGCATACTGAATGTTGTTCTTTTTTTTTGCAAACTTATACTCTTCGACATTTGATTATTATTATATACACTTTGACATGAATGTTTACTTTGAGAAGTATAATATTATTATTGTTTTAATTATTGTGAATGTGAGGACTGTGTCATGTTTTGTTTTTTTTTGTTTTGTGTTTCATCTCTTTCTCAGTTAGTTATAATGTTAATCTGGCAGTTTGAGTAATTTATGCGGCCTACCGAAATGTCCTTTCTTTGGTATTGTTCGTCAAATCTTTGAGCTCCTCAAGTTCTGAGTTGAGCTGCATGATTACTGATAAATGCGTGCACTGATTGGATAGGTCCACTCAATCTGTGTGGTTCTTTCCTCAAAAGACCATTTCAGACACCAATCCACATGGTCTTCACATGATCTGACCAAGATTATGTCTGGACTTTAAAAGAGACTGTGACCTCTGAGTTTGTTTCGGCCTTTCTTGTCAGAGTAGTCAGATAGGAAACGCCGACCTCATCTAGTTAAAAAAAAAATATGATTGACGTGTAAAAGTGTTTGTACAAACCTACTTACAGAAATAAAATCATTTATCATAGAACTGACGGTTTTCATAACGCCATGAAGATGCGACATAAAAGAAACCACCTCCTTACTGTAGGCGATGGCTAACAGACAGAATTTTATCAAGAGTCAAAGCAGCAGTTTTGTTATTTACTATCATTATAATGCATTTCAAAAGCTCAACCATTTGAAGGTAACTTAATGATTTAACGCACACACCACCACCAGCGAGACCAAAGAAACAGCTGCCAAGTCTGTTGGTTATAAAACATATATTTCCCTGGCGATCATGACGAGCGTTGTTACGATCTTCGAAGGCCCATGTTCAGCAGTAAATATTAACGAGTCTTGGCTTCACAGCCGCTACTATCGTAGATTGCAGAGTGGTGCATTAATATAACCTCCACCAGTGGAGATACCCTGGCCAGTCAGCTCCACTACCACTTTGCTAATTAACTAATATTTTTACCACAGCATGATATACCTTCCCTCATGTAGGTCCCCTACTTGCGCTCCAGCTATATTTCCACTCTAATGCATCTCGGAAAGCTTGTAATAAAGGAGGTTACTCCACAGTGACACTTCTGTACCATCATTTTGTAGTTGTCGTGTAAATACAAGCAGCGGGTGTGAAGTCGCTTCTACGTCACAATACACGCTCAAACATGTTGCTAAAGTTGTTGAGTGAAAATTCTTTTTTAAGAAATGTTGAGCTAACGTAAATGGTGTTGGTAAAACTTCGGTTAACAAAAATGTTAGGAAACTACGTGATTTAAAGTTTTACTAACATTTGGAAGTAGTTGCCTCTGATTAAATTTGTTAAAGGGACTTATCAGCCAGTGGTTGACAGAGCTGAGTTAAGAACCTGTAGTAGTTGCTAGGAAGTGGACATCAAAGGGTCACGTGTAAGTATTATCTTGTATTCGTAAGTCTTGAGTATACTTTTCAATGTTTTTGTTGGTATATTGATATGTGCTTGCTGGCATATGACAAATAGTTTTATTTAATGTTGGTGTTTCGTAATGTTTATTAATTACTATTGTATAGAATCAAGTTCTTCTAACTGATCAGACAGCTGTGCTGCTGGAGAGTTTGTTGCGCCACTTCTTCTTCCCAGCTACAACACTAGGAAGTGATGAAGAGCGGGCGTTTTGGGGGACTGTCTTAGTAGTTTTGACGTTGAAAAAGTGCTGACTCTCGCCCTAGTTTGAATAAATGAACCCCCAACTTTGTTGAGTCCGCTTCCATTCTAACGTGATGCAGCCGTAAATCAGTAGGTATTTTACATGCTACTATTCTTAATGTATTCAGTCGTTGTACCCGTCATGTTAACTTTGTAGTTTTTAGTTACTAAGATCAAGCAAAATACGACATGTCATGTGATATGCAATAAAGATTTCAATTTGAACCACCACAAAGGCTCTCCCTACCCTGCCTGCATCCAGCAGAATTCCTGCGACCTTCACCACAGTCAACCGTGTGAAGGTGGGAGCTATTTGACTGAGGGACATTAGTCACCTCAGTTGAGGAAGTGAGTTGAGCAACCAACTGATTAATTTCTTCCCTTCATCCTGCCTCCTGTTTAAACAGAGCTATCATTAAAGTAAGCAGGTTTCTGTAGTATATTGAATGGCCATAATATACGTTCACATGAGTCCGCAAAAGATTTCGTCACATCAAAAGCCCTGAGGCAATTAGCGTACAGTCCAGTACATATTGTAGGTGTTTCGCAATACACACGCTCTAGACTTAGGCACAGCTGTGCCCCACATAATTATTATGAGTAATGTAGGGGAAAAATTAAAGTAAACGTTATTGCATATGTATTACGGCTCTAACCACTATCAGTACCTACCACCAAACAAACATCTTTCTGCAGGGTCTAACCTTCCGTGCTCCACTTGGAAGTCCCTGAACTGTCTCCGAACCCAAGTGGAAATGTGTAAGTCGAACCTCGTCAAGTGGAGCTACTTCAACGGAACGGCAGCAGGGAGCGGATGTGGAGCT
The DNA here is from genome assembly GCA_947359405.1 of Antitype chi. Lineage (NCBI taxonomy): Eukaryota > Metazoa > Arthropoda > Insecta > Lepidoptera > Noctuidae > Antitype > Antitype chi. The sequence goes on from OX375819.1 coordinate 20,845,817, forward strand.
GAGTCACAAACTATGCTCCACCTCATAGCTTGCCCTCTGTGCCCCAAAACATGCAACCGAGGTGACCTCTACGCTGCCACCGATAATACCGTGGAAATGAGGAAGTTTTGGGCAAAAGAATAAGATAACTGTGTCTAGCGACACGAAGAAAAAGGGCATTAAAATATGCGGAAATATCCGGAACCACGAAGTAAACCCTGAGCTGTCAGCCACACACATTGTTGACTGGCCACAAATTTTACCAAATATGAATCCCTTGTTGTATTTGGTGCATATAAGTATAATGCTAATAATGAGAGAAAAAGAACTTTCTATTCATTGACAGACGATTAAAGAAACATCGAGTTTTCCCCAAATGTCTGTTCTATCATAGGACTTTGAGGTTCTTGCAGAGATCTAAAAATAGTTGAACATTAACGAAACATACACAGTTAACCAACAATAATAAAAGTTCAATCTCCTCACTTGGTAGCTACATAAAAGCTGGCACACACAGCTGACAGCGTGGCCGTCAGTTTTGCAACACGCACGCCTGCCGAGCACAGCTGTGAGTCGCGAGTTAATTCCTGTAATGTCGCTACCTACCTACTGTTACATGCTGACAGAAAATAAATAGCTGCAGAATGTTCACTGACAACAAAGGGGGATGGAGTTAATATAAGTAAGTATTACCTACACTTCATAAATTATAAAAAGTTGGTGACGGACGGGGAATCGGGAGGACAACCTACGGCACTTTGTTGAGTAAAATTTGAACGGCAGTCTTATTCTGATGATCTACATCTATTGTTGCAAATATTTCTCTTGAATATTAGAAGTTTCTTCAGGTCCTCAAGGCAGTTATGTCAGGTGCGATTTACTAAACATACCTTAGTAATTAGATATGGACTACATATATCTAATAACTAATATGGTACGTTTAGTAGACCAGACCACATTTCGGTCATGGCGGCCAATCTCAACGGAGACTAGTCTGTGCGCAGATACTGTGCACTCTCTCTTCCCTCGCTCTTAGAGTCCGATGGGACGGCAATCCGACACGACCGGCGAGAGATCAGGCGCAATACACGGCGGTATCCTACGCCGACTTCCAAACTCCCGGCTGTTAGTGATAAATGCCTAATAGTAAAAACCCAATAACATTTTTGCCCGACCTAGGAATCGACCTCAGGACTACGCTCAGTAGTCGAGCTTGCGATCACGAGGCCAACAGAGCAGCACCCTAATTGCGTAACACGCGATTAATCATAATCGGTTTCATTTTGACAGTGCAACAATATTCATTGCGTTATTTACGTTGTTGAGCAGATACGTTTTTCGAAAATATGAAGCAATGGTTTAGTCATCTGTTTCAAAACGAAACAGATTATGATTAATCGTGAGTTACGCAATTAGGGTGCTGTACATGAGAGCGTGTCATTACATCTGTCTGTATCTTAGTTATTATCTTTATCGACAAGAGAAAGGACATGCATATTATTATGCACACGTAAGTAGTTCTTTTGTTTTGTTTTACGAAGTGAACCTTCTACACCTATTAATTAGTTGTTGCAATCTGTGAGACACTTCATAATGTCCCGACGATTAAATACAATTTGTCTGTCGTGTTAACAGTTTATATTTTAAACCACTGACATTTTTTGAGCCTCGTTATTATTAAGTTAGTGTGTGAATAAGATAAAGATATATTCAGTGGTAATTTGATAAACAAAGCAAAACCCACTCATAAAACACTTTTTTTTATAAATAGTTAATTGCTCCTTAACTCTATATTTCTAATATTTTTTTTTACTCTTACATAGAAATCAACGAACATTTCTTTAAAAGACAATGTTCTATAATCCCGTGGGATGGTTTGGACGAGCTTTCCATGCCGCATAACCAAAGCAATACTCTTTCATACTGTTTTTCTTTTAATCCCAAGAGATACAGGAACAACCTTTATTAAAGGAGCATCATATTGTTTTAGTAAAAGTCACCATTAGCGAATAATGTAGTAACTAAGACACAGAGTTTAATAAGTATAGAAACATACTACAAAACAAAATAAAGAATTCTCATGTTGTGATGACACATCCTTACCATGTTAATTATAAGTATTTGTTTACATAAAACTATGAGGTCAAGTACCTAATTTCGTGTAATTTGCTCCCATATTAGTAAGAATAAAATAAAATAATTACTCTATAAGACATCTATTATAATTGTGTTAAGAGTCATATTGCCTTGTAGGGTGAGTAAGAATGATAAATTTGACCTGTGTATTTGGAGCTAGTAACCTCACACTATGGTTCCATCGCGGGCCCTGGTGGTCGAGAACTTTTCAACCTTTTGGCTTAAGGCATTAAGGTGAAAATAGATCCACCGCTATTGTCCGCGTTTGTACATATATACAACTTACCTAACTAGTCGTACATAGCTATGACATTTCACTGTTGTCACCAAGATTTTACCGTCGAACAATTGCGTTGCGCAAGAGCATTGACAATTGAATGTCTATATGTATTGTATTTAACCTTGCCCATACTTTTTTATTATTTGCAATTGTTTTGCTCTATTCACTCTTATTTTGCCATTTTTACACCTCAACACCAAGCCGATGAGAGTCGGAGTCGTTGATGATTCCAGAAGGCTGAAATCAGAGAATTGAAGAACTGAAAGCAGAAATTACGAAATAGGTTGAATGGGAGAGTTTAGTGAGAGTGAGTTTCCAGTTTTCTGTCAGTCTGTATGTCAGAATAGTACATTGTGGTGAAAATACTAGTCCATCAAGTAACTGATAGCCCAGGGTGCACGTATACATTTTGGTATCGCCACTCGTCTATGACAAAATTTATCTAATACTATCACTGCCTTTCAAAGTATGCCAGACCCATATCTACCAATCACGGTATAAAAATATTTGCACCTATTAACTTTACTCTTTATGCAAGTGCACAGTGCCATTACCAGTACAGTAAGGAAACAGGACATAACAGCAGTCAGCAGGTCACCACGCCGGATACCACCTGACGCAACACCACATACTCCAATAGTTTGGTCTTGCTAGCAAAGCGTCTAGTAATGTATGTAGTAATTATAATTAAGTGGGATCCGATAAAAAATAGAAGGTTTTACTACAACCAAAAAAATACTGTGTGTGCTAGTGTTTTAGGGAACTCACACCAGATTATACAAAAGAGAACCTGATGAATGATGATCTGAAAATCGATGTAAAGCAAAAGTCAACGATCAAATCTTCAAAATTACATATCTGTATGTGATAAAGATACAAAGGAACGGGGTAGATGTTCTACAATGCATTGGTAGGATTCGGGTATCTTTGCCCCTTTTCCTTCATTTCATTTTATTTTTCGTAAAGGGTTTCCATTTTCGAAACTATCGTTTAAGCAACCAAAAGGATTGTAAACAGTAAACAAGTCGCTACACTATCCTCCTTTTGTGTTATTGAAATATTACTTCAGTGACATGTAGGTACTGGTACCCCAAAAATATGAAATAACGAATGCAATTTTAAATTACCTACACATGCAACATTTATTTTTACACTTACCTAATTAAATGTCGCTCAATAACAGGCGGAGTTCAAGCAACTGTTACCTCACAGTGATCCAGTTAAGAGCAATGCATCATAATTATTTGGATATGACTGCACTTTGCATAACTTATCTAAGTAGACCATCGTTGAAGACATGTTAGCCTTGAAGAAGAAGTAATGGCCTGGAACAATGTGCAAAAGTGTGTTTCACCTCTGGAGATTGTCATTTCTTTTTTAACCGACTTCAAAAAGGAGGACGTTATCAATTCGTCGGAACCTTTTTTTTTTTTTTTTTTTATGTATGTTCCCCGATTACTCGAAGATGGCTGGACCGATTTGAATTTTGTTTTTTTTGTTTGAAAGGGTATACTTCCCAGGTGGTCCCATGATCATCAAGTCAGGATCTGATGATGGGATCCTGGAGAAATGGAGAGAACTCTTCAAATTTTATAGGCACACAAAGCGATTTAGGTATTTTTTGGAAGAGTACTTTCTTAGAGTGGTTCCATTTCAATTTGGTGAAGATCTGATGAAGAACTTCGGAGATAGGCAACGGAACTCCTCAATAAATGATAGCAAATGGACTGGGATTGCTGAAATCTCATCTCTGTCTATTGCTTACACCAGTTCATAACATAACATCACGCCAGTATGCTGTGAAGGTGTAAGCACATGTGAACCACTAAAAAGTGAAAAATAAAAACTTTTTCCAAAAAAAAACAACCGACTTCCAAAAAAACACTACAAAGTGAAAAATAACTTTAATTTCGGAAGGCGGTGACAAAAAATTCAAATACAGCTCCAAAGACACCGACTTCCGAAATTAAAGTTATTTTTCACTTTGTAGTGTTTTTTTGGAAGTCGGTTGTTTTTTTTTTGGAAAAAGTTTTTTTATAAACAATAAAGTGTAATGGTATGCATATTGCCAATATTTTGTAAACTTCGACTAAGCAAGCTATTAAAATAAGTGTGTGTAACAATTGGTTTTGAACTCTTTTATTATTTTCCAATGGGATTCCCACTTTGTTCACACCGCAGAATTTACTGTTGACGGTTGATTTAACAAAAAAATATACATAAAGGTACGGAAGAATGCAGGAATAAACGAACAAAACAACATGTACAATCTCTCTCTACCAAACATCACTATTCAAAGCATTGGTATTTACTTGGTATATCAGTTACCTTACTAACAAAACAGTAACGAATAAAACAATCACCAGCTAAGTTAAAAGCTTATTTAAAGATTACCTACTTAGTCACCTGTTAGAACATTCTTACCTCTCTGCCTTATTGAATAATGGTAAGGCTGTAGCTTTTCCAGAAAATTCCAGTAAACACCAAAAAAAATCCACCAAGAAAATTCCAGTAAGCTATTTTCGTCGTACATTATTACTCTCTTGTTCGCTATTATAATAAATCGTCGGGTGATATACACATTATATACGAAAACTCAAATTTGTGCATTTTCTCGATAGCGAATATATAGTAAATATTAGGAAAGTTACTATGTTCATCTCGTCTTTTCTTAACCACACACATTCAGGGACACATTCCTGGAAAAGATAAAGTATTAATTGATAAATACATGGGGGGGGGTGCCTTTTATTCCATGCTAATTAAGTTTTATAAAGTAATTAACGATCCATTTTTTTTCTTTTAATTTATTTATTGATATGTTTGACATGAATTGATACTCTATCTTAATTATTCATCATCATCATCATCATCATTTCAGCCGAAAGACGTCCACTGCTGGACATAGGCCTATTATTATTGTTATCTTGTAATTTCATATTTCCCGCATTTCATTAAATAAAGTCATTCAAATTCACATAAACATGTTTACCCATAGTGTACTATATTATACTTAAATTATGAGCGTCAATAATTTCGCAAAATAAACTTTTACTAGCAAACTATAATGTCAAGTAATAACATTTATTTATTCAAAGAAATAAAAACACAGGTGATTCAAAGTTAACAGTCCAAATTGTATCTTTATTCAGGAGCTATTAAAGCTTCAATCAAAATCAAAATCAAAATATTTTATTTCACATAAGCCTGCATGGGCACTTATGAAACGTCAGAAGCTAGGTGCACGGTTCCAATTTGTCGTTTCCTATGGAGAAGAGCCGGCAAGAAACTCCACGGTTACTCTTTTAAAAATAATTGGCTTTTACAATGTTTTCAAATTACAGTGATAATAGGTATGGGAGGACAGTGCAGGCCAGTCAATAAGTACCAGGTACTTAGAGGAATGAAAATACAGAATAGAAAAACGTCTACAAATCTAGTCTCTAAGGCCTACAACGTTCTCTCATTCACAATATGTAAAAGAATCTACCTATATAAAATGAATCTATTTGAACCAAGTGACATGATTTCGATGACAATCACTGAAAATAAATAGTAGGTAGTAAAATTGATGTATAATGTCAAATAATGACGAGAATATGTCAGACATTGTAAAAAAAAAATAATAATAAAAAGAATAAAAATTAACATTGCAATTTGGGAGCAGTTAATAGACTTTCACACGGTTTTGCTGTTAATGAGGTACCAGGGAAGCCACATGTGCAGAAGGAATTAATGCCAAACTTCCCTGTCTTCAACGTAGTCTTTTATCTTATAATATGCTTTTTTGATAAGGACACGTTTGATGTGAGTTTTAAACTTTCCATCGCTAAGTTCTGTAACCGACTTTGGCAACTTGTTATAGAAGCGGATACTGTTTATTAGAAATGACTTGCTAGTTTTAGTTAATCTAAATTTTGGAATCACAATTTCATCTTTACTACGTGTATTTAGATTATGGAAATCGCATCTTTTTTTGAAAAGACCTAAGTTTTTGCGAACATACAAGATATTTTCTAGAATATAAAGAGAAGGCAGAGTAAGTATATCAATTTCGTTGAATTTGTTTCTAAGAGACTCGCGAGGCCCCATTTTATAGATTGCGCTTGAAAACCCTTTTTGAGTTTATTGCGATCTTTTGAATTTTCATACTTATTAAGTTATTTATATATTTTCTTGTCATTTTTATTAACAGCTACGTTTGTTTTCAGGTGTAAAGATCAAAGTCATAAGTTTATTATTACATGGTTATACACCGATGTTGGGCAATGTCTAAAATAAAGACCTTATTTTAGAAAAAAGTGCTACCTAAACCATGACATAACGTTGACGGTCCCCAATTGCAACTGATTGATGAAGAACAGCTTAATGCCATGCACGGTCATTGCATTAAGCTGTTCTACATACTTATTTTTTTCTGAAAAAAGATATAGTGAACTCTATATTGCCTAGTAATGTTCATGATTCATTTGATCCCCTCGTTTATGCGCGAGAGCATATAAGCCCCTCACGTGACGGCACGCATGCGCAGTACAGTGGTGGTTGCGAGTACTCGTGAGTCGTCTCGCGCAGCTCACGCGGGTCAGACGTGTCGGAGAAAACGCGAGAAAATGAAGTTACCGGTTAGTTTCACGTGGAATTCAGTGACATTATTAATTAGAGTGATTTAGTTTATTTTATAATCGGTGTTCATGGAGTAAAAGCGGTTCAATGTGGGATTTTCGATTTTCATCTTTTGTGTGTGATGAAAGATGTTTCAGTTCTGCCCGCCCGCCCTGTAACATAATACGAGCTTTAAAACATAACACCGACATTATTTTGATAAAAAATATATTATTAGAAATTATTATGAAACAATTGGGCTTGTGGAGTATAAAAAAACATGGGGTGTCATGCTTCATTTATTATTCACATCATCCCCGTCACGTTGTTGTATTACGTCCAAATTATTTAATACTGCTCAATTAAGTAACACTGAAAGCTTTTTTCTTCAAATTTTCCTTTGGCGCCAAAGGTCATATGCACATTCTGGAGTTCCAACCGTACCCAAAGTAAAAATAAATGACTAGGCTAAATATAACTTTAACTCAAAAGCTCTTCATTACATTTCCTCAGATCTCGCTACTCGTGCTAGCGGCACTTAGCCAGGCGGTGTCTGTGCAGCCTGATGCCAAGAGATCAGTGGCCAAGACCTCAGCGGTCGAGATCCCGGTGAGCAAGAGTTCACCGGCCAAGAGCCCAGTGGCTAAAAAACCAGCGGCCAACCAGAATGACGAAAACCAGACAAGCAAGAGAGAGCTATATGAAGGGAACTTTGGGGAACGGAATAAGGAGGCTGCACCGAAATACGGTAAGTTTAAATTCAGTTTTCTTAATTTAATTAAATAGCGTCCTTACAATTAAAGCTGTGCCTGAAATCTCAAAAAATACCAAGAAACCAATGAGGCGTTATTGTACCGTAAAGTAATGCCCACCAAGAGCTGCACAACTTTTTTATCAGCGTTAATCGTAATCTAGAAATATATCAAAGGTTTTACCGATCCTGTGTTATGTAAAGTTTATTATGTAGATACATTTAATTGTGTGTTATTAGTAGTTCCATTACATTCTAAACAGGCTGATCTCTCATGCTATATGCTGATTGTTTACTTATCCATTCACCAAAAATAAGCTTTATTCTTGAAACCGCTAAACAATAAACCAATAGCTGCTAATAACTATCAGCGCTGTCAAACCAAAATATCAACACACAATTACATTGGGCACGTAAACACCACGCTGGGCGCGAAATGCAATCAAACCATTATCAAAACTAACCGATTTCATTGAAATATTATGCAGTGTTACTCACTACACGCATACAAGCGCGGACTTCCGTGTTGTCCCACATGATTAATTGAATTTGCTTTATCGACGATTTATACTTGGAATTTGAATTTAGCTGTTTTGAAAGCTCTAAATTGACTTTACACTTTCTGCCTCTAGCTGTCATGCATATATTATTATGGAAGAAAATACCGACGGATTTTGAACATTTGATTAGGAAAAGAAGAATCCCTTAACAATAGTGGCTGTGATAAGAATTGAAATTTCCTGTGGGTGCCTTAATAGGTGACTTGGGGATCTATCTCTTAATACAAACTGTCAAAAATTCGTTTGTCAAGCGTGGTGTTTCAGCTCAGTTTCAGTATCATACTTCTTTCGCCAGCTAAAAAAATGACTGAAGAATTTATTACTGAGGCTATCTGTAATAACTTCTTCAGTCGTTTTAGGACACCCAAGAGAAACATAAACGCCGTCGTTTCGTAGTTATAACCACATTCTGACTTAAACTGCCAAGTTTCAGAGATTATTTAGGTAATTAGGTACTATAAATGTTGAACTTTGTGCAATTTGCCTTTCAGAAGTTACAGCATCTCCTCCGAAGATTGAATATGCCAAAGAATTGCAAGACATGATTTCGGAGCAGTTACCAACCCATGTGAGTACATTTTGTTTTTCTATTGATCCTAGATGTACTACAGAAACAACCTAAATATATTGATTAACTTATTTTGTAGTTACCTGAAATAAAAAAAAAACGAGTGTGTTTAGGAAAGACGTGCGCAGATTCATGTGGTTATTTATTCAAACAATTACAAATTGATAAAAACTTTATTTTAATTAGGATAAGTACATAATTAATTTGTATTCAAATAGCAATGTGAACTGTGGCTTGTGGTAACCAACAAGTATTGAATTTAAAAAAAAGTATTGTTGTTGTGACGAGCACGGATATTTTACTCTATAGGGGGCATCGGACGACTCCTGCACTAGTTGTTAGTACCTACGTTAATACGTTATCGTGTCACTTTGATTTAGATTTTTTTGGAAAAATCTTTAGGGTATAGAAAAGTCCGCACACGGTAACTCATACGGTTACACACAGAATAACTTGTGAAATACGGATAAATGTCGACCATTTTGTATTTCATGAAATAGGTCACCACCAATTTAGATTTACTAGTTATCATTAACGCAGAGAACACTTCTTGTTTGTAATAACTTTGTCATTAAGTTAACTATACCTACTGACAATGAATTAAGTTAATTAATTACTAGAATGGAACTATTAAAACTAAGTATACAAAGCTTAAGTTTGATTGTGAGTGTGTAAGATTTACTCATCAATTACTTTCAAGTTCTATTATTATTTATTGCCCACTTTACTAACGTATTTCCTAGTTACTGTCTTGATAGTGCATGATTATATTACACTCATAAAGATGTCGGTTTATTTGAAATACTATTTGCAGTGGTGACACTATCAACGTACGTCAGGAACATTCAGTTTGTGATGAAAATACAATTACATGCCAATCGACCCTGTCCATTAATGCTGGTGAAAGGCGGGTGTTTTGGGGGACTGTCTTATGTAATTTTGACGTTCAAAAAGTGCTGACTCTCATCCTTTTTTGATTAATGACTTTTGATTTTGATTTTGTTTTTAAAATCTTAATTAGATAGTCCATACGTTTTGGGCTGGACAACCAGTGAGGTAATTGCGTACACACTAACAGTAGGAATGACTTACATTTTGACAGTTCAACAACATTCATTGCTTTATTAACGTTGTTGAGAAGACAAGTTTTGCAACACATGAAGCAATGGATCAGCAATATACTTCAAAATTAATCAGATTCAGATTGATAGTGTGTTACGCAATCAGGGTGTAGGTTCATCTTTCTGACTGACCGACTCCTTGATCATTTAAAAGTGCCTGCTATTGGTTTATTTGAAACTAGCTTTTGCCCGAGACTCTGCCCGCCTATGTCCTTCTCCATATTCCAGGCCATAATTCTGTCAAATTTCATGACGATCGGTTCTGCGGTTTAGGCGTGAAAGCCTAACAGACAAACAGACAAAGTTACTTTCGCATTTATAATATTAATCGGGATTAATGCTTTGAGTTTGAGTTTGATGCAGAATTTTATCTAGTGATTTTTCTTTATTGTGGTTTTAGTCAAGAAATCACAAAAGCCATCATCAGATGGCCAATTCTCGTAATTAAAAACTTTCAAAATCTAGTCGCAGTGTTATCTTGGCGACAACGAAATGTCAAAAACTTGTCCAAAATGTATGGAAACTCGAGGTATTTTTGACAGATTGGAGACTGAGATCAGACTGTCAACGTTTCTTAAAATTACGAGAATTGCCCCTCTGATATGCTGAATTTATTTGACTTAGGAAAACCGGTCCCTCTAAACACGATCATAATTATTTCAAAACTGAAAATCGATGACGAGATTTATTAAGAACTTATATTGAACATTTTGACATCCAATAAAGCAATAAAAGTTCTTAAAAAGCGTAACATCACGCGAACTATTCATAAGGAAACTTTAAAAAAATATGTGTTCAACAAAATGATGGCGGCGCCGGTTTTTTACGCCCGTCCAAGTACCGCCAAGTTTTATATTAAATTTCTTTGAACTTGGCCCCCGATGTTGAGGTTGTGTCACCCTCGCCTTTGAGGTTATGGAAGGATGTGTGCGTGTGATGTTAGAAAGATATTATGGTCGTTTATAAAGCGAAAAACAGGTTTTTTTTTTGCGAAAATTGACCGATAAAGAAATTTGACAGAGCAAGATAACTGAAACATAACTGGCGAAATGTGGGTGTTGTACTATAAATATACCTACCTCTGCCTATCCCTTTGGGGAACACAAGCGTACCATAATCAGCCTATATAATGTACCCACTGCTGGGACACAGGCCTCCTCTCTGTGAGATGGGAGCTGGCCGTAATCTATTACACGGGCCCAGTACAGTCTGGTAATGTCACATGTTTCCAACTTTTGCCTGTTGGACATGCCGGTTTCCTCACGAAATTTACCTTAGCCGTTTTAGGAGCAGAGAACACAAGCGTGATACTATATAAATGTGTATGACCCATAGATGAGTTCGTTTTTTTTTTTTGTTTTGATTGAATTTGAATACCATCAATAGTCTGTGTGCCCAAATAGATTATCTTGTGGTATGTTAACTGCGTCATACCTTGTCTAAAGCTGTTAATTTAAGTATAAAGCACATTCCAATTGGACGCGTTTCGTGCGATGACGGTATTTAGTCCGATGTCATATAAAATATGGCGCGCCTCAGCCTATTGTGCGAACTTCCATTCTCCAGTTCGCTAATGACATTTCCTAACAATAGCGTTTTCTAAATATTGACTGAAAACATTGCTGAAAGGAGACATGAAGAAATGTTTACTAAATAACTATACAAGAATAACATTGCAATTTCACTAACTGCCTGAACTGTAATTGTTTTGCAAGAGCATATTGCATGGAAGATCATCTGGAATTTGCCTCACCATTACATACAAGATTAGCATTCTGACTGACGGACAGACATTAACATGATTATGACATAGGTCTGTAATTAACGTTGAGCCATCTCATTGGTCAAGTGTAGTCATGATTTGGGTGAATCTGTTGACTGTTTAGATTTGAACATATGTGACGTCACTCTATCTATACTGGGTCAAACTAAATATGCTTGCACTACCTTACCCACGTGTTGGCTATCGATATTGAAAACTACTAAAAAATATAAAAAAATATTCTTTATTCCAACTTTGTTCAAAACTTTAAATAACACTGAAATGTACATGAAGGCACCTTAATAAATGTTTTGCTGTTTTTGGTTTTATCTTTCGGTGCTGGGGTCTGCTCTCTAAGCCCGAAATTCGTATTTTCGGCCGAAGTTATGGGCATTTATTACTCCATAAACAACACAATTTGACACTTGTCCTTACTCGTGTCGTGTTTTTGTTCCGTCCGAAAAAGTTAATTAATCGGGAGCAGAGTACATTCCGAAGTATCGAAGTACTTTTGGACGGATCCGTATCTTCGTCGAAGGACTTAGAGAGCCCCCTGAGCCAAGCGTTGAAAATCCAACAGTGCGCTTTTATTTAGGCTTTCATTAACATGTCTTCTAGTGTTAGTGAAAATGGAATTTCATTTAATAATATTAGGCAGGCATAACTTCAGGCTCAGTAAACTCCGTCCACGGGATAGAATTAATTTGTAAGCTAACTAACGAATTAATTATATTCCTAATTTATGTATGGAAATGGTATTACAATTTTGGGCGGCGTGTCCTTCAGTTTGTACCGGCCTCTTTCAAGGCTAAGTTAGCCGGTGTTGATAGGCCCAAAATTAGAGAATTAGCGCCTGTTTGCAAGGTAGAGAAGATTGAGCCGTGCTATACAATGTCAGTTGAGATTGACCCTGACTTTTATAAACTCTAGATTAAATATTTACAGTGTATTTGAAGGTTTACGCTCGCGACCATTATACTTTCGGTTAAAGAGAAAAATATATCTTCCAAACTAGCTGTGCCCGCGGTTTCACCTGCGTGGATGTCGTATTATAACTATCCCACGGAACAAAAAGCCTATGTTACTCCTTATAACATCAGCTATCTTCCAGTGAAAGTCTCGTCAAAAGCGGTCCAGCCGTATCGAACATTAGCCGGAACAAACTATCAGACAGATAGACAAACAATTTTTTTAAACATTGTTTCCTTTTTATAAGTACCGTAATCGTACCGTAAGCGTTTGGTAAAAAGCTTTTATTAAAAACAGACACTTCATTTTATTTTTGTATAGATCGTTGCTAACAGCGTAGTCTATAAATTATTGAGTTAAAAATATAATTGATTTTCATATAAAACCTACACAAACAAAACCTATCTAAAGCTAATAGTAAGGAATGCTATTTAAAAACACCACACATTTTTTCATTAAAACGTTAGCAAAATTAACTGAAATCATAATCTTGAAATGTAGCCGTTATGGGTTATTAACCCACATAATGTTGCAATGCTTGGGAACCGGGCCGATGTTGCCAGTATCGCTCTCCCACGATTGTCGTGCCTACTGCCATAATTAGCAAAAATATTTACTTAAACTTGAAAAAATATTTGAAATGTTGGTACCTAACGATTGCCAAAGAAAAAATAAGTATAATACCTAGTTCGTATACGCGAAACTACTATAGGTAAGTATTCATATTTTTTACTAAGTTTTTGCTTATTTCTATTATTTACCCGCAGTTTTACCCGCGTTAAGTTATATAACCAGCCTATAATGTTCCCACTGCTGGGACACAGGCCTTCTCTCTGTGAGAGGGACTGGGCCATAATCCACCACGTGAGCCCAGTTCGGGTTGGTGGATATCACATGGCTTCGAGTTTTTGGTTCTAGGACATGCGATGTTTTCGTTCACCGTTTTGAGAGCAGTGGTGATGAAAATGAATACAGAAAGTAAAATGCCTGGCTGGGTTCTGACTACCGACAGACAACTGGTAAGTCTGGGCCATTAGCACTGGGTCACCGCTGCACACGTGTAGATCCCACAAGAAAAACTATCCTTTGGTCACGATCTACCTGTGTGGCAAATTTCTTATGGCGTAAACAGCTAACAGACAGACTGTTTCATTAGCACTTTAATGCGGGTTGTTCAAAATAAATACCGTCGCCCCTGGCAACTGAGGGAACACGGGTGGGTTTTAGTCAGTAAAAGTCTGCCACGCCCTCCTGCTCCACCCAGAGCGGGTGAAGTTATTTGATGATTTCCCACACTGAAAAAAAAACTCTTTATTTATAACCATTAATTAAATTTAAGTAATAATTAGCAACTGTTTAACCACAAATTTTTGACCCTTACATCTCTTAACTTCAATCAACTATTATAAATAAACCCCATATTATTAGTATGGATATATGGATATAACCTGGATCGAGCATAGGAGCCTGCAACTGAAGAGGCCTGCATCTGATGAGCGATGATGAGCTCTGCAGACTGCAGAGCAAAGGGTCTTCATAGCAGTTAAATACGCAATAAGCAACCGCAAACGCAATAATATAGTACGTACTGTTCTGATTAAATGCCATAAAACAACCGACTTCCAATAAAACACTACAAAGTGAAAAATAACTTTAATTTTGGAAGGCGGTGACAAAAAATTCAAATACAGCTCCAGAGACACCAGCTTGTAGTGTTTTTTTGGAAGTCGGTTGTTTTTTTTTGGGAAAAAGTTTTTTTTTTCACTTTTTAGTGGTTCACATGTGCTTACCCCTTCACAGTATACGAGCGTGATGTTATGTTATGAACTGGTGTAAGCAATAGACAGACATGATATTTCAGCAATCCCAGTCCATTTGCTATTATTTATTGAGGAGTTCCGTTGCCTATCTCCGAAGTTCTTCATCAGATCTTCACCAAATTGAAATGGGACCACTCCGAGAAAGTACTCTTCCAAAAAATACCCAAATCGCTTCGTGTGCCTATGAAGAGTTCTCTCTATTTCTCCAGGATCCCATCATCAGATCCTGACTTGATGATCATGGGACCACCTGGGAAGTATACCCTGTCAAACAAAAACAAAATCAAATCGGGCCAGCCATCTTCGAGTAATCGGGAAACATACATAAAAAAAAGATAAAAAAAGGTTCCGACGAATTGAGAACCTCCTCCTTTTTGAACTCGGTTAAAAAGTATTAAATTATGATTGTTTTGTCATTTAAATATCAATTATTATCATTGTTAATTATTTTTCATCACAGTTATTAAGGCCTTAACTAACAGATTAAATATATCAAGTCAAATTTCAGTATCATACCTCTGACAGGCAGGTGATCTGATCACGATCTCTCGCGCGATAAACACCTTCAACCTCAAATACTTAATTGATGCAACAGCGATAGCAAGTGCGTAATACGGCTAGGTCAAGGTCGACTCACTGTAACTTGGGGTGCGTTTACACGCGGTAGAGTGACAGTCTAGAACTGCAGAAAGTAGGTTCCAACGGCCCTATTATAAAAGCTTAACATAGATCGCGTAAGTAATAGGTACTTACATTGCATGCTCATGTTCAGTGGTCACAGCCGCGACTTACGAGTAGTTGGTCGCACCCAAACGGCAAAGGCGCTTTTCTTTGTATAAATTATTTCATCACCACTGCTCTCAAAACGGTGAATGTAAACATCGTGAAGAAAACGGCATGTCCTAGAAAAAAAAAATCGAAAACATGAGACATCTTCCAACTCGCACTGGGTTTTGTGTGGTGGATTACGCCCCACTCCCTCTCACCGAGATGAGGCCTGTGTTCCAGCAGTGGGAACAGTTTAGACTGATTATGCTATGCTTATGCTATAACATAATTGAACCTATTTGCTTACCTTCTTGTGTAACCAATTGGGTAGAGCAGAGGGACTGGTTTTTTTGCTTACCATCCATACTTATCAGCCATCATTCACTTGCTTTGCTATACGTACTTATGCCACATGCCTTTTAAAAAATACTACTCAACTAGTTAGGTTCAATCGATGAAAAAACCTCTGCTAACACTTCCAATGTAATCTTGGTTTTAGCACTACTAGACTGTTAACTCGACCAATCTAAACGCACCTTCAAGATGGCAGCCGATATTACAAGACAGTTGCAACGATCGCCTTTCTATTACTTTTACAACCGCCGCCAAAGATAACCAGCCCAAATTACATTACAACATAATCTAGATTATCTTAATCTTCGCGAAACAACTCGATTACTGCTTTCAATTTATCTTAATCTTTTATTTTTATTTATATCATACAGCCATTTGCGAAATATCGGTCAGTGACGTAATCAATAGTGATAGGTTTTGGGCGACCTTTTTGTTATTCTATTATAGCATTGCTATCGCTAATGAGTTACGTTATTAGACCGTTGGTGTGACGTAACAGGTTAATGTCTGCTTACTTGGTTGACGATGAGCCAACAATATGTTACTATAATGAGATTATTGCAATCTTCAGTGTAATCTTTTATAAAAACTGTTCACCTACTGACCCAGCATATGTAATGTATCCAACTACCGACTTATTAATTGGAAGACCTATTAACAAGATGTTGTTCAGTAGGAGCCCGGAGTTTGGATTTGTGCTCGATTAGTGGCAATAGGCCACCACAGGCGCTCTCATGGGACATGGGACCTAAACATAGCTTGGCGCTATGTGGTGTACTGTAGCCTGTATGACCTCTGCTTTGCCCTTCGGGGAATATAGGCGTGATGTATTTATTTACTTATTTAACCATTTATGTACACACATATATAAACAGACATGAAGAAAAGAACAGAAAAATAGATACAGAGATGTGGTACTGTTATTCATGTTGTTCAGTTTTTAGGGTTCTGTAAAGTAAAAGGGTTTCAACGGAACCTTTTTACTAAGCCTCTTCTGTCCGTCCATCTGTCTGTTAACGAGTTGTATCTCATTTAAACGTAATAGGTGGTTGAAATGTTCACAGAGTGTGTATTTCTATTGCCATTGTACAACAATTAATAAAAATGAAATAAAGTTAAAAAATAACGAGGGCTTTATAAGAAACGTGTATTGTTTGTTAATTATGAAGTTAAATACTGTACGGTGATACGGAACCCTTCGTGTGCGAGCCCCACTCGATCTTGGCTGGGTATTTTTATTATTGTAGAACTAAATGTGCTGCAGACGATGATTTCATTAATTACTCTTATAGATGGATGCGGAAGAAATACGCCAGACCTAAAAAAGTTAAGAAATTTCCATGTAAGGCCCACGACCTAATCACATAAAACCCACCTTACATTTCGCACCCCCACTCACAACGTCTTCATGAACATTTCGAAGCAACTTTCATAAATCCTTATTGCTTTCCGTTTGGCTTATTCTGAACCGCGCCCGATTTCCTCCAAACTTGGCCAAAAAGAACGAGCCAAAGAAATTAATTAAAAGAACAACTTTTATTAATTTCAATAATACGAGTTTCGAGAAGTTTTGGGAAACGTCTTATTTCTGCTCAGATTTAGTGATGGGCTTTTGTCTTAAAAGTATTCATTGAATTATTCGGATTTTCAACATTGTACGGTTGCCTAGCTATCAAATAATTACTGCCATACGATATAATGATTTATAGATGGAATATTATTTTGCTGAGTTTGCAGTATAAAAAATAAATTAATAATCAATAAGAGATAAGCTTAAGTTATTGTTTTTTTTTTCCTTTAATTGAGATGAATTGTTTATTTTGTAAGTAGATCTTTTAAGACACGTCAATATTTTGTCGGTCAATCTGACTTGACTTGACTTGAATTTGACTGATCCTCAGAAGAAATGCCGAAACAAACTCAGAGGTAATTCTCTTCTTATTGAGACGATTTAAAACCAATTACAAAATTAAAGACATCTGTACATATGTCATTATGGTGAATATAAAATCATCAAGTTTACGTAAAAAGTTAACAACACGCCTTCATAAATTCCTCTCTCAGTACTTCTGTCAAGCCATGATGTCAATATAATCATCATTCGATCTTTGGCTCATCGACTATTCGATTAACAATTCCTAAAAAAAATATTCGTTTCAGCGTATTGTGGTCCAATCGTGATTAATTAGAGGCCGATAGCTTTTTACTTTGGTGTCCTGGTCAAGGGTTCCATGATTGATGAAGATGCGCGTCCTGCTCGATACGATTACTGTCCAAGAGTATGGACGGAGAGGAGACGAGGAATTAAATAATGCTGAAACTGTACGAGTATGTAGCTCTTGATGTAGTTGAATAAGATCTATCCCTATAATCTGTCTGTTACGCTTTCATGCCTAAGCCGCTGAGCCGATCGTCATGAAATATGGTAGAGATATAGCCTGGGATATGGAGAAGGACATAGGATTCTAAGGACATAGGATTTTTACGCGATAACCGGAATCCACGCGGGCGGAGCCGCGGGCAAAAGCTAGTATTAATATAAACTCACGAATACGTTGAGTGACCAACATGAAAATCTAATCCCCCTGGATTTTGACTATGGACAGTAATTCCATATCCTATTACATTGACGGGCTTGTGGCTAAGGAATAACAGCCGTGCAGTCGAACGATCAGGTGCAATGCTTGTCGCGATTGATCTGTGAATCGATGACCATGTTAACATACCAAGCCCCTCCGTGCTTCGGAAAGCACGTTAGGGTGTTGGTCCCGGCTGTCGTACGTGAATCTTAGACAGTCGGTGCGGGTCGTCAAAAGCCGGAAAGTCTGACAACCAGACTTATCAAGCGTATCGTATTACTCAGTAACTGGGTTGTGGTCAGATAGGAAGTCGCTCCATGTGGAATACTGGCATGCTGCATCCGGTTTGACTGGAAGCCGACCTCAACATAGATGGGAAAAGACTAAGCAGATGATGATCCTTTTATAAATTATGGAAGCACCCGCCACGTTCACACCCGGAAGCGAAACCCAAAGCAAACTAAACTAAACGAAGAATTGAACCTTATTTATTTATGTTTAAGTTCTTATTTCCTCATTACACACCCACTTGACAAATAGTAGGTACCTATTTACTTATATTCGTCTTTAAACTTGATGAGACTTGAAAATACCATCCTTTATTCCTGTGATTAAACTTGACAAATACCCTTTCACTGAGACGATCTCATAAACAAACTATTTAGTCTTAAATTGAGACTTTACGTGTTAGGACGAGCGTTGAGAATTTGAGACTAATACAACAAAATGAACAAAGTTGTGCGCGTGTAATTGTACAAGCGCACATCAAGTCGAGGAATGAAAAGGTTGAGCAGGTTTATGTAAACATTTACGTGACGTGTGAATAAAGTTTAGTGTACAGTAGGTACTTATTTTTTTCCGAATGCAATGTCATCCAAAAAGGTGACATTGAGTCCACTTCTTATGCAGATTTTTATTTTTTTCAGTTACTTGCTTCTGTGTACAGGAAGATTTACTGTGTCTGTTATTTCTATGTTAATTTAACAGGAAAAGAAAATAGTATTTGTCAAGTGAGCTGTGTCGTCATTTGTCAGTGTTTAACTTTGTGGTTGAGATATAGACTTGCAGATATTGAGTTCGTTCTAACTGCGGTGTTTATTAATCGTTCCTTCTCTTTGTGAGAAGATTATCTGCCTTGCTGTATGACAATAACAGATAGATAGTATGTGCGTGTTGTTCTGAAGACGGTTTACTTTTTTTTGTTGGTTCACTTAGCTTCGTGAAGCTTTTGGGTGCAAGGAAGTGGATGTTTATAAACTTAGAAGCTTTTGCCAGTGGTTTCGTCCGCGTGGAGGTTGAAAATCATTCCACGGGAACGTACTATTGGAATAACAAGTAGCCTTTGTATTAATTCAGGTTATAAACCAGCTGTGTGCCAAATTTCATCAAAATTCGTTTTGCCATTTTTGCGTGATTGAGTAATATTAATTAAGTAGGAATTAGTAGGATAGTAGGGTGAAGTTGTTGTACCTACTCACAAAAATAAGTTAATAAATTGGCAAAAGACATGTTTTTCACTTTTCTTGAGTAATTACTTGTTGAGATATCTTTACCTTTTTATCGAACTGCCTTCAAGAGAATTCAATTGAACCTTAGAAACGGAACTGTTTATGTCCATGCATGTCAGCTATGCATGGACAGTTCCGGATCTCTGCTTCCAAGCACCTCATCTGCTAATATTCGAACGTACTCATGTGTGTACACTTGTAACATTTCACTACTATCTAAATATCTAAGTTACTGGTACAGCTGTCCCTACAAGAAATGAGTCCACCTGCGCCCGCGCACGCAGTGAGAGTTGATCCACTAGTTATCTAACAGATACATGATCAGATCACACGTAATAGTGACAACCGGTTTTAAGACGCGTTTAGCTAATTATGTGATCCAAAACTACCATGGTTAAGTTAAAAACGACTCCAAAACGTTTGTTGGAGCATTCAAGTAACATTTGCATTACTTTTAAAGAATAAATAAATAATAGTGTAGTGTGGACTCTAGACTCTAGTCAACTAAATGGTGGACTTAAGATATCTACATAATGTTTACGATATCATCAACATCATTTCGGCCGGTAGAGGACATCTCTGCTGTCTTTCTTACAAGATGGGATTGATGGTAAATTGAGTAACTATAGAAATATTAATAACTAGCTGCCCGTCCCGGCTTCGCACGTGTGGGATCCCTAATTTTTTTCGTTGGATTCAATGTCAGGTTAATATATAGCCTATGACACTCAGAAATAACGTGCCTTTCTATTGGTTAAAGAATTTTCAAAATCACTTCAGGAGATCTAGTGATTACCCCCTACAACCTCACAAACTCACAAACTTTACCTCTTTATAATATTAGTATACATAGATAAAAGTTTGATTCACTGACCAATACAGTACAGTTTTAACTGATCTATATACTTAAATTCAATTTAAATCTCTTTTAATAAAGAAAGAAAAACAAACTTTATTTGATAAGATGTAAATTACAAAAAAAACCTTCAGCGACCACTGTTTGGTCAGGTTGTCCTTCGACATAGGCATCCCCTAGTTTTTTCTACTCATCTCTGTCACGAGCTACTCTTCTCCGTTCTTTTGGTAAGTCATCTTCCCATCCCTTGATTTGACGTCTCTTTTGTCTTTTTCCTTTCCTAGAATACCACTCTATTACGGTTTTCGTCCATTTTTCTCCCATTAGTCCAGTTCCATTTGAGTTTTTTTTATTTTAGCATAAGTAATTGGATTCAAACTAAAATCATCTTGCAAGAAAAATCGCAATTCGGTAAACCCTTCAATCTAAAAAGAGCCACCATGCATGTGTAGTCAACTTCGTTACCAATCCTATACTTACCTACTGACCGGCCAGATAACTGCTATAGGAAAGGTCGTGTCTTGATATTTTAGCATATACCGACCGACGCAGGAAAAGATGAAAGGCAAATTAAGATTTCCCCTTTCATAAGATAACTTCACATGCAAAAAGGTACCGTTTACCTACTCAACCTTTCCCTTTGATCCTAAAACCACGAAAATTAAAACATAAAATAATTAAACAAATCATCTTGTAAGGCAAAAGGAATATAAAAATAATTACGAAGAGCGTGTCCGAATTCCGGGCGGCCGGGAAAGGGTCGACGCGTTAATTTGAGAGGCTTAGGGCGAAAGCGGCCGCCATGACAAATTCACGTAAATACTTGGGCTGAGACTCGCAACGACTTATCGCTTCACGACCACAAAATAATGTTGTGACCACGAAATAAAAGAGAGCCACGAGAAAAAGTTTATTTATACAAGACAAATCAGCAATCTTTAAACACAGCGATTAACAAAATAATTAGTCGTTTATGATATTATTTTTTGATAAAGACGTTTCTTTTTTGGATGTACGAACGTAAATAGAGCAAAAGGAGTATATAAGGATACCCCCGTGGGAAAAAGGCATGAGCTTATGTATTTATGTTTATTTTTTATCACATTACTTAACATGTAAAGGTCAAACCCGCATATTATATCAATATCGTTCTGTAGTCAAATCTGACTAAAATAGAAATAAAAACAAATTAATATGTCGTCACTAGATAAACAATCTTTAACAATCTACGCATAACTTTATGTAATGTAATAATCATAAAGGGTCATCTTATATAATGCACAATCATTTCCTGTCATTAGTTTTCCATAAAAAAAATCGAGTGTGGTTTTATTTCACCCATAGCGCCCGAGTTAAAGATAACCGCATAATCTTAACCTACTAACCTAGAAAGCCTAAAACTTCAATAATGACCACAATTTTCGTAATTATAAATAGAAAAAAATAACGTAAATATAATTTTCTAAAACAGTTATCTAACAGTAATAAAATAGTGGTGGTAGATTGATGGACCACAAAAACATGAATTACATAAGAATTAATAATTCAATACTCGCCCTCCGGTTGGAAGTGCGGGTCATAAAAACGCCAAACTTGTGAGAGCCCAGCGATATATTTCTCCAAATATATGTATTACGTGTTATAACTTAGAACTTGGAATTATATCGTCTTGATCAATTATTGGTATTACTTGAGGATGTAGTGAATTACTTAGTACGGTTAAGCCCGGGTTGTTTTACGGCGTCTAGCCATACTTTAAGATCGCCCCAATTTTCAAGGTTCGGAGTAACTCACGGAGCAAGTACGTAACTTTAATTTGGAAATATTCGGCAGGGATGAAATTAATTACTTTTGTTAGCACATAAAAACTTACTGCTTTAGTATGCCCGAGGAATCTCAATACTTATTTGCGTAAAAGCGTAAACTCACGCCCTTATTTAGGGTAAAAGTCAACAAAATATAAAATTTTATGTTGCTAACATTTTCAGCATCAATCTACATTCAAAGTTCCCCAAAATTATCTTTTTATTTTGTGGTAGATTGTGGTCACAGTTACACGCAGCTCTGTCTGTCCCATCCCTTCAAGTATTTATTCTGGGCCGAGCCTTGAGTCATTAGACTATAATACCTTAACAATTAATTGTCAAACGTCACGTCTGACGCCATTTTACATTTCTAAATCTATCTCAAATTGTTTACGTCGATGTCGCAAGTCTTATCTATTGTTTGCAGAATTCTACGCTTTGTTTTAGAACTCAAAAGATTAAAACTATTTGCAAGTAATTTTAACTTTCGTAGTCGATTTGGTAATTTAATTACCTTTTGGCCTAGTATCTATATCAGTTTCTTTAGCAGGTAGCTATTGTGAAAAATAACTAGAAACTCAGTAGTTTATAGGTCGTTAACTATCGCTGGTGTCCCTTTTTGGCCTTGTGGACAAAAGTTAACTAACAGGCTCACACTTGGGTCCAATCTTCAGGAAATCAAATCACGGGACCTATTTGATTATTTATTACTTACACACAGTAAAATATGTAGATACAAGTATTAAGTAGAAAGGTATATACTGCTTTTTTCTTAATGATAACTTCAAGTAAATATATAAACTACATAGTTGGATGACATCTGTCAATATCTTTTATTGTTTCGTTGCTCGATAGTCTCATTCGATGTGACCATCACTACTATTACTATTAGCCTCATGTGATGTGACTATCATGTTAATGTCATGTGAGCTGACCACCACCACTGTTAGTGCCAAAATATTCCTGTAGATAACTCTGCTCTCACAAAGCACTGCGTCGTCTGTCGGTGCGTGTCAATAGCGTTTGAAACTTAGTTGCATCGCCCCCAGCCCCACATGCTACAGCCTACAACTCAAATATGAACCTACTGCGAACTGGAGCTACGTACTGCTAGAAAATATTTTTACACTATGGTGGCGAGACTTTTGAGGTCGTGGTATATGTGTTCATTATAATACTATCTTTAATATTCGTGGTAATCTGTTATATTCAATGCTCCTGACATTTATAGGAGGTTTGACTGATTCGTAGATCGCAATTAAAATTATTATCAGAAGTAAATTCAATAAATTATGTTAGGTAAATGTCAGTGAAAACATCACTGACATATCGGACACGCGGTTAGGAAATTATTAACAGTGGCAACACTTCAGTCAGTACCAATACCGTTTGTAGTTATGATTTAAACTTGTTTAACTTGAGTCGTCACTCCCAGGTCGTAGAGTTAGATGGCAAGGAATGTGCTGCTCGCATCCCGTTGCATACCGAGAGCAATAGAGCAGGTTCTGGGAGCGACAAACTCTTATGTATGCTTCAGGACAATTTTCATTTTCATTGGGAAATGCGACAAAGTACCTATCTATATAGAAAATCTTGGCCTTGTGAAAGTCATTTAAAACAGCTATAGTTGGACTGCCATCAGACCAAAATAGTTTGATGCTTTATAACTCCTAGATAAACATAACTCAGAGAACCCTAAAAATACAAAAGTAATATATTCTAAACTCCAATAAAAGAACAGAACAGACAGATACAACTTTCAGGGATAAATCTAAGGGAAACTGGTAACCTTCCCTAAAGGTCAACTGTCGGATTCAAACGGGTAAAACGTCTTCATATCGTGTGACTGTGATGTCCACGCCAACGACTACATTATGAAGTTCGTGCTACATCGCTGCTTCTGTTCCAGTAATCGCTTCTAAATGTAAGGTTCAGAGACAGTGGAATGTTTGTTAGGAGAGACTGCACTTTAGGACTGAAAATTACCAACTAAACATCTTGAATTGTGAACCATATCTAAAACGAAATACCTACCTTTCTACTATGTAGAGTGACTATACGACTGACTGACTGAAAGATGACAGAAATGAAATGATTCAATAGAAATCATTAAATATTACACGACAGCACAACCCGAGACTCGGGATTTCATGCAATGTAATCATATTATACCTAAGTATTAGTTATGTTTTAAAATATGCCCCAAATCCAACACATTAATAAATACTTATAAAGCTGAACACATTCAGTTTTACTTTCGCTTGAAGAAATACTTAAACTTAGATTATTCTAAAACCGGTATCGGAGAGAAGTTATCAGTGCAAATGGACCGCCCACTCTGCTACTTAAATCAGTGGAAACACACGGAGTATTTTCCTTGGGACGGACACTCTACAACCATTTGTAAAATGGAGAAAAGAAAGCTTTGAAGCAATGTTGATAAAAACGATGAATTCCTTTTAGTTTTCCCAATAAAAGTGACGAAAGTTCGTTTTAGGCAAATTTAAATTAGTTTTCATTTGGTAAACATACAATCTTTGAAAATTGGCTTTATTTAAAAGCCAAAAGGCCCCAAAAATGGCCGCCCTTCATAACTTGGAAGAGCTAGTTTAGCTTAGCGGTACGAACACGTGAAATACTTAATTATATTTATTACCTAAATATTTTTGATTTACTTGGTTACCAACCTAATTTCATAGAATTCCCCAAAAAAAGTACTATGTGCTGTTTGTACTAGTTTGAGGCTAACGTTCATCTTCTTGAACTCTTCCACATTATCCCAACTCTCTATTGAAAGCCGCAGCCGTCCCTCCCATGTCCCCGTGTACGCTCAAAGCAGTAAAACATAGCGGGCTCTTTTTTATGTAGGTGAGGTTATCTGTGCGCCTGTCCGCGCGTCCATCTCGTGAAGTAACTCGCAGAACCGACTACCCGAGTGGACCCGTCCGCGTCGTGTGCCACTCGGTAACAAGAGGGTTTAACAAATAAAGACGACATAGAGACGTGCAATATTTTTGCATTGAGATGCAATTAGTTCTATGTTAACAGGTAACAGACATCGACGACACTCTGGGGGGCTTAAAACCATGTACTGAGGTTACAAATACAAAATAGTTTATTGCTTTAACAAGATTTACTTCATAGCTAGTGATAGAAGTGTCCTTTTAAACAAATACATGTATTAGGACACTCGACTCTTCCGCAACTAAGATTTGTAACAGTTTGCGAGTCGATGTCGCTCTCACCGTGTAATAACATTGGATTTGATAAAATAAGGCAACAACATTTTTTCTTTAGGAAAAACTTAATTCAGTAGTAGGCCTGACCTTCAATGTTTTTATGGTTGAAGCATGTTGAAGCTGGTAACTGGCTTGTTTATTTTACAACATCGTACCCATTACCAACGCAATCATATAAAAGCTTTGCGCCTATCTGCGCAGAAACATCTCTAACGATATTATAATCCCGACATCTGCCAAATAAATCAGCATTGAAATGTGCTCATAATTATAAACATCTGTATCTGCAGGATGGTATCTTACTTCAACATTTAAACAGTACTTTGCAAGTTCAGAG
The DNA here is from genome assembly GCA_947359405.1 of Antitype chi. Taxonomy (NCBI): domain Eukaryota; kingdom Metazoa; phylum Arthropoda; class Insecta; order Lepidoptera; family Noctuidae; genus Antitype; species Antitype chi. The sequence continues at coordinate 20,871,811 of OX375819.1, forward strand.
ACTTTAAGAGAGATCCCAAGGGCATTCGTCGGGAAATCACTTTCAAAGAGATTATTAAGAAGAGATCGTTTCCATTTTTTTATGTTTAAGGTTTTAATAATATAATTCTACAATTAGATGAAACTATGGACCACACTGGAACAAACTCCTAACTTGCCTTTAATAATTATAAATATGTCGGTATCTTATGAACTTAATTGTTAAAAATACGGTTTTTGTGCGAAGATTGCTTCCTGTAAAAAACTAAATTATGAGCATAGTTGCATGTAATCAGGCAGGAAGTGGTACCTGGGGTATAATGGGTTGACTTAAATATTTATGTATGTATGTATGTACAAGCTGTGTGCAGGCCTATTCCATGAGAAAAAGATGGAAGTATAAACTCCTGCTTTCTTTATTTGCTCATTTTTGATAGACAGATACTACAGAACGCCAACTGCTACGATCCTATCATTCTCCTTTTGTTTCGTTTACATTTACACATCAGAGGGTAATAGGGTACATTACACCCATTTTTGAAAAGTGTCTTATTTAGATTTTAAAATGCTAATAAACCACTATAAAAAAACTTTTTTTATTTAATCGATTAGTGTCGTAAAAATGCATTTAATTTTTACGTTTTCATATTTCGCGCGTAATTTGATGAAAACGCTGGACGCAGTGGACGCCATATTGGTCTGTGGGTATGACGTCAGTTTGCTAAGTAAACAAATGCGCTGATATTTTGTATGATAATTGTTTATAATTGAGTTTAAAAAATGAGTTATTATTCTACTTATCGTTGGTTTGCTGTTCCTGAATGTAAGATATTATTTCAATAAAAATTACTTTGGTTACGAAAATAATGTAGGTACAAAGTTGTTCAATTGACACGCTGTATGACGTAATAACATGGCGCCTACTATTTTATGGTGTTCAAAAACACTGAAATCTTTGAATTGAATTTTAAAACGTATTATGTTATTTCATGAACTAATACTAACATTTTCCGACTACTTTTTGCCTAAGCTATCTCAATATGGAGTAAAATACCCTATTGTGTAACACACTAACAGTAGGACCGGCCTTCATTTTGACAGTTTAACAACATTCATTGCGTTATTTACCTTGCTGAGCAAATACATTTTTCAAACATATAGATAACATACTTATCCTTCGAAATCAATTAGATTCGTCAGGTGCGAGTACTACGCACATAACCTTTCTAAAGAACATCACCAATCAATCATCACTTAATACATCCTTCTCCTGCCAGGGGTGCGGGTTGTTCGAAAGAGATACCGCGGCCCCTGGCACACAGGCAACTGAGAGAACACGGATAGGTTTTAGTCAGTAAAAGTCTGACATGCCCTCCTGCTCCACCCAAAGCGGGAGAAGTTATTTGATGATTTCCCACCCAAAAAAAATAACATATATATATATAGTATACAACGAGTAACATAATTAACGCAAGACCTCATACACTCCAATTAGAGCATTGAGTTAAAAGCATAATACGATGACCAAAACTATTTTTTTAAAGCTAACTAACTGATATTATTAAGAAAAACGTGTCGACCCAGGCATTACTTTATGCATTTAAAATTTTGTTTTTTTTTCTTATGAGATAAGATTGAATTTTCTTTTGCTCAATCAGTGGTAGGTGTGGCAAAATACATGCTTTAAAAAAAATACTTATATTAAAAGTGACTGAAATCGATTCAGTAGTCAATTAGGAACAAACTACTTTCAGGTCTTGCGTCTATTCTGTTACACCTTGTATACCTATATCCTTCTAGGTGCACTAAAACCTGCCTTGTGGAAATACCTCTCGTCTACTTTTTTTCATCCAATCAACGTGGCCAAACCACCTAAACGTACAATTTTTAATTTTTGTCACTACAATATCTTCCTTTAAACCGCAATGTTACATTACATCAATCTGACTACACTTTTCCCGTGTATGTTGGGGTCGGCATCTAGTATAACCGGATACAGCTGAATACCAATATTTTACATACAGCGACTGCCTATCTAACCCCACAACCCAGTTACTGGGTTACACGATACCCCTTGGTAAGACTGGTGGTCAGACTTTTGGGCTTCTGACTACCGGTAACGACTATCAAATGTCTACGAATAACACGTTGCATTTATGTAACTTGAAGTTTTCTGAAATGCAAATCATTTCCTATATAATAATCCGAGTACCACTCAATCCTTTCGCCCAGAGAAAAGCAGAGGACATCTGCCCGTTAAGATTAGACCATGGTCTTCTTCTTATACGGTATTCCGAGTGCCTAGCAGAATACAGAGAGCATAACACTTCCAATTAGACGAGATCGTTATCTCGCAGAAGTTTACAACAGACAGAGATGAGTTGCTGAGAGAGCATGTTTTTACTACCGAAGTTTCTAAGTTCCCGCGCAACATTAATTTTAATCTCGGAATTAAGACAGTTACCGCGGTAACAATGATGTATTGTACTGGCAGATAATAATTTCACGGGTGCAAAGTACGCAATGTACATGATTTATATTTTTAATTTTGCTTTTAATGAGTGAGCCGAGCTTTATGTACGGTCGATTATTTTGTTAAATAGTGGCGATAAAATTTGCACATTTTGGGGATACATTGCACTATACAATCATGTGAATGCTCTTTCAAATTGAATGTTGGTATTATTAAAATCTCAAATGATAATAAATTAATATTATTGGCAGTTACTGTTGTCGCACTAATCAATGTACCTTAAATTCATAATTTATTGTGCAATTATTTTATTCGAATGCGATTTTAAGATTTCGTCGTGTAAAATATACCCAGTTTCCAAGTCCATAACTTTTTTTTTCGTTACTCATTTTCCTTTTCCTTCCAAATAAATAGACAGCCTAGACAAAGACAGACTTTTTAAAGAACTACCTAACCGTACTTCACTTTATTGACTCTCATCTCTCTTTACTTCAGGACATAAAACAAAAAAATGCCTCTTCCTCACGCAAAGTAGTACGTGACTTAAACTCTTACACCTCCACTTACTTAAACCTCACTAAACCCTTGGAATCCGGAGGGAAAATAGCCCCGCTGCCCATAGCCCCGGTAATCCGCCGCATTATCGGCTATGACGGCCACGATAGCCCCGCGACTTTATTGCCCGACGTCCGGCAATCTACTCGCCACGCCATTTTGGTGTGACGTAACTAGGCATAATATGTAGTGAGACGTGTGTTAGATAAAATTCTGTGATTACTTTAACTCACACACTGACTTATTACCTACTTGTTAATATTCTAGGAAAATCGTATACTTAATTTTAAAATGTTTGTAAATGTGTGAGCACCATCATTTATATCTACCTAATTGTTCTGTCATTGCTTATTTTATTCTTTTTGGTTATTGTGGTATGGTAGTTTTATTCTAGGTACATCGTTTTCACACTTAATGATATCATTAATGTATGAAAATATTGTAACACTAAATGTTATACAAATAGTCGAGTTTTCTCATTTGTACCGCTTTGATATTAAATGGCAACCACAGATGATTAGTAATTATAGTATATTTAAGTAAGTACAGTACTCATGGGTACAGTTGCTCATATAAAGTAAAGATGCCGCAGTTGATCACAATTAAACCTTCGAAATGTAGTCGCGATCCCATCTCAGCGACAATTAATGTCAAAAACTGAAGTAAATTAGAGGATTTTTTGACAGATTGAGACTAAGTTTCGAAAGCGAACGTTCTTCAAAAATACGGGAATTGTATAATCTAAAACCTGTATAACCTAAAACGTAGTACTGTCAGTCAGAGCCAGCCCATATTTACCGCATTTGTGTGAACACAGTGTTTGCACGTCGATGATGCCAAGATCAATATTACTATGTTGACTGCCCACGAAAGTAAAGACTCATTATGCACATTCATACCAATGTGTTGACCTCTATGAAAGCCATATACCGATTAATGAAGAGATGTCTGTATAATCGAAAGACCTCAAAACTTTTGCAGCTAAATATCTATGCTCTATCTAAACTACCCGCATATTCCCTAATAGGTACTGATACGCCAACAATGTATGCAGACAAAACCAATAACTAGACTGAAACTAAAACAATAATTTATCTACTTTCAGTTTTAAATAGTGTAAAATCGCTGTGTTTATCGCGGGAACTTCACGCCGCTGTGTGCGGTGTGCGATGGTCGGTGCAGTGAATTTAATAAATTACACAAACTTCGTCTACTAGGTTCGGTATGCATCGGTGTATTGTAGGAAGCTTTACAATCATGAAGAATCCGAGAGATAAAACAGAAATCCTACTCTATACAATACATAACTGAAAGCTAGCGCTAACGCAACAAAATGCGTTATGTTGTTTGCACCTCATGTCTACGACGTTCAATCAGTTTGCCGTCGACAGACAAGTTATTCAGGAGATCTAGCTTACCAGCATTATATACCAAAATACTTATTTCATACTGGTGAGGGTCTAAAACCAGCAACTGCAGTGATTTAAGTCTATGTCGAAAGAACGAATAAAATGAACCGCTTTTCTGGCAGCAGTGCAAGTCTTTTCAAGAAGCCTGAGCTAGGAGCAACGACTAAAGTTTCAGTATTTCATAAGTTTTCATTACACGGTAAATAATTTGAGCAGTGACTTCTGATCCCTTTTGTGGAGATGGCGATTTACCGCCCCGTTTGTAGACTTACGAGCTTGTGATTCGGGCAGGATCGGGTCAATTCGGCGCGATCCGCCATAGAGCGCGTTTTGCATATTAACGCGTGTCGGCTGTTCACGCACTTTTTGCGCAGTCCGCTAAACAGTGGTAATGTCGATAGATGACTTCGTATTATTTCGGCCACAATCGTGTTACTTCGGGTATTGTTTTGGGACAGGGTACTTCTTTAAAATGGAAAACGAAATTTCAGGCAGAATTTAGATCCAATCTAATTGCTAGGGCCAGACGTTGAGATGGGTAACGCTGGTATTCCCTAAAGGCATAGGCTAAGGCTATATATACTATATGCAAGTACCTAGGTATATATTTTGTGATAGACTCTTTTGAGGCCACGTTTTAATTTGTCTCAGAAGCAAGATTTTGCTCTTAATTGCCAATAACATGTCCAAATAACCTGAAATTAAAAATTAATATAGCTACATATTAACAGTCTCTAGAGCCCAATTTGAGACCAACTGTGTGAAGACTAACATTAATAAAAGAAAAGAAACCCTCCCCACGGTAAATATAGCAACATTACGTAGACGGCGAAGAAATTGTTTCCCCAAACTTGGACAAAACAAACACTGTGTTAAGAAATCAGGCGCTTTATTAAGTTTTTTTTTCCACAATTTAATCTCAAGTTTTATTTGTAAAGAGTTATGTGTCTGGTTGTGAGTTTAGATGAAATTGCCGAGTTCATTCTGATGAAACACGAAATAACGTAAAGTAGTAAAAACACAAGATTTGTGTCTCTATTTCTTACTATATTAAATTCTTATTTGTCGAGGTGTGCCAAAATTAGATTTTTAATATCGACGCTTGCCGCTACAAAGAGCGTAGCTCCAAATCCCATTATTTTGGCAATTAGTAAAAAACTGTTAGGCCCTGGGCTATATTCACTATTTCATAATTACTATGCGAGTTTTTGAGTTTTTAAATAAAATTATTATTAATTATCGCAGGTTCATTCCAATGGTAATGGAATTTTGTTCATCTAAAATTCGAAAAAATTGGCACGAACATGAAATGGTGGATAAAGCCCTACTTATATTCAGTATCCCATATAATTATGAAAAACATAAGGAATCACGAGATTTTGACATAAATTTAAATTTTACGTCTCTAGAATACTATTTCTTCGGTTTGTTTACACATATCAACGGACTACCTTTTGATTCCTATCAGGTGAATATATTTTACTTACATTATTAGTTATCATATTTAATTAAACTCTCCAAATCAAAGTTTTATAGAAATAACTACTAATAGCTAAATGAATCTCAATTGAACAAAAGGATTAATGACAAGTTAAGTAATTTAAAAAAAAGGTTATATCATGAATTTATGATACAAATTAAAAAAAAACTATTGCGTGTAAATATACATAAATCAGAATATTATTCAATTAATTGAGCGAAAAGGTTAGCAATCAACAACAACTTCTGCAACCTACAATATTTATGTTGGTGACATTATTCAAGTGCTCATTGATGGCTTCCACTTCATCCTCCTCATCAGTTTGAGGAATTACTATTCGATAATCTGAGATTCAGTAGTGAGTATGCAGCATGAACACATATTTTGTTAGGTACGTACATCAAGAGCTGGCACTATTTTTTTTTTTCTAGGGCGTAAATAAAACAAATGTTTTGTTGTTGTGTTTTACCCAGTTTTTCATTCGAGATGTTTGTAGTTATACCAAGTTTGCTGTCGTAAAGTACAATAAATGTGTTTTATAACTCGGTTTTGCTAAAAAGTGATGCCTAGCTGTTAGCTTTTAAGAAAAGTTTGGATAGGAAAATCATTATTTTCACGATAGTACAATTTTAAATACACAGATCCGTTTGTAGAGGAAAGAGTCGGTGAACTAAGAGATTTTATGAAACCTATTAATTTAATATCTAGCTTAACTTATGAGGTAATTTTGAAAGCCAAATGTATTAATTTACCTGTAAACGTTTCTCAATGATGAAAGGATTTTAATACCAAGCTATAAAATCTAGAAATTGCCTAAGATACGAAATAACTTTCGACCAATAATCCTCGATCTCATCATATTAACATAACTGTTACCAAGACACAGTAGCCCGTTACTCAAAGTTCACACAGCCATACAAACGTCATACTAGCGTCGTATAAGTGTCGTATTGCCACATACAGTAATTAAAGATTGTTAGTCCATTGACGCGGTTGCCACAGACAGTCGTTTCCCGTAATTATCGACGACTAGGTAACACTTCACGCTCGATTTACGTTATGTGACGGGTACAGACATAAGTGAAGGTGGTGTCACCGTAGTTAGGTTTGTGTTACATGGGACTTATGACATCCTTACCGAGGGGTGTCACGTTACCCAGTAACTGGGCTGTGGAGGTTAAATAGCCAGTCGCTCCATATAAAATACTGGTATTCAGCTGAATCCAGTTAGACAGGAAGCTGACCGCAACATGTTTGGGACTTATGACATAGCTGGCGACAAGTTGGTGTGATATTTGAAGAAATATGAAGGCAACCTTCTGTCATGTTGACGAACGCGACGGTCTACGTACCTAAGTACCAAAATTAATTTTGTATTTTGTCTGTGGCCTTTTTATTTTACTTTCGAGTACAAACTTTGCAACGATAGCTCCTATTATTTAAATCTTTCTCTTAATTTATCTAGTCAATCCATAACTCACAGGTATTATTAGATGTTACAAATATACCTTCACCCCGTCTTTCCATGAAATGTATGCGTGCTGTCATGTTTCTTGTTTTCAATTGGATTCCAATATCTGAACAGACAGCTCGACTTGCCGTTAGGAGCAGAGAGAGATCGATGTGGACGGAATGGTCACCCATCCAAGTTCTAACCGCGGAAAGATAGCTTAAAATCATCACCAGTTAACTTAAGAGCCGTTCAATCAAATATGCTAAGTATTTTCCGAAGTATGTTGGGGTCAACTTCCAGTCTAACCGGATGCAGCTGAATACCAGTATTTTACATGGAGCGACTTCATAACTGATCTCCACAACCCAGTAACTGGGCCCGACCGACCCTTGCTCGTTGAAGCACCAGCCCGCGCCGCAGCTGAGCCAGTACAGTTAAATTTTCCCTACTAATAATAATGCCAATATTTTGATCTAGCCTGTCCCCACTAGCTGTCCCCCTAACAGTGACGCCCTGAGCCGAGGCCCGTACCCCACAGGGGGTGCCCTCAGCGTGCAGTCGCCTAGTATATTTAAGTAGTTTTTAAGCCCTGGCTGGAGGCGTTAAGTTAATTCTTAATGGCAGCCCCAGGAAAACCCGATTAAGTAGTCACGGCCCCTCAAGGTCAACTACGAGATGCCTGACAAAAAAAAAAACCAAGTAACTGGGTAACACGAAACTCCTTGGTAAAACCGGTTGTCAGGCTTTTGGGATTCTGACTAACAGTTACGACTGTCAATGCGAATGGGACCATGAATGGGAGCGGGACCAACGGCTTAACGTGCTTTCCGAGGTGCGGTGGGGACTCCATATGAAATATATGGTCACTCATTCACGAATCGACCACGGCAAGCGTAGTTTAATCCTCCGATCGACCCGTACGGGTGTTATCATTTAGCCACGAGCCCCTCCGATTCGATAACCTAAGAGCTATAAATGTTCTTAATAATCTAAAAACAACATTTTCTAAATTCCCCACAATCAAACAGGAAAAGTCCACCCTTAACTATGATATCTACACGAGCTACGAGCAACATACACGAGTCATTCATGTTTCCCTGTGCGATAAATAAAGGGAAGTATTGAGTAATAGCTGTGTAACACGACGCGGACGGCGCGCGGCGGAAGGAGCTCATAGCGATACAATTTACTTGTATTATCCTCACTGTACGACTTGAAAGGGAAGTGGAAATGAGGGTATGTCTATGCGTAATTCCTTTGAGCTTTATTATGGGGCTGCAAACTGACAAGTGTGTTGGGTCAATGATCTATGAACGTGAAAGGGAGATTTTGAAGTACTTAGATGAGCTTTTGTTTTACTTGCTGATGGTCAATCAAAATTGAATAGAAGGTGATCGTCAATTATTGTTTTCTTAACAAAATACATATAATTCTAGCAACATTTTCGTTTAATTTGTTAGAACATAGGTACACGTTGCATTTCAAAAATTATTTCAGCAATATTAAATTTTTTCTTACTTTATTCATAGATTATTCAGTAATACAGATTAATAAAATATTCATAAAGGAAATCTCAATGTTCTCCTTTCTATTCCAAGGGATATTCATTCGCGCCTTATATTAATAAAAAACAAAAAGTACCAAGTTATTTTGCACCAGAAGTTATGGAAAAATTGGACACAAAAAAGTTAATAAGCAGAAAACCCACGTATAAAAAGGGAACAGCAACGGGCTCGGCAACTTTCTACCGCAAACTGCCTATGATGATCAGTTGATACATACTTATAAACGGTATATTCGAGAGGCGCCTCTCTTTCCGCTTACAAAATTCGATATTTTCTGTCGTGAAAATTTCCATCATTGAAATGATGGAAATTTGCAACCCGCTTGAAATGATGGAAATAATATAAAAAAACAATCTAAAAACTCTGCCGTACATAATCCCAGACATACCAATTACATAACAATCCTCTCTCAGAAATTGATGTACGTAATACACATGCCTGTAACGTGCACAAAAGTATGCAACAAACTTGCATGCCATTGTGACATTCACCAATCTAAAGTGCAACCGCCCAACAGCAGCATATTTTTGTGCAAGCATAAGTTTTGTCTTTTCGGCGTTTTCTAACTTATTTCTCGCAATCAGACGCGCTGATTTTGTTATTTTATCTGTACGTGACGTGAACGTATTTGTGTGAAGTGTTCCTTCTGTATATTTCAGTTATTGTGTTCCATTTATAAGCAACAAGTCAAAATTATTGTGTAGAAGTTAGCGAACTGGCCGGCGACAAATCATGGCTCCGTGGCTCTTCGTTATGAGAAAAACGTAATATCTGTCAAGTTAAATTTTTTTGTTAAGTAGACTTGTAGCTTTGTAGCTATATTCAAGTTTATATCTATTTTAGTGTTTCTATTTTCACTTTTATTAGGAAAAGTTCAATAGGTCCAGTTTAAATTAAAATTGTAGTTGTTTGAGAAGCAAAAGTTCAACAGTTTCTGTAGCATGTCTTCCATCCTAGCATTTTTCATTACAATTTTATAATATTGCTAAATCGTCAATATTATAGAACAAAATGTAACAAAGTAGAAATGTGTCACGTTGAATAAAGCTAGATTCCATGTAATCTCGCCATCATAACCTACGCACAGCTTAGCGACCTGTTGCATACAACTTACTTTTATAACTTACACAAGCTATCAAAACAACTTAGAAACACACTTAAGTTTTCTTTTACTCATCTTAATTTTTCCAATGAGACGGCAACACCTGTGGACTAAATATTATTATGTGCTCAACATTAAAAGGTAAGTAGCTTTTATTATTTTTATGTAACTACTGCTATCGATGTATTTGTGATTTTTATATTGATACTTGGTGCATTAATTCTAATAAATAATTATAATATTAAACCTTATAGTATCTTAACTATTATAAATGTGAAATTAAGTTTGTTTGTTAGGCTTTAACGCTACAATTGCTGAACGGATTTCGATAAATTGGGCACACAGACCTGGGTATGACCATAGGCTTCATCTCATCCTGGATCACGGATGATGTCGCGGGCAATAGTTAGAACAAAATGGATGGATTAAACCGTGTATTACGAGAGCCCTGTTCTAAAGATTTTGAAACATACGTAGGTTTTAAAAACAACGGAAATAGTAAATGTCTCTAGTTTCTCGGATAGAAAGTAATCATAAAAGGTCGTTATAAGTGCATGTGAGGGTTACACAAGTTTCTGTGAAATTAAATGAAATGTTTATGATATGAAATGCACTGTTTATTTCTGTATTTCTTTCAAGACACGGCAATATTTTAAAACTCGATGTTGCCAGTATAGATGTATGAGGAACAGGGTGTAAAGTTCACTCATACTCTATAGTAAAGGGAGGATCCTCCGACCAGACGGGTGTTGTGTCTGGTGGGCAACTGCCCGACGGTTGATGTCGGGATGTTGTACCTATGCGAGTCGCGCGGTAAACTTTGAAAGAGCCATTGCAGCTCTGAGTTCACGTGTCCCAACAGACAGTATACAGTCAGTATTATGTGAAGGTTTTAGCCAAGATATATGAATTAACTCTTACACCAAATCATAATGCTTTGTTCCCTAATACATACTGTCTAATTCAATCCCACTCAAGACAATGCCGAGAACAACCCCAAATGAATTCAAACTACTGAAACATAGCCGGATTGTCGACAAGAGCTCGTCGGTCTCAACACTAACGACCCCTTACTATGCATGGGGATGGCCTATTACCGGCCACTGATGGCTGTACAACCGGCGTATTATGACGTCATACGCGTTATGTAGCCTATCAGTGCTTATGGTGTTTTGTTGAAATTGTTGGGGACTGAACGCTGCTGTGGCGTGGGAATTGTGAGAATTTAGCGTAGTCTGTGCAGCAGTCGAGAATTATGTTTGAGTTTTGTTCCAGCTGCCCTTGCGTAGTTGGAACACCTCTATTTCACAGAGTGTGTTTTGTGTGATTTATAAAAGTTAACATTTGTGACTGTGATTTGTGATCTTCGAGGGTTCTTATTTGATTTCTACGATTGTGTACCTTTCGAACACTGAAAAACTGTCTTGCAACTTAAAAAAGTTCCGGTTGTCAGTTAACCCAGAAATCATGGTGCGTTAAATTTGCATTTCGGAAGTAGTGGTGGCCCAGTGATGATAGCCGCGACTTACTGTGTGTAGGTTCTGGGTTCAAACCCAAACAGGTACTTTACTTTGTGTAAATTATTTCATCACCACTGCCTTCAAATCGGTGCAGGAAAACATCGTGAGGAAACTCGCATGTCCTAGAACCTAAAATTCGAAAACATGTGATATCCGCCAACCCGCACTAGGCCTGCGAAGTGGATTATGGCCCACTGCCTCTCACAGAGAGGACGCCTGTGTCCCAACAATGGGAACATTATTGGCTGATTATGAAATGGTACCGTTTCCTTCCAGGAGCGCTGATATTACTCTCACAAACGGTGCTTTGACTGGCAAATATGTCATTTAACAGCAGTATTGGCAATTCCTACAGTTTGTGAGGCTAATACGTGGGAAGAAGATCAACAAAGAAGAAAAAGTATCACTAGTGATTTCTGTGGTTGTGTTCTCCTGCCAGTAAGGCAGCCACCTCCGTCTGCCAAGAATTTCAATAATGCATCTAAATTGATAGTGACTTCGTAAAACTGCCACAAACTTTTAAACCTCTATAAATTGTGGAAGGTTTACGTGCAGAAGAGTTGGAGGCTGTCCAACACATATTGCAAGTCATCATAATAAACGTCAGCGTAGATTATGTACTGGTGCTTTGCGCTGCTTAACGGTAACCGGGATTGTGGCTGGGATGTGAAACATTACTGCCACAATCAGTTACTTGACTGGCTGAGACTACTCTTAGAATAAAAAGAGTATCTTCTTGGCTCTTCTCCATAGAAAACGACCAATCAAAACCGTGCACCTAGCTTTTACATTTTATTTCTGTCTATGTAGGTTTTCTTCTGTACGTGGAACTCCTCTCTCTAAGCGGCTACACCGATTTTGATGATTTTTTTTGTCTGTTTGACGGTGTTTCTGGATGGTTTAGATTCATAATTGGACCCGGTAGGTGGCGCTCAAGATTGTGGTACTCAAGATTTTAAGTCCACTGATTTTTTGATAAGTGGCACTTAAAATCTTGAGTAAGAAGGTTCAGGGCAATTTTATTTCCCATTTTTTCATGTCAAGTCAATTTTGTCTCAAAACCTTTTTACTCCATTTAAGGTTTAAAATCCAAGATTCAAAATATTTTATTTCACATTGTCTGACCATAAATTTTATGCAGAAAATTAGGTTACCAAGTCAAGGAACAAAAAGAAGATTAAGACAATTAAGTTTCATCAATTTTTAGACAAAGATGTGACACGTGTAAAATTTCATCTTATTTTCACGATTGGAAATCCTGCAAGCAGAAGCAGATTTACTGTTATACGTTAACCTATTATTACCTAACCCTAGCTTGTTCCTAGAGAACCCTAAAAACCGTGGTTACGTCTCGAACAAGATAGGCGACAGGAAATTGTTTAGTCAGAAGCTCGTGAAGGTTATGTGAGTAATGTTATTGGCGCAAGTGTCTGAACCAGCGGCCTGTGGCAGCCAGCGAGATAAGGCGATTACTGGCATAATAATGGCACGGGGGAGAACGGGTCAGAAGGTCTAGTTCGAATAATAGATGTCGGGAAAGTAATGCCTTTAATGTTTACACTGCTGTGATACAGACCTCCTCTCTGTGAGAGGAAGTGGACCGTAATCCAGTACTAAGGCTTCAGATGAAAGCTCCAGGAGTGCATCAAATTAATATTAAAGCTCCAGGAGCGCGTCAAATTAAGACGAAAGCTCCAGGAGCGCGTCAAATTAAGACGAAAGCTCCAGGCGCGCGTCAAATTAAGATGAAAGCTCCAACAGCACGTCAAATTAAGATGAAAGCTCCAGGAGCACGTCAAATTAAGATGAAAGCTCCAAGAGCGCGTCAAATTAAGATGAAACCTCCAGAGGCGCGTCAAATTAAGATGAAACCTCCAGGAGCGCGTCAAATTAAGATGAAACCTCCAGGAGCGCGTCAAATTAAGATGAAACCTCCAGGAGCGCGTCAAATTAAGATGAAAGCTCCAGGAGCGCGTCAAATTAAGATGAAAGCTCCAGGAGCGCGTCAAATTAAGATGAAACCTCCAGGAGCGCGTCAAATTAAGATGAAAGCTTGATTCAAATTTTCTTACGTTTTTTGCAGGTCAGTGCTAGGTTGTATGTTGATTAAAATTCTATTCGCAACTGTAAAGGCATCTTCAGACAAGTGCGACGCGACAGTCCGATGCGACACTTGTAGAACATTTTCCATGAAGCTTTCATGGAAATAGTTAGACGACAGTCGCGTCGCGCCTGTTTGTGGGAGCCTTAAAACTATGTATTCATAGAATTATAATCAATAAAATCATCAAAGCAACCTCTAAGTTCATTTAATTCCAGGGTTATATTGATGATTTCATCATTTCAGCCGAAAGACGTCCACTGCTGGACATAGGCCTCCCCCAAGCTCCGCCACTTCGACCGGTTCTGTGCTTCCCGCATCCAGCGGACTCCTGCGGCCCTCACAAGGTCATCGGTCCACCTTGTGGGAGGCCTTCCAACTTTACGTCTTCCGGTGCGCGGTCGCCACTCCAGAACTTTTCGACCCCATCGGCCATCTGTTCTGCGTGCAATGTGCCCTGCCCACTGCCACTTAAGTTTGGCAATTCTTCGGGCTATGTCGGTTACCTTGGTTCTCCTGCGGATCTCGTCATTCCTGATTCGATCACGCAGGGAAACTCCAAGCATAGCCCTCTCCATTGCCCTTTGGGTGATTTTAAACCTTCTTATGAGGCCCATTGTGAGCGACCACGTTTCGGTTCCATATGTCATCACTGGCAACACACACTGGTCGAAGACTTTCGTCTTGAGACACTGCGGTATGTGGGACGAGAAGATATTGCGAAGCTTCCCGAACGCTGCCCAACCGAGTCGGATTCGACGATTGACCTCTTTCTCGAAGTTGGACCTACCTAACTGGACAGTTTGTCCTAGGTAAACGTACTCGTCCACAACTTCGAGTGCAGCGCCTCCGACCGTCATGAGAGTGGGTGTTACACGGGCATTAGATATACGGATAGACGGGCATATTGATGATTTAAATGATTATAATTATATTAACCCATATTTGTTACGATGTCGAGTCATATTTTGTCAACAACCAGCCTGGCACTGACCAGCAAATTAAGAAAATTTGAATTTCGCGGGCAGCCGTGGAGCTACCTTGAGCCGGATTGGTGGACCTCTCGCTCTCCAAATATTGGTTCAATGGCATCAATTTGTTTCACCCTTAGAAAACAGAGCTTGTCTGCGTAGGTCCAAACACGAAGGACAACGTAGAATACAGTTAATAGGAAATCTAAACTCATGCAGTTGCCTCTGCACACATTTTAGCATAACACTGGACTAATTGGAGCTTTACCTTGCAATTCGACTCCTGGTTTTATTAGGATTTTTAGCCAACTAGGCTTGTGTACCAATGAACCTTCGGTAGGTCATCATTCTGTGTCATTGTAGCTGAGTGAGAGAATGTGTCGCCAGTGAAGAGAAATTTACTGGCGCGAATTAATACTAGAAACATCACAATCTGCTCGCGATGAAAAGTTAAATAATGCTTTTAATATTAACCTTGTTTTTGACTGTTTAGTGAAGCGAGTACTTCAATTTAAGCGTGTATTTTGAAGCGAGATTTGCTGGGTAGTATTTAGAGTATAAATAATTACTTATTTATTTGACGACGACGCGCGATTTGTTTCACAAAGGAAACTATTTATTACACTCTAAGTATCTATATCTAAATGAAAGGTTGTCTTTCCTATATAATGTAGGCAATTATTACTCATTAACCTGGAGGCCCACACATTTGCACATTAAGTTTACTGTAGGACGTTTGACCACGAGCTTCACTAGCGTGCGAAAAAAAAAACAATCAGGTATAGAAAGCTCCAAAATCCAAATAAAACTTCCCACTTAAGAGCAAACCTTGCTAAAAATTCTATTGGTTTCCAAAATAAATCAAAAAGCTTCCTATCCTTAGTCCATCTGTAGATGCTCACAACTTCACAAGTCACAAGCAATACGTCCGTAAGTAAGGTTTAATGAATGAAATTGACGGTTCTTATCAAGCGGAGTGTAATGGACGGAGCCTCTACATCTGTGTATTAAGTACGGCCTCCTTTTTATTTCCCGCCGGGAAATCTTTCTGTCGACGCAGTCCTCACTCGTTTGGGGACGTATTTATAGTATGAGAAAAGAATTGGAGTAAATGTGCTAAGCGATTTGTTTATATGCATTGTTTATTCAGATCACAGCTTTACTTTATTGGTCAACTCCTTGTTTAGGACAAGGAGATGGCGGATGGAGTAAAGCTTTGACCGAATGGTGGTCAAGGGTAGGCGAAAGAAACCAGGGTCGTTCAATAGCGCGTTGAGTTGATGATATCGCCAAAGTCGCGGGTAACACCTGGTTGAGGGATGCAGGAGCCGAGAAGTATGGCCAAAAAAAGGGGTGCCCCCATCTAGCAGTGGGTAATTCCGGGTCAAAACGATGTAGATGATCATTGTGCAGTTTATCGAAGAAATTAGAATTCAAATACCTGTCTACTCTTGTGATTGTGTTGTTTTATTGACAGTCCTCCCTTAAACAACCGAATCTTTTTATCTGTAGCCTTATTTTTCCTTTTGAATTTATTAGAGCTCTTAAGGCTCTGCTATAGAGCCTTAGCACATGTTATACATAATAACTTAAAAATAAAATACCAATCAAAACAATTATCCATAACGAAGCCAGACTACACATGTGGCCCTCCACTTTGTTGCTTCGTGATTTGTGTGCCAATTGCGTAAAAGTGACTCTCTACTTAGTCTCAGAGACAGGAGGGGACAGGCGGGGACAGGCGAGGACAGGCAAGACGAAAATATATATATTTTATAATGTCAGCTGTGATACACTGCCGGAAGATACTAAACGTTCGTTATTGTATTTATTTTTTTACCTTTTACGAGGATCAACGTGAGGGAAAATTGGAGAGACATTTTTTATTGATGTTAGTAAAATATATTTTTTCTGTCGTATGTTCTTGAATTGTGTATACATGTTTAAAAAAATATAAATTTCGTTGGAAGGTTTTTTTAACACAACCTCTCTACTCTTTCTCTTTGGGAAGAGGCCAGACGAAATAACTACAATGCCTTGGAAGCTGGGTAGGCCTTTGGTGTGGGATGCTACCTGAGTCGACACCCGCGCGCCAACCCTTCTTCTGAGCACGGCGGGCTATGTTGGGGTAGCTGCTGCAGGTGCAGGAAACCTCAAATGGCGCAAATATAACAATCTTAATGGGAACTATATGTTTGAGCCATTTGGTGTTGAAACATATAGCTCCCATATAGGGCTGTGGGGTCCGAGTGCTCATCGAGTATTTCCTAACATCGCCAAGCGATTGGCCGACTCTTCACGTGACCAGAGGACTGGCCTATTTTCAGGTCAAATAATCAGCATTGCCATACAACGTGGCAACGCTGCCAGGCTTTTGGGTAGTTTTCCCACTGACAGCGATGCGGACGAATTCTTTGAAGCCCAGTGAGCTCTTCCCCTTTTTATTTTTACTTTTATTTATACATAATATATTTATTTTAATATTAGTTTGTATATTATTTAAAATGATTAAATAAAAACCTCTCCACTATTTTCAATCGAAACAAAACTCAACAAACATCAATGATTTATTTTATTCTGCTATATGGCCACGATTACGAACATCTTTCTCATTTGAAACCTTTCCATCCACTGTCAGGTGGGTATCGTCCCCTCTGCACCATTTTATACCGTTTGTCCACCCACCACCGTCAACGAGGAATGAAATTATCCGAACCCAGCGTGACGTCCCGGTGACGGTCGTGCGGTAGACACGCAGCCATAGTAAATGTATGCTTCGCTACTTTGGCCCCGTCATCTCGTTCTCGCTGACGAGGTGGTGGACACACAGCTTTAGTTACACCATATCAATTAGACAACAGCCGATTCAATGAAACTTAGTCTCCAAAAATCTCTACTTAATATTATAAATGCGAAAGTAACTCTGTCTGTCTGTCTGTTACGCTTTCACGCCTAAACCGCTGAACCAATCGTCATAAAATTTGGCAGAAATATAGCCGGAGATATGGAGAAGGATATAGGCTACTTTTTTTTAGTGATAAGTTGATAACCGACATCCACGCGGGCGGGGCCGCAGGCAAAAGCTAGTCTGAAATAAATTCAACAATTATCACAATTTCCATTTAAACACTGGCTTTCAAATTCACTAATATTTAGGCCCCAAAATCTACGCCATCCAAAAATTTGCCCAAACGAAGCCGCACCAGTCATTAACAGAGCTTGACGCGACAAAATCAGCATTTCAGCTGGATTAGTGTCGGTCACTCCAACTAGCTGTCTGGGGACTACTGGATATTATTGTGTTACACTAACGCACAGTTTCTGGAACGAATATGAACAAAAACTTTGTATTATTCCATACAATAGACTTATCAACAGACAATCGTATTGCTTCACTTGTGTTTAATTTCACCACGTTCATATAACTTTTTCAAGAAACCGTGACTAAAATTAACGAATGCTGACTCAATTTTGTAGTGAAAACCCCGTAATATGTCTGGTAGATTTGTGTAAACTGTCTAAAGCTTCCTGCAAGATGTATGTTTCATAATATTTACCTAAATCATTCCAATGGTGTTGAAAACTTGAAAGCTTTTGCCCGCGGATTCACCTGCGTGGATGTAGGCAAATTTCCCATAGAAGTGTACTACCGACATTATAAGTATATTGTTTTCCTCTTTCCTTCAATTTTATTTAACTTGATGGTACTACTTTATTTGTATTTAAAACTATAGATAGCGTGGCTTACTATTTTAAACAGCCCATGAAACTGTTTATAAGATAATTGACTGATTGGCCTGTCAAAAACACGCAAAGCTTTTTCTATCCTTCCGCGTGGCCGCGTTATTTTTCTAATGGATGCGGGTTCGAGAATTTATTCTGAAAGGTCTTGTATGTAAATTCATTAACATTGATATTTATTTTATATAACAATAAAGAAATCTCGATGCTTTGTTTAGTCGTAGAACCGTGATCGGTAAGCTGCGAAGCTGGAGCGGTAGAAAGAAAGAAAAATGATTTTATTGGCTTTACAGCTTAAAGAACCTTAAAATTATAAATGAAACTTAAAACAATGATAATAAATGCCAAAAGGACCTCAGCTCAGCATAATGTCAGATGAGAACACAAAGTGTACCTACCACCTGACGCTAATTTAAAAAACAAAGTGTAACTACCAACTGACGCTGATTTCAGCTGCAACCCACAAATAGGGGTACCTAAATAATTAATAACAAGCATATATACCTACTCATCTCAACCGTGCTCTTCTTTTCGAGAACTTACTCCTTAACTACTCTACTCTACTAACTTACTCCTTAACTACTCTACTCTACTAACTTACTCCTTAACTACTCTACTCTACTAACTTACTCCTTAACTACTCTACTCTACTAACTTACTCCTTAACTACTCTACTCTACTAACTTACTCCTTAACTACTCTACTCTACTAACTTACTCCTTAACTACTCTACTCTACTAACTTACTCCTTAACTACTCTACTCTACTAACTTACTCCTTAACTACTCTACTCTACTAACTTACTCCTTAACTACTCTACTCTACTAACTTACTCCTTAACTACTCTACTCTACTAACTTACTCCTTAACTACTCTACTCTACTAACTTACTCCTTAACTACTCTACTCTACTAACTTACTCCTTAACTACTCTACTCTACTAACTTACTCCTTAACTACTCTACTCTACTAACTTACTCCTTAACTACTCTACTCTACTAACTTACTCCTTAACTACTCTACTCTACTAACTTACTCCTTAACTACTCTACTCTACTAACTTACTCCTTAACTACTCTACTCTACTAACTTACTCCTTAACTACTCTACTCTACTAACTTACTCCTTAACTACTCTACTCTACTAACTTACTCCTTAACTACTCTACTCTACTAACTTACTCCTTAACTACTCTACTCTACTAACCTAACCTTACTCTTTTATTTTAAATCTACAAATTAATGTATAGGCCTTGCCTTTGTTAGGCTTTATTGATTCTAAGAAAAGGAGACAGCAGTTGTTTCCACGCAAATAGTCGTGGAATAAATATAAGTTATACCAAAACCAAAATATCGTTCATGAGCAACAATATACAATAGTGCTTATTTGTATGAGACAACATCTTTTCAGCCAATTTTATTGTAGATGTCTGCTTGTTTCATCTAAATCAATTTCTGAACTCGACCACCAATATAACGTCTTAGTCTTCAGCCCATTAAATCTGCGCACATACTCATTATTGATCAGTGAACATCCAAAAAATAACTCTACGCTACCGACTGAGTTCCAACCTTCTAATATTGATGATAAAGTGTTTTCTTCTCCAGCAAATCTTCGGCGTGCGGCTGCCCCAAATCGCCAAGATATCGGACGTGCTGAGTGGGCATGGTCCGTCGTTTGAGGCGGCAGTCGCCAAACATCTGTATTCTCCTATATCCGTGTACCATACCAAGGTAAGTTGCTAGATCCTAAAACAAAAATGTCTGACTAATATAAACTAAATGGCTGGGGATATAAATTAATGCGACGCTTAAAATCTTCATTATTTGTTTTCTGAATAACTACTTTGAAACAAATATACAATCAGCACATACGTAATATAATTAATACGTTAAACATATTGATATACATAAAGATATTTTAGATAATAGTAGACATAAATTAGACTTGCAAATTTCACAACCAATATTTCACAAACGCCACTAATATATTCTATAGAATATAATCATACATCAGATTTGGCATTAGTAGTCAATAGGCGAGTTAAACTAAGCTCATAAACACTAAATACCGCGACTGTGCCAAACCGATACTGATTCAAATACTGCTCGTGCCAAAACTACATAATGCAATTAAATCATCCCTCATCAGGTTTATGTACTGAAGGTAATGTAGATAATTGCCTGGAACATTTTTTGTAACTCACTTATACAGCTATTACTTTTACCATGCATTCGGTACAATGTAAATATTTTATGTCGGATATTTAAAAATAAAAATTGCCGCTCCATACATTTTGACTGCGTAGCTATTTCACCTTTCCATGAAACAGCAGATTTTTTATTTGATAACCTAAGATATGCTACGTCTGCGTCTACGCTAGGGTGTCTAAATCATGTGCTAAATTCATGGTTACAGATTGTGCGTCGATTTCCTTGCTACCTTGTAAAAGTGATACACTTTGAATACTAAACTAAAGCCTCCAGAATATTTATCTTGAAAATAAATAACATCAATGCTTGGCAAATAAATGTATGAGCTTATTAGTAATATGCTCACATTGTACTTATTCACCCCATTTTTTTTATTGTTCAATTATTTTAAAGACAACTAACGTGTACATATTTTCTCTCCAGCTCCCATCACCTACGTCGGTCGAAATACCCACACCAGCAGCGTCACAGTCAGCCTACTCAAATTCAAAGGCAAATAAACTGCAGGCAGACGCAGAATATGAACAGAAGCTGCAAGAAGTTCCAGCAAGAGGGGTAAAGCTACCAAGGCCAATTGTACCGCTCTATGCTGTGAACCAACCCATACTCCGTTTTGAAGCGCACCCTCAATCTTTGGAGTCTGGGCTCTCTCGTCAGCATGAAAACCTTCCTCAAGAGATCTTCCGGCCATACCAAGTGCATACAAAGGACATGCCTCCATTGTTCCCGATATATGATCAACTTGGACCCTTCAGATACCCGGGCCAGGTGGTGCCATCGCAATATTTACACCAGAATGGAATATACCAGATTGTTTCAGTTAGACCTGACTTTGGCTTCGGTAACCAGGAAGGACCCCGTGACAAGAATTATCCTAATCAAGAAAATCACAACCAGTTAAAAGCCAGCCAACCTAACCTGCAGATCGAAATACCAGTGCCTAAGCAGGTTAGACTGAGACATTTCAAGTAGTCTAAGAGTATTCTAAAAAAAAATGATTACGAGAGATAATAGCATCTTAAAAATGCCATAATAACTTAGAAATGGAAAACCGCCTTACTCTAACTTGACTACTAACTTATTTATTTTCTGTTTCAGGGGTACCACGCACATCCGAACGGCGCTGTTAGTTTTGCAAGTTTCTCTCATAACTTACCTGTCAACACGAAGTACAAAGCATCGCCGCAACCACAATCTGAAACTTTTCATCAAGCACAGTTACTATCAGGACCGATCCCTGTTCTGCAATCACCACAAATTCAGCCTGAAGTCATGCTGCAACCTCAGGAGCAAAAACTTGCTGCAGTGAAACAAAAATTCCAGATTCCAGTGATGTTACATAAACTCATTCAAGACCTAGAAAAGTATCAACCAGCCTATCAACAACAACCACATTACATTCCTTTAACACAACAAATTCAAAATCAACCCAGAATGTTAAATGCACTTCAACAACATTTAATTTTCCAAGATCCTCGACAGTTACCTAATCCTCAACTTATTCAATTGCAACGCCTACCTGCTTTCAAGCCATTACCTCAGTCGCTACTTTCACCTGAATTTTCTTTACAACAAACCAGCCGGTCACCAGTGATATCAGAACGAACACCAAGACCATTTAGTTACGAAGATCAGTCTACACAAAATCAAGAAAACTTTGATTTACCATTAGAACCAGCATCGACACACCTAACCCCGTTGCCTCCACTAAAACCTAATTACAGCAAATATGTGAAACCCTTGGAACAACAGTCTCACACATTACCAGTTTTCCTGCCAACACCATTGCAACCGCTTTCCACGTCCACTCCAGAAGTACAAGCCGTTTCCGATCAACTTATATCATCAACAACTATACAACCTAATGTAAAAGGTGAAAAATACTATACGAAACAACCGATACAAAAAGAAACCCACCCGCAGCCGCAGCCGCAGTCTGAAATACCTCAACCGCTGAAACCTGAAATAACTCACCAGTCACAGCCAGCAGTTCGACCTGCACCGATACAATCAACAACATACCTGCCGTTTGTTACTCGTGAACCACAATCAACATACTTTCAATATACTACTTCTCAGCCTGTATATCAGTCAACGATACGCCCAACGTCACCACGACATGATGTTGTGATTCAGCGACAAGAGATTAAAGAATTATTTTATGAACCATCTCCTCAACCTTTAAGCTCACCCCATTACCAAAATCAGCATCAGGTCGCTCCTCAGCAAGAACAGGAAATACACCATTTGCGGACTCAACCGCGTCATCAATTATTCGAACAGTTACAGCCTCTGCAATTCCAACAGGAAATACAAGAGATAAATTCCCAACAATATCAACTTGAAGCACGACAGTCAAAATCTCTTGAAAAACAGGATTCAACTCAACAAAGACAGCCTCAATACTATATCAGTCATCAGCATTCCTACCCATTTCAACTACGGCGTTTCCAACCAACATCATTGCAGGGTCAGCAATCCAAACTAGAACAACAGCAACAGATACACCAGGCACAACAAAAACAACATAGATCAGAACAAGCACATCAACATGCACCAGAACAAGCACAGCAACAACAACACGAATCAGAACAAACACAACATCAACAGGCACCAGAACAAGCACAGCAACAACAACACGAATCAGAACAAACACAACAACAACATGGATCAGAACAAGCACAACAACAACAATACGGATCAGAACAAGCACAACAACAGCAATACCAACAACATTTGGATACCAACAATCAAATCCAGATATCCACTCTTAAACCCTCTCAAGATACTGAGAAGCAGACTGAAATGGTAGAAATTCAAGAACAGCCAGAATCTCAGCCCCAACTGCTGCAGCAGTCGGATCTTCAGCTAACAACAGGAAAACCTGAGGAGCAACCAGAAAATTTATCAGAGCCTACTCCTAATGAGGAGCAACCGGACTTGGGTCCTCTTCTTACTTCGTCGGATCTCCCTCAAATATATGCACAGCAACAACAGCTGGTTGCCCAGCCTGAATATAGTCCACTTTTGGATGTACCATCTTACTCAGATGTGCAGTATTTTGGAAAATTCGCGCAGAGTTTATTTGGTAATCACCATCATTAAAAGTTGCTCATTCTGATAACAAAATTTATATCGAAAACTATTTTTGTATTAGAATTAACAAAAAAGAGGCTTGTATTATATTGCAGAGAATACCAAAAATGAACGCTTCAATGCTCCTGAAATTATTTTGTTTCAAAAAAGTCTTGGCGATAACTTTTGCCTGTAAATAATATAATAAGTGAAGGTTATGTACATAAAGTGTTAGTATTATTGTTATGAATATTGTTATATTAGCTGTGGGTGATAGAATGTGTCGTGGGACTGATGGTGTGTGCTCGACTGTGATGCCATATGTTTATATACTGAGACTTGTATCGCTTCTTTTAATAAAGTTGTGTGGAATCTTGTTCGTTCGTTTGTTTTATTGCTGGATACAGAATAAAGCAAATTACTAAGTTTACTTTTGTAAACTGAATTTGATCATGTTAGTGCTTTTACACAGGCAGCAATGATTTTTTTTTTTCAAAAGAACTTAGTCTTACTTAAGATTTAAAAAAATATCCACTTATAGGGTCAGATGATATGCCTTCCGTTGGTATAATATAATAATTTACCTTCATGAAACCTATAGTAATGAATAGAAGAAGAAAATTAACATAGGACCTCTGAAGAATGTACTATGAAATATAATTTTCCTTTGACTACCAATCCTTTATCAACAATCACTATAACAAAGAAGAGTTTAAACACAGCCTATTTTACGATCCCCAGGTTATCCCAAAACACTTATAACAAAGTTAACACATAAATATTAGATAATACAGCCTCCATCCTCACCTCATCTTACTGAGTTATGTAATCAGCTAACTTGCAGACTTTACTAGCTCTATCTCAGGTTATCTCGTGATTTATTTGTATCATAATACACCTGAAACATTGTTCCATGAGCAATAAATCGTTAAAAGTACAGAGATTACTACAAAAAATTTGGATCTTAGAAAAAAGGGAGATTTTTTGACTTCAGTAATGTAAAGAAAAAAATGGTTGTGAAACCGCTTTTAAAAAGGTGCCTTAAAGGTAAGGTTTCGAAACTCTGCCCTTTTTAAAAATGGCGTCAATAAAACAAACGAGAAGCTATGGCAGTCGAATGTAGCATATTTTTTCATCGCTTTAACATGTTTGCCGACGAAAGCAAAGCTATTAAACGTGCAAAATAAAGGTAAATAATGTGAATATTAGAAAGGTTGATAACGCTCTCGCAACAATTGGAAAAATTCGTTGACATCGAACAAAATTAAATTAAAAACCCGGCATCATTAAAATACAAAAGCGGAGAGAAGCCACTTCGTCTGCGTCAGTCTTCATTTGTTTCTGACAGCAGACAACTCAAACACAACAACTCTTTTATATATACAGCTGAAATTGAAATTAAATAACACGCACTGGTTGATTTTTCATCGCCTAACTAGCCTTGGCTGACTGGTGAAGAATTCCTAATTCCTAAGAGACCTTTGGTCCCGTGTGGTGCCGGGCGTAAAAGAATAGCATCATCCCATTTCTTCCAGTGGGTGTCGTAGAAGGCGACTAAGGGACTTACTAGAGAATGGGCAGCAGCATTCTCTATGCATTTTACCACCATTCTGCGATCGCCAACCCGCCTGCCAAGCGTGGCGATTATGGCAAACCCCCCCAACATGACAAGCACAAACAGTAAATGGCCCCTAGTGCCCGGCGGCCCACCTACCCTTGGCTACGGTAGCGGTCAAGGCCACGGTGAGGCAAGGGGTGCGAACAATCCCCGGAAGAGATCCGGCTACCACAATCACCGAAAACTGGACCTGGCAACATATAACACGCGTACACTCCGGACCGACGAGAAGATCGTCGAACTCGAGGAAGGATTGAGCAGGTTACGGTGGGATATAGTAGGACTATCTGAAGTCCGACGAGAGGGGGAGGACTCGATAATCCTCAAATCCGGTAACTTGCTCTATTTCCGGGAGGGCGACCAGCAGTCCCAAGGTGGTGTCGGGTTTATCGTCCATAAGTCCCTTGTGAGCAACGTGGTGAAGATTGAGAGTGTGTCGACCAGGGTGGCGTTCCTTATACTCAGAATATCCGCAAGGTATTCGCTGAAGGTCATACAGGTTTACGCCCTGACCTCGTCACACCCCGACGATGAGGTGGAGACTATGTATGAGGATATTGCCAGAGCCATGCATGGTTCCAAAACTCACTTCACCGTTGTCATGGGGGACTTCAACGCGAAACTAGGCAAACGAAGCGATGATGAGCTGCGAGTGGGGCAATTTGGAGTTGGACGTAGGAACCACCGGGGTCACCTACTGGCTAGTTTTATGGAGAAGGAAGGCCTCTTTATGATGAACTCCTTCTTCAAAAAACGTGAGCACAGGAAGTGGACCTGGCAGAGTCCTGATGGTGCAACCAAAAATGAGATTGACTTCATTATGTCGACGAAGAAGCAAGTATTCAATGATGTATCTGTGATCAACGCGGTGAAAACTGGTAGTGATCACCGTTTGGTAAGAGGCACATTGAATCTCAATATCAAGCTGGAAAGATCTCGACTAATGAAGACTACGCTCCGTCCAGCACCGATCCAAGTCCAAAACTCCGAAAGCTTTCAACTCGAGCTCCAGAATCGTTTCGAGTGTCTAGGGAGCTCTGTGGACGATTTTAACGATGGGTTCGTGGAAACTGTCCATACGGTCGGGTCTAAGTTTTTCAAGACCCGTCGTATCGACAGAAATAAGAGGCTCTCTGATCCTACTTTGCAGCTCATGAAGGAGAGGCGTGAGATGGTTCTGCAGTCTTCAGACGACGCACTCGAGTACCGGCAGCTTAATAGACAGATCTCTAAGTCCTTGAAAAGCGACCTCCGCCGCTTTAATACAGAACGTATTAAAGACGCGATAGAGCGGAATAAAGGCTCCAAGGTCTTTGCTAGGGATCTGTCTATTGGGCAGAGTCTGCTTACGAAACTGAAGACCGATGAAGGCAGGATCGTATCCACCAAGCCTGAGCTGTTGAGAGAGATTGAGAGGTTCTATGGACAGTTATACACGTCAACAAGAAACCCCGTTACAAATCTGGCTAACGACCCAAGAGCTAGATTGACCCGACACTATACTGAAGATATCCCGGACGTCAGCTTGTACGAGATTAGGATGGCTCTGAAGCAGCTCAAAACCAACAAGGCGCCGGGTGATGACGGAATTACGGCTGAGCTTCTGAAGGCCGGTGGAAAACCCGTTCTTAAGGCCCTCCAGAAGCTGTTTGATTCCGTCATACTCGAGGGCAAAACGCCACAGGCATGGAACAGAGGTGTGGTGGTACTTTTCTTTAAGAAGGGCGATAATGCCCTTCTTAAGAATTATAGGCCCATCTCACTTCTGAGCCATGTCTACAAGCTGTTTTCCAGAGTCATCACGAACCGTCTAGCGCGCAGGTTTGACGACTTCCAGCCTCCCGAACAGGCCGGGTTCCGTAAAGGCTTTAGCACAGTAGACCACATACATACGCTGCGGCAGGTTATACAGAAGACCGAAGAGTATAACCTGCCTCTATGTTTAGCGTTTGTGGACTATGAAAAAGCCTTCGATTCGATCGAGACATGGGCTGTACTGCAGTCCCTCCAACGGTGCCAGATCGACTATCGGTACATCGAGGTGTTGAAGTGTCTGTACGAAAACGCCACTATGTCAGTCCGACTCCAGGACCAGACCTCGGAACCTATCCTTCTGCAGCGTGGTGTTAGACAGGGAGATGTTATCTCTCCGAAACTCTTCACTGCTGCACTGGAGGATGTCTTCAAGGTTCTGGACTGGAAAGGGGCTGGCATCAACATCAATGGCGAGTACATCACTCACCTTCGGTTTGCCGATGATATAGTTGTCATGGCTGAGACCATGGAGGACCTCAGTACAATGCTCGATGACCTCAGTAGAGCTTCCGAAAGAGTGGGTCTTAAAATGAACATGGACAAGACAAAGGTCATGTTGAATGCCCGTGTAACACCCACTCTCATGACGGTCGGAGGCGCTGCACTCGAAGTTGTGGACGAGTACGTTTACCTAGGACAAACTGTCCAGTTAGGTAGGTCCAACTTCGAGAAAGAGGTCAATCGTCGAATCCGACTCGGTTGGGCAGCGTTCGGGAAGCTTCGCAATATCTTCTCGTCCCACATACCGCAGTGTCTCAAGACGAAAGTCTTCGACCAGTGTGTGTTGCCAGTGATGACATATGGAACCGAAACGTGGTCGCTCACAATGGGCCTCATAAGAAGGTTTAAAGTCACCCAAAGGGCAATGGAGAGGGCTATGCTTGGAGTTTCCCTGCGTGATCGAATCAGGAATGACGAGATCCGCAGGAGAACCAAGGTAACCGACATAGCCCGAAGAATTGCCAAACTTAAGTGGCAGTGGGCAGGGCACATTGCACGCAGAACAGATGGCCGATGGGGTCGAAAAGTTCTGGAGTGGCGACCGCGCATCGGAAGACGTAAAGTTGGAAGGCCTCCCACAAGGTGGACCGATGACCTTGTGAGGGCCGCAGGAGTCCGCTGGATGCGGGAAGCACAGAACCGGTCGAAGTGGCGGAGCTTGGGGGAGGCCTATGTCCAGCAGTGGACGTCTTTCGGCTGAAATGATGATGATGATGAAGAGACCTTTGTACCTTTTTATGTTCCATCTATATCTATATCGATATCATATTATGTATTAAGACACTTCCCGTGACCCAAGGGCTGGTTTTTACCTTGGTCAGAGGCTGAGCATTGCTATACAACGTGGTAATGCCGCCAGTCTCTTGAGTACATTACCAGTGGACAGCGATGCGGATGAGTTTTTCGACGCTTTGTTTTAGTTAAGTTCGGTTAAGGATTTTGTTTTGTTTTTAATTATGTATTATTATAAATTTAAGTTGCTTTTAATGTCTGGCTGTGACCGCGTTGTGCTAAGAAGCCTACATCGGAATTTGTTACGATTTTCATCATCATGTAGAGGATTTGTTCAAAAAAGCATTAATATTTATGTAAAACATTAATATTTCACTTAGCTGAACCCAACAAACTTGATGTTTTGACATTTCGCCATTGTATCCGTGCAAGGCAAAGACGGGACAAAGGTGTTACTAACTATTTGTCATCCTTAATCAAAAAAAAGGCGTGCTTTCCTGGGACTATTTGGGAGATGCTTATGTCCCGATAGCCATAAGGTGGTTCATAAATATAGACCATTTAATAAAACAAATAAAAAAAACAGTAAATTAACAGTCGTTTGACATAGACTTTAAGTGTATTGTTGCAGTTCAACTAAAATGTGCCCCCAGACCAGCATTTAGTGTTACCATGTCACAAATCGATCGCACACAAAGCTATGTGAACATCATCATGTTAACAATAGTTTTCATCTGTGACCGAGTTTAAACATGAGATCCCGTCGACAAATTTTATACTAAATAGCTAAAATTGTAAAATAAACATGTGTCGAATAAAGATGTATTTGTTATTTTCTTTTATTCAAACCACACACACTTATGTAAGTATGTACCATTCAATATTTTTATTCAACTGAATATTTTTACCGACGTAATCTTTCTAAAGCCCATAATCACTCTTTACTCTAAACAATCTCAAACGATTATTTGAAAAGAAAGGGAAAAACGCAATATTGTCTAATAACTTCCACACAACGACTATCTCATAAACGGTAAAACAAAACGATAACGACGAATAAAAAATAACGATACTGCACAACGATATCAGGACCGAAAAACAATAGACCATAGACTATAAAGAATAAATGAAGACATGATGGTCCTTGGTCTAAAGACACAGAAATGATCGTTACGGGTGATCTGACGCTAGATATTCATTTCGTAAAGGAAGCAGCTTTTAATGTGCCTATTTTTTCCTTATTATTCTCCCCTTGTGGGAAAGAGCAGTAATTCACACATAATGCTTATTCTTTGTTGGAAGATCAGACGAGATAAGAATAGTCTGGCAATTTAAACGTTTTAATGCTCAATGTCGTGATGGCCCAGTGGTTAAGGCCTCGCCTCTCAGAGACGAGGCACCGAAATCCGGACAAGTACCAATGTGACTTTTTCAATTTATATGTACTTTCTTGGTTTAAATCGGACTTTACTAACATTGGTAAAGGCAAAAAAAAAACAATCGACACTTTTCCAATGCTAGATTACATGCGAGTACCTCTGTGTTCGAGGCCGGGTAGGCCGTAATCCACCATGCGGGCCTAAAGCAGGTTGATAGATGTCACCTCTTCGAATTTTTGGTTCTAGGACATGACGGATCCCTGACGATGTTAGCCTTCACCGTTCAGAGAGCAAAGGTTATGAAATAGTATACACAAAGTAAAGTACCTGCTAGGGTTCGAACCTAGGACCTGGCCATCACTGCTGACTGCATACATTCTACTACACTACTTTGCAGTATAAAAAGGTTTCCATAGAACAAGTACTTTGTTCAAATTTAGATTCACCTCCTAACTTAGGAAAATAGATACAGTGGTTAAATCTTGTCAAAAAGTAAATAAAAGTTGAAATTATAAGAACCAACAGTCATTGAAGTTATAGTTTATTAAAATCTTACAAGAAAAGTGATGAAATAGTCAAATTAAAAACTGTGTCAACGTTAACTACCAACATTCGAATTTGTACTACGAATTTGCTGCGAAAAGAAGTTAAAGTGAATAACTCCAATTGAATTGAAAAGGAAATATATTGCAAAGCATCCCGTAAAGGTGAGAAGCAGATTTTGTTTACCTAAGTGGATAAATATTGCAAAACCAATAAAAAGTGCTAATCATTCTGTCTGCACTCATAACAGCTCCATCTAGCGTCAAATAGCAAAACCACTATCGTTATATTGACAGCTACTAACGATCGGCAACCTAATCAGCTACTTAATGGGTTCGACGCTAGTACACACATTACACACTTAACTAGAGGGCGCTATTATAAATACCTCCAGATGTCACCAACGTTTATGTGCGCAGGATGTCAACAAAACCCACTAGATATGGAAATGCTTGTCTGTTGCTTTTGTCTAGATAGATATGATCTACAATGTGCGAACACGACAACAGATTTTTTCAAAAGCATGACGCCGGAGCATAAAAAAACATGGCAATGTCAGGCATGCCGCTGCAAAGCTCCGAAAACCGGCAATGTAGACACTCCTATACGATCTCAAGATTTCAAAAGAATCAATCAGTCTAGTTCCACCCTAGATAATACTACCAACGACAATATTACCATCAGAAAGAAGACTACAAACTTCAATAATAATAGCACATTTTCAGAAGACTCTTGCTTTCTCGGTGATACTATCCACCAAGAAAATGCGGATATTAACATAAATACGGGTATACAGGCTACTTTTTCACTAGAAAATTTAAGCGAAATTATAATACAGCGTTTAAAAGAAAATAATACATTTATAATATCAGAATTACAAAATACAATTGAAGTTGAAATAAATAAAGCAATTACGAAGCTCAAAGATGATATTGAAGGAAAAACTGACTTTTTATATAAACAAAACGATAAAACAACTCACGAAATAAAAGAAATAAACAAAAAAATCGAAAAGCTAAGCAAAGAAAACGAAACCCTGAAAAACGAAATAAAAAATATGAAGCATCTATCACCAACTCCAAAAATTGAAGATACTGAAAACCACTCCAAGAAAATAGTAATTTATGGCTTCTCCGAATACTACAATGAGTCTGAGTATGAACTACACAACAGATTGATAGAAATGTTTTATGAAATTCTGAATGTGGACCTAAACGGATACATAGAAGAAACAAATCGTATTGGAAGATTCACCACAACAAACAGACCCCTAGTTGTTGAGTTTCTAAGCAAGAAAATGGCTAGGTACATTGTTGAGAACAACCATTATTTCCAAGGAACTAACATACATGTGTCCGAGTTTTTAAACGAAAATGCAAGGAAAGAAAGAAAATTAATGCGTGAGGAAATGCTAAGAGCAAGAAAAAATGGACACTATGCAATAATACGAAATAATAACTTATTTATAGATGGAAAACGGATATCAACTAGAGAAGAGGCTACCAGAGTCACGACACACCGCAAAAGCGACAAACCTAACGAACAAATAAACAACGACGATAAAACCAACACTACACATCATTACAAACCAAATGACAAAGAATATACGAACCATAATACTTTTCGAAGCCACGGAACAACAATTTAAAATTTTATATCAAAACATACAAAGCATTTGTAACAAACAACATTTACTTGAAGCCTTCATCCATGAAGAACCCATGTATAACGCTATATGCCTATGTGAGACTTGGCTACCACCAGAAAAATTGAGTAACTTACAGTTTAGCGGTTACAAAATTGCGGCATCGTATTGTCGCCGTACTCGAGGAGGTGGCGGCGTCTGTATCTTGTTACAAAACCATCTTGAGCACAAAGAAGTCTGTGATATCAGTAATATGTCTGTTGAGTATTGTATTGAATTATGTGCAATAGAATTACCTAATGAGAATGTTATTATAGTTACAATTTATTGGAATAGAAGAGAGGAGGAAGTATTTACTCGCCAATTAAAAGAAATGATGTATTATATCAATAATAAATATCGAAGATATAACGTGATATTAGGGGGAGATTTAAATATAAATATTTTAGACAGCTGTTTAAAAACTAACCTGTTCTTAGATTTAATGTTGGAATATAAATTCACACAACACATCAAAGTCCCCACACGAATCTCACAAACTACCTCAACATGCATAGATTTAATTTTTACAAATTTTCCTACTAGACATACCTATATCACCGTAGAAGAATTGGGTTTCTCAGACCACTGTGCAACCATCTTTCACATGAAATTAGTTAGCGATAGCAAAAAAGAAACAAACTGGTTCGCGAAAAAAAGATTATATAATACCCAAAATGTAGAAAAATTTAAATCTGAATTAAAAAATCAAAATTGGAATGAAATAATCAAATCAAATAAAAATTTAGATGAAAACTACATCGCGTTTAATAATATATTAAATAAAATTTTAAATGTTTGCATCCCGCTGCAGCAAATAAAAATAAAAACGATCTATAAGAAGTACTGGCTAACAAAGGGTATAAAATTGTCTTGCAAAAACAAGAGACTACTTAAAATACTTACCAATAAAACAAACAATCCCATATTATCTAAATATTATAAAAAATACGAAAAAACCCTAAAACAATCTGTAACGACAGCAAAAAAACTACAATATATAAATAAAATAAAAAAGTCAACAAATAAAGTAAAAACTATGTGGAATATAATAAACGAGAGAACAAATAAATCAATAAAAAACGAAAAAATTAATTTAAAATTGCTTGAAAATAATAACTTGATAACTGAACCTAAGCAAATAGCAAATATTTTTAACGACTTCTTTGCTTCTATTGGGGAAAAACCCTCACCAGCAAAAGGAGCCCCTGTGATGTACCCGACAGAAAACACCATGTTTCTCAGCCCTGTCGATCCCTATGAAGTAAATAAAATAATAAAACAATTAAAAAATAAAAAGAGCTATGGAATAGACGAACTACCCCCATTTCTACTTAAGCAATGTGCAGACGAACTAACCCTACCGTTCTATAAATTAATTAACCAATCGTTTGAAGAAGGAACCTTTCCCTACTTAAAAATGCACTGATAAAACCCATACATAAGAAAAACTCTAAAACCGACCCTAATAACTATCGCCCAATCGCCCTGCTACCAACTGCGTCTAAAATCTTTGAAAAGGCTATGTGTGACCGCGTATACTCTTTTTGTGAAAAATATAGAATACTTGACGACTGCCAAAACGGTTTTCGTAAAAACAGGTCTACAACGTTAGCAGTCTACAAATACGTACAAGAGGCTCTAACTATTATTAACAGTAAAAACTATGCCATAGGTATGCTACTCGATATGACCAAAGCCTATGATAAGGTTCAGTTTCAAATACTACTAGACAAGTTACATGGGATAGGGATACGAGGAAAAGCTCATAAATGGTTTGCATCATACCTAAAGGATAGGGTACAACTAGTGGAAATTGAATATTTTAATAAAAACACCCATGAAATAATAAAAATTAGATCCGACAGTAAATCAGTTAACGCGTCAATTCCCCAAGGGAGTGTGGTGGGCTGCCTTTTATTCCTTATCTATGTAAATGACCTTCCTAAAATTATAAACGGACCATGTGTTCTATTTGCGGACGATATCTCTCTGCTCACCTCATGCCAGAAAGATGACAATATAAACGCCAAATTAAACTCCCTTCTAACTACAGCTGTAAACTGGATGGATAACCATAATTTAGAAATTAATTTCACCAAAACAAAATTAATTACTTTTCATCCGCATCAAAAATCTCCATTAAAACTAAATTTCATTTTTAATAATACAAAACTGGAACAAGTAAACGAATTCACTCTCCTCGGTTTGTCTATAGATACCCACATAAATTGGAAATCCCATATACAGAAAATAAGAGCAAAGCTATCAACTTTTTCGTATGCCCTACGCGAAATCAAAAAAACTACCAACCAGCAAACTGCACTTGTTACTTACTACGCATATGCCCAGGCATGGCTCAGCTATGGGGTGATGCTGTGGGGTAACAGTACCGATTCACAAACCATATTTATTTTACAAAAGAAATTAATTAGAATAATAACCAACATAAGACAAACAGATAGTTGCCAACCGCACTTCCGAAAACACAAAATACTCACACTTCCCTGCTTGTACATCTTGGAATTATGTAAATTTGTCAGAAAACACCCAGAGTTCTACGCCACTTGCGAAAAAACACA
The DNA here is from genome assembly GCA_947359405.1 of Antitype chi. Classification (NCBI taxonomy): domain Eukaryota; kingdom Metazoa; phylum Arthropoda; class Insecta; order Lepidoptera; family Noctuidae; genus Antitype; species Antitype chi. The sequence continues at coordinate 20,906,301 of OX375819.1, forward strand.
AACAAAATACACCTTTCGTCATAACAAAAACAAAATAAACATACCTCAATCCCGACTCAAAATGCACTCAACCGGACCTTTAGTTATGTCCATTAAAATGTACAACAATTTGCCAAATGACATCAGAGAAGTTAAGAAAACAAATGTATTTATTAATAAATTGAAACAATTTTTAGAATCCAAGACATACTACTCAGTAAAAGAGTTTTTAGATGACAAATCGATTGGAAAATAAAATTATTCTCTCTATAATTTACCAAACATTATAAAATATATACAATACGGAATATAGAAAATCAAATACATATAAATGTGAAAATAGGATTACATAAATAACAACTTAAACTAATAATAATGTAAATAATAAATAATAATAATTAATTACCTAGTATTCATACGCAATACCTAAAATTAAAATTACAAAAATATACTATACCTATATACTCACACCTCATCATATATACATAACTACTTATATACCTGTACGTAATTATACATACATACATACATACATACACATAGATAAGAACTATACACCCAATTTTACATTTACAATTACAATTAAAATTACAATTTACAATTTAAAATAATAATGATTTGAATTGCTTGAATTTGCACGTAGCCCTCTTCCTCTCTCCTAATTTTGCTGTGCCCGACAGGGTCCATATTGTTCCCACTGTTAATTCCATCTTTTAATTACATATGGAATGCAATAAAGAATTGAGTATTGAGTATTGAGTAACTTCTCAGCAGAGGTAATTCGACACAGCTGTTACTTATCACCTCCCCTTTCATTTCCATTTGAACATTAAGACCAAATAATAAATATACATGTCATAAACACGACACTTAGGACTTTAGGCATAGTTCATACTGATCAAGAAGGTATACGAAGTTCTACTGCAGAGAACCGCAAACACCATTAGCAATGAGATGGATAGATAGAAAATATTCCCCCCCCCCCCATTGACCCCATTGTCTAATATTTCAGTCGGTAGATAAACGTTACAAGTTACCATAATCTTTTGACCGCCACAGTCATGTATAGATGACAAACCAAAATATGCCCAGCACGCCACGGCTACGACTACATAACAGACATATGCGTAAATTAAGCCGCTTGGCGCCGAGGGCACGTTTTTGCTTTTTTGACGTAGCGGTCAAAAGGTTGACGTTACAACGTAACTTATTAGACCACGGTCTTTCAGCACGACAAACCTAATTTAAAAACCGTTATTTACGAAGCCAGTGAATAGTTTACAAGTAAGGGGATTAGTCCTTACTCTTATGTGGATTGGTTTTAGCAGTAAGTTGTTTTCAACACAAAGAAACATACAACCACCCACGTTCTTGTTACAGCCATAATATTCATGAGAACTCAAATCAAATCTGGTACTTAGATTTGCTAACGGCTAATGTTGACTCTACTAATGTAAACTCGCCTTTAGATACTCGTCTGCCTAAATATATCAAGCTCGCGCTCCTGATATTAATTTAATAGCAACTTTATACTCTGCATGACAAGTGAGTTTCTTTTTTGATATCATAAGTCAGACATACGCCTCGCAAGTCGCAATGCTTATATCAAGAGAGCTAACAGGAAGAACTATATTTAAATATCCACTAAGGAACACGTTAACTCCATAAAATAACAATTAAATCCCACAAACCGAGCGATCACATTAAGGTCCTCGTACACAGCACACACAGATAGGTACGACCACTTAACCACCACTAAACATTACCGTTTTATCCCATTCTGAAAATATTTTACAAAATTTTCATGTCATTTTGATGTAATCGCCTGATGCTGAGTATAATAATTACGGTGTCGCAATGATGCTGAAAATACCCTGAAAGTACCTGAAAATACCTGAAAATGTTGGTAATAGGTTGGTAATGAGCCGACCGAGGCGTATTGTGTGTAATTCGAGGAGCGACGCCTAAATTGTAACTCATTATTTTATATTTCCTATTATTTGTTTGAGGAGTGAGAGTTTTTTAGCAGATATTTATGAGCTATTTGTGTGAAATCAAGTATACTGAAATAACTTTATACTTGAACCAATGTTTTTTACTTTGTGTTATTATAAGCGAAATACATCTTATACACGTCACAAAAAATTGCAATGTTGCAAGCACAACATAAAGAACTAAAAATTACATTTACATTTTTCTTTAAAGACAATTTTTTTTTAAACTTAGTGAAATTTTCACCGCAAGACAAAGTAAATCCCATCAGTTGACGTCACAAGCTCCTCCGTTATTACAAGTACAACGGAACAACGCCTTGGAACAGACATTAAGATACAAATCCCTATTGGTTATCGGGAATCAAGCCCATTATGACGTCAGACAAAAGAGCGCTTTATTATGGCCTGGCCTTGCCGGGATATGGGTGGCCTGACAAAGGACTTGTGTGCTCAGTATCTTGAGGACTAGAGAGATGTGTGCCTTTTGGCCCTCACGTTATTGTTGGGACTGTTCGATGAGCCCGAAATACTTGAGAAATGGTTAAGATGTTACTATGTAATATAATCGCTATATATTGGAAGTTATATCTAAAGGAAGTTGTGAACTTTCAGGGAAAAAGAGTAAACCCACCAATGTTTTCAGAAAGGCCGTCTGTGTTTTTCATTAATATAAATTTATCCAGGAAAGCCAGACGGTCAGACAGTTTTGAAACCACTAACCCACATTGTTTTGGGACATTCTATTTAAATACGAGACAGACCCAGTATATATATTAACATCCCGGGCCTGATGACTTTTTCCAGACTTCCAGACGAGACGAAGAGCTGCCTACATAAAATATGTAACAGTTGTTAAGTAAACTGTCTTTATTGAAATGTGTTATCTACAAATAGTTAATTAAAACTTTAAAAAAAACAACCGACTTCCAAAAAAACACTAAAAAGGGAAAAGTTACTTTAATTTCGGAAGTCGGTGACTTTGGATAAGTATTTTAATTTTTTGTCACCGCCTTCCGAAATGAAAGTTATTTTTCACTTTGTAGTGTTTTTTTGGAAGTCGGTTGTTTTTTTTTAAGATTTTTGTTTTTTCACTTTTTAGTTATAGTACCTACCCACACAATTCAAAATTTCATCATTCTTGCGGTCATATTTAGGCGATAGCAGCAATCGCGGTTTGTTTGCTGTAATTTTTTGAAGAATTCCGTTGTCTGTCGCCGACGACGACGAAATTTATATACACACCACCACCACCGCCAACCCGCCTGCCAAGCGTGGCGATTATGACAAGCCCCCCCCCCCCCAAATTGGGGGAGGCCTATGTCCAGCAGTGGACGTCTTCCGACTGAAATGATGATGATGATGACCATTTCAGAATAATGCCCTTTCGAACAAAAAAAGAATTTTGCAAATCCGTCTATATATGACGAAGTTATGCCCGAACATACATAAAACAAAAAACATATAAACTAGTCGAATTGTTAGCCTCCTTCTTTTTAAAGTCGGTTAATAATGCAGGAATACTTGTCTGAAAAACTTAACAATGCGGTACATTTCACCTGGTAATATACTTTGAGAAAGTTTTCACGCACACAATATGACAAGTCGACACTAACCGAGTTTGCTTCTCTAGACCATTTCATGTTAACATCTCTGGAATTACTCTTGAATTCTACTTTGGAACTGAAGGTTTTATGTTTGACGTAACAAGTAGGTGGGTTAGTACTGTTTTTACCAAAAATTTCACACGATTTGCAGGTTAGACATTTTTATTTAACCACTGGGAATAGGATCATATAAATAGAAAAGGATTTGATTTCTTTTCTTTGGGCAATAAAAAGTATATGTATTTTACGTCACTTCCAATTGATTCATTTATTTAATTGAATATTTTAATATACCGAATATTATATAGAGTTTCTTCTATTTCTACGATTATGGACGTTGGCGGTCCTCCAAAAAATCTAAATAGACAGTATGTATCAGGAAGATGTGGTCATATTTAAACATAGCATGAAACTCAACAACTTTCTCCACGGGACCGTCGTTATCGCAGAAAAATAATCAGCAGCTTTCACGGATAAAGTGGTTCAGCTTGATGGTCTACATACCACACAACTAAGTAAGTAAGTAGTAAGTATTTTCCAGTATTTCAGGAACACGCTGTAGGTATATTATTTTTGTAAATGTTCGTTCCACAAATCCCCTTTCTACCCATTTAATCTGCTGCTTCGCTAACCTGACTGCATCTGCAGTGAGTACTAATTTTCGGCGCAAACATATGCAGAGGTGCGAATGTAATAAAAATAGTTCTAGTGCTAGTTGCTGAAAACCACAAATTCAGGATTATCCTGATTAAATCATGTAATAAAAACATTGAGTGCAAACTATTTTTTTTAATACATAATCAGTTTAAATAGGTAGATTTGCTGGCTGTCTTTCAGCATTTATAGCAGTATAAAGCTTATAGACAGAGAATTTTCATCAGGACTTTTACCCAAACTTTTAACCAGTGAAAATCACGATAGCCATTAGCAAAAAAATATGAAAAACGAGCCTTATTTTCTCAAATCTCAACTAACAACGGTCAAAAAGGTAACAGGGGTCAGACATAAAACCTAGCATATTATACGTAAATCTAAATACAGAACCTTCTTCAAAAGATACCTAAAGTCTAGCAAAACTAATCTCAGACTTAAAGCGCCAAAGTCTATCCTTGCCGACCTTATCAAAATTGGAGGCAAAGAAAGTCAAATAGTGTGGCCTCAGAGCAGAGACAAAAGAATAAGGTCGCTTGGAGGCCTCGGGGCCTGTGGGAGGCCGAACATTTACATATGCCGAATAATTTACATACGGACCGTTTGCTCTGCTTGCAACGACGTGGTTGAGGTCCAGCGTTTGATTCTTTATTTAAGCAAAAGTGTGATGTGCTGAAAAATCTCGAGTTGAGAGAAATCCGACATGTATTCTGCTGATCTGAATCTGTGAATCTCGAAGACGTTAAATGCCTTCCTACATAAAGCCATCCAATATAATGTTACTTAGAATCCTCTTATTCTATCAATAAATTTCTCGGCATAGTAGTTCGGCGCAGAGTTCTGCACACACAATTTGTGATCTAGTTGCAACATTACTAGCGATGGTCCCGAAAAACTGACGTCGAAACTATAAAGAGACAGATGTAAATGTTCAATCTCTATTAGGATAAGAAAATCAGAATACTTACTATGCAAGGAAGTGCAACGTTCATCGAAGAGTGTGTTATAGAGGCTATCTGCAGTTATATACAAACTGTAGATCATTACCCATCTCCATACCATCGTCACTCACACTCTCTATATTCCGCTCCATGTAAGCACTCGGCGTTTCTCTAATAAAATGCGGGCTCATCCCATTTTTCGTCCGCCTCGACATGATTATGTAAAAATCGGACACAGCTGTAATCTGCTTAAATTTTTCGCGGACGTATATTTTCAATTCCACGATGATTGGACTGTGATTCTGTTTTACATACTGAATAAATGATTTTTAAATATGAGGCGGGTAACGACGTGTAGCTTTGGTTTACTTTGTGTTTGATTTTTGTGAGCGGAAGAGTAGAATTTTAGGCAATTACTAACCCTTTACCGCATCGTGGTTCATAAATGAACCAAACCATATTATCTAGAATATTTTTAAGTTACAAACCGATTTTCTTATTTTATGCATACTGTTTCTTTTTCGTCCCAAACGAGCTTCGTTTAAGTATAACACCGCCATCTTTGAGCCAGTTGTTTGAACTACATCCTTCATCAAAGTCAGTGAACAGGTGGAGCGAGATTTTGATTTTAGAAATTGTGTAAAAAATACAAATCTCAGTGTTAATGCTTGCAAATAAATACTCCAGGAAAGAAAGTAATCTAAATATTGGTACTAATGTAAGCTTTTATTGTTTTATCAAGTAATAATTACGTTTAAGTGGTTTTAACTGAATGGAATAAATTCGGCACAGCATGCAGAAATATTATTTCTTCCTTTGTACCTTATTTGTGCCAACATGCACTAATATGATACTTTATAATGTAAAGTTGTTTAGCTTATTTTGTGATGTTCCCTCTTATTTTGTTATTTACATGGTTTTATGCTTATTTAATGGAACATCTATTTACAGGAAACTTGGGACATGGATCCACGTCGATTTTACGGAGGTATACACCTACATTAAATATCTTCCAGTGTCATGGAAAATAATATTCAACAAAAAAAATGAGAGGGCCCATAGCAATAATGCCATCTCAAGACATTCGTTTAGATAAGATAGAAGATTTGCCTGTCTGGTCCACTAGACAACGTTGTAAGGTCCCCGAATGCAATGGTAGATCTCATGTGGAGTGCCGAAAATGCAAAGTCAACCTTTGCGTCAACCATAAAAGAAATTGTTTCGAACTATTTCATACAACATAATTTTTCTTCATATTACGTTTATTTATTTATTTTATTTAACCATTTATGCCAATACATTTAAACAGACAAGAAGAAAGGAACAGAAAAATACGTAGTGTTAAAGTTAATTTTCTGCTCAATGTACCAAATGTGATCCAAAGTGGAAAATTGAAAAAATTTCTAAAACTATTCAATAAAAATAAAAATCCTGAAATACGTGTCCATTTAGTGTTTCTTACCACATTTGTTTTTCCTAACATAAATAAAAAAATATTCAGTAAAGGGCTAAACTAGTCATTACAAGTACCAAGATTTTAAACATAACAAAATCGAAATCAAAAGTCTTTTATTCAAACTAGACTGAGAATCAGCACTTTTTGAACGTCAAAATGACGAAAGACAGTCCCCCAAAACGCCCACCCTTAACCACTTCCTAGTGCTTTCTTAACTGTCTCTTGCTTTTATAACAGTCTTTTGACGTCCACTGTTGATAATGAACCCTTCAATTCATTAAACGATACCCAATGGTAAAAGTGCCAAAATCTCGGCACTCGGCATTGGCTGTTCGGCATAGCAAGTTCGGTAAGTTCTGCTTTCTAAATCCGATAGAGTCTGAACTCTTTCCTGCCTACCTGTCAGAACTTCACGGTTACACGCCGAAACAGGGTCAGGGTCAGAATGCATCGCGTACAAGTACAGTCAGCATTTGGGTGCTTTATTTTAAATACGTTTGAACTTAACATTATGTACATAAGTGGGTGCTCATCACTCACAAAACTTCACCCAATTCTCTGACAGTGGCTGCATAGATTAAGGTCGACTACAATCACAATGATATTTATCGATACGAGTACGTATGTAGAATGTAAAATGATACCAATTTATACTTTAATGCATTCGTATATATTTTAAGTACATACATATTTTGCAGACTATTTGAGAGCAGACTTGCTGCAAGAAAGAGCAATGCCTTGGATCTTGCTACCGTTTTCGATGGTCATAGAAAGATGGCAAACCTATAGTGTCTAACACAATACTTGTTCACTAGAGCATGTCAAAGTAAATGACATTTTTCTCCAAAGATTCCTTTGAATATTGCAAAGTAACAAGTTTTCTGCATAGCCTAGGGCATCTTTAAGTTAAAATGTTAAAAGGACTATTACACCTTAACCTAAATAGAAAGATTGCTTTGAAATAATGTACCAGAAGTGTTATTTCTTACTCTTTCAAACATTATTATTTTTACAAATACTAGGTTCACTGCACTGAACATAATAAAATACTCGCCTCTTCCACACCTCACGTACAAAATTAACTTCCCGAAAAAGCGCACCGGCAGAATAAGAAATAAACCGTCAAATTGCCAAAAAACCAGTCTCAATTTGGGCAAAAACACGTAAAACCTAATGCATTTCCCGGGTACAGCGTACACGGTACGGTACGACATGGCTCGGCACGGCTCGGCATCAATCATGGATGCCCGGCTGAATACTAAATAAACGGGAATGCCCGGGCATGCCGTCTGCCTACCTGGGCAACCAGGCAAGTTTTATTGTTGTGGAGAAATATCGGTATCGCTCTGATTGGTGGGACACAGGTTTTAAGTGATGGTGAAGAATTGTGTGGGGCAGTTTAAAATGTAGAAGATAACGTCGCGTTTGTTTTCGTGGATTAAAGGAGGATGTATACTAAAATTTCCATTAACCAGACTTACAAACTGGTAAGTATCTCAAAAAACTACCTTTGACCTATTTTTTCCTTGTGACTTTCACTGCATAAAATAAGTATAAAAATAAATGTATTCTCAAAGCGGATCGGATTCGTATTCACAATTTATTACAAAGGTCATCTTAAGCCACTCTTTACATAAATCTTGTAAATCGATATCTAGCAACTATTTTACTTGCCTAAATCCCAAAGAGTTACAGCCACTTTTCCTTTCAATCGACTTTATCGAGTTACAATGACCACTCTTGACTCCGAGCGCATTTTTCCTTTCCCCGATTTACCCACATATGGATATTGTTGAATCTGTCATAAAATATTCATACAAGCGCGATGGCATATATTCAAATGCTTCAAGGAGTTATAATGGTGTCCTTTACGCATTACGCTTTACGCATGCAACTGAGCACTAGGCCATTAGATCGGCGAGATGAGACGAGCAAGGATTTAATCAAGTTACCAAAAATATTATACATTTGGATGAAATGCAATTAGCCAACAGTCCTTCTTTCTGCCTTCAAAGTCTAGAATTTATTTGAAAATAGGTTTTTTTCTTAAATAGGCATGAATACAAAGCATTAACAACTGTACCTACTTATGCTTCTATCTAGTTTGGGTGTATCTAGTGGGTAAATGTAGAAAACCTTTGGAGTAACACAAACAATTGTGTGACAGTGTTTGGTATTGAAACCTATCAATTCTATACTTTTAACAATCCTGTGAAATAAGGCTCATAATTGTAAGTTCATTATATTGCAAGCAATCCATACAGTCAACACAATTTGGTGTGCTGTGTAGGTACACTGTCAAAGAAAATCAACTTGATGTGAGTGTTTCCAGGGGACAAGTAGATTGCCCGCTTAATTAAGCATGCTTGTACAGTTGTGAACAACATAGTTTACGTTTATTTCTGCACTGTACTTCACGTCTATTGGGTTTTTCCATTTGGAAATCTTCTTTTCAATCTGGGTTGACGGCAATAGGCTCGCCTCGTATTACATGAGAGTAAGTGGCGAAATGTAAATATACCTCTGCCAAACCCATTGGAGAATACAGGCGTGATGTATGTATATATGTTATTTGCACCGACTACGACAGCAATCTTAAAACTGATTTTCAAAAGTAAACCACTTTTAATCATCAATTAACTTTTACTCTTATTTTATCGCTTGTTTAATGGCCGGCCCGCTCGCTCCGTCCCTCACTTGGACTCAACTCTGCAGTGTTTCGATAGGAGTTGACCATGCCACTAGCCTCAAGCACTAATAAGCTTATAGTATTTTGAGTATATTTTGATATAGATAAAGTTTTAATAAAGTGATTTTTGGAAGTGTTTTTGAAAGGTAGGTTTTGTGTTTTTTTTAAGGGTAGTGTGTAATGAGCATTTTCATTTTGACAAAAGAAAATAAACATTTTGTAATTCATAAAAAATGTACCTACTTTTCGGCCATCCCCTTTTAACATGGTGTGTTAAAGGCAATTAAGGGGGCTCTCCTTTATGTGTGCTAATAGAAACAGTACAATCACTTATCCATCGGGCAAGTGAAATGATTTAGGTACCTCCTCCTGTAAATTATGTATATTATTCATAACACTTTTGTCTACATATACAAACGTTTACTTAAAAGCAAACAAACAAGTAAACAATAACGTTCATCCCGCGGGAGCCGAAATGCATCCTTACCTCACGTCAGCCGTCCTATCGATTCAATATAGCAGCTCAGCCTGTCGCAAACCCCCCCCAGTGGGTTCCCGCATTGTCGTTGCGGGGGGGCTCAGTATCCGTGGTCCGCTCCCACGGTGAAGCGAAGAGGAACCCAAAGGTGGGGCCGCTCGTCAGGGCTTTTGTCTCCAAGCCGACGACGTAGCGGCCAAAATGTAGGTTGCGGTGAGGTGCACCGCAACTGAGGCGGGCCGCGATGTCGAATGGGAGGCATCGCGGCTGAGGATTACAGGCTGCGGAAGAGGAGGAGTGCCGGTACTTCTGAGTAGCGCTCTTCCCTTCCGTAGCCTGGACGGGGCCGCCACCGTTTGATGGCGGACGCGGTGGGGCCGCAGGGGAAGAGGAGTGTCGGTATAGCGTTGGCCGCTCTCCCTATCCCCTGCGGCCGAAAGGTGGTAGGCGGCGGGGCCACTGCGCTGACCCGTCGCAAGGGGACCAAGGGTACCAGACACGGGTTCGTCTGGGGCCCTTTTGTTACTTGGTTCCTGGGGTGGTCACGGCGTGCCACGTGTCCTGGTGCGCCGAACTGGTGGGGTCCGCAAGGGCCGATGCCTGCCGGGGGTGCGGGTTGTTCGAAAGAGATACCGCGGCCCCTGGCACACAGGCAACTGAGGGAACACGAGTGGGTTTTAGTCAGTAAAAGTCTGACACGCCCTTCTGCTCCACCCAGAGCAGGAGAAGTTATTTGATGATTTCCCACCCTCAAAAAAAAAAAAAAGCCTGTCGCAAACCGGCAAACACAATCTCCTAATTATTTCCTCTTCATTATCAGTACAAATCAACGCAACTTTCGTTACATCACAATCATTAACAATGGCATAAGTACATAGCATCATCAGTCTTAACCAGCCTTTATTGATTGTAGCCATAATTACCTAAGCAAAGCTCTAAGTTGCTTCACTTAACTGAACACTTCAAGTTATAGTTAAGCAATAACTTGCCAATCACTATCACAATTGCATAAAAGTAACTGGGTAACCAAGGATAGAGCTAGACCACCATACAAAAGAGCAAAAGTTTTGACATGACCACTCTTTTGTCTTTGCTGCAGTCGGGTAGCATGAGTCCACCCAGTCCGGGTCCAGGCTCTGCGGTGATTTACGTCCGGCGCATCATAAGCAACTAAACTTATTGGCTGCCTAATCTTTTGACTGGCAACAGTTCTTAAAATACAAAATACAATTTAGTGAAATGTTTTAATAACAACAGTGTGTTCCTTCCGGATGGGCCGAAAAGGTCGATTTCAGTGGTTGCCAGACTGATGGTGTCTGAGGCTAGCTGGCTGACTGGCAGGGCTCTGATGAACCTTTGGAGCAAGTGACAAATAAGAAACAAATTGTTTCAATACATAATTACGGCAATTACACTAATTTTCACTTTCCGCTCTCAGGATCTCCTGAGATACATTAAAGATGTGTCATATCATCTTACTAACTCCCCTTACAAATAACTCGGTGTGCCGCTGGTCCAGAAAAAATACAGTCCAGTCATATAATGCTTGCCTAAAATCAACTCCATCTTCATAATCTCTGTCAGTTGCAACTGAGTGTCATAGACTGTGATACTCTATTGACATTACGTCGTACATTCTCTTGACAATGTACTCGCTTATTTGTTAATGTACGAACAACTTGTTTGACGTGCAGACAATGCTTGGAACACATTTAGACGCCACACCGGGCGTAATGCCAAATTATATGAACAATCTCCATAATGCCGTCATGATAGGGATGTCAATAATTTGAGATAAAATAAGTAATAAGTGAGTACTAGAGACGAATAACAGCAGTATGAAAAAGTTAATTAACATATGTAACGACCCCAAATAAATTGGGATATCGGCAAGATAATGATGATGCGTATTTCGATTTTGTGAATGTATGGTTATGGGGTTATGTTCCAGCCTCGCCTTACTTAGGCACCTTTGAACCACGCCAACGATCCGCGCTTCAATGAATGTAAATAATCTTCGTTTCCATGTTACTTGGGGTCGGCGCAAACCGTCACGCTATCATTCACTCACTTTTATTTCATATCATCCGCTACACAGTCCATCCATCTTTTCTTTGGTCTTCCTCTCCTTCTTCATCTATCAACAATTATATTAATCACTCTTTTAGGGTTGCACGTTGTTTTATAGCTAATTGTTTTATAGAATTTCGTTTCACATAAAATATTTCTCATATTCGTTTCACAGAATAATCAATACGCAGAATGCTTACTTAGAAGATTTTTAAATGATTTCTGTTTCACATAAAGTTTAATGTTAGAATAATCATATCATATAATAACAAATAAATGTGGGATCAGGCGGTGAAATAAAATGGTCAATTTTACTTGTATTGCTATATTTTTCCGAAATTAAGTATAAATTTAAAATAAAACTTAAGCACATCGTCCGTGTCCGTTCATCGTTCCGCACAACGTCTCTCAAACGCCATTTCTCTCTTTTCTCGCTCTATCTCATAACCTTTCAGTCGCACCTCTGCATACGTTCCCTTTTACTCAAAATTCATTCCACATAAAATATTATTTTTCCTTTATTCTTAATATTGTTGTTGGTAAATTCTGTTGGGGGGTCTCAGTTCTAACCAAACCTACTGCTTGCATGCTGCAAGCGAGCATGCAACATACAGCAGGTATGGTTTCTGTCACGGCTCTGGCGCTACGGGGCTCCGGCGGTCTCACGCGAGCTTATCGTCGCAGATGGTATTCACGCTCACCACCGCAGCTATGGCTTGCCTCAGTACTTACCTCAGCCGCGGCGACGGGCATTAAAACTACCTGCTCCTCAGCTCGCGGGCCGCCTCGCCCCTCCGCGCCTACGCGGATTTAAATTACACTCTAGGGGTAGGGCAAACAAGAGTACGTGGAGTCAGTTTTGCAGCGATTCGTTTCTGTCACTAACTTTTGTAGCACAACATATTGACTTTTTAAGACAATATTTTAATTCGTTGAAATGACAACAAACAATATTCGTTAAACAATAATTCTACTGTTTGATAAGTTTGTTAAACAAAAAAATGAGATTCAAAATGAATTGAATTGTGTTTCTGTGAAATATGTTTCATTCAAGTAAATAGTCTTTGAAACAATAATATTCGAAATAAAAATACATGGACCAAATATTATATGAAACATTTTCTGGGAAAAGAAATTCTATGAAATTTCTGTCTGCGAAGCAAGGGGACACCCTCTTTTAGACATGCGCTCGTTTAACGTAAATATTCTTTCGTAAATTAATTGTCGACCATCACTGCCTTACATGTCCATTGTCCATTTAGGTGCCCTTATGGCTATGCTAATATCCAACATAACAAACATCCACTTGTAGCCTTCCACACAAGGATCAATCGTTTTGGCAGTCTTGACCTACACACTGCAAATATTCGCCGCTCCAATAGATATCTAAATATTTACATATACCAATCATATAACTTACTATTTGAACTTGCCAACCATATAAAAGTAATCATAATTATTATTAATAAAATTCTATTAAACAACAAACGCGGAAGTGAGTCAAATAATTAATAAAAATATATTGATCGTGACCTTAGAGATATTTTATGTTAATAATGTGCACAGTAGAGCTGACTTTGGTCTAACTACTTGAGTAAAGGTAGAGGTTGTCGGCAAGCCTGTTATTACGAAAGATAATAGCTTTAGATTCAAGTAGGAAGTTGTTTCTGCATAGAACTATACAGTATGCTGTTTATAAGTAGTAAATTGATAACCAGGCTGGTCACAATGGCCCACGTAATGCAAACGAAAGTGGTTATTGCCTTCTTTAATACCAGCCAGTTTACCGAAGCGTTGCAAAGTAGTCAGTCATGTCCTAACTTCCCCGTCCCCGATATCTTCGAAACTATATCCTTAAAAAGCTGCATACAGTTATGTAGTTTGACAGTAGCAATAGATAGAATTAATTATTGTAGGTATGTTGGTGATTTATCCCAAATAACTCTTACACAAGGGACTATAGGTACCAATTTTTCCTGTTCGTCCAATTTTCATTTTTTACACGTCCAGAGTTCAATGAACTGAATCATTTGAATAAACACTTCCGGTTTTCGGTCAATAGTAAAGACAGCTGATTAGTATTCTATGTGTCATCAACTTAATAATATATTACGACACAAAGGAGTTAAGGAAAACATAAAAAAATATTAAGAAGGCCGCTAAACTTATCATGATACTATTATAACCATAAACAGTTGAAAATCTTTTCCTTATGGATAAAGGAAAATGGTGTCATTACGTCTTGAGGCGTTCCCTCACTGGGAGCACAATCAGCCTATAATGTTCCCACTGTTGGGACACAGACCTCCTCTCTGTGAGGTGGGAGTGGAGTGGGTAGATGTCATATGTCTTCGAATGTTTGGTTCTAGGACATGACGGTTTCCTCACGATGTTATGCTTAACCATTTTGAAAGCAGCGGTGATAAAAAAATATATATAATTGAAAGCGCCTGTCAAGATTCCAACCTACAACCTACACTACAACTCCTGAGTCGCGCCGTTCCACCGCCACCACTGCACTCACTGCTACCGGGAGCATTCGCCTGTAATGTAACATTAGGGATTATAGTATTACTTCAGTGATTGAGGAGAACCGCGCATTACAGTGCGCAATCTATAAAGGCGGAGACTGACTGATTACTGACTGTAACGCATTTCAAAGGCATTTAAGCAAAAGCCGACAGTCGAGCAGCTCGGCTCACTGCACTGACTACTGTAACGCGTTACAAAAACTCGATGCATTACAAACAAACGTTGCAAGTCAGTTTCTGCCTTTAGAGTAGTGAGTTGGAGCACTCGTGATACAATTTTTTACATGAATGCGAATCTTATCGAATCTTGCATTGTTATATTACAGGAGAATGCTCCGGTGAAAGAGCACGTCTCGTTTAGCAATAGTATCAGCATTTTATCACTATTTTTATCTTTAGTAGAATCTTTTAATAGGCCATCGTTTACACATTGTACTATGTAGATATTGAAATGTGCAGCTGCTGCAAGCGGTAAGCTTCCTAAAATGAAAAATAATAATTCAGTCTTTGAACTCTACATTGTTTATGGATTTTTCCGTGCGGTAGCTACCCTGCAAAGGAAATCACACCCAATCTGTACCAGTGTACGCTCGAAAGGCTAATATGGGATTATTTACTTAAAGTGTGTAAAAAACACTCTTCTACTAAAAAGGTAATATGTATACCAAAGATGAAGAACATCACAAAAGAAAGAATTCTTTCCTATATTGCAAGCATAAAAGAAAAGCTTAAAAGAAAAAGCTCAAACGATGATCATTGAGAAAGAAGTATTGCTGAATAAAACCATTAAAAGACAGGATATGTTTTCGCATTTGCTCTGAAAAAGCCCTCATGTGACATACCCAGTTAATATAATATTATTTTGGATAATTTAGATATCTAATCATAAATTATTTAACGGATACAAATAAAACTTACATCTCTAACTACTTAAATCACTACCTGATACAAATGTAAACCTTAAATCCTAATTAAAAACCGTAAGTTAAACTCCGCGCAGAAATTAATCTTAACTTGGTTTCGATCAAAATCCTTGATTGAATGTAATGTATATTTAACTTAATTCCGCGCTCGGAATTAGACAAACTTAATCAAAGGAAAGTTAAACTTGTGAAATATGTATAGACTAGTAGTTATTGCGCTGTTTGTCTTTGAGACAGAGTTTGGGCACCACAGCCCACATTGGTAAATACTTAGCTCTTTCCCGCGACTTTGTCTGCGTGTTCTTGATCCTACCGCGTTGCATCGCATCGCGTTCCCGCACTGTTTCTTCGTTTTCGTCTAGCGTTCTTTGTAACTTTTTTCTATTTGCTCGGTTATTAAGAGTGATGTTAAATGTTAAATAACCTTTTACCTACCTCAAAAATTGGACAAAAATGAAAAAAAAACACAAACAAACAAAGTCAGCTATATTCTAGTGTAGATAATAACCAGTTACTATTGATTCTCTCCAATTATGTGACATGCTTCAATCCTTAAAGGTACCTAACTTAAAAAAATCTTTACATACAGGCACCACTAAGTCCTGGAATTAGAGTTTTTTTTTTGCATTTTCTGTTACAATATGTCAATGATAAAATTAACAGCCTTATTATTAATGTAACAATGATTTGGATTGATGAGCAGTGGTGGCCCAGTGATATCGGCCCCGAGTGTGGTCCTCAGTTCGAACCCTACGCAGGCATTTTACTTTGTGTATTTAATTTCAACACCACTGCTCTCGAAACATAGTGACGAAACCGCCATGTCCTAAAACCAAAAAAATCAGAAGACATGTGACGTCCACCACGTGTGGTGGATTATGGCCCACTCCCTCTCTCTGTGTCCCAGCAGTGGGAACATTATAGGCTAATTATGATAAGACTATAAGATCCCCTTATCCTTACACAAAATACAAACTAAACCAGTAAGCCAGTAAATGTCGAAGGTCCTGCATACCTTACGTAAAACTGCAGTAAATGATCGGCGCATAACAAACAGTAATTAAACGCCACGTGCGGGATGTCGAGCGCGACCGATAGCGCAGACGCAGGCGCAGATACGACACACACACGGCATGATGGTAGTAGCACGTGACGAGTCTGGCGGTCTACTCTCTTAGCACGAAGTCCGTAGTTTCGAGCGAAATTTCGGACATTTCGTACTCCATATCACATACTGACATAAGATTAGTCCGGGCCCCGACCAAAAAATTAATAACAACACGATTTGACAGTAAGTCCTTGCTCCCTATGTGGTTTTTGCGGTTCGAAAATTTCATTAATCGGTTTTCACTTCTAGTGTATCGTAATACTGTTGGATGGGCTCGTATCTTCGTTGACGGACTTAGTGTGTAGGGAATTTTGATTTTTTGATTTTTGACTCCTGGTACCAAATTCACGATGAAGAGTGGATTATGTCCGCTGTAGTACTAACATTTGTGTTTTGTAAAAGATCAGCATCTGGGCAGACAAATGTGGGATAGAAAGAGAAAATTAGGTATATCAGTATTGATATACCTAATTTTCTCTACATAATTTTATCCGGGTGGAACCAGGTAAGTACGTATGTACTTACCTGGTTCCACCCGGATAAAATTATTTCATGTCCCTTTACACAAAAACAAAAGGTTTGAATAAGAGTTAGGTACTTAAAATAGTTGACAAGAGCGTCTGATCTATACATTTTTTTTTAGCTTCTAACGTCCCACTGCTAGGCAAAGGCCTCCCTACTCTCTTTCCGCCTCTCTCTGTCCAAAGCTGACAAGGACCAATCTTTATTAAAGGAGTCCAGCTCATCCCGCCATCTCCGTCTGGGCCTGCCGCGATGTCGTTTGCCACTAAGCGGGACCCACTGGGTCGTAAGTTTGGCCCATTGATCGTCTGTCATACGGCAGTTGTGTCCAGCCCAATTCCATTTGAGCGTGGCAGCTTTTCGAGTGAGATCAGTTATTTTCGTAATGGAACGGATTGTTGTATTCTTAACCCGGTCCACAAGTTTGATACCCAGAATACTCCGTTCCATAGCTCTCTGGCAAACCTCGAACGTGGACCTCTGCTGAGATGGAAAAAGTA
Organism: Antitype chi; assembly: GCA_947359405.1. NCBI lineage: Eukaryota > Metazoa > Arthropoda > Insecta > Lepidoptera > Noctuidae > Antitype > Antitype chi. Next base: position 20,923,747 of record OX375819.1, read on the forward strand.
AATTACTCAACGGTCATTGATGAATGATGGCATACTTGAATTCTAATAACAGTAAGTTTCAATCACTAACACATTAAGACCCGAGTTCACCAACACATGGTTAAATTTAAAACAGCCGGTTAAATCATAACCGGCTGATTAACAATATTTTGCTGTTCACCACGCGCTAACCATTGGTTAAGCACTGTAATCGGATGGTTAAGATAAACGACGTGGCCAACTCAGTTTAACCGTTGGTTTCTGCTTTCTGGTTTGATGTTTTGCATTGTGAATCACTTTTAGTTATAAAATAAAAATGCAAGACGCTTTGGGTTACTTCTTATTTGATGAGGATAATGTGTTAGATGATTTTGAAGATAATATATAATTTTGCGCACTTCCGTATAATCCAAACACGGCACAATAATTTCGAGGAATATGACTAGAAAGTATTTGGTACAAGATTTCGTACATACAAACGTAGTTAGTGCTCTGGAATTACTTGATTTAATTGAAAAGAAGTTTGAATAGCCAAACACGTTTGCAGTGACTGCCGAAAGCATTAAATTTGTCAGCCAGATGCATCCGACCCCATTTTTTTCGGCATTTGTCGTGGCGTCTCTCACAAAGTAATGTTAAACCATTCGATCATTCGGTCATTTTCGACTCACTCATTCAAAAACGTTCGGTTATTTAACCGTTGGGTAGAATTGAATAGTGAACTCGAAAAAAACGCTGTTTGTTTAAACATATGGTTAATGCTAACAGGACGGTTACGTAATCAATGGTCATGTTGTAGTTGGTGAGCTCGGGTCTAAGACCCAAGTTCACCAACTACAACATAAGCATTGATTACGTAACCGTCCTGTTAGCATTAAACATATGTTTAAACAAACCGCGTTTTTTTCGAGTTCACTATTCAATTTTACCCAACGGTTGAATAACCGAACGTTTTTGAATGAGTGAGTCGAAAATGACCGAATGATCGAATGGTTTAACATTACTTTGTGAGAGACGCTACGACAAATGCCGAAAAAAATGGGGTCGGATGCATCTGGCTGACAAATTTGATGCTTTCGGCAGTCACTGCAAACGTGTTTGGCTATTCAAACTTCTTTTCAATTAAATCAAGTAATTCCAGAACACTAACTACGTTTGTATGTACGAAATCTTGTACCAAATACTTTCCAGTCATATTCCTCGAAATGATTGTGCCGTGTTTGGAATATACGGGGAGTGCGCAAAATTATATTTTATCTTCAAAATCATCTAACACATTATCTTCATCAAATAATAAGTAACTCAAAGCGTCTTGCATTTTTATTTTGTAACTAAAAGCAAAACAAAACCAGAAAGCATAAACCAACGGTTAAACTGAGTTGGCCACGTCGTTTAAGTTAACCATCCGATTACAGTGCTTAACCAATGGTTAGTGCGTGGTGAACAGCAAAATATTGTTAATCAGTCGGTTACGATATAACCGGCTGTTTTAAATTGAACCATGTGTTGAAAAATATTAATACTGACAGCTCTTATACGCAGTTTTAATGTGCTGATTGCATTCAGTTTCATTAGTAAAGTAGACACCTAGGGGTTAATTTATAAACGTCGATTAAAGTTAAGAGCTGTTTACGCATAAAAAAAATATGATTAAACAGTCGCTAAACATTACTTTAAGCAACGTTTATAAATACAAGGGGTAAGTATAAAAGATTTGTTTAGTCAGCTAAATTTAAATTTTTCAAGAACGCCCAGATAACTTGACAATAACAACAGTAGGTAGATTGCCTATTATGGTCTTCTCAGCAACCGACTAGTCCGCTCTCCACGCACCTACTCTAAGGCTCGTCCTCGCGTCAGTGTCACCCAATTTGATCGGAACCGAGCGCTTGCGCCGAAACCTGTTGTTTGACCATTATTGATATTATGCATATTTAATCGACGCCCAGTTAGCGTACGATATGCGTGGACTATTCACTTAATTTAAATATTTTGGTATAAAAAACTGCATTATAGCATAGAGATGAATGACCTATTGACTTGTATCAACTCATACGCTCCATGCAAGGCAATATGTATATATGAGCGGTGATATATTATGGCTTTCGAATGCGCTAATGCCGAGTATGGGCCACTAGTTTCGATTCCAGGGTTGGCCAAAGAAAACAGATGATGTCTTATAAGCAGAGATCGGATATTCGGATGCATATTTACCTAAAGATAATTTTTAGCTATGAAAGTATGGAAGCGGCTTTATAAATTATTTGTAATATTTATTAAAAAACCCCGGGATTCTTGGATTGCATAACTATTCAGATGTGTATTAATTTAAAATTAATGTTTAACCCGATACAAATATGTGTATGTACTGGAGGAGGGGTGGTTAGTATTAGTTAAAACAAAAAATAAACAAATTACTTACCTAAAAAATTAAGACTTTTTCAATACAAAAGCGCATTCCATGTTAGCCAACATCTCAACTTTAGGTGAATATGCATCCGAATATCCGATCTCTGCTTATAAGTATAGAAAAGCCATATTTGCCTACTTAGAACGTAAACCCAGGATTTTAACAACTATTTCCTTATTTCCCGGCTTTATCATCTACTTTGTGGTGTTATGAAATTATTATTTCGATACTGGTGTTAGCTTTGTTAGCTCAATGAAATACATATCCAAAAGCTATGATCCACGATCCAATCAAAATTTTCATTTGCATTACAAATATTTTGATTGGAAATTACTTAACTAATATCCGGTTCAAATGGTCATCTATTAATTTTGTTAATTAAACAAATCGGAACACATTAGTCGATCATTTCATTGCATCCGAAGCAATCAGTTCACATGTAGTTTTTGTTTTTAATTAAAAGAGAAATTATTCATTATTCAGCATAATAATATTAGTTTTGAATTAAATTAATATAGCAATTAATCTTCATAGTAAAAGTAGAGCGATACAAATGAAGCACAGTTGTTGATAATTTTACGACAAAAAACAAAATATATTTAAGCATCGACTGGAGAACCTACTCCTTTTATTTCGTCGGTTAAAAATCACGAACCCGAAAATGATGATTTTTACACAGTTTGACATAGCCTAAAGTAAAGTTTACTTATATAGTAAATTAAATTCATACATTCCAGTCTTCTTTTTAGAGCTTCGTACCCAAACGGAACCCTATTACTAAGCTTTCGCCGTCCGCTGTTTGTCTGTCTTTGAGTTAACGGGCTGTATCATAGGAACTGTAACAGGTAGACATTTGTTAAGATTAGAGCTGTAACATCAAATAATAAAAATAAAATAAATATAAAAAATAAAGGGGATCCCTATACAAGATGCGTATTGTTTTTCTGTTTTGAACCGTTTTTAATGTACTCTTTGACAGTAGATATAAATAGTTTTTTAGTTAGTTAGTTTTTTTCATTGAAACTTTGTAAACTTGTCGAGGACCGATGACAATTCAATAATTTAAAAAAAAATTGGGGGAAAAAAAATAACACGTTTTTGTAGTTAGCAGAACTAAATAATAGAAAATAAATAATAGTTTAAAAAACTAAAAAACACGCTTTAAAAACCAAACTAAAAAAGGAGAAATTAATTCAATTCAATTAAAAGCGTGGAGTGCTTTTTGAGGTATTTTTATAATCACTTAATATCAAGCACCCCACGCTTTTAATTGAATTGAATTAATTTCTCCTTTTTTAGTTTGGTTTTTAAAGCGTGTTTTTTAGTTTTTTAAACTATTATTTTTTCTATACAGGTGGTACATTGACATGACCCAGAGTGGGTATTTGTAGGGTTTGGGCATGTGAGCCATACAATTAATATCAGTACCCTACGGGAATTCAACCCGCTGTACATGACGCAGAAACAACCACTAAGCCACTGCGAAAACCATGGAGTCAAATCCATTTGTCGAATATGCATAACAGACTGTTTACATAAAACCCACATCAAGTTCAGCCGGTGCATAAGTTAAACTTAACTCATGCGTCGCGTTGATAGCCACCATCCAGCAGCTTAACGCGCTTTAACCTCAAAGTAATTAGGTCATACCTACTTACCATATTACCTGCTAACTCTCATTTATGTTTAGCGCCAACTAACGTGCAATAAAGCGCTATTTAGCCAAAGGCCAACAGCGATTTATATTGTGCTCAAAGTCAGAGGTCGCACAACTTTCCAATATTTACATCAATTTGTACTGTCAACGGGTTTTTTTAATTATGTACAGTGCTGACGCCTTAAAGTTTAGGCATTCTTTACAAATAATATTAGACCAGCATCCTAATTGCGTAACGCACGATCAATCATAATCTGAATCATTTTGAAACAGATTGCTAATCTATTGCTTCATGTGTTCGAAAAATGTGTCTGCTCAACACCGTAAAAAACGCAATGAATATTGTTGAACTGTCAAAATGAAACGGATTATGATTGATCGCGTGCAATTAGGGTGCAGAGCTTAAAATTATACAATACCTACTGATTCCGCCAACTCCAGTGCAAGGACAAAATATTATCTAAGTAAAGTCAAAAAATTGTCACTTTTTATAATGACCTCATGTTGAGGTTTGAATCCAGCCCAACTGTAATTGGCAACCCCTTCTTTTCACTCATGTCAGAGTTTTTCAGTAGTTCTAGAGGACATTTTCAACTTTTTCTTCATCATCATCATCTCTATATTTTTCCCAACTATGTAGGGTTGGGCTGAATGCAGTATTTTACATGAACCGGCTGCCTATCTCACCTTTACAATCTAGTTCTTCTGGGTAACACAGTCTTAACACACATTCAACTCATAAATCTAAGTTTCTAAATCAATACAGATGAATGTATTTCCTAAATCCTAGTCAAGCAGGTAATTTGTCAGCTTCTAGTTGATGAATAGTTTCCGCTATCACGGACAAGGTCACGGATAATTGGAAGTGTGTGGACAAACTGGACATTTATTACCGATCAAAAGATTAATGGACTTCATTTGGGTACAGTTGGTTCCGTCATCAGGAACTGTCGGAATTTTTAAATAATGTGGTGTTCCGGTTTTATTTGTATGCTTTAATTTGTGTATAATCTATAAACATCTTTAGGATTAAATATATTAATGTTTTGAATGTAGCTTCTACAAAAAAGAGCAATACACAACGAAGTATAATTTTCTTTCATTATTTTTGATTTTCGGGACGATTTCTTTAGCAGGAAACAGCATTATGTCATTTAAAATACTGCAACTAGTTCAGAACCTTGGAGGTTTTAATAACGTTTCTAAATTTCACCTATGATAAACGAGTGCTAGGTATTTTGATATTGTAAGTAAGTAAGTAAGTAATTTATTTGCCAAAATGTAGGTGTACAAAGTAGAACTAAAGACAGAAAGAAGAAAGAAAGAAAGTACTTCAAAACATCCTATGGATTAACTAGTCAATAGTCATTTCAGTATTAACCCGCCGGGCTCCGTTGGGGCCAGCCAGTGCTATGAAGCTCATCTCTTTTGAGTCTGACGTTTGCTTTGGGTAAGCTCATCTCTTTTGAGTCTGACGTTTGCTTTGGGTATACCGCCATATTAGGTCCTACGACGAATTAAACACGAATGAGAATTATAGCTTGTGAGAATTCTGGAACACCTGGATTTTAGAATCAACAACCTGAATCTTTAATAGCTAAATAAACTGGGCGCCGCCGCTGGCTTCCAAACAAAAGAAAAACCAAATTCACCATTACATTAACCATCGAGCCACCATGGATGGAAGGGCCGTCTGAAAGATGATATGGCTACCAAGATGACGACTGACAGAGAAGTATGGGAGAAAAAATAATACATTAAAAAACCAAAAAACACGCTTTAAAACCCAAACTAAAAAAGTAGAAAATAGTTTAATTCTATTGAATAGAGTGGGGTGCTTTTTAATAGAATTAAATTATTTTCTACTTTTTTAGTTTGGTTTTTAAAGCGTGTTTTTAGTTTTTTTTACTATTATTTATTTTCTATTTTTTAGTTCTGCTAACTACAAAAGCGTGATTTTCCAGTTCTTTTTTTTTTTAATGTTTTTTTTTAATTAGTGAATTCCTTGATAAAGTATGCAAAATTTCGATGTCAAAATCATGTTCAAAGTTTCCGTTACATAGGCACATACTAACATATGTATGAAGCTAATAAAAGCGCATTAAAAAAGGCATATTGCGCAGACCACAAATAAATTTGTAATGATGACGATGACTCACCGTGTTTGTCGCTAGACACGATTTAAGTGGTCACGAACAATTATTAAAATAAACCTATTCTAAGGTCACAATCGCAAATTTAACTGTAGGTACTCTCCACCACAAAAAAACAACATTATTTTATTTAGCCTGTCAAACAAATAGTAGCACCCCTGGTATCCCAATGAACAAGATTATCTACCCTTTGTGCGCCGATCGACTACCCCTGCTTGTACTCTCTAATTAGTTCCCAACTCTATATTGGGAAAAGTTGGGATTTAACTCTCATAATCACTAGTGATCCTCTATTTCTGTAGAATTCATAGAGGATTATATTTTCGGTCTGATTTTCTTCGTCTGGTCAGCGGTGGATTTGGTTACAAATTTCATAAAAAAATAAGTAACATTGAATATAGTTTGTTCAACTTTGTTAAAACTATTTTGCTTTAATAATTAATGCGGTATGAATAAACCCATTTGTTCAAATAGGTTTTTGGAAAGTACCACCCCAGCTTTATTTCATCATCCGATAACTTAATTTCTACAACTGTTAATAACCCTTATTAAATTGAATAAAAGGATATTATAACCACCTAGTACCTCGTTACCTACCTATTCCTAATGAATGGAATGAGATCAAATCAACAACAGGTAGTACACCAATCATTTTCAATCCACGAATCCACGAAATTACAAAAACATCACCGATCAGTCTCGTTTACAGTTTCACACTACAGGTATTTATCCTATTCAGTGCAATTTTTTGCGATCGAACGTGATTATTGTATCCATACGGTGACTTGCCGATAACTCCTACCCGTACAAACATATTCAATCCCTTCATAATCCCGTTAAATGACAGTGTTTCCCGCAGTCCCGCTGTAATACACCAATGAATATTAGCGGGACAAGTAACGCTGCTGACTGATGAGTGGCCGCGTCATTACCGGTAACTGACAGCGGTTATTAACGACGAGTTATTGCATGAAGGAATAATATAGTCAGATAGGTGCCCGGTGGTAATACCATTAAGCTATTTTATAGGACTGGTGATGTAAAATCCAGGTGGTATTAGAGTGTTTGCAATAATATATGGGACACTATCGAGGGCCACCGATTATGTGAAAACAAACAACGCCTACTTTAAAAAATAAGTAAATAATGTCCGTGTGAAAATGCTCTTATACATTAATCAGGGGCGCGTTGGTAAATACAAATCTAGATAGGTAAAACACAATATACATACAGCTTTTAAATGATGGCTTCAGAAGTAATGAACATTCAAAAACATTTTATTAAAGCTCGCTTCATTCACATTTGTAATTTTGAAATGGCTCCAAACTGTGTTCCAAACGTTTAACTGTTGCATTGTTCTGTTTTCCAACAATGATGTTTTACACAAAAGGGCCCTTTTGTCATTTAGGAGTTTTAGGAATTTTCTATTTTTAGCAAACCATTATTTTTATCAAACCATTATTTTTATTTAGATTGCCAAAAATGTTATTAGAACCTACTTTTCTTCTTTCCAGATGGTGACAAAACTAACTCTGCTGCTAATACTCGCTCAGCTGCACCGAGCGCTCAACAGTCCGCTTCGGCAGTTCAGGGAACTGAAACCTGGCCAGGAGATACCGATGCTACTGCCCCAGCACCACTCAACACTACCGGTACCACATGTCGTCACCCACACACCAACCAGAGAGAAGAAGAGCCCCAACATCATCTCGATACCGATGCAACAGATACTGCTACCGAAATTCCATATCATACAACTCCACCACGGCCCGCCGCAGTCGAATATCCACCACAGTTCTATACATACAGACGTCAAACATATAATCACTCATGACAACGTAAAAATCCCGATAATCTCCCAAACTGTGTCTCATAGTACTTCAAACATAACTCATCCAACATCAGCGTCGGTAATACCGATATTTATACCGATACATCACAACCTGGTACCGGTACAAGACTTGTCGGTAATACCCTTACAGAAATCCGTTCACAAGTTAGACCAGAAGCTGGAACATTACACGGTCATGGAGAAGAAAGATGAAAACGACAACGAAGAAGTGAATCGATTCAGGACTTTCTACGGAGGTTATGGTTCAGGGCTGTTCTTCGGCGGTCAGGGCGCGGGCCATGGGTTCCATTATTTTGGGTAGCAGTTATGTCAGTAGTAGTTATATTTATTGTTTAATAAATTATTTAAAATAATCGAGTTGTTATTTCATCTTCCTAACGGATTCTGATTACTAGTTTATCAGCTTGCATAGTCCATGACTCCATGAGTATCGGCCGTCATCTCATCCCATGGCTGTTACATTTTAACAGGCGACTTAAAGATTATAAAATTGAAGCAGCGGACAGGATCTAATTACATTATCCGTCCATGCTTTTTTTGTGTCAAATATAAAAAAGATGACTATCGTATTAAGTACCCACCCAGTGACTGGATTCTGGAGGACAGATAGGCAGTCGCTCCATGTAAAATACTAGTATTCAGCTGCATCCGGTTAGACTGAAAGCCGACCCCAAATAGTTGGGAGAAGGCAGGTACATGGTGATAGAAAACAAGAGGATGAAAGTATTATTAATATGTCTGGTAGGAAACGTACAGGGTGACAATGTAACTGAATGGTCCTGTTCTGGTTTTGGCATCCTTAAACAAAAAAAAAGAATACTTCATGTTTGTTTTGTTTGTGTCTTTGCTTCTAAAACAAGTCAATTGTTCATTGTATGATCATGGTGGAAAAAAGCTTAATCTTTAAGACATTCTTCATTCATTAGGTACAGTAGATAGATACCTACTTACGCCTGAACTATGTCTCTTAGCAAAATACACTTTGTACAGAGCAAATACACTTTGTACAGAGCAAATACACTTTGTACAGAGCAAATAAATGCTAAGAAGAATAGAGGTGGTGGGAATCTATCAGTAGGTAGGTATCTAAATTTTGATCCAAGCTTACTTTTGTATAGGTACCTAGTTAAAAAAAAAGTAATAACTTTCATTAAAAAGTTTCCATCGGCAAATAAGCGCCCCTGAACAGTGAACAGTCACATTAAACATTCCTGTGGGAACAAAGAAGAATTAAATGAGTAAACTAAAAATAAAAGAAGGAACATCCAATTTTGAAATTTTTCACCTGAATTCCCCTGCACGGATGTGTAGTAATAAAGTTATGACTGTCCCAAATATTTGGCTCGTGAAAAGACTCGGGTGCACCGCAATGGCCCGCAGTGTACTTGTATCAACAACGCCACAATGTAAACAGGTACAAAAATACAGTTTTCATAATCTGTCTGATTTTTACTTGACCTTTACGTGACTGTAAACGCACCCAAAGGAGAACTACCAATTTAAATAAAGGTTCTATTTTATTTTATTTAAAAAAATACACACTCATAATGTTCACCACGGTATACTTAGCCGTTCACTTTCAACTGGGATGGGATCCACAGTGAAAATCAACCCCTTTAGCTAGTGTTTTCCTGATCCTGATAGATATAGTCATCTCGGCCCGCTAGTATAGATGACGCCCATCAATCTTGTGACCAACCGTTCACTATCATCAGAGCCTCGCTCATCAAAGGCACAGGATAGTTAAGCAACTATGCACATGTTAACCTATTTATTTAAAGCTATGAAATAATGTAAAACTGTTACTCCTTTTCTTCTGTAGCAACTCTATTACCCCGAAATGGACTTTCTGCCTCTCCTGTGCCATGTCAAGTAATTGTAACAAATTGTAGCAATGTTTTATTTGTTCCTTTTATCTACAGCGGCTGTTTGTTGGGCCAGATGTGTAGCCGACAGATATTCCTTTAATTTTATTGATGACGTTCAACTTCAGCGCTCCTGTTTTTATTGACTTCGGGATGATTCTTCTTCTTGATCGGCGAATTTAAGGGCAAGAAACAAGTTAGACGAACATCTGAAATGTATATTTATTTGGAGATACCGATTGCTTGCATCACCTCGCAATTACAATGGATATATCTGATCTTTGGCTGATTTGCTCGGTCCTGAATTTTTATAACCGGATACTTAGCACATTAAATTGTAAAAAAAAGGATAAGGACGATTTATTGGAAAGATAAAACCTTATAGGAAGATGAAGACCAGCACTGCAGAAGTGCCCCAATTTGCCGTGACCACAAACCAATCACCAAGGCTGCTTGTGTTATGTCTGTGCTGGATTATTTTCGACCGCACATTAATAAATTTAATTGTAATTGCAAGTTTAACAATAGTCAGACATAGGTATTCTATATGACGTAAAAGTGGATTTAAAAAATATGTCATTACAATGTATGAGATGTAAAATACGATGCTCAAATACTCTAGAGTAGCTTGCAATTAAATAATAATGAGCTTATTACGAAAACATGTCGTAGGTACCTTATCAATTCATTCACTCTGTATTGTCCCGCTGAGCTCGGAAATTAAAGGGCACGTACATTATTTACATGACAAAAGAATTATGAACTTTGCATACCAAATAATGAGACAAAATTATGGATTGACAGGACCATCAGGATAAATAGTGAGGAAACATTCGTCTCTCTTTAAAATTACGAATGGATGGGTTCTGCTCTCTCTGAAAACGTACAACCAGTAGGTATTAGTATAAAAGTTAAATTAAAAAAAAATCTAAACTCCCGACCCAAACAGAAACCTCTAAAAAGTAAAAAAAAAATTGTTTGGGTCGGGGGTTTGTTGGTGAGTAACTTGAGTATCCTGGAAATTCCAGGTGATACTCCAGCATTAGTTCAAGGTTACTTTGTTCAATATCATTGAAGTTATAGAATACCAAATTTCGACTCGATCAGACCCGTGGAAGATCCTTAAATCCCTTCATCAACCAGAAAAGAGCTGATTGATTTTGCTGACTGATGAATTTTCAAACGGCTGAAACGATTTTGATGAAACATGTCTAAGAACCACCGCTAGAAAACCTACTTTTAAATAAAAAAACCGCACCGAAATCGGTTCACCCTTTTAAGAGCTACGGTGCCACAGACAGACACACATAGCAGTCAAACTTATAACACCCCCCTTTCTGCGTCGGGGGTTAATAAAACGACTAGCTGCGCCCCGCGGTTTCACCATAGTTCATAAATATCGCTCCCGTGGGAATATCGGGATGAAAAGTATCCTTGTGTCCTAATTCAGGTCATTTTCTATCCATGGGTCAAATTCCAGCCATTTAAGCGTAAAAGCGTAACCAACAAACATACAGTTTAGATAACCAAGCACCGTCCAAATATCGAGGTAACTTGAAATTTATCTCTCCTAAAATACCAAACTACACGATCAAAGCTTGTCGGCATGCTGACTAGATAATACATAACACTGACTACACTCAATGGAAGAGTGAGAACATCGCAAAGTAACCTAGATATAACCGTTAGCAATCGTTAACACAACATACACAACTAGCGTTGTCTTCAATCAACTCTCATTTCTTCTCTGTGTGAAAGGTTGTTGACCCGGAGTTGGTATCAAATGGCTGATAGGTATTCCCAGGGCCGGATTAACCATTAGGCAGAGTAGGCAACTACCTAGAGGCCCCATATCGGCTAGGGGCCCCGCGCGCGCACACAATAAATTAAAAATATTTCATATAGTGAAAATTTTATTGGAAAATTTGTAATCCACAATGACAATTAGTATTATTTTTTCGACGAATGCTGCAGGATGACAAGGTAAATATTTAACACATGAAAACATGCTTCCTATAGCAGTCTCCGAAAAAGAGAAATGTCAGAATCAACTGGTGGGGTCCGCAAGGGCCGATGCCTGCCAGGTGTGCGGGTTGTTCGAAAGAGATGCAGTGGCCCCTGGCACACAGGCAACTGAGGGAACACGGATGGGTTTTAGTCATTAAAAATCTGACACGCTCAGGAGGGCCTGTCAGACTGTCCCGCCGTGGGTGGAGCAGGGGCTCCACCCAGAGCGGGAGAAGTTATTTGATGATTTCCCACCCTCAAAAAATAAAAAAAACCGCTGCTCTTGTTTATGTTCCCATGTTTAATTTTGACCCTAACTTATCGATTTTTACGTCGGCTCGGGATACTGCAGCGCAAGCACCTCGTCTGCTGCAATCCACCTTGCCGCTCCAGTAATGTCACTCATGACTTTACTCGCAGCCGGTGAACGGTCGGCTGAGTGAGTACTAGACTTCATTCACATTGGGGGAATCCCCGATTCGTTAGATGCATAAGTAGCAATTCGTGAGTGACTGTGAATTTAGTTTTAAAAGTTTTACTGTACTCCGAGCGATAGATACTAAAACTGAAGTTACCACTGTTACCAGGTATGTTTGTTAAATAATTGCTTGCAAAAGACCTTACGAGTGAAATTCGACGAGTGCGATGAAGACTAACGATGATATTAAAGAGGCTTGTGCAAAATTTTGTGAACATTATTCCGAGGACATTGAGCCCGGTTTTATAAATGAGATGGTGCAGTACTTCATCTCACAATTAGAGGATGCGGGGATTCCGGGGAAAGATAAAATAGTTCTTGCCGACAAATCATTTAAATTAATACTTGATAATATGGTACAATCAACTTTCCCGAATGTAATGGTAGCATTGCAAATATAGAGAAGTCTGTCTGATGATATCAAACGCAACGAGTGAACGTAACTTTTCAAAACTTAAACTAATATTAAACTGTCTTCGTTCGTCAATGTCTCAAAACTGTTATTCATGTCGATAATGGCGATTGAAAAGTATGTATTGGAAAAGGTCAACTTCCAAGATGTTAAGCACGCCAAAAAAGATAGAAAAGTTGATATGTAAAGTAGATGTACTTGACAAAACTATTTTCTTTAGTTTATGGTTTTTATTGTATTTAACAAGGATAAAATTAAAACACCCACGTCTTATTTTTCTTCATCATGAGACCGTGAGACGGTCTCATCTCGTATCTATACTATACCTAATGACGATCATCACTTATCTATGAACATTTCAATGAGTCCAAACAAAACTTTTGCAAAACTGTAAGTTCCTGAGGAGTTAAGCACCAGCTAGGTGACAGATGCTGCTGATGCTATTATTCACATCCCTTCATCAACTTGAAAAGAGCTGATGATTCAACGGATTCGAACGACTGAAAAGAGGCCCCGAAATTGCATTGCCTAAAGGCCCTGACATGCTTAATCCGGCCCTGGGTATTCCACTAAAACCACATAATTTGGTTCGAATTAAAGATACATTTGCGTATTGCAGTATCGTTGTGACTTGTGGTTTCCGCTTCCGTTGTCCTGTTTGATTTCCACGTCGTGCGAAAATTACAATTTGTGGGTTTCCTAACGATTCTTGATGATGCTGTGTGTGACTTGATTTATGAGAGGCCTATGTCCGACATTTGGCTGAAAATGTGGCAGCAGAAGTATTGGTGTTGGGTTAAGTTAATGACTGAGCAGGAATCCTGAAACATTACGCATAATTCATTAACTATAATAATCTTGTTCTGTAGCTTATTTACTACTACAGACAACAGTGTCATTTGAGATGCGAGTTTCACCAAAAAGATTTATTTCTCGACATCAACATCTATCAATATATGTGCATAAATTAGATTTCATGTCACAATAACACCAATTTATAAAACCATAATTTCTGACCTTTCGGTAAAGGGGTGATGAACTAATCGTGTTTGATGTCATGATTTTAAAAAACTTCTAATTTAATAATAACTTTCATTCACAAAAATAACAACAGCAAACAACCATGAACAACACACACCTTACAAAACATGAACTTTCTTCTATTTCTAGACCAACAACTCCTTATTCCACGGCTGTATAAACAGCAGTGTCGTCACAATGCATGCCTAATTGTTTATCGGTATTTAAAGTCGACAGTTATTATTTCTAACTTTCACCGTGGGACAACGGTTACGGTCAGTCACCGACATCGTTTAGAAGTGGCCACACTGGTCACATATCCGACAGTGAAGTTTGAATCATAAAACAATAGTGCTAAAGTCAAAGGCTAAATTAAAATCAGTAACAAGTAAATAAAATAATCAATTGGTGACGTCCAAAGTGATTAATTTACAATTCTTCGTTGAAATATAAGCCGAAAAATTGGATTTTTTCTTTTTAGTAAATTTTTGTGTAAATTAGAAATGTGTGTTCAAATTAAACGAGGTGTCGAGATAAAACATGCAAATGAATTATTTATATTTTGCTAAATAATTGTGGGTGGGCCAAGTTCGCGAGTCTGTGTACCGTTAGTCAAATTAATTTACTGACCTGTGATACATTTTTGAGTGTATTTTTAGATAGTGTCAATATTTCATTTTACTTTATAACTGGATAAATTTAAAAGGCGAACATTGAGAAATCACAGTCAATTAAAAGAGATAGTGAACGCAGCCAACCATGCAAAAATGTTCGGTGAAATATTTTCATAGGATTTTTTACAGTTTTTATCAAATACCTAGGAAATGTTTGATTAGCAATAGTATTTACCTCTAGACATTCAGTAAGTAGATTTTTTTGATAACAGGGTTGGATTTTTTAATCGGACGTTTAAGGTTTGTGCTAGAATGTTAGTAAACAAACTTCGATTATCGAGGTGTAGAACGACTTTGACCCTTAGACCACTTTGACTCTTGACAGAGTCCTTTCCCCCATGTAAGCAATACCTACTTTTACATATTTACATTATTCTTCGATACTTAATAGGTAGGATATCATCTTATGGGGAAATAACACAGACGCTCCTTCATGTTTACCCTCCAAAAAAAGCTAATACGTATAATTACCAATATAGAACCAACAGACAGTTGCAAGCCTTACTTCCAGAAACAAGATTCTCACTTTAGTTAGTATTTATATTTTAGAATTATGTTAACTAGTTCGCAAATATCCAGATTCTTACAATCCACGGGGAGACATACAAACTAATATTTCGTTGCACCTTAAAAACTGACTAAATTTGCCCCCTTCCCGCCTTAAATTACACTCATCTAGTCCATATTCAATGTCAATAAAAATATATCATAAATTACCAGAAGACATAACACAACATAAACAAAACCAGTATATTTTTTTTATTAAAGCAATATTTAATTTAAAAAAGCTATTATACAGTACATGAATATCTAACGGATAAATTCAATAATAATACATAATTATGAATAACAGATATTTAATATCTAAAATAATAAAAAAACAGTGGCACTCCGGGAGTGCCCACAGAAGTGAAAACTTGGACAATTACGGGTGTATTTTTTGAATCGTGAAGAAATATTTTTTGAATCGTCAACTTATGTTCAACGTTGTTCGTTCGTACGTTCGTGTTGTCAGTGGTGTCGGTAACAGTGTCGCAAGTTCAATTGTTTTTTTCCCATCTCAAAAAATGCCCAACGCGTCTAAAGAAGTTTTCACTTCAAAAATAATACTTAGTAATTATACTACACTAATATTAATGAACAAATTTTAAGCGAGTTAACAAATAAGCATTATTTAAATTAAATAAAAATATAAAATAAATAAATAGATAGACATATAATATTAATATAATATGTAAATGAATAGAAACACGAAATACTTCATAGGATTTATAATAATTCAAACTTAATACAAGGAAAATTAATAAAGCGCTCTGATCTCTATTTGCTGTGCCCGACAGGGTCCATAATTGTTTCTATTCATTTATTTACCACCTTTATGGATTGCAATAAACGTTTTGATTTGATTTTATTTGATATGTAAAGATAAAAAACGAACTGCATTTGGTTCATATTTATTTTCTTTCCTATTATCACTGTCATTGCAAAGCGAATAAAAATGCATAAGAAAGTGGGTAATCATGGCGAGGACTTGGCACTCCATGTGGCCATGTCCTGTTGGCTCGGGCTCTTATAGGTTATTTAGAATGCGAAGTAACTCTTGTGATGATACTCAGTAAATAATAAAAATTCAGCGCAAGGTTAAATAAAAAATAAAAAATTGTCTTTTGATAAAATAATATAGTTGCATTAATTAACGTTGTTACACTGCTCTCCGTTGAATAAATGAGTTAGTTAACTTTACTTCCATTACAGGCGAATCTAGAATTCTACTTCAGTACTATACAGGATAAAATTTTAATCATTGCGCAAACTGTGACCATGAATTCAGCATAAATCATTCTAGACCCCTAGCGTAGAAATTTTACGTCGGTTATACAAAAAAAAATCAGCTGTTCCATACATTTTGACCGCGTAAGTATCGCACTTTTCTATGAAACAGCTGATTTTTCTGGAATGATATGCTGAATTCATGGTTACAGTTTGCGCACTGGTTAAAAAACTCTGTATATATTATATTAATCATATTAGAGCTGTGGTGGCCCAGTGGTAACGGTGGTCACTTACAACATGTAGGTGGTAGGGTCGAACCCAGACAGGCGCTATACTTTGTGTTAATTATTTCATCCCCACTGCTCTCAAAACAGTGAAGGAAAACATCGTGAGGAAACCGGTATATCCTAGAACCAAAAATTCCAAGACATGTGACATCTACCAACTCGCACTGGGCCCGCGTGGTGAATTGTGGCCCACTCCCTCTCACAGAGAGGAGGCCTGTGAGGCAGTGGGAACATTATAGGCTGATTATGACTACGCATATTCATGTCATAAACGCGAAAGTTTGTGACGTTGGATGGATGCACGTTTGTTACTATTTCACGCAAAACCTACTGAACGGATTTTGATAAAACTTTACAGCAGTACCTATAGTTTATTAAATCAGAATATGAATGAATGAAATAAATACAAGCCACAATTTATAAAAATGATGTGTGTTTTGACTTTACGATGATGTATCACGTAAGTCGGAAAAATTCCTGCCCTCTGAGAGCTATCCTGGCGTGCGCTGCCGAAACCTGAAAGTTACACGAAGTATCGTGGGATTGTTTGTTTTAAACAGCTCAGAATAAAAGTCCGCGACAGTATACACTCATGTGAAAGCCATTATAGCAAAAATTGTGTGCCATAAATACATTTACATTGTATACTTTTTTTTAAATGCACATTTAGTTAATTCCTATCAAAATGAATACCCTGTATCGCTTTTGGTATTTAATGTACGCTATACGTTGTCTTTTAGCTTCTTTTTGTTCCGTTATCCCGATCCCGTATCGAATCAGGAATGAAGAGATCCGCAGGAGGACCAAGGTAACCGACATAGCCCGAAGAATTGCCAAACTTAAGTGCCAGTGGGCAAGGCACATTGCTCGCAGAATAGATGGCTGGTGGAGCCGAAAAGTTCGGGAGTAGCGACCGCGTACCGGAAGACATAAACTTGGAAGGCCTCCCACAAGGTGGACCGATGACCTTGTGAGGGCCGAGGAGTCCGCTGGATGCAGGAAGCACAGAACCGGTCGAAGTGGCGGAGCTTGGGGGAGGCCTATGTCCAGCAGTGGACGTCTTTCAGCTGAAATGATGATGATGATGATGAGCCCGTTCCCGTGAGATAATTTCCGACATATAGGTACGCGGGCGAAGCCGCGGGCAGACGCTTGTTATTTCATATTGGCTAGACACAAAAGTAACATTTGAATTCTTTCTGTAAGTACGTAAACAAATAATAGTTCCTTGCGTTATAGCAAATGATAATAAGTAATACCAGCGTATTATTGTCCGCCACTGCATGGCAAAAGCCTCTTCTTATAGAGCCTCCACCCTGCCCCGTGCCTCGGAAAGTATGTTAAGCTATTGGTCCTGCGCCTGATCTATCTCCGGTCGTGTCGGATTGCCGTCCCATCGGATTATGAGAGTGACTGAAGAGCGAGTGCACCTGTGTCTGCGCACACACTTGTGCACAATAATATCTCCCGCGCCAAAGGCTAGTCTCCGTTGAGATTGGCCGTCATGGGCGAAATACGGTCTGGAAGACTATATGTATAGAGCCTAATCACTGAGAGCACGAGATTTGATCACCGCACTTGCTCAAGACGAGTCAGCGTTTTCAGACTTAATTATTACCTTAGGTACTATAAATCGAGGTTTCCTCACGATGTTTTCCTTTACCGATATCAGTAATGTCCAAGATAAACTCAGAAAACAACATGAATTGAAAAAGTCGACTCCGCACGCGACAAATGGACAATGGGCGACATATCGTACTGTCGCTCTAACATCTGTTGCGAACTTGTTTTTCGCAACCATAATGCGGAGTCGTAATGCTTACCTGGATTTGAACCTAGAACCGCATGCATGAGAGGCGAGTTCTTAATCGTCAAGCATTTTCTGCACGAGAATCTATAATAGGCTGGTACTTAATTGATTATACACGGACTCTATAGCAATGCGTGAAATAGCACATGGAAAACGTTATATTCGCACGACGACATATCAAGCTATACATATCCAGCATAAGCTGATTTTTCATTGTACAAAAAGCATATACAATGCGACGTCAGATAAAATTGGAAATGTATAGCTTGAAATGTCGTTGTGTGAACAAATGAAGTCAGGCGGCTCATGTGTGATAGATAGCGAGGTCAATATTTTTGTCATGTAAACAGATAGGTATATAAATTACACGTACTATGTATCATCTTATCTGCACACATAATATATATCTACGTCTGGTCCCGGACTCTGCGGGATGACGTAGTGACGTAGATTAAGACAGACACGCTTCAACCGCATGTGATACAGACTAGTAATCAGACTAGGAATTTATTTTGAAATCCGAAAATTTTTATGTCCTAAAAAGAAACGCTTTGTCGTCCGTAGACTCAATTAGAAGTCAAATCATATGTATCTTGTAGCAATGAAAAGGATAGCCAGCCGTATCAACGTAGGTGAGGTTCTGACGAATCGTTACTCGTTGAGATGTCATAGGTACATGAATGTGAATTACAGGTAGAATTACACAGACATAAGATTAAGATTCACCTATTCAAACCGAAACGTTTCTAAAAATCTCCTTTACATTCCCTTGTTCCTCTAAAATAAAAACAGCCGGTATCAGCTACTTATCTCCAGCAATTCGTTAAGGAAAACGCGCCTGTTTTTCCGCGCAACTTAAGGTTCGATTGAGTACGATTGCTCTCACTGAAAACCGAAAGGGTGAACAAATGGGTCACTGTGCCAACAGTCTGGCTTGTTGTACAATAACTTAGTGGAATCATTGTTGACCTAGTCTTTATCAGGCAGAAGGGTTGGGTTGTCATTAAAATTAGTGGATCTTTGATAGTTGTTACGGGTCTTCAGAAGCCCGAATGCAGTCACTCCATGTAAAGTACTGGTATTCAGCTGCAACCAGTTAGACTGGAAGCCGACCCCAACATAGTTGGGAAAAGGTGAGGCAGATGATGAAGGGTTGGGAGGTAGACACACACAGGAGAAGAAACATAGTAGGTAATGTCTGTTCTAAAGTCCAGACTCTAATGACCTATCTCCATTCCTTTTTCCTCTTCCAACTACAGGCATAACTCATATATGGTGCGAGCGAGTAAGGACTTCAATATCCTTTCTAAAGAGTTCTCATTTGACCCATTTACCACCAAAACCTATTCTGTTCGCACTCGGCTGAACGTTGAATTTTTCAAAAGTGCATAGTGCCTATTGTACCTTATATATTGTATTCTTTTTTATCGTGCTTGTTAGTGATCATAAGATTTCTATTTCTTTTTTCTGTTTTTATCCGTGGGAACCTGTAATTGGCTTAATGTTACATATTAAACAATTGTTATTTTTATATTATAGCTGTTGGTTCTCCTATGAATAAGTAAATAAAAGTATCTGATGTCAAAGTCAAAGTCAAATCATTTGTCTGATGAAAGTGTGTGTAACAGTACAGGTAAAATTCTTATGCAAAACTTCACTAAAGGAAATTAGACACATTTAAAAGGGGTTAACTTTATAACCTTCTTTCATAATTTTATTAATAAGCGTCTTGACCCGTGGTCTTGCCCGTCCGCTGGTTATAGTCTATGTGACGTCACAGTAGTTTGAATATGGCGCCCTGTCTTCAGAGGGTTTTTTTGTGCAAAGAATCAGCATCGCCATACAACGGGGCAATGATGCCAGCCTTTTCGGCACTTTTCTCGGTGACAGCGACGCGGATGGGTTTATTGATGCCATATGATTCTATACCCTTTTTATATAGGTATATGTACATATTATTATCTAAAGTCTGTTAATTTACATGTTATGTAAATAATATCTTGTTTGAAAATAACATAAACCTGTTTTTTATATAAATATCGTGGCTCAATTGATAGCATATGCCAAAAATTCATGCATATGCCCCATACACATTATTTGGATTTTTAATTCCTCACACTTCTAGGCTTTTCTCTTAACTCTCCGGCTGACGCTTGTATCCAAGATGTTTACCGAAGATAAAACGAAAATGTCATAAATTATTATCAGTAGGTAACTATGTAGTAGATTTCTCTATAAATCAATCACGCTAGATCGTCGTGAACTCGGCCGTCATCCATGCTTTTTGGCACAAATTATCTTTATAATATATAAACATTGGTTTCCATTCTTAATATATCAGTATTATTCCAGTAGAGTCAACAACAAGTCAACAAGTGAATAAGTAATCGATTGAATATTAAAATGTTATAAAAAAAATTAATACAATAAAAACGTTAAATAAAGAAAGTATTTAGTAAGAAGGAAGTGGCATTAAATAAAATATCATTATTAAGAACAAGGAATTTACATTTGCTACATGAGGTGAGCTACTTAATATTGGTTCTTTCTCCATAGTACGTATTTGTCCTTTTCAAACTCATAAAGTCATAATAGATGCTTTTAACCTTAGCTCTGCCAGGGGTGCGCGTTGTTCGAAAGAGATACCGCGGCCCCTGGCACACAGGCAACTGAGGGAACACGGGTGGGTTTTAGTCAGTAAAAGTCTGACACGCCCCCTGCTCCACCCAGAGCGGCCGAAGTTATTTGTTGAGTTCCCACCCAAACAAAAAAAAAGGTAGCTTCCAAAGTGGCGCGTGGCTAAAATATAACAGCCGCACTAGTCTATCGATGGTTAAGGTACGCTTTCTCTGGCCGCTAGTTCGTGGATGGGTGACCACCCATTACATATCGAGACCCCTCCGTGCGTAGGAACGTACATTAAGCCGTTGGTCCTGTGCCAAGGCTGCGGGTTGTTTCAGAGGTGCGGGTTGTTCGAAAGAGATACCGTGGCCCCTGGCAAGGCAACTGAAGGAACAAGGGTGGGTTTTAATCAGTAAAACACTGACCCGCCCTCCCGCTCCACCCAGAGCAGGAGAACTTACTGGCTGATATCCCACCCAAAAAAAAAAAGCCGCGTTATTCCTGACTGTCATTCGTAGATCTTTGAGAGTCGTAACGTGTAGTGAGAAGCCCAAAAGTCTGGCAACCAGTCTTACTAAGGGGTTTTTTTTTGGGTTGGATACATGAAATAACTTCTCCCACTCTGGGTGGAGCAGGAGGGCGTGTCAGACTTTTACTGACTAAAACCCATCCGTGTTCCCTCAGTTGCCTGTGTGCCAGGGGCCGCGGTATCTCTTTCGAACAACCCGCACCTCTGGCAGTCATCGGCCTTTGCTGGCCCCATTAGTAGATGTTGACATCTCTTTGAAGCGCGCGTCGAACACAACGCGCCGTCGACCCGGGCTTGGTCCTTACCGGATAGCGAGCTACCCATTACTCGCCGTCCGCAAGCCCGCGTCTACGGTGGCCGGGAATCAGCCTGGGATTCCCGACGCCCAGGGCGTCTGCTGCGGCGACTAAGGCCGTGAGGGCGCATGTACTGCCTTTCCCTCACGTGCGCCGCCTCCCTCTTCGCGAGTATTACTGCTTCGCAGAAGGAGATGACGGCTACCCATGCACTCTCGCTCCATACCATGGCCTGGACCAGGGCCGGACGCGAGAGATCGCCGCCGCCGATCGCCTCCACAAGGGCACGGTGGTGCTCCGTCCAAGCCGGGCAGACCTCCACCGTGTCCTCAGGGCGATCTTAGCAGTAGAAACACCTGGGCGTTTTCTCCCTCCCGCCTTATTGAAACAGGAACCTCCCGAAACAACCGTGTCCGGTGAGGACCTGCGTCAGGCGGAAGGTGAGGACGCCGTGCCGCTTCTCAAGCCACTCCTCAAAGAGGGGACTCACCGCCGCTATCGTGGCTTGCCCAAGCTATCGTGGCGTGCCTAACTATCGTGGCGTGCCCATAACCAAGGGGTATCGTGTTATCCAGTAACTGGATTGTGAAGGTCTAACAGGCGACTACCTAATACCAGAATTTTACATGAAGCGACTACTCCATGTAAAATACTGGCATTAAGCTGCATCCAGTTAGACTGGAACCTCAACATACACAGTTGGTAATGGGCAGAATTATTTTGATTTTATAATTTCGCAGAGTTCTCGTGTTCATGGTTTTGGCAGCGGTGGCCGGCGTTCAAAGCGAAGTCACTATGGAAATCCCAGAAGGTACTACACTAAAGTTACTGCCACTAATTAACACCAAGATAACGTTTTCGATACTTTTGAATGAATGACCCTTTTCATTATTACTGAAGATTATGAATGTAGCTTTCATCATTTATTAATTAATTTGTACTCCTCGCAATTTTTTGTTATTTCTGCTCAATATAATTTTAAATAAAGAGGCTCATTCAGAACAGTACCTAGTTCTAAGCAACCTTCTAATAATTTCAGGGTACATAGTGAACAGTTCTGCCGGCAAGGCATACAAATTAATGTACCAAGCACACCAGTGGGAACGTGCCAGAGATGAATGTGAACGGACCGGTGGTTCCCTGGCTGTGCCTAAATCACAGGTAGGTCTATAATATCCTGGTAAAATTAAAACTAAAAATCCTATGTAAAAATCAAGTCATTTATTCAAACTAGGCTGAGAGTCAGCTCTTTTTGAACGTCAAAAATACATAAGACAGTCCCCCCAAAACGCCTGCCCTACACCTCTTCCTAGTGCTTTAGCTGGGAAGAAGAAGTAGCGCAACAAACTCCCCAGCAGCACAGCTGTCTGTTGATTTAGAAGAACTTGATTCTATACATTAGTACTGTAGGTAATTTACATTACGAAACTCAAAAAAAACATTACATTTGCCATAAGTCAGCTAGCACTCGCCAATATACCATCAAAACATTGAAAACTATAGGTACTCAAGTAGAAATAAATAATAATAATAAAAAAAAGTGAACAGAACTTACAATCTAAATAAAAGCCTCCAGGCATAAATGACATGGCCCGCTTGTAAAAATTCTCGGTGACTCCCCGAGAGCAGTGGACGACAAAGCTAAGAGATCATAAGAGTATCAATAGAGCAACCGCTTTCTCCCTTTACAGTAGACAAAATTATGATAGAGAATGTTCAACCCACGACGTCCTACAAATTGGCGAAACATTCAGAGCAAATCGCAGAAACTTGGACCTTAGTTTAAGAATAAGTTTTTATTTAACTAAGGTGAAATTGATTATTCAAAGAACCTGAAATGTTTTCAGCCTATAAACCAACTTGAGAAAATTTCAAACTGAACAGCGTAGCTTGAGTGTTAGCAAGAAAAAGTTAAGTGACAAGCTGAACGAGAAGCAATCCAAGTTTGCCGGCTGCGAGAGTTTATAGAAATAAGTTGTACAATGGCGGCACGGCGGCTACGGCAACATTAAACTGTCTACAGTTGACTCCCGATACGATCTTTACTTTCGTTTTAAGTACTGTGTACCTATTTTGTACAGCTTTGTTGCCAGTCGACAAAGCTCAAAATCATAGTTTAACGTTCGCAAGGTAGAGAGAAAGGGCAGGAAATGTGTTAATTTGGTTGTTCACCCACTAAACTAAATACAGTAGATATTTGTGAGGGATCTATTTATCAACCATTCATTGTTATGACGTTTCCCATATGCCCAATACAATATTTTCGGCTGACTCGCACATTGGAGCAGCACCCTAATTGCGTAACACATTATTCTGAATAATTTTGAAGGTTATTACTAATCCATTGCATCATAGATGTTCGCAAAATTTGTCTCCTCAACAAAATAAATAACGCAATTAATGTTGTTGAACTGTCATAATGAAAACAACGTGTAGTGTGTTAAGCAACTACCCCGCAGGCCACATCGCAAAGCAATTTTGTGTATTCTTACATTACTTTCGTTTTTGTGATGAAATGCAATGCACTGAAGTCCAATGCGGCCAAACCTTATCCTCAGTAACCTCAGTCATCTCTGTTTTAGGCCGAGTTCGTGTTCCTGCAGAAGCTGGTCCGGGGCATGTACTACCCGCAAATAACAGGCACCCGGTACAAGCTGCTGGTCTGGCTCGGCATCAACAACCTTGACGAGTACACCGTCTGGAGGAACATCGACG
Source organism: Antitype chi (assembly GCA_947359405.1). Taxonomy (NCBI): domain Eukaryota; kingdom Metazoa; phylum Arthropoda; class Insecta; order Lepidoptera; family Noctuidae; genus Antitype; species Antitype chi. The sequence continues at coordinate 20,948,286 of OX375819.1, forward strand.
GTAAAGTGGCAACGGTTCTGTTGACTGCCTCGTTGGTCTGGTGCATGCACGACTGCTGACCATCATAATCGTCATCTGGCTAGCCTATCCCAAACTATGTTGGTGTCAGCTCTCAGTCTAACCGGATGCAGCTGAATTGGTATTCAGTTGTATCCGGTTAGACTGAAAGCAACTGGCTGGCTGACTGGTATTTTACATGGAGCGACTGCCTATCTGACGTCCACACCAGCGACTGAGTATATACTATACCCCTAAGTAAACTGGAAATGTGTAGACATTTCCAGTTTACGCTGATCTCCCACTGTACGGAAATCCTACACAATGCGAGATCAGCTTATACTGGAAATCTATAGCTTGATGTGTATAGCCGTGTGTATTATGTATTCCTACTAAAATTACCATGCGTGTGTATCGATACTTACTCCTACTCCTCAAAACAGATAACACCATGTATCGCTGTGTCGCAGCAGAGCCCGTGATCTCGATAGGTAATTATGCTTTTTAATTTTCAGGTGAGGACATCAATGAAACAGGTTTTAGCAAGTGGTCTAGCCATGATGTGGGATACAGGTAGCTACCCTTTCCTTATTACCTTTTTAAACACCCCCTTTTTATCATCATCATCACCGTTCTCTTACTTGTATCCTAATTTGTTTGTTGTCTTTTTTCTTCTTATTATCCGTAATTTCAAAAGTAATTTTTTTTCTGACAATAATTTATCATCTACCAGACAATTCATCCTCCGTTTCTTTGATCTTCCCTTTTTTTTGAGGGCACAAATTTTTTATAACCTCTTCTCCAACAGTGATGACCCGAAGGAGCCCCACTGTGCTGGCATGGACGCCGTGAACCCTGGGCTCCGGGACTACTGGTGCCACCTTCGGCAACCATACATTTGCCAAGTCCAGGTCACCACGCGTCCGGCCAGCCCGACTACAACAACGTGAACGAAGCCACCGAACATTTCCTCCATGAACATTACATTTTCAAATGAACGACAATTGAGTATGGCCGCTATTGTTTGTGTCCTTCTCATTTGCATTAAAAAACATGTTGAGGTAAAAAAAATATTATATGTTTTAAGTCATTATATGTAAACATCATGATGTTTATTGATATTTATAATCGAAGTATATTTATTTATTTATTTATTGCATTCCATATTGTAAAAAGATGTAAAAAAGGGCTTAAAGCTAGGTACAGAAATATGGACCCTGTAAGGGCATAGCAAAATAATAAAATTAAAATTAAGATAACAATAAATTAAATTGAATTATTAAATTACATAATACGAGTACAATATTGATTCTAATTGTTACAATTAAATTATTACATGATACAAAACATTAATCAATAATTCATTACATTTTATTAAAATAAATCATTATTAGCAATCCATGCATTCGTTTTAGTCATAAAAGTAATATAGGTAGTCATTTATTTATTTTATGTTTACGTCAAGCATAATAATAGGTATAAAGGTCGATCGATTCACAATTTGTCTGTTTTAAATTCCTCAATGGTATAGTAGCCTTTCTTTATTAGCAGAGATTTCAACTGTTTCGAGAAATTTGAGTCATTTGGTAGGGATTTTAGGTTTCTTTTCGAGCGGTTTGTTTCTTTTTTATTTGTCACTTTTCTTATCCTTACAAAATTCGTATATCCCAGTACCTACGAAATGTCGCAATTGGTAAGTAACAACTTGCATTCTAAAATAGTTATTTTTTCTGTAACTCTCGCCCACCCTAAATAAATAAATAAAATAAAATAATAAAAATGTGTCTTACTTTTCGTTCCCGAAAATTACTTCACGTATGTTACTATTTATCTGCGAAACTAAGGAGAATCCAAAGGCTTTCTGAGACAAGTTGGCCACTGCTTGGAAAAAAGCCGCCTTTTGATTTAGATCTCACGTGAACATCAAGCCTGTCTACAAAGACGATTTTTTTTTTTGTTCTAAATTGTAGCGTCTAACCTCTGTGCTTGACTAGATTTTACATAATTTTATGACATATCAGCTGAGTCGACGGGATGTTTCGAATTACGACATTATGGGAATTACTTTAGATTCAAAATTGCAATGGGGTGCCCACATCAGAGCTCTTTCAAGCAGATTAAGCTCAGCTGCTTACGCAGTAAGAAAAATAAGGCAGTTGACTGATGTAGCCACAGCTAGGTTAGTATACTTGCTTATTTTCACAGTATTATGTCTTATAGCGTTCTGCTGTGCGGATCGGCAGCGGACGTTGATTCAATTTTTATTTTACAAAAGAGGGCAATCCGCGCAATCTATAAAATGGGGCCTCGCGAGTCTCCTAGAAACAAATTCAACGAAATTGATATACTTACTCTGCCTTCTCTTTATATTCTAGAAAATATCTTGTATGTTCGCAAAAACTTAGGTCTTTTAAAAAAAAGATGCGATTTCCATAATCTAAATACACGTATAGTAAAGATGAAATTGTGATTCCAAAATTCAGATTAACTAAAACTAGCAAGTCATTTCTAATAAACAGTATCCGCTTCTATAACAAGTTGCCAAAGTCGGTTACAGAACTTAGCGATGGAAAGTTTAAAACTCACATCAAACGTGTCCTTATCAAAAAAGCATACCTATTATAAGATAAAAGACTACGTTGAAGACAGGGAAGTTTGGCATTAATTCCTTCTGCACATGTGGCTTCCCTGGTCCCTCATTAACAGCAAAACTGTGTGAAAGTCTATTAACTGCTCCCAAGTTCCAATGTTCTATTCTATTCTATTTTTCATATGGCAAGCAAAGCCGATGTCGACTATTCTGCCAATGTCTAAGTGAATTGGAAAAACGTGTTATTACAAAAAAAAAAACCGATAACGATCTTCGATGATACAGTTGGGATAACTGTTGATAAATTCCAATGTTAATTTTTATTTTTTACAATGCCTGACATATTCTCGAAATTATTTGACATTATACATCAATTTAACTTTCGACTATTTTTTTTTATTTTTTGGGCTTTGGCTTCGCACGGTTTGTGCATTTAGCCAGTGTCAAGTAATTTTTCTTTTCGATCAAGTAAATGGCCCGATATCGGGCACAAAGTTACAAAAAAGTCATACCTAGGTCGTCTTTAGTCAGTCAAGTCCAGTCAAGTCAAAGTTATTGTAAAGCGGTAGCAACTTTACAACAACCTAACATGAGTTTTTGGGGGAACACGAAAAGTCCACGTTAGTCACTTATTTTCACCTTCACTACACTTGTGCACACACATGTAACTAAATTGAATAATTCACTACCAAAATTATACAATTTAATTCGCTATTTCACAAAATTTCATGAAAATGAAAATTCGTGCGACATGTTCCAACCCGATCCCGCCAAAAAACCCTCGACTATTTAATATTAGTGATTGTCGTGGAAATCATGTCACTTGGTTCATAGGTTCATTTTTTAAAGGTAGATTCTTTTACATATTGTGAATGAGAGAACGTTGTAGGCCTTACAGACTAGATTTGTAGACGTTTTTCTATTCTGTATTTTAATTCCTCTAAGTACCTGGTACTTATTTACTGGCCTGCACTGTCCTCCCATACCTATTATCACTGTAATTTGAAAACATTGTAAAAGCCAATTATTTTAAAAAAGTAACCTTGGAGTTTCTTGCCGGCTCTTCTCCATAGGAAACGACAAATTGGAACCGTGCACCTAGCTTCTGACGTTTCATAAGTGCCTATGCAGGCTTATGTGAAATAAAATATTTTGTTTTTTTTATGAAATTCAGGATTCAACATCAAACATCATGTGTCATCATCTGTCTGGTGAGACAGCGTGATCGTGTCGTACATGAAGCCTGGTGAGGCTTCATGTCCGACAGAGATAGTATCAGTGATGAGCAGTTAGACGCTTGTCTACACGCACAACGTTATTGAATGAGATGCAGGATTATTAGTAAAAAATTTGCGAAAAAACTAAGAAAAGTCCTTTGGAAGATCGGGTTTTATGAAAAAGCCAATGCATAAATCAATGACCAATAAAGTTTATTAAACATTTCGATAATTGAACTTTGTCGGTACCGACTCGGTTTTGGAGATTTTACACTTGTTTTATTACCTAAACACGCCCAAAGTTAAGTACAATTAGCAAGAAAAACGGACCTTTGTTGGCTCCTAACTTTTTAATGGGTTTTTATTTTAGTATTCTGTTTCCGTACAAACAATATTAATAAGGAGACAAAACGATATCATATTTTACTTTGGATGTGCCATGTCAGACAGTAGAGTAAAACACTCCCGAAGTTTGTATGCAAAAAATGTGGACTAGGTTCACCTTAAGTACGCCCATGTGACGCATAGTGAAACGGCCAAGTTGTACATTTACGGCCTTATTCATAAAAAGTTATCGAACATCTAAGAACTTGCTAGTCTGGTTTTTCATAGAGAAACCACACTTTAGCAAGTGTTTAGATGTTCGATAACTTTTTATGAATAAGGCCGTAAATGTACAACTTATGTAAATGTAACTTGTTTTATAGTATATGCGGCCAAGCCACATATATTATGTTGACTAAGGTGTGATTTGTGAAATTAGGGCTTAGAGTTAGCGCGTGTAGAGTTAGAAGCTTGGCTCTCCATGACATCTGATAACTTTTTGACAGTGCGAGCCATAATTATGTTCTCGTCTTGGCAACATTCAGGATTCCTGCGGCCTTCACCAGGTCATCGGTCCATTTTGTGGCAGCCTATGTATACCAACAATTAATGAGTAAGTACCTACTAATGTTTTTTTTTATTCAAGCTCCATTGTGTTATTTTGTTACCATACTTAGGTAAAACATTAGAAGGATCTACAGATATTCTCTTGTAGAAAACTGTTGACAGTACATTATTCTTATTAATCACCAGACTTTCTGGTCGCAGACGTTATTGGACTCATTCAGCAGAATCTGGCCTGTCACCCGGCACATTACATGGCTGACAAAAACCTCGCACAATAGCAGTCGTTAAAGCATTTACGTTCAGTAAACGTCAGCACATTTCATCTGAGGAGAATATTATCAAAAGGTCACCCAAGAAATAAAACCAATTCCAACATTTTTAATATAGGTAACCTCACTTAGGACTCACTTTTAGCAGGATTATGTTAAAAATCCAATATAAATGTTAAAAGTCAAATATTCGCGAAGCGGCCCAATATAACTTGGCTGGATTACGACAAAAGTTTTTAATTTAATCCTAAATGTATGAGAAATAAAAGCTTAGCAGCAGTGGCTGCCTATTATTTATTCATTTGCCTGTCACGGCGCGATATTCCAATAAAAAGAGCTTAAAAACAACATGACACTTTTATTGGTAATCCTTTTTTATATCGCAAGTGTTTTATTCGATCATTTGTATTGAGCAACTCTTTGTCCCATAAAGTTGTTAAAAATCGTACAATAGGTATGCCTGGGCCCGCGTGGTAGATTACGGCCCTCTTCCTCTCACAGAGAGGAAGCCTGTGTCGCAGCAGTGGGAACGTTAAAAGGCTGATTATGTAGGTACAGTTATAGTTGCAGACTATGAAAAAAGTGGTCCTTTAGTATTTTGTTGAAGCCAAAATAAAAAATACAAGTTTTCATGGATATAACATAATGTTCTAAAAATCATCACTGAGAACTTGTCTTAATAATGACATTCACAATATCCTGTGAACAGTAAATTTATCCAGATAAGTGGACCCAACACCGATGTGTTCTCAGTCAATACTGGAAATGTCACTATCTGGCGAGTGAGTATCTGTACCAAGTGCATAATCATGTTCACCAGCTACACTTGCTGAGGAGAACGCCACCGATGGTTCCTTGATCTCATCCAGTTCTGCATCAGCAAATAAATTTGCTAATTTAACTTTTAGTAATACTTGTTTTTTAGCAGAAAAACTTTTGAATGTTTCAGCATAACTTTTAAAAAGGAAATCGATAGCTTCGGATGGTTCCACGTGTTTGGCGATCGTCGAATGTATCCTGTCGCCGTCGTCAGCTGAGTTGCTGTTAATTTTTTTTGTTGACGATGGTCGCCGCTTGTATGATGCTTCTGATAGTCGGGCTGACTGTACCGCCCGTGGTTTTTGTGTGGACGTAGGAGGCTTAGTTCCTAGTACAGAATCCTTTCGTAATGTTTCCAATGATTCCAGATAAACTATTCCTGGTTTTAGTTTTGCAGGTATACTCGTACTGGATACGAGCTGCATCGACCGCGGTGACTCGGAGTTTAATGAACAATCATGGAGTGACACTGAACTCACTCTCGGTGACTTACTGCACTTGTAACCACAACTTTCTAAAAACTGTAGACTTTCGGCCCAGCACCATTTGTGGTATGTGGAGCTGTCTGTGAGCCCTCCACCTGATAACTCTTCAGCTTGACTTTGATAATTGTTGTAAAAATCTTCTAGGCCCTTCCATTTTTTACGCAGCACTTCATCTAAAGAAAAAATATTACTTAACGATAAATTAACTTGAATATTACCTGTAAAAACTAAACAAACTTGGTGGGTAGTTCTTGTAAGCAACGTATGTAGGTATTTAAAACTGTAGCTCACACGACGCCTCTTTCCTTGAGCTATTAACCGCTGCCAATGCCGGTCCCAATAATAGACAATGATCAATATCACTTCCTAAGTAATAGATAAACCTAGGTAATATTGTTTCCAAGGCTTTCGTAATTTATTAGGTCAATTGTCATTTATTGTTTTTAGACTTTAGCATAAGTAATGCCCCAATAAACGGGGCCTCCTACAGGTACCAAACATATTACCGACAGAACACTGAGGTCTTTGAAATTACCTCAGATTATAGAATATAGAAATTACAATATTTAGGAAATAGTAGGTAGGTAGGTACTTAGGTACTCACTTAATTCATTCATTTCTATTGCAATAATTCCCCATACTTAATTTTTTTATTGAAATTTTGCTAACCATTATGGCTTTTAAACTTAGAGCTTTTCAACCAAGGAACATATTATTTACCACAAGCGGTTTCCAACGGCCATCTTGTCAATTTCTTGACATAAGCGACGCATTTATCACCGCTCTCTATGTGCGACACGTTGCCAGTATATTATATTTTATATCTATTGTAGACTTTGGCGACCACAGAGTACTTTTTTATATGTTGGCGATACGCTTCGCCATCGCCTCAACCACAGACAGAACACAATTTACAACTAGGCACCTACTCCGGAGCGTCGAACGGACATAGATTCACTTTGCACCAAATAAATACTTCGCCTCCTTCGATTCATATATGTTCGACCATTGGTACGACGACGGATCATGACATACAACAAAAATTACTCTTTCATGACAACGAGCGATAGCGTTAACCAAAAAAGTATAAAATAATGGTAGAAGTATGGAGGTCTACCTACATTTAGACTTTAAAATGTAATAATATAATTTTTGTTGAACCATGAAGGCTTAGCATGAAGGTTGTAATGCACTATGTTCTAGGAATACAGTCTTCTTTGTTTGTTGCCAAGCAACTGTTATGTTCTGTTCTGTCATCTTAATTTCTGATGAGTATAATTTTATATTCATTTAATGTAAATTACTTTATTTACCACTGTGTTACAATGGTGTTGTATTTTAATTGAAATCAAGCTCAGCCAACAATTTGAAATAGCGGATTTATAAATTTCTCTTTTTGACCGACTTCAAAAAGGAGGTTATCAATTCGACATGTTTAGATACCTATATATATATATTTTATGTATTTTCATACCGGTCTGATGATGAGTTTCGGAGACAGACAACGGAACTCTTTAAAAAATGACAGCAAATCGACAACGTTTGCTGGATGATGAAATTTCGAATTGGTGGGTAGGTCCTAAAACTAAAAAGTGCAAAATAAAAACTTTTTTAAAAAAAAAAACTGACTTCCAAAAAAACACTACAAAATTTCGGAAGGCGGTGACAAAAAATTAAAATACATATCCAAAGTTACCGACTTCCGAAATTAAAGTTATTTTTGACTTTGAAGTGTTTTTTGGAAGTCGGCTGGTTTTTTTGTTGAAAAAAGTTTTTTTAAAGTTAGTTTCACTTTACAGCTGTTTTCGAATAAAACTCATAGGTAGGTAATAAAATAAGTACATACATAAACAAGTTAAAGCACAAACGTGCTTGGAAAACGCGTAGGTACTGTCCCATACCATGCCGAATATGAGAATGAAGCAATAGAAAATTCGCTTACTTATGCATGTCGAGGAAATCCACGGGAGGTGGCGAGAATAAAGGCGCCGCCGGCGCTCCGTGCGGCATCATATTTTGAGCTGCTAAGCTATAACACCATGGATCAAATAACGACCGCGGCGCAGACCTCCGACTTCCAAAAGGTCACCTTCTTCCAGTTCCAAGTTCAGTTCTTCTATTAAGTCACCTCTCACCCTAAACCTAAATTATTAAAGTTACCAATTTATAATAGGGCATAAACATACTTTGATTTATTCTCATTCTCACGATGTTTAGCGTCAAACCACAGGTACGAAGACGTGGCGCCATGTGGACGTGGCAGCTTTGGCTTCGCTTTCCTTTAGCTTCGTCGTATAGGTACTACCCACGATAAGTAAAAACAGCCGCACGGGTCTATCGACCAGGTTAAGCTACGCTTGCCGTGGTTGTTCCGTGGATGGGTCACCATCTTGACATACCAACACTCCCCCGTCCATAGATGCATGTCAGCCGGTCCTGCACCCTAATTGCGTAACACGCGATTAATCATAATCGGTTTCATTTTGACAGTACAACAATATTCATTGCGTTATTTACGTTGCTGAGCAGAAACACTTTTCGAACATATGAAGCAATGGTTTAGCCATTTGTTTCAAAACGAAACAAATTATGATGAATCGTGAGTTACGCAATTAGGGTGCCGGATGTCATTCGTGGATCTTTGACAGTCGTTACGGGTCGTCAGAATCCCGAAAGTCTGACAACCAGTCTTACCAAGGGGTATCGTATTTATTACCCAGTGACTTGGATATCGAGATCAGATTTGCAGTCGCTCCATGTAAAATACTGGAGTATTAGCTGTATGCACTGGAAGCCGATCCCAACATAAGTAGTTGGGGAAAGACTTAGATGAGATGATGTATACCTACCATCCTACGGTTCGCACTCCTTTATTTTCTGTTATTGTATTCGCGATGGTCAAAGTGGAACGCACTTGCAGAAGAGAGAGAGATTTATTATGAAATAATTAGTCTTCTTTTCGTTACTGCTTCTGCTTTTCTGCCATCTATGAGCATATATGAAAAGTGCAATGTTCTGACTATCTACCATAATGCGTCTACTCCCCGGAAGATGGCGCAACAATACCACTGCCACAATTTGAATAGTGAAAAATGGGTTGGAGCTGCTATGAGTGTTACTAGGTGTAGCTTAAAAAAACACTACCACAATTTATAAATATGTATTTATCTAAGGATATTTTTAATTTTTAATCACTTTAATAGCAAGCGACTGCAACAGCAACACTGATAGTTAGATTGTCATTTGTCAAAATGAGAGCAGAGAGGTTATGAATTGAAAACCATTTTTCTTTTTATTTTGTTGAGGAAATAAAATTAATTGTTATATGCAGACTGTATTTATTATCAAAAGGTAAAATATATAACCTCACCACATCGGTACCTACATAAAATTCAAATGCTCTCTACTCTCTATATTATATTTGTTTGTTTTTAGATGAATTTCTTGCGAAGAGGTTTATCGCTGCTTTCAATTGGTATCAAGGCACAATGTAAGCAAATCCCAGGTTAGTCTTATTGTTGTCCTTCTTATACATAAAACCAAAAGTACAAAAACCCTATGGCTATGGGGTTACTGACATATTTTTGGTTAAGTGCAAAAATATCCTTTTAAGAAGACGGTCAAATCTTATAAGAAATTGTTAAAGTACTTACTTAATAAATCGTTTTATATAGGTACACTAAGTATACCTAGAATAGGTGTAAATAATTATGCTCGTAGAATATCAAGATTCAATCATATTAAATAGCTTTACAAAATATAGGCCTGACTGTGAGACGGTAATTTTAGGCTGTTTAAAAAAATTACTGCAGTTGAATAACTTTAATCATTTAGCAGGACTAACAGGATAGTGCTATCAATCAGTCAGCTAATTGTTCCATAAGTCCACAACCAAAACAATAAAAATAGACAGAAAACTACAAAAACTGCACTTGTTTGTAGGAACAAAATAAGGCCGCTACAATTATTTCATGTATAGCCTACAAATTCCTCATCTCATTAACAATAACTGTAAGGTGCTCAGTTTTAAGATATTTTTTTTTTTTTTTTTTTTCTCTTATGCTAGGGTTCGTCAATAGGACGGACCCTAATCTTATTACAATCTAGCCCTATAAAAAGACTAATGAGTAATTTAATTATAACCTAAACTATTAAATTGTCTTTACTAAGAATGTGTCCAATAGCACTTTTCTTATTGTCTCTATTAAGGCGAATACACTTTTTTGTTGTGTTTGTTAGGCACTGTTGTACTTTAAACTATTCACTATCACTAAACACTAACTCGAACGGTTTTGTTCTTTTAAGTCTTCTAATTATATTTGTGTGGTCGAGAAGCTGGATTGCCTCGACGTTCACATGCTGATGAAGTCTCTTTTCGTGAGCTTCTGCAAATTTCTGGATCACTGTTTCGATGAACTCAACTTTTAGGTCCCGATGGAGGTCATCATTTCGTATGTACCAAGGTGCATTTACAATTTCCCTTAGCACTTTGTTCTGGAATCGTTGTATTATTAATATATTGGTCTGTTTGGTGCAGCCCCACAGCTGAATACCATAAGTCCAAACTGGCATCAGGACTTGTCTGTATAGTAATAATTTGTTTTGCACGGACAGCAGGGAGTTTCTTCCAAGCAGCCAATACATTCTTTTGAATCGGAGGTCGAGTTCATCTTTTTTCTTCTTGACGTGGGCTTTCCAGCGTAACTTTGCGTCTAGGGTCATACCGAGATACTTGGCTGTATTCTCGTATGGTACTTGTTTATTGTTAATGTAAACTGGACAATACTGATGTCTTCTGTTGGAAAAGTCTATGTGAACAGATTTGGATTCATTCAGTTTAATCCTCCATTTTTTGGTCCAGTCATAAACTTGATTAACAGCCATTTGAACCTTTTCTGCTGCTTCTTCGTGGCTGTTTCCTACAGCCATTATAGCTGTGTCATCAGCAAAGGTCCCAATCGTGTTTTGCCCTAATTCAGGAATATCGCAAGTGTATAGTAGGTACAGGACCGGACCTAATACGCTTCCTTGCGGTACGCCAGCGTTAATTTGTTTCAGTTCTGAGTAGGCGTCTCCTTGTCTTATTCTAAAGACTCTGTTCAGAATGTAGGATTCTAATATTTCTGCAAACTGCTTCGGTAACAGGCTCTTTAATTTGTGTATAAGGCCTTCATGCCATACTTTGTCAAACGCTTGCGCCACGTCTAGGAATACAGTAGAACATACTTTCTTGTCTTCAAGGGCGCTTTCTATTACGTTTGTGATCCTATGCACTTGATCGATGGTAGAGTGTTTTTCTCGAAAACCAAATTGGTGCTCTGGTATTATGTTTTTACTATCAATTATTATTTTAAGCCGTTTGAGTAATAGCTTTTCAAATAACTTGGACATGATTGGTAGCAAGGAAATAGGCCTGTATGATGATGTTTCGTGAGGCGGTTTCCCTGGCTTAGCTATCATTATTACTTCAGCCACCTTCCATAAGTCTGGTACATATTTAAGCCTTAGTGCGGCATTGATAAGGGTCGTTAACTTAACCAGGCCCTTTCTAGGGAGGTTATGAAGTACTTCTCCTGTTATTAAATCGTAACCTGGTGATTTTCGTGTACTTATATTACTTTTTATTTCTCGTGCGACTTCTCTCGGTGTTACTAAATTTATGGTAGCTTCATTTTCTGATGCCACCATATCAGCTAATGTGTGATCTTCCATGATTTCAACGTCATTTGGTTGAAATATATTTTCTAGATGCTCTGCAAACCTCTTAGCTTTTTGCTCGTCACTAATTGCCCATTGCCCGTTTTCACACTTAATAGGTGGGATTTGGGTAACCGGCCTTTTTAGGTGCTTAGTAGCCTTCCAGAGGGAATAGTCAGTCTTTTGGTTATTACTTAGGTTCTGGAGATAGGTGTTGGTTGAGTCGTCTTTAAAGTTCTGGATTAGTCTTCTTAGTTTTTTTGTCAGGTTATTTAGTTTTCGTTTGTCATCAGGGCACCTAGATTGATGCCACTTCTTTCTCTGCCTTCTTTTTTCCATAATGAGTTGCTTGATTCTGAAGGGGTATGTATTTCCCTTCGTCCACTTGTTGCAGTTAGGTGTATTTTCCCACGCTACTTGCTGGATGTGCATTATGAAATTCTCTACTTCAATGTTTAGGTGTTCGGGTGTTTTTAATGGGACTTTAAGGTCTATTTTATCATTCAATTCGGTCTTGAAGCCCACCCAGTCTGTACACTTATTGACAAGAGTGGGACTTTTTTCTTTAAACAATATGGTCTCGCTAATTTCTAAATAGATTGCGGAGTGATCCGAGTTCATGTCATAGCTTTGTTCCAATTTTATATACCCAGTTGATAGATTCTTGGTTACGAAAAAGTCTATTAAGTCCGGAATTTTATTTGGATCTGTTGGCCAGTAGGTGGGCTTTCCAGTTGATATGGCATCACATTTCAGCTCTTTTATAGCACTCAGTAGTTCTTTTCCTTTAGTAGTTGTTAATCTGGAACCCCAATACGTATTTTTAGCATTGAAGTCACCTCCTAAGATAAACCTACTTCCAAGGCGAGTTAGAAAGCTCATATAGTGGTCTTTTTTTATCGTATACCGTGGTGGACAGTAGATGGCAGATACTGTAACAGAATATTTTTTGGTTTGTAGACAAATCGCTACTGCTTGAATCTCTCTCTCTTCGTATTTAAACTTTTCATAGTGCTGAAGGTTTTCTTTTATAATAATGGCACTACCGCCTCTTGCAGAATTGTCTGGGTGAAGTGCATGGTATACCTTGTACCCTTTAAACTTAATGTGAGATTGCTTTGTGAAGTGAGTTTCTGATATCAGGCAAACATCAATTTTTTCTATGTCTAACACTACTTGTAACTCATTTTGATGTTTTTGTAACCCATTTGAGTTCCACGCCATAAGTTTAAGTTTAGTATTCATTTTTTTGGCTTAGGAATAGCAGCTTTGTTGCTATTTTCAATTTTTGTCAATCTCTCAGCAAATGATGACATTAACTTTAAGATTTCATTTAGCTTTTTGTCAGTGTCCATATCAGCCAGAGGTGCGAGTGGGTGTGAGTTTTAAGATATGAAATAAATAATAATATATGGCTTTTCATTTATACAATCCTCTATAGGTAGGTGGGCACGCTAACTGAGGTAGGTAACTGTCACCTAGTGCAGTTTGTGTTTCACAACATTAGTGGTAATAGGAATATGCAAAAATCGAAGTTTCATAATTGAATGTTTGTAGTTTTAGGGCATTTGTGTTTGTACATTTTATAGGTTTAAATCTACCTATAACGGTAGGCCATAGAATAGTCTTATAATATATACACCGTGATGCCACAGTAAAGAGAATGAAAATTATATGGACACCATGATGTCATAGTAAAGAGAATGAAAATGATTTTATATTTAAGGTGGATGCATTATGGTAGCCCGGTTTTTTTTTTCGTTTTTTACAATAATTTGCAATGAGTGTCAGGTTGTGTGTTGATTAAAATATAATTTGGAACCATGACAATTATGACTTTACAGAATTAGAATCATTAAAATCATCAAAACGACCCTCTAAAGGAGAATGCCAGGAACTCTATAGAGCTTTGACCCATAACATAAAAGTTGGTTTACAGGCATGCCAAATGTAGCATTCTATTGCTGTATTATTAGTGATAACTAAAACATGTTTAAATGCCTTTAGAACTTGCTGTTTTCGTTTAAATCTATAAACAATTATTACATTTAATTTACCTTAAGTGTAGGTTATAATAATTGTAGAAATATTTAATGAGTGCTGTATATTATTACAATGCTATTCTAGGATGTGATGTCCGTGTACAAAACTAAAAATCGTCGTGAAAATAAATTGTGATCGCGAAGAGATTAGGGAGCGTAAAATACAAACAAAAATGCAAAGGTAAACAGAACAGAGCAAATGTCAATGAATGATTTTTTGACATTGCTATTAGCTCGTCAATGACGTTTCGTTACACCTAATGACCTACCTACTAATGCTCAAATGCGAAAGATTGATTAAAACATAAATTCATAATAATATTACATAGGTACATTGTTTTCTTTGACTGTGTGTATTTAAATCAAATACATATAAAATCCGTACATAATAAATTATTTGATGTCGTTTTTAAATAAAATAACTTGTGTTCCGCGTGTATGCGCGTTGCTAAGTAACACGGATGGTTGCGACAAACACAGGAAATAGGCTTTGGGTTTTTAAATTCCTTTTTATCACAAACTTTTTATCCGCAAGTGTAACATAATAACAGTTAAGTAACAAAAGGTCATAATTTCATGTGATAATTTTGATTAAGTTACATTTCCTGTAAATTGATGGGGCAGGATCTGGCCTTGTCTTTTAATCCCACAAATGACAATTTTTCATGAAATAAGAATCATATTTAGTTCAACATACAGCCTGATTTTGAATTTCGCGGGCAGCCCTGGTGCTTCCTCCTTAAGCAATCCTTCTTTACTATTCTGGATGTGATTAGATTAGCACTAGCCCCTACTTAACAGTCAGCACATATCTATGTTGTAAGATACTTCGTAATGATAATAATTAACACTGACAATTTTTTTTGTTAAAGTAGGTAATGCTAAACTGAAACCCTTATGACCTTAAAGATGTACGGTCAAGACTTTTATTGAAAGTCCTTAGATGAATTGGCAATTCAATAGTTACACCTAGATCATCTCATTAACAAATCTGTGTGTCTGCACAGCAAATAGATTTTATTATTGTCTTTGGTCTGCAGTGTTGCAATGTTCTGTGTATTTTTTATTTATTTGTATCTTACAAACCAACCCCTCCTTTATATCTGGTGCTTAAGTCAATCACAGACCTATTGTTTTTTTTTTTATTTAGTAAGTAGGTAGTACACATTTAACAATTCCAAATATGGAACATGCAAGCAACAGTCGGCAATCACGCAAACGACACCGAAAAAGATTCGTTGTGCCGATAATAGCGACACATTTCGCCAAAATCCAAACCCGTTCGATAGCATCACAAACAAGTATATAGGAAATTGCACATAACTGTCAAATATAGCGGACTATCGACATCTGCATCTCACTGCAGCTGCGACTGCCATTACACAAATTCGGTCCTAATATCTGGCGTCCTAAGCTCTATATTTGCTTGATGTGCAGTCGTACAATAATATTTGCAAGGGTTTGTCGCGCGCCTGTCATTTAGACCCCTTCCGCGTGGACACGGATTAAGTCCCCGGGGATCGGTACGGTCTACAAAAAAGATATTGTGTTACATATTTTGAGGAAAGATAACTGTAGTTTTGTTTTTGAGTGTTTGAGTTAGTGATTACGTGTTCAATTGGTGGCGGCGGTCGAAACGCAACACTGTTGGGTGGTTGTGATCTTGGCTTGGTGTTATATTTCAATTTACGTACTCTTATCTGAAACAAAACAGAAAACACCTCAAGTGTTTCCTGAATAAAGGCTTCTTCAAACAGACGCGACGCGACGCGACACTTGTAGAACGTTTTCATAGAAATTGTTCCACGAGAATCATGTCGCGCCTGTTTGTGGGAGCCTTAAACGAGTATTTATATGAAAGAGTTGTCGCTATCTTGTCTCACATTGGTAGTTTAAGAGAAATCAATAATTAACACACTCTTTTCAAACTCTTAAAGTTTTTAGTTATTTTATTGATTTATCTCCAAAAGGACTCAAAAGTTACAAGTTTTTTTTTTCAATGGCTATCATGTAAATACTTCCCTACTAGACCCGTCTTTTTAAAAGCCAGCTAGTAAATTTTCAACTATTTAAATTAATGTTCCATATTATTTTTTTTGCTGCCAACCACACGTATCAAAAGTGCGAAGGGTTGCGATGAGTCAGCACATCCCGCGCTGACCGCAACTGCGCATAGTTGCCGTAATCTCGACCATTCGGCCATCCCCATTCACACTTGGGCCATTGTCCCGAACTCGCGTGACTTGATGGTTCTATTTACTCAACGATCTGCCTTTATCGCTTTCAAATCGAATTTGACTGAAATTGTATGAATTCTTGAATTGACAGCGTCTGAAGAATTGATTTGAATAGAGATACGACAGCGATCCTACATGGTCCTCGTAGCCGCAATTTGTTGGATTCTCAAATAATTATTGGTAAATGGAGTCAAAATGATAGATGGTCGCCGAATAACTTAGTAATATCCCTCCGTTTGAATAATCTAACCACAATGTATTTCTCTCAACAATTTCCGACATAGACTCCGGTAGTATGGGTGCCCTACTCTCACTTGACTTGAATATTTAATGCATAGATTTATTAACACGTGAAGCGAAACTTTGTACCCCTTTTTCCTAAAATTATATGGAGGAGGAGTGTAGAAAGCTATTATTTTTATATAATAATACATTACAAATACATCTAATACCTTTAAACGAGCAATTCTTTTATGTATGTAGGTATATGTATAATCTGAATCTCGGAAACGGCTCCAACGATTTTCATGAAATTTAGTATGCAGAGGGTTTCGGGGGCGATAAATCGATCTAGCTAGGTTTCATTTTTAGAAAACGTCAAACCAAAAAAAAACCGAGCAACGCTCGGTCATCCAGATATTTAAGTTTAAATTAATTATGGTCGAATTTCGACCACTGGGCGACCAATAGTTTTAATAAATGCGTGCGTGTCTCCGAAATTCTGTGAAAAAAACCGGTATAAAAACTTACAAGCTTGCCAAAATTCATATACGTGACCCTAAGATTCTCTAAATTTTGGAAAAAGCGCCCCACATTTATCAGTTTATATACCCAGAACGTTAAAAATTTATTAAAAGCTAAATATTTATCTCTCCATAAAAGATCTAACTGTACATCAGTTTGCAACCCTTTGACAATACTGTCTAATGACAAAACCACAATGCTCCACGTAGGCGTAACGTGGGACCTCCCCGTGGGAGAGCTTCTCATAGAAAGCGTCCGGGAATCAATTCCTTACCCTCGATCGCCTCACTCAAGACCGCTCCAACAAACATTACCTTTTTATTTACGTCTACGGAAGTTGCTATCGACAATGTCTAATGATTGTGGGACAGCTTTATCTGCGATGTTTTCGGATGCTACACCTATTTTTCATTTCTTTTGGTCAAGTTTTATTTCGATAGGTACCGTTTTTAAAATCCTTTCATGAATAGCTTTCAAGTACCGTAGAGGCAGCTTCCGTATAATTATTCAAAAATAAGTTTAGTTAGGTACTTCTATGGCGAGCACTATCTAAATAAAAAACATAACATGATTTCCTTCAGAAATAGCCTAGCCCTTTATAATTTCTCCTCAAATTCAATGTTTTGAACAAATACGAGAGAACTGAAGCTAATCATAACAGATCCTTCTGGGAAAAATATGAGTTTTGTATGGAAGGCAAACAGACGCTGCGTAATAGTCGCGAGGGATTAGCGAATGATAAATTCCTGTTATTTGTTACAACTGAGCTTTCTTTGTCGAGTGGATGAATGACAATTGCGAAAGGCTTGGGATCGGGACGGTCACAATGGATCTGGGTGCTGCGTGTATTATCATTTATCAGTTTTGTGATAGAGTTGTGTTAGATTTTCTAAATCTTCTAAGCTTGAGATTCGTTTGAGACTGTACAATATTTTGGTCTTATCTCGACTTTGCCAAACTTGCGTAAGTCTTATTTGACGCTGTTCTCGAAGATGATAAAAAATATTTTTGATGTTTTGAAATCACTAGTTGTATAGGTGCTGTAAAAAAAATCGTTTGGGCCGTGGAAAACCACTAAATTGTTGCTAACATTAAGGATCCTGCTGGGTATAGGTATCGTTTCCGTGATGTCATTATAACGTGTATTTTTTTATTTTATTGTACTAAAGGAAGTGTTAATTTTCAAAATCTTGTTACTTCAGTCCCTGGGGAATCTTTCAAGTTTTGGTCCTCCTTCCCTGAAACAAGATGTTATTTCTTCCACCTTTTTGGAATCTCAGACGCACATCAATGCCATTTACAATCAAAGAATGTCTTTCTCCCGTTCCAGAATCTTGCACATTTTGCTGATTGTTATCATCACCACCAGTTATTAATGTTATTCTCACACAAATATGATTTACAACGTTTCCCAGAACGTCAATGCTGGTTGGTAACTCTTGCCCATTGTATTTGCTGTCCCCGGTTTTTTCTCGGCCTCTGCGATTGTAACAAGAGTCATGCTGTCAGAAAGGAATCGTTTTAAGTCCGTGTGTCCGTCATCTGTGGACAATGCCCACTATTAGCGGATTATAATCCGCAAAAAGAGCAGGTACTGTCGTGTGGACCACGGACTGCGGTCCAAGTCATGGGATGGTTGAGATAGATGCGTGATCGAATGCGTAAATTGTTAACATTCAATGTATTCGTTCTCATATTACGTTTTTCAGTTACAAAACCAAGCTTTGTGTTTTAGCTTTAATTGCCATCTTCTTACATTACAATTAATCTCATCGGCTTGTTCACATTAATCAAAAGCATTGTTTACAAGAAATCCTTAATCTTGTGTTCGAAAGCTATGGTAGTAATCCCTGAATCATAAATATTTAAAAGCCCTAGGTTCTAGCAAAGTCTACACGCATACACATCGCTTGCTCCTATATCTTGCGTCGTAATATTTGCTTGCATTAGCAGATGCAAGGTTGTCAATGCTCGTCATCGTCCCATGGGATCTGTCGATTATCCCAAACAAAAACATGCAGTACTGACCGAAACGTGACCAGTCTTCAGGGAGTCACTCGCTGTTGCGTTTGTTGTTCTAAGCTGTGCACAAATACTACCAATTTCTGCTTCTTTTGCTTCCCAGAAAGAACACAATTAATTCAGAAATGTGGTCGAATAATGTGTTATTATGTTACTCCTGTTTGTGGTTTAAATTAGAAATTGTCACTTCGCTTTTGTGCGTTCAAAAGGAGCAAAAAAAGGATTTGGCTAGCAGTGTGCTTTCTGAGCTGAACAACAAACTAAAATTGTACACTTAACATTACTATCTTAGGTCGGTAACTCTCTCAATGTCAATGCCTCATGTCCATTTTGTCAAAGCGTTTAAATAAATTTTTACCATATAATTGAACTGACATTTCTAGTAGAATTGTACTGTTTTGGCCTTTCACGGGTCTTTGTACAAAAGAGGATGTCTGATTTAATGCCAAACGAGTTAGGTCTTACTGGCAGAGACTCCTGAAAATATTTTCTGTAGGTACCAAAAGTACGGTGATACGATCACATTTTCCTATCGTGTTTCAAACTAAATACTCTCAAGATATTCTAAACATTGTAAAGTTTATCGTTAAATTCCTTTTACCGTTCACTCCACATGTATGCACACAAGTTTCCCACATTTCGCACGAACTCTTCCTGTACAAAGGTGTGCAAACTGGCCAGCTACATTGACATGTCAATCAAACATGGCCACGCAAATCGTAGGCTTATGCGAATCGAATCGCGAGCCTCCACAATGCCCACAATTGATACAATGTGTTACGGGAACGCCTCGAAACCTCCGTCAATACCAAATAACTGTTTTATTTTAGCCCTTTTTGGTCCTTCAGTGGGCACCACCATCTTTTGCGTTAACTACCTCACTTATTCCAACTACTTAAGACTCAATATCGTATAGCATTGTGGAGCGCCTGTTTGCAGTGTCGGACCAAATCTTCATTGAGGGGTTAATCCCGTATGACAATGTGTCCTTGGCACCTGCTTTTTATTGTGAAATTTGGGTATTTTGAGTTTGTAACGGTATGCAAAGATGGTTTCGATAATTTTGACAATACTTACTGCACTGTTGTGCATGAGATTATTGTTAGAAAAGGCGCATGGCTGTAGAAAGAACTAGGTAGGTACGGAACAGTATGGGTTTCTATTTCCTATGAAATTATTATTCAATGCAGATTTCAGAAGGATATGCAAGCTCCTGCATTGGGTAACCTAAAATTATCTTTTCATTTTTATTTTATTTAAGATCTACGTGCACTACATAGTTGATCTATTTATTTTATTTACTAAAATATATTTATGTAAGTATAGTCATAAAAACGAAAATACATTACCCTACTTTGCGTCGCGCTGTCGTTTAAATATATTATTATTCTAATATGAAACAAAACTATTTAAAATTCTCGCTTTTTCTAAAAAAAATTGGATCGTTCAGAATTAATTTATATATTAGGTCTTTACCTATGAAATTGCCGTTTTGCAGTACTGGCCATTTCAAATCAAAATAATTTTTGTTTGGGTAAGAATTCTAATTTCAAATTAATTTTATTTTAAAAACATGGATTTTTTTTTCCAAAAGTAGTCATTTGTTTATTGATTAGTGTTACATTTTCATCGCATTTCAATCTTTTCCGTCATCATGGATACGTTAAAAATTCGAGTAATTATGGAATATGAGTACCGTCGTGGCAGCAACGCGGCACAAGCGGCACGCAACATCAACGACGTTTACGGAGCTAACACTACAAACCAACGCACCACCTGTTATTGGTTTGCTCGCTTCCGTTCTGGAAATTTCGACCTGAAAAATGAACCTCGCGGTCGTCCGAAGACTTTGGTCGACAATGACGAATTAAAGGCGATTGTGGAAGCTGATGATACACAATCTACGGCTGAATTAGCAGCAGCTTTCGACGTTAGCGTCAAAACAATATTGGTCCATTTGCGTCAAATTGGCAAGGTAAAAAAGCTTGACAAATGGGTGCCCCACGAACTCAATGCTCGTCAGCGCGAAGTACGCGTCGAGACGTGCCTTGCACTGCTCAACAGACACACAAATGAAGGAATTTTGAACCGCATTGTTACCTGCGATGAAAAATGGATTCTGTTTGATAACCGCAAGCGCTCAGCAAGTTGGTTGGATCCTGGTTCAGCACCTAAACAATGCCCTAAACGAAAACTTACCCCTAGAAAAGTGATGGTCACTGTTTGGTGGTCTAGCGCCGGTGTGATTCATCACAGCTTCTTACCAAACGGGGTGAGCATTACTGCAGATGTGTACTGTGAAGAACTGAACACAATGATGGAGAAGCTGGCACATCTCCAACCAGCATTGGTCAATCGCTCGTCTCCGCTGCTCCTGCACGACAACGCGCGACCTCATACTGCACAGCAGACGGTCTCCAAGTTGCAAGAACTGGGGTTGGAAGCTCTCCGTCATCCGCCCTACTCACCAGACCTTGCGACTACTACTTTTTCCAGAATTTGGATAACTTCTTGGCGGGAAAAAAATTCAATACCCGAGAGGCAGTACAAAATGCCTTTGAAGAATTTGTTGCCTCCCGTCCAGCTGATTTCTTTAAGAAGGGCATCAATAAACTGCCACTGCGATGGCAAAGATGCATTGATTGCATGGGTGATTACTTCGATTAATACAAATAAAAAATACATGAAAAAAATTCGTTTAAATTTTTTCATACAAAACGGCAATTTCATAGGTAAAGACCTATTAATAACAAGCCTATAAATCCCTGTTCATAACAAATCATAAACTTGTATTCGTCCTTATCCATAAGTTCCAGCACTGCCGGCTGTTCCGGTCCCCGCCCCAGCGGCTGTCCAGCCCATGGGGCTGCTGGCCAGGGCGATGGCCTCCCTCAACCAGATGCACAGGACAGGACCGCATATCAAGTCACGGAAATCCAGGAATCCACTCAATGGAAATCCTTTTGCTAAGGTATTAAAAAAAAACAACAAACAAGACTATTCATTCGCTCATACGAGTTTAATTCGCCCTTCACTGTAGTGTTTGTGATTCTTTATTTTATTGAACACAAGTCGTATGCTCGATGGGATTTCCCATCAGCAACTTCTTAGGAGCCTTAGGAGATGTAGGAAATAGATATTCAAAAATGACGATGCCACTAACTTTTGCTTATAAACATACATAGGTAACTTCAAACATTCCATATAAACTTTCACATCACACACACTCACACACACACATAACATCACGCCTTGCTTCACCGAAGGGTTGAACACAGGTGTACCTATAGAACACTCACATTTGGCCGGTTATGTTTCAGTTCTATGTAATAGCGGGCGAGCCTGTTGCCATCAATGAGGCACAAATATAGACTCCGGGCTGCCACTGAAAAATTCCAAATGGGAAAACTCAATAACATTTTGCCCTACCTGGGAATCGAACCCAAGACCTCGTGCTTGGCAGTAGCGCTTCTCTTCTTCATTTCGTGTCGGTGGTACTCGTACACTTTTTTTTTTTCATATACATGTGTAGTGTATGTGTAGTAAGAGCCCAGTAGGTGACCACGTTTATTGCGGCATCAGTGGCATTATTGAGATCATCCAAGGTGCTGGTGAACTGGCACTTAGGGCATTCCAGCGACCCCTAGAGCAACAGGGCAGTGAAATAAACTAAAAACAAAACTACAAACTATATAAACTTTCATCCCCTATTAAACCCTCTTAGGGGATGAGTTTCCAAAAAACGATGACCTAAGTTTTACTGATATACCAAAGTCTATGTACATGTGTATGTGTGTGAACTGTGTGATGTGTATGTTTCCACGTCCTTTTTAAGCAGTGCGTTGTATGTTAATGAATGAATGAATTTAAGATTTTTGTTATGTGATCATTAGCTACCTACATTCAAATAGCGTTCAAATAAATACCCATGCACGTCCCATTGTGTATTTCCAGGGCGTAGTATTAAAAACAGTTATAAAGAAACCAAAGAAGCCCAACTCTGCGAACCGTAAGTGCGTGCTCGTGCGCCTGTCCAACGGCAAGGAGATGGTGGCCTACGTGCCCGGCATCGGACACAACCTGCAGGAGCACAACATTGTGCTCGTCAGGGTCGGCAGGTGAGGCAGCATCCACATTCTAAATAATACGGTAGTGCTTTTTGTAAAAAATCACACCTTCAAAACTTTAGATGAATCGAGCTGTCATTCTACCCTGTCCCATGATGCTAGGGATTGACAGGTCACTTCAAGTAAGTTGTTTTTTTTTTCGAATAGCCAATGTCGATGCCGTGTAGGAATAAGTATTAGCCAGTGAGCGAAGTGGCAGGTTCGCCTGCCTTCACTCTGAGCATTCATTCTATCAGCAATCACTATACGTATCGTAGCAGTGGCGAGGAATATAATTATGGCCAGGGCAAGCCGTTACAGAAAAAAGAAACGCTCGTCGCGTAACCTTAAAGTTTCTTCACAAGATAAGGCCCCACTTACACTGATACTGAGTTGGAATCAGAGAATTTTGTTCGTAAGATTTGCTTTTCTTTGCGTGCAGACGTTTTTTCAGTCATACTTAAAATCACTTAAAAATTAATTGTACTTTAAAATAATGGATGGTACATCGGTGGGGTTTGTTAAAGGTAAGCCGCTACGAATCGGCTTTTGTGTGCCCGTCGCCACTGCATCGTAGGTACTGTGCTTCCATAAGCGCAATATCTACGATACGCAGAGGTTATGATACAAACGTGCACCGTAACCCGTAACATCAATGCTGTTTTAGAAAATAAAATCATTAGCAGGACATGTACTCGACGTATCGCCTCTAAAATGTAATATCAATGTTATTCTTATTACAAACAACAACATCGATTTTATATAAGAACCTACGGTACACACAGTAGGTATGATGTAATTTTCAATATTAGGGACTAGACTAGATTCAAAGAGATCAGCATTGGCCCATTTGACTATTCCTCAATTCTTTGAGTCTAGTCTAATAAAGTCTCCTGTAATAAAAATCCATAATCATACAATAATAGTACAAATATGTGGTCAATGCTCAATATATTGATTGCACCTCACAATGTGAACTTACGTAGCCTTTATTTATTTATTTATTTTACCTATGTCTAGTCCTAATATCCGTCTCATCACATTCCAGGTTGAAGGACTGTCCCGGAGTGAAGCTAAAGTGTGTCCGCGGCAAGTACGACTTGCCGCATGTGATAAAGCAGAAAGTGTAAACTCTAGTTCTAGTGTCCTCAGTACAATATAGTGATAGTCTAAGAATATAAAGCGGTTTTATTAACAACTTCCAAGCTCCGCACTAAAATCATTTCCATCAATATTTTTTTCTTGACAAACCATTATTAACATTCATAATTATGACTAGGGATTAAAAGTTAAGCTCTCTGGTCACTAACCGGGAGATTAAGCAGCTTAGGGCAAACCCTAACTCATTAGTAATTCAAAATATAACGGGAATGATAAAACTAGAAAATAACAAACTTTCTTCGTTACCCATTATAATATATTCATAAAAATCATAACCCTCCTTTTTGGTTCGCCATAATCGGGTAAAAAATTAAATAATAATGCGCTAGGTAAAAATGTATGACACATGAGGCTGCAGTTCTATTCGCGAATACTTTAATTCTATTGGATAACACTCGCTCACGGGTAGGTGCGTTTGCGCAAGCCACGCCTAGTCAGACGCATTTATACATACACATCAAATTATGTGATGCTTGCAACGGCCCGCGTCGCACGGAGGTCAATTTCAAATAATTAGCGGTACTAAAATCATGCTTCTTGAGATGAGGGTAGATTAAAAAATTACTTTAATCTATTTAGTACTACCTACTACACAATACATATTGACAAAAAAGTCATTAACTCAATACTTTGTGTGTTATTGTATATCCAAGTTATCAATTGGGCGAATTAGTTAATTAACTTTGATTTTATTGTGATTTCTGGGTAACGTTAGTTACATTTTACTAAATAGTTTTCGATTTGTTGGATTTGAAAAAAATGGGTACATATTAATGAAGATATTTATAATCATAACGCGTTTTTTGATAAATAATGTCATTGAATTTTCCACTACATATTTGCTTTTCGAAGCGTAGACTTTTAAGAAACATTTTAGAATATAAAATTTTTAGTGATAACAATTGGAGTCAACATTTATCTGTTAGATTTAAATTAAATTTTTCGCTGCATACAAACGCTCCCTGAACATAAACCCCCTTATTTATAAACGCTGCTTAAAGTTTAGAGATGTTTAAACGTCAAAAATGTATGATTAAACAGACGTTAATATTACATAACTTTAAGCAACGTTTATAAATATGGGGGTATTATTTATGTTTATTTTCAGGGATTCATTTCACTATTTTAACAAATCGTATTCTGTTCAATCATCTCTTGCAAAGTCCCCCAATTAAACCTACAACTAAACACTCAAAGGAGAAGCTATTTAATTATGTTCTAGAAGTGATTGGCACTACTAATTTGAAAATTCAAATTAAAAATCGTTTACGAGACACGATATATAGTTTTTAGTACATCTTCAAAAAACTAGGACTAAGTTTGAAACTAAATATCATGGTTGGCTTTCTAAATGCATAGTCACGTCAGGAATGCAAAATATACTACCATCTTCATGTGAGCCTGTCACTAAGGGCCGGCAAAAACTACCATTTTCTGATATTTTCAATAAAACCAAACGAAGACGATTCTTGTCTTCTCCTGCAACCAGTGTTTCAAAACAACAAAATCATGATGATATTAATACTATCCAATATTCACCCAGAAGCACTAGCTTTATTTACAGAGCTGACATTAACTCGTCATCAGTATACTGAATTGCGGGCATCAGCTATACGCAAGAATTTAAAGCACCTAGGTATATCCCCTATATCATGATGAGGAATTATTAATTTAAGAAACTAAGGTCTAGAATTAAGGCTTAGAAAAAAATAAAACTGTTATGGTTTTAAAATTAATTTTAATTCGAGTTATTAAAATAGGACAGTCTTTACTAAGTACTATTTACATTAAGTTATTCATAAATTACAAATGTTACCTACAGGCTTACCTACATACACAATTTGTACGTTTCTATAAATTAATTTAAATAATTGCACAATTTATACTACAGAGTAGATATATAAGTTTTACAAACATCTACTTAGGTTAACTTAAATCTATTGACATTGCAGTCTTCTAATAGGAACATAATTTACAAACTTATTCTAACAAAAAGTCTTTTGACATCAACATAGGCACGATTGCTGACAGCGACCACAAACTCGCGTACTCAAGGCTGATTTTAGCGCAGCAACTTCTCTCCTCAAGTAACTCACTTTTAGAGCCAAGTGAATCTCTCTCAGCTTCCTTCTATCTCTACTCTGCTTGGCTGCGTAGTTGTTCCTCTCCCTTTGACGTCGGTACGTGTCATCAGCTGCGTCGGAGTTGGTGGGCCGGACTGTACGGCGCATGCGTGGATTGTTGCCCAGCAACGCGCCGCCATTTTTCTCCGCCATGACCCTTAACGCGTTCCTTTCAAATTCTTGGAAGCCCGGGTCATCGGATAGCGAGTCTGCGTCGATCATATGATATGGCCTCTTCGCTGAAGCATCAGTAGGTGACGAGGGTGGTGATAAGGTCACGTGGCGTGACGTCATCGGGCCGAATGACACCGAATCGTAGCTAGAAGAACTGCCTCCAGGAGAAATCTGTCCAACAGGCGCATAGTACCCATTATAAGGTACATAATCCGGCGGCACTGTCAGCTGCGGTGCGTAGAACTCTCTTGAATACGGGATCTGCGTTTCTTGGACGGCTGTCTTGGATAGGTCCAGAGCGGCGTCGTCAGCGTATGGGGTCCACAGAGCCATTTTTGCGTGCGTGTCGTTCGAGGGGTGAGCGGAGAATGATCCGAAGGGGTGCTAGGACGCTGTTTTTATGCACGGGGGCGGAGCTTAGTGGTGGGGGCGGGGCGGGGCCAGCGGTGCGCCCCTGGCGACGCTGCAGGGGAAACAACGGGGTGAATAGTTGTATAGCAATGTATCCTGTATTGTTTAGCTGGTATATGTCTTATTTGAAATGTTTGTTGGTGTTATTGTATTGTGTTCTGTAGGTAGGTAGTAGGTACTAAGAAATAGGCATAGGTATTAGTAGCTTGACTGTTAGTGAAAATGTTAAGTTCTTATATTATAATTGAAATTGTTATTCATAGTTAAACTGGATTAGAGAATAAGTGTTCGATCTAAATATTGTTAGCTGTCTGAAAATTGTGTTTTGCTAAATACTAGATAGATACTGATTTCAATCAAATAGTATATCCATAAATAGATCAGTAGAATCGTTTCAGTTTTATGCACACTATTAATGTTTCAACTACAAGTTCAATTTATTTGCAAATTAGGTACTAGTAGTTGTAAAAATTAGGTAAATCTCACTACCGGTGCGGTAGTCTTTTGTCCCTATCTTTAGGTAAAGATAGAAAGACCGTCGAAATTTCAGAAAACTTTCACTACGACAATATTTCGCAATAAGTACCTACTTAAATATTAAACACATCTTAATGATCTCCAAAATATTTGTTTCGTATTAATTAGCTAATCACTTTGTTTTCCACCTCATGTTTAGTTATCTGCGCAAATGACCTTAAGTTAGTAGGTAATCATTATCTTTTTAATCCGTTAATAGCCTTACATCGGAGGACGTAAACAACTGTTGATGTCAACAGTTATAATGAGCTTTGAAGATGACTTCCTAATTATGTTTATAAGTTGGTAGTCACTAAGAACATAAGTAATTAGATAAATGTATGATGCATGAAGAGCTTCTTTGAATAATCAAATATCAGAGGGGCAATTCTCGTAATTTCACAGTTCGATCACAGTCTGATCTCAGTGTCAATCTGTCAAAAATACCTCGATTTATCGTACATTTTTGACATTTGCTTGTCGCTGAGATGAGACTGTGGCTAGATTTTGAACGTTTTAATTTACTAGAATTGGCCTTCAGGTCATGTTGAACTGAAACTAATATCTAGAATCTGGTCCTTTTACTTCATTTTGGTCCTTCCTATAAGAACCATAATTCATATTTTATATTCAAAATAGTCAGCATTTTCGGATAGAACCCTGATCTATACCTAATTAGCTGTTTACATATTATTTTGTAAAGACATTTTGCGTTTCGCTTTAATATTAGGACAGATCAAAATATGCAACGACAGATTTCCCACACATACCTACATAATGAAAGGACCTATTTCTAAAACAACATAAACAATAACACGCAATGCTAACACAACGGTTAGGTAAAGTCACAACATTACCTAACAACTATCACAAAGGCACGCGCCGGCCACAGACTACCTGCCGGGCGCCGCCGCCGTACGACCATAGTCTCGACAATAAACACCGTTCACAATAATACGGGTTCATTATTTTACACTGTAATCTAAAAAGGTAGCCATTTTTATGACGACTTAAAAACTTTTACGAACGGATCTTTTTCGAGATTAGAAGAAGTGTATTAGAATTTGCTCAAATGTAAAAAGTAATATTTTATTGTAACCGCTCATGAAGGCGGCAAATTAATTCTGTTCTTTGTTTTAGTTATTTAGAAGATTAGTTGGGAAGGGATTACGTTGACAATAACGGCCCGCATAAAATAATACTGTCTCCAATATTTTAGGCTTCGGCGTTACCAAGGCATTTCGTTTGTGGATTATATCGGAATTAGAATTTTACTACGAGTTGAAAGTCCCCTAGTTTATGCTACCAACAGTTGCAAGTTTTTTTAATCATTAATTAGGTATGACTCGTAAGTGACTGATTACGGTAGATTATGAGAGTATACGACCAAAACAGAGCCGACATTTAGAAAATATTCGCTCCGTGTGAACATTGTAACGAAAGTTAGTTAGGTTTTTTTTTTACCCTGACAGTAATCTGACATTAACATTACAAGTCTTTTGTGTTTTCTTTTTAGTAAAGGAGTTGGACATAACCCGTGTCAATATACTATCTGGGTCTGAAAAACTAACTCTACGTTCATAAAAA
Organism: Antitype chi; assembly: GCA_947359405.1. NCBI lineage: Eukaryota > Metazoa > Arthropoda > Insecta > Lepidoptera > Noctuidae > Antitype > Antitype chi. Next base: position 20,977,374 of record OX375819.1, read on the forward strand.
CTATAATTTATTGTAGTTATGTACCTAGGTACCCAAAATAAGATTGGTCGTCAAAAGTCAGAATGTCTGACAACCAATCTTACCAAAGGGTATCGTGTTATCCAGTAAGGTAGGTACCTAATTCAGTTGTGGAGGTCAGATATGCAGTCGCTCCATGTAAAATACATATTCAGGTGTTTCGGCTTAAATTGGCCGACCCCAACATAGTTCGGAAAAGGTTAGCCATGATGATGATGAGCTATCCGAAATAATCCCTGCTCATCTTGTGCTATTCATATCTGATCTAATTTCAATGCTCAGCTTGAAGAATTAACAATACTGACTGGACAGTTAGCTTCACTTATACTTCCAAATAATTTAAATACGTCATATCCATGAAAATAACTCCATTGAATAATTTAAGTAACATATTCCTATTCACCGGACCACCGTGACATCATAATCGCAGTAAAGAGTTACATTCACAATGCGACTGCCGGACGACAGTTGCGACATTATTGTCGCATGGCCGAGTCTAATGTGCGCTGTGTCGTGGACATGCGCGTGAGTGGACGACTGAGATGTTCCGGAAATGATTTGTATGAATATTGTTATTGATATAATAGCTGGACTGTCTGTCGGTGGCTAATTCAAAATCTGGTGTCCAGTTAAATTATTCTTTGGGAAGGAGTTGGGAACTATTTGACAAGTCATTCTCACAGAAATTCATATTTGTTACATAGTGGCTAGGAAAGGGTCGAAGGTAAATATAGGTACACTTAGTCAAGTTAGTTAGTTAGACGCAAGACCTTCTACCTACCGCCAATTTAGCCCAAGAAAATGATATCTTATTTTAAGGCAATAAGACTCAATTATAAATGCACAAAGTAATGCTAGAGTCAACGCATTTTACTGAATAATAATCGTTAGCTTTTTTTTTTTTTACATAATATGCTTACTCATAACTCTAAGGGTCAATTCTCACCGAGACGCGGCGCGACACGCACTTTTTAAGATAGCAACAGAATATCTAACTTATTTACAACACGAAAAGGTATAATTTCACTACGAGCGCGAAAGCGTGTCGAAGAACGCTAAGGTGCACCGCGTTGTGCAGCCCGTATACCTTATTGTGAAGTAAATAAGATCTATTTTGTATCGTGATCTTAAAAAGTGCGCGTCGCGCCGCGTCTCGGTGAGAATTGACCCTAATTGGGGTCTATGAGGTCTTGCGTTAATTATGTTACCTACACGTTGTATGATTATTAATAGTATGTAGGTATATGTATAACAGAATAAACACAAGGCCTTACTTTATATATAGCAATTTTTTCAAATTTATATATTTTGCCATACTGACCGCCATTTGAGCCAACGAAAATTAAACCTTAGTTTGAGGCAGTAAGACACAATTTCAAATGCATAAAGTAATGCTGGGATCAAGAATATGTTCTGCTTCAAAAAAATATTAGTTTTGGTCTTTGTATTACTTGTGCTTTTAACTCAATGCTCTAATTAGGTGCGTATGAGGTCTTGCGTTAATTATGTTATAAGTACTTATTATACCTATTGTATACCTACCGATAGGTACACAAACATTGTTCTACTACATTTTCTGATTCGACCTTTATGTTTTTCCAGTCTCTGAAATCGATGTTGCTCATATTAAGGCTAACATTTGAATTCACGCCAACGCAGCAACGATTAGTTAAATCATTTCCAGCATAATGTGCGTTATTAAAAACAATTTAAAACTTTCAATCATCAGTTCGATCAAGCTGTGCCCGGAACTGTAAGTTCATCAATCTCGCACACAATGGTGCTGGCGTCCAGTGAATGGGTTGCCTTCCCACGACGACCACTGTTGGACAACGTGATTGATCGACCAGTGTCATCGTATAGCGTGAATTGGTTCAGTTGCGGGATAATTATGTGTATTTCCTGTAACCCATGGAAATTAGTAGGCAATAATATCATTAATGATGGGGGCCTATGAGAATACGAAGCTTAGAAAACTGCATTTTACATGCAAGACTGTTTCTCGAATTTAAAACTGCAACTACCTTCAGAATTATTATTGTTAGCTGTGCTTTTCCGGGCTTTTTGGTACCTACTATCTAAAGTTCCTACCTATCTATGAACTGGGATTTTGAAAAGTAGCATAGGTATCTACACCAAAGTACCTAGATGATGGCCCTGTAGTACTTAGTGCCTCGCATTTGGGCATTCTTGTTGAGCTCTCTCATTCACATGTAGGGCTTCGAATATTCGATTAATTACCCAAAATAAAAACGAATATTCGAAAATGAAAAATTCCGAATATTTGCTAGCCCTATTCACAAGCCACATAACTAAACTAACAATTCTATTCTCTCAGTAGTACTTACATAGAAGAATAACAGTATTTTGTCGCCCGTATCCCAAATCCTTACTAATATTATAAACGCGAAAGTTTGTATGTATGGATGTTTGTCACTCTTTCACGCAAAAACGACTGATTCGATTTGGATGAAATTTCGCACACAGATAGATTATAACCTAGATTAACACATAGGATACTTTTATCCCGCTAGTAGGTTCCCGCGGGACAATTTCCGACTTCCATGCGGGCGAAGCCGCGGGCGGCAGCTAGTATTACATAAACTGCACCCTTCGATGGGATGTCGCAACTATTAACAGCACGCTGACAACCCAGGAAACTCCAATATTTACCCATTAACTAGTAACACCGTAAATTAAACGCTATCTTGAAGAAGTAATGTTTATTTTTGTAGTACGGTGGTTGGGATATTGGTAAGGTCACAGATGCACAATATATTGATTGATTCGACAATGTAATGTTATTTTTGTTGTCACGTGTGTCCCTCACGCCTTTTATGAGGTGTGATGTACCCAGTGGTAGGTAGGTAAGATAGGTACCGTTCGAAGACGAGGGTTTTGTACGGTAGGTACAAAGTGCGAACTGTAGAAAGCTATAACTTGTAAAATTACCTATTCATTACTAGCTTCTGCCGCGACTTCGTCCGCGTGAGTTTTCTTGTTCCCAGATACACCATGTCGCAACGCATCGCCTGCCCGCGCTATTAGGTAGGTAGTTACCTACCTAGGTACTACTTAGTTTTGCGCTTATTCTTTCCGACCTTATTTTTTATTTTTGATCGTCTCCTAAGGGCCCCAGCGCGATGTTAAATAGCCTAAAGCTTTCCTCAAGACTTAGACTACCAAATTCAAAAAGATTTTTTCAAAGTGGTACCTAAGTTACTTCCAGAGATTACCGCGTACAAACAAACAAACACTTCAACTTTATTATTAGCAAATAGATTTATTTACTTATGTAACTAAGTAGGTACCTACCTACTTACTCACGAATAAATTAAGAGAAAAATACTTACATAAAGATGGAAGAGCACAAAGGTAGGTAGTGTTTGCCTATGCATGTTTATTGTAGCGTGTCGTCTCGGTTCAGTTCAGCCAAACAGACAAGGTAGGTTAGGTGAACACCTACCGTTTACAACTACAAGAAGTGCTCATCTAATAAAGTCCAATCATTTATTTCAAATAGGCATATCAACCGTCCAGCGGCATCGCGGAAGACCGCGTAGATGGCGGGACGAACTTGACGCTTACGTGAGGGATGGTCCACATTGGTCCAGGATCGAGTTGAGCGGGTACAGAAAAGGGAGGCCTTTGTCCCGCAATGGGACGATGTAGGCTGATTATTATCTAGTCTTGTAGGACCTCCTCTCTCCCTCTCTCTAGAGATAAGGCCATAATTACAACTATTACAAGCAAGGACTTACAATAATATTACTTTCAGGTAAGTACTCCATTTATTCCATCGATTTACATTATCCTAAATCAAAAACAGCCGATAGTGAATTCTCCCGGGCGCTATAAAAATAAGCTCCCTTTTACAGGCGCTTACGGTCATAAAACAAAGTTTTATTGAAACTGTACAACATGCACACTGCATTGTGGAGCATTTGTAAAGGATTAACGCAAGAACTAAGACAATGACATTCTGCGTAGCTTGCGAAAGGGAACGGTACAGACATGAATGGCGGAATTATCACTATTATCTGATGGAAATGTCTTGCAGCGAGGATTTTAACAGTATCGTGGTGCGTATAGCAGACTGGTAAGTGTTAAGTGTTGTTTTGTTGGTACCTAATCCGTTGGCTGTTTTTTTTTACAACAGGGTGACCGCTCTTCGCTACAGATGCACTCGGATCAGACATATTTATGCAGTGTTACGAAGATCCGCATCTTTGATTGAAAAATGTAGGGTACGCAACAAGCTATGTAAGGCCCCTGGCTGAAGGCTTTAAGTTCTCTTAAGGCACCACAGGAAAGTCCGGTTGAGCAGTCACGGCCTCTCAAGGTCAACTGCGAGAAGCCAAAAAAACAAGCTATGTACCTATGCTCATAGGGCAAAAAAAATACCCATAAAATATAAGGTCGTACAACATAGGTAGGTAGAAATAAGCTTTACAGCATTCGACCAATCATATGCTTCACAAAATGTGCACATTGTGCAACGCACCACCCCTGAATGTTTGAGAGGTGGTGTGAATGGGACTTGTGCAACCAATGCTCGACTGGGTCATATACCTAGCTATCGACTGATTTTTTGTTCCTCTTTATTATACATATAAGTAAGTAAGTAGGTAGTTTGTTGTTAAAATTGATTATGTTCTTCAAATTGGATTGATTTTGAAATACAGACAAGGTCAGCAAGACAGTCTACATACTCGACTAGCTGTAGGTAGGATGTGCGTGAACAGGCGCCGTCGGTTGAGACTGGTCATCTTACCCACTTCCAGGGCTTATTTTGAATCTTATATTTTGAATTGTTTCTTCATTTTGTTTACATTGTTCTCACTTATAGAAGCAACAAGAATAATGTAGGTAGGTACCCAAGATTTTGTAATATCTTGATTTAAAAGAATGTCCTTGGTTGGAGTTTCTTTCCCGTTCTTCTCCATAGAGATCTACGTTTCAGAATGCGCGACTTTTTGACAAAACAAAAGTGCTTGTAAATTGTTAAATTGAAATAAATGCTTTTAAATTGACTTTAACCCTAAAAAACTATGGTACAAAAATACCGACCTATGTAGATTGGACCTAATATACTCGAGTGGCGCTTGCAGCGACACTAACACAAAAACTTATAACTTAGATGCAAAAATATTTAGGTACTTCCCTACCTACTTACGTAATGCTAAAATTTTGTTGTTTTTTGGGAAATGGCTTTGATGGAAGACTATTACCATTTTATTACCAGGAGTGTAAAATCCAAAAACTGCATCGCATCTCCGAACTTTATTCACTGGGTGATCAAGTTAGACCCCTAGTCACATCGCACGGAGGGTGCAATACTAATTGAGTGAGGGTCGGAGGGACCCGGGGCAGCTCCCCTAACCAGCGCAATACATAAACCCTTGCGTTTGGGCGCAATATATTGCTCACTACGTGAGCATTGATCGATTCATTTTGTTCGGTTTCAAAATAGCAGTAAAATGAGAGTAGGTAATACCCAAGACAGTGGCGCCACAATCATAGGTAGGTCATGTCTACTATATAGGTAGATTAGGTTGTGGTTTGCAATAGAACCTTGAATTTTAAAACAGTAGGTAGGTAAGTTCCTACCTTTTAGAACGTCACAATGGCAAGGCCTAATAGAGTCTTCAGCTGAAAGTTACTCTATAAATAACTAACCAAAATCTGTAATTAAAAACAAGCCTTTCCCAAACACACGTGACACATCTCTTCATTTCATGGTCACATTTCTGTCCTCGTGCCGAATGTTTTCTCAACGAGATGGCCGATATTGTGATTGCAATCTAAGTTTATGGGATGTATGGGGTTTCGTGGAACGTGCCTGTTCAAATATGGAGTTTTAACACGTGCTAATCTGTCAGCACGAGCCGGGTTGATAGTTGATACCTACTTATTACTGTTGTAATAATCTGCGGAACTGTCCGGAAGTGTTACTCAACAGTTTTGAGAAATCGTGCACGCGACTGGTTCGTTCCTATAGAGTAGGTATTACCTATATTCTATAGCTACAATTTTAACGGAAATGTACCTACGGAGGAATAGTCGACTCGATTCCTTTGCAGTAACACTTATGTATTTAAAAGGGGCCTAGTAATTTAGTAAATGATGGGTATAGGTAGATAGATACACATGAGCGGGCGCGGCCTGCGCACGCGCCGTGTGAAGCACATGCGTTACCGATCTATGAGCAAGCAGTACCTTGGAGGAACGAAAACTTGAAAATTAAATCAAACACACAAAAATGTTAATAAAGATTTAATATCCATGAAATCTGAATCTGCATTTTTTTTAAATTAGTCAAATATTTTTTTCAGTTAATTAGCTAATAAGATAATTAGCTACAGGGCCCACTGTACCTTGATAGATTTAACAAGAATGCGTGTTTGCTTACGATGTTTTCTGTCACCTGTATGAGATCAGTGGTCATGGAATTATTTACACAAAGTACAGCGCCTGCCTGGGTTCGAACCCACGACACAACGAAACAACCTGGCAAGTGGGGGCCGTTCACACTGGGCTACCACTTCTCTCATAATTTTGCTGCAGTTTATTAATAAAATATTAAATTAATTACTTGCGATAAATAATCACATTATGTGTAGCGTACGCTAGATAAGTAGGAATTTTTAGCCTATCATAAAAAGTATTTTCAGTTTGCAAATAGGTAGGTAGGTTCTTAGGTATCGCAATCACGCCAACCTATTACCAAAATATATATATTTTAAACCGTAGATTTTACAATTCAACTATAAATGGTCTTACGAAGTTCTAGGAGAAATATCAAACATTATTCAAATAACAGGTAAAGGCTATAAAATTAATCTCTAACCCTATGACTACCGAGTTAATCCGATGGACGGCGGCCGCTCATAAATGGCTGTATTGCCACTCTTTTTACGAACTTCAAAACATTTGCAATTAGTCTCGGCAAGAATAAACACCACCGGGAGTTTATAATCCTCTAGCTAGCTAAATAATTTTATTGCAGATTAAGTATCATTTTTCTAGTAACTTAGCAATAAAATTACTTTTAGGGTCAGAATTTGGTGCTAGGGATAAAAAGAGGTGTTGACTCCTTTTCAGTGTTTTTAGATGGAAGAAAAAGAATAAGAAGTGTGTTTTTGGATAAATTAGAAAAGTGAATAGGTACCATGTTTCAAACCAATATAAATGAAATGCACAACAATAATTCTTGATTACATACATAGTACCTATGTAATTTAAAAAAAAAAACTTCTCCCTTGTAGATCACAAGATTACCTAGACAGATACTCATGACATTATTATAACTGGTAGCGTTTGGTAGTAACACTTCATGTACCTAGGTAGGTAGGTATTTTGTTGATACCTACATACATTCTCTTGAACATAGTAGGGTAGGGTAAATAGGTGCCAAATTGAAAAATAGAAGCTCGTCTTTGTCTATAAATTGTATTTATACCTACACTATAATTAATACATATATACAATAGGGATGTCGTTCACACAATTGCACAAAAATAAATATAATCCATTCAATATCTAATAACTTATTTCAATTTGGTCTACCGACACTTTTTAATCCATTTAAATTAAATAACTTATCCGAAAGTCTTATCTAATTGCGATACTTTACATATTTACACTATGTAGGTACATACAACACCATTGCTGGGTAAGGTTCACACACTTTGACGTCCGGTCACTGAATATTTTGTCTTATTTATTAACACTCGCAAATCTGTCGACAGCGTCCACAGACGCTGGCAGTCAGTCTTGATCTTAAATCCGCCATCTTCTTCTTCAAATACGTCACTTGGAATGCCAGTCGTACCTCTCTCAGCTTCCTTCTGTCTCTGCTCTGCTTGGCTGCGTAGTTATTCCGCTCTCGTTGTTTCCTGTACGAGTCGTCAGCGGTCTGGCTCGTCTGCACCGCCCTCCGCATTCTCGGGTTGTTACCCAGTAATGTACCTCCATTTTTCTCCGCCATCACTCGCAGGGCATCTCGTTCAAACGCCTGGTATTCCACGTCATCACTGAGGGATTTGGAGTCGTAGAACTCGGGTGATTCCGGTGGCGAGGGCACGTTTGGTTTGCTGTGCGACCAGCTCCCGATTGAGTCGGGCGACATCGCTGATGCCACTGCAAACGTAGGTTGCTGGTACGGGTAGGTGACGTAGTACTGTGATTCGGAATACGAGGGGTACAGTCCCGACAGAGGTGGAGAATGTGGAGTACTAGGCGCGGGGAGAGGAGACGCTCTCTCGGCCTTCACCGCGTGTTTACTCAAGTCCAAGGCAGCTTCCTGCGCGTAAGGAGTCCACAGGGCCATGTTGAGAACTTGTCTACTTGACGTGCAAATCACGAATGTCCATCTATTTTGGCGGGCGAGTGTCGTTTAAAAGAGGCGGGGCCTAAGTGACCTCCCCCGGAGGAAGGGTTGAATGCAGGTAGCCACCCTAACGGACCTCAAGTGTTGATGATTTATGGGTTTCTATCGGGTTTTTTTTAATGGAGAAAATAACGTTAAATTGAAATTTGAGGTGAGTATTGATATTAATAAGGTGGTGCTTATTGTTATGTGACTAATTAATCAATCGTAAGTACTCCGCTAGTGATTTAGTTTTTCAGCCTCTTCTCTAGTTTATCTTTGGAGTACACAGGTATAGGTTGGAAGGTAAACAGGTACTTAATGATTAAATAGGGTATTTACAAACCTATTAGGTACATTTGCCAGCACATCAAGCTATCCCTGACTGTCTAATTTTCCCAATTGAATATGAACCTTAAGTTTTTGTATTAAAGTTCAAAAACTATCAAAGAAATTTGCCAGATTGGGGTAGCTTGGTGTGCTGGCCTCTGTATATTAGGTATCTAAATCAGAAAAAAATCTAGTTATAGCTACCTAAATCATCAGTTTTAGATTGAGGCGAGTGCTGATAAATTAGTTGTAGTGAAATTATTCAGTAACTCATAGATAACTACAAATCGCATTGTCAAGTTTGTCAACCAATTAGGTATTTTACGGATGCTGTAAATTCCGGTTTTAACCGTGTCGGTGCTACGTAGAGGGCCTATTGGGTACCTATTTGATTCCGGTACATTGACAATTTCTAGCCAATTCCTAACATTTGGAAAACATAAAGGATTAGGTAAGTACGGTGTGTATGTGTACCTATGGTGGGTTAGCGTTAGTAAGCCGCGCCTATACCTTTTCTAAAATGGTTTACCGTTTTAGTAATATTTTAGTCCCTTCTGGAACTAACATAGTTAACTTTAACCATTACATAGGGGCCGTTCCACGGAGTAATGAAAAGTTCCCTGCGTCATGTCGCGTCGTCAAATTGTATTACGGAACAAATACTTTTTTGACACAGCTGCATTGGCTTTCATTTACCAACTTTTATTTTGAACTTTGTCGGTATGGAAATAAGGGTTATTTCAGTGTTCACGTGTATTACAAAAAGGATTAGATCGTCACTTGGTTGTCAATTGCAGAACCCTTCCGCGTGCAAGGTGGGTAACGGTGGAATTATTACGAGTATTGTTGGAAGCACTTTCTGGTATTCCCCAAAATATTCTATATTATAGTACCTAAATGTAGAAAGCTAATTAAGTTTACTTACTTAATGAACGTAGATACCTAAATATAAAAATATCAACAGATACACAACACAACAGACAAAAAGGTAAAAATAATAGAAGTCAAAATTGTACAGTTTATGTAGATAGGTAGGTCCTAATCTACCTAATTCTTTAAACAATTATTGATACCGTCTCGAGTTAATTTTTTACTTGCTGAATCCTGATAGATCTAAACCTTTAGAACAAGTTAGGACCAATATTACTACCTATCATTTAGGCCAACATTTATATATTTTTATATTTGTGCCGATTTCACTCTGATTCCGTCAATCGTGCCGTCAGTATTCAAAATGTTGTACTTACCTACCTAATCCTCTATTCACTATTTGTCTAGTTGTCTTAAGGCGGTGTGACTTTATCTAACTTACCTTTATTTACCGGAATAAATAGGTAGGTACCTACGTATTTATTCCGGTAAATAAAGGTAAGTCGTACGACTTTTACTCGAAAAACTAAATTTTATGACAAGCATTAAATGATAAATGATTTTATTTCTGCTAGTAGATTTGTACAAACACTTTTACACGTCAATCATATTTTTTTTAAACAAGATGAGGTCGTCGGTAACTATCTGACTACTCTGAGAAGAAAGGCCGAAACAAACTCAGAGGTCACAGTCTCTTTTAAAGTCCAGACATAATCTTGGTCAGATCATGTGAAGTCCATGTGGATTGGTGTCTGCAATAGTCTTTTGAGGAAAGAACCAAACAGATTGAGGGAACCTGTCCAATCAGTGCACGCATTTATCAGTAACCATGCAGCTCAAATCAGAACTGGATGAGCTCAATGATCTGACGAACAATACCAAAGAAAGGACATTTGGATAGGCCGCATAAATTACTCAAACTGCCTGACCATGATTAGGTAAAATGAGAAAAAAAAGAAACAAAACACAAATTAAAAAAAAAAACACCCACACAATCATCACTCATCACATTTACAATAACTAAAGCAATATAATAGGTATTTTACAAAGTAAATATTCATGTCCATAATTAAATAAAATTCATCAACTTCAATATGTAGGTATATGTATATATATATATATACTCGTATAAAAAAAAACAGAAATAATCGTAGTCAGATCATTTGAGGACCATGTAGATTCGTGTCTAATATTGTCTTTTGAGGAAAGAACCACACAGACTGAATGGACCTGTCCTGTCAGTGCACGCATTTGTCAGTATTCTAATCATGCTGCTCATCTTGAACATATGGAGCACAACCATTCGACGAACAATACCAAAGAAAGGACATCTTGGTAGGCCGCATAAAGTAGGTACTCAAACTGCCAGATTAACATTAAAAATTAACTGAAAAGAGATGAAAAACAAACAAAAAAAGAAAACATGATCTACATAATCCTCACATTCACGATAATTGAAACAATAATAATATTATATTATACTTCTCCAAGTACACATTCATGTCAAATTGTATAACAAAATGCCAAAGAGTGTATGTTTGTAAAAACAAAAAACAACATTCAGTGTATGCAAAAATTGGAGCAGCTCAATCCCAAGCTTTTTTGTCCTCAATATAATCTTTACCTAACGATATAAAAGGTTTTCAATGGCTGTCCATAGGTGTTATCTATAGTTTGCGGATTGTTTTAATAGAATATAAGAAAGCTGCACAAATTAATTTACTCTAAAATCTCTATAGCCAGGAAAATGGAATAGTAGGTATATTATTTTCATCAGGCTGACATTAAGACCACTGCGATATCACATAATATAGAGTACCTAGTAGGTACAATGTCGGATGTAGTATTGGTCCACATAATACGACTGTGCGACTTAAAGTCGAGCTCATGTCCGAACCGCGACAGTTGCGACATTATTAACGCACTGATGATTCGTATGAAAGCGTGCGCTGGACAAGCGGTGATTTCTTTGAAGTTATTATTTATGGTTTCCGGATAATGTGTACTTATTGTGTACATTACTATCAAATGTTGGAGGAAGTAATACTTGTCTACCTTAGATCTCGCTTGAATAAAATTGGGCAAAGTGAATCATCGCTTCGGCTGCTTTTGGTGACTGGGTTGTCTTCAGACCATAATGTTGTTATTGTGATTAATAATTATCTACTTACCTGTTTTTTTGTTTTACGTCGATGTTCCTATTTTATTATTTGTAGCCTCGAATTATTGTAACTGTCGAAATTACGTTCACATAGCTGTTGCGGGTCGTAACAGCTATGTGAACATAATCCAGCATTTATTTTGGTATTTATTTTTGTTGGAGTAGGTACCTATACTTTTCATTGTAGGTAGGTATTTGTTGGTACCTATATTGGCATGGCTAGCTGATATAATATGGCAAATTATTTAATTTAATGTTCTGCGCCTCGTAATTTAAATGACCTACTTTGCATACCTACTATCGTATATAATCATCAAGTTTAAATAACTGAACAGACAGCTGCTGTGCTGCTGGGGAGTTTGATGCGCTACTTCTTCCCAGCTAAAGCACTAGGCACTAGGCAGTGTGGTCAAAAGGCGTTTTTTGGGATTGTCTAATGTTATTTTGACGTTTGAAAAGTGCCGATTGTCAGCCTAATTTGAACAAATGACTTTTGATTTTGATTTCATCTAAGTAGATACTTACATGAAACCTTAAGCGATTTTCCTCACAACAATTGTTTGCTCGCAAAAGTAGGATTTCGTCGAAACTTTTGAGCACATTTGTTTGATCATAATATTGTTATTCCTACATATATTCTCTCGTGAATCTGGCTGTAAAAACATTGGGCGCGTGGCGGCCATGGTGACTGATGGCGGCCGCTGCAGCATGCAGTGCCGCGGACGGGTTGAACAGGCTGAGAATGATTGTTCGTTGAAAGGATTCGTGTTATCTTTGCGCACGCGACTGGTTCACATATTGGAAGTTTAATAAAATTATCGTAAGTGTGACACTTAACCGTGCCCAATATTTTCAAGGATGGGCAAAATTCTAAAAGTAGGCACCTACTGAGGTAGGTACATAAGCTAAGACTTGCAAAAGATAGTCATCAAGGACCATGATGCTCCAAACATAGTAGGTACCTAAGCTATAATTTTAAAAATTCAGGTAAAAGAAATCCACGTTTTGTAACAGAGGACAATTTCCAAAGATAAATCCGCCAGGCAACACTCCCTGTCGCATATAATAAAGCGTAAATAACGGTTTTATTGTCCCAGAGAAAGTTCTATTTTGCAAACTTGCAAAAAGTCGCATTGTCTTCCGCGTGGCATAAAAGGGTTGGTCCTTCGCAAATGTGGACAATGCAGATTATACAATTTGCATAATGCGTTTGCAGGGTTAGTTCTAAGAACGTTGACTTGCACTAAATATTAAACAATAAGCGTGTCTGAGTCAAACTTGGGGTCTTGAGATTCCGTTACACTCTGATGATTCCAAAGAAATCTAGCAATTTTGAAATGCTAGAAGATAGGAAAACAATGTTATCTGTTGTCTTCTTTTCTTTCATTTGTCCCTGACGAGTAGATATGTGATAGGCTTTTTATTGTAATTTGTAGTCACACACAGGTAGTGTAGGTATCTATATTATGGACACAGTTCTGAAGCGTGGGCAACATAACGTAACATCACGCCTTTATTCCCCGAAGGGTTTTATACCATTCAAAAAGTTTAAAGTACCTATGAAACTTTCTAGCTTCTATACCAACTGTACGCAGGCACTGGAGTAGACAATCTTCTTAAATATTGCGTCCAATATTGTCTAATATTTAAATAGACACATTAGTGACAAATGAACACACACTACAATAATATTAATGAGTTTCATACCTTAGCACCATGAACATAAGGTTCAATATCCGCTGAATTGGTCACAGCGTAGGCGGTCCACTTGTTCAAAAGATTAGGCGACAGTCTTCAGTTGTACAATCAGAAAGACCACCAGCACTCTGTCCCCTGTGTAAGGCAAAAAATTAAATATAGGTACCTACTATGATGCAAAATCATCCAAGTGTAACTCAAAGAAAAAACCCTTTTCATTTCGAAGAGCCAAAATTATTTCAACTTTCTCGCCTAGTTTTTGTTGCGGTACGTATTTCTGGTGATAATTATGATGAAGGCCGATTGCTCTTCTGTGTCACTCTTTGTATCACTCTGTCGCTCTGTAGGATTCATATTTCTCCAAAAATCTTATTGAACACAAACTGAAAGAACACGAAGTCTAGTTATTTGTTTGGAAAACACATCGGCAGCACTAACCTAGTCTACGTTAATTATTTTGTAATGTGGGTAGTTTCTTGAGAAAATCCAAAGCAAATAGAAACGTTCACATTCAAATAGGGTTACTTCTGACACCTATCGTCAAGTAGCAGTACTAAGCTTTTCATATCATAAAGTAAGTATTGACATCTAGTGTTCTAAAGCAGTACTAAAAACCGGCGAATTTTAAAACTGCAACAATGTATAAACTTTTGCTAAAAACGTTACAAGTATTTTGAGTTGTTTAGTTTTAAATGCTCATGCATATTTTTGATAAAAGTAATCTGTCTTTTCAATTTTATTCTCAAAATTGCAAACCGATCCAGGGTGTCATTTAAAAAAGTGCAAACATTTTGTTATCTGTGGTCGGCCATTTTGGATTTTGATAATCTGATTGACCGTCGAAACAATTTTGATGTTTTTCAATCTACCTGTAATTTTATTACTAAATTAACGTTCCCATTACGCGACATAATCGCGGCCCTTTCAACACCAATATCGCCTCGTGTGCCGCTTGTCTCCAAGGGGGTCCAAAAGTGTCCCAACGATCAGCTGTCACGTACTACTGACGTGTAGAACACAAACAAATCTGATATTTTGGGTTTGCTATGCTGTTTTCACGATGAACGGCACGTTTAACGAGCAGCTCGGAGGTGTAGCCGGGGTGTTTGAGCAATGGGGCGCGTGCGAGCAGACGGTGCTGGCGTGCACGCTGGCGCGGCGTGTGCCTTGGCCGGGCCTGAAGCTGGTGCAGCGGGCTGTGGAGGCAGCGCTGCGTAGCCACGTCGAGGACGAGCGGCTGGAGCGCGATGCCAACGACGAGCTCCAGCTGGCCAGCCTGCTGCTCGTGCGCGACGACGACGATGATGACGGTACGTACCACCACTTATATTCTCACACTCATGTTTCTGCTCTTGTTTTCCTTATACGGAGAATGTGGTTAAATAACTGATCATGACAGGATCCTCATTGTATAGCTTGGTCAGAAGGCTTGCTTTGTCAGCAAGTGTAGACAATAATGGTTTAATTGTTACAAATCTTGTGATATTTGATAACCTACCCTAGAAAAGTTGATTCAGAGAAGTTATAATACAACGCTGATTGGAAGGTATAAGCTAGGATCATTACATTATGTGTATGTACATAATTATAGAATTGTTAATAAAAAATCTAGAATAATCTGTTAATTCCATAGTTAAGTTGATTTTAAATCACTCCACTGGCTCATTACCACACCAAAGCGCTACAGTCCAGACCTGCTTCACTTTATCTCTGATCACTATATCTGATTGTTGCCACTCCGGAGACATAGTGACAATAGCTGCTTCCTCATGTGTTAATGAGACAGTGTTACATATCTATTAAATAGATACACTACACGGACTATGAGTAATTATTAATAGTCAGAGGTGTTACTCATTCACAGCATTCACTGGTAACTTGATAATGCGTGAGGCTTAAATAAAAAAATATGATTTTGTGACCTTTAACCATGCCCATACTTTCACTGCTTCACTTAGGCTTTGCATGGATTGCACACTTAAATTATTAAATAGCCCAATATAAATTAATTCAAACTAATAACTGTTAGGCCTGTTATTAGCCTATTTTATAGTCTACCTCGCAATTGGTTCTAAAATATAGGTATGTCATTGACCCTTTGCTAAAATGTAGTTTGCCTGTACGGTTTCCATAAATTTTGCAACTTTAAGAAAACCAATTAGATTCAATAATTATGTTTTATTAATGCTCATATTTAGTACGTAGTAATTATTATAACATAACTGTTTTCTAAAGGGGGATGCACTAAGGTAGCCTGCAACATTTAATGTTTATGTATATGTTTATAATTCTGTAAATACTCACTGGTTATGGTCGCCAGTCATATTTTATTTAATGTTTATGTATATGTTTATAATTCTGTAAATACTTACTGGTTATGGTCGCCAATCATATTTTATTCAACTTGCAACCTGACAATCAACTGCAAATTAAAAAAAATCGTAGGAAATACTTGAATGTCATGGCCACCTGGCGCTTCCCTTAAAAGGTTTATTTTGGAACATACGTCATACATACAACATACACATACCTATATAACATACATCTATGTTTCTCCTCACTAACTGATCTTATGTGTATGGTAAAGCACTAAGAGTGTTTTCTTAACAAAAACTAAACTTGAGTTTAGCTGCTTCCTACATTTTTAACCTGTAAAAATCAAACCAATTAATCAGTGACGTATTAGTAGTTTTTTAAATATTGTATTGTGTCTTCCGAAGCAAATTATATTTTTTTATTTATGTCCAGGCTGTGAGCGCCTCCACCGCCTGCTGGGGCTGCTGCCACTCCTGCGCACGGACAACGAGCGCTGCAAGGACGTGTACGTGGCGGCGGCGCCGGCGCTGGTGCAGCGCTGCGTGGACGCGCCGCGCCGCTCGTCCGTCGTGCCCGAGCTGTGCCGCCAGCTGCTGTCCTACCTGCTCGTGCACCCTGCGCTTACGCACCGTGATCAAGGGTATGTCACTTTATTGAAGGAAGATGAAATTGTTAGAGTTGTCTGCCAAGTTCGATATACTCTCAAGTAAGATTCATTTTTTATTTGACATGAACCTACATGGGCACTTATAAAACGTCAGAAGCTAGCTGCACGGTTCCAATTGGTGGTTCCCTATGTTGAAGATACTGTTGACATTTATTTATATATACTTTATAATTTGAGCACTTTTATCATACTCTATTTCAGGAAACTAAAACAATGGTTAAGGTACCTCGAGAACCACATTTCCGGCAACAGAACAGAAAGCGTGTGGCAACAAAGAATAGACCCCTGCCTAATGCCGGACACAAATATTTGGAGCACAAACAACACGTTCAGACGGACCATCGGCAAGAACGTCGAATTCCGAGGCATCCTAGACACTGTGGAACACTTCAGTACCGACCTACTACAAGAATCATTCTCAAAAAATGGCCGAGACGTAGATATAAGTATAGAAGGAGAGAAATTGAATTTTGACGCGACGATAGCGCAGCCCAAGTCACAGAGATCGAATAGCTTGACCCCTCCTTCGAGTAATTTCATGCACATGTCTTCGTCGGCTGAGAATTTGAGCGATG
The DNA here is from genome assembly GCA_947359405.1 of Antitype chi. Lineage (NCBI taxonomy): Eukaryota > Metazoa > Arthropoda > Insecta > Lepidoptera > Noctuidae > Antitype > Antitype chi. Next base: position 20,994,380 of record OX375819.1, read on the forward strand.
AACCATTTGTACAGAAACCTAGGAGTTTTTCACTGTCGAGTGAGCACAGTTTGAGTCAGATAAGGCCTATTAGTATAATGTACGGGACGACGGGCAGCGAGACGCGGCTAGACGACCTGAGGTCGCACAACTTCGGGGAGCACCCGGGCATGTCCAACGTGGCGCAGTGGCTCAAGAGTCTGCGCCTGCACAAGTACGTGTGGCTGTTCACCAACATGAGCTACGAACAGATGATGACCATGGACGAAAAGTATTTGGAGAAATTAGGTGAGTTGCATGACTTTCTCTTTTTTCCCACGGACATAATACAATCGCGGCGGGATCTTTCGCACAATGGATTTTCGACTCTCTGTGTTGAACCGACCATTGAGAATCTAACAGAGTGCGGCGCGAGTTAGTCTCAGCGCGTAACACAGTGTTCCATTTTCAACTTGGCGCTAGGCAGTGCGTTGACGATCCTGTGCGCGATCAGTCCCGCCGCTATTTTATTACGTCCGTGGGAACCTGGACTTTGCCTTACCTAGGTATTTGGGTGCATGGTAGTTAGGCTGCGTTCACACCACACGTAACGCCCGTTAATAGTCAGTCGGCGGCTGACATTGTTCTTTCATACATTTTGAACTGGACTCTCACAGTCGGCGGTTGACTATACCCTTGGTGTGAATGCGGAAAACCTTACCATTTGATTCATACATAAACATGAATCAACAACTTCTGAAGAATGATGAGTGAGTGATGTGTATAAACGTGAAATTCGTTGAACATCTAATTGTTAGCCATTGACCTTCTATGTAACTGATTATATCTCAATTAAACTGTCTGTGTTTGCATAGTGACTCACTGCTATAGTACTAGTACTAGTGGGCCGTTTCCTCTGTTACTACTAGTAGTAACAGAGGAAACGGCCCACTTTATTATTTTTGTTTGCACTATACACCACAATACTGCAACTGAAGCTTGAATCATGCACCATTGATGATTATTTATTTCTGCGTAATTGTAATGTGGTAGCCATAACATATAAATATATTATTACTTGTTCGTTGAGTTACCTAGGTAACACGGTAAGTTAGAGTAATATCTAGTCTGGCTTAAAGCTAGATTTCATAAATGCTGTTTTTCCACGCTCTTAATAATAACTGTTTCATTCTATTGCAAAACAGTTCTATTTTTATTAAGCTTGAATATTTACAGTTGTGGTCATATAATTAAGAACGATTTGAAGTTCCAGATTTTTTTTATCTTAATCATGTCATGTGTAGAACATGTGTTCCTTCTTAGAAGTAACTAGTTATGTTAAGAAATAGCCACACGAATAGAGCAAACGAGATTGGGAATATATAATAAAATCGCTAACTATTTTTTACATATTTTTTTATTCTATATTATTTTATTTATTACAATAGAAGTAACTTATTCAAATAGTGATGAAGCTGGACAAATAATTAAGAAAAATCAAAATCAACATTTATTTATTCAAATTAGGCTGAGAATCAACAGTTTTCGAACGTCAAAATACATATGACAGTCCCCCAAAAACACCCACCCTTTACCACTAAAGCACTAGGATGCTTTAGCTGGGAAGAAGTGGCGCAACAAACTCCCTAGTACACCAACACAGCTGTCTGTTAAGTTGGAACATTAGCTAAGCTCTTCTTGCAGTCATCAAAACATTGTTCGAGCTCGGGTGACACTTGGGGGCGTTGGGCAAAAATCTGTGATAATATTAAAACGGTGAAGGAAAACATCGTAAGGAAACCGGCATGTCCTAGAACCAAAAACCCGCACTGGGGCCGCGTGGTGGATTACGGCCCACTCCCTCTCACGGAGAGGAGGCCTGTGTCCCAGCAGTGGAAACTTTATAGGCTGAATATGTATATGTAACCATGCCCAAGAAACCACGTACAAAATACAAGGTCTTAGAAAGAATGAAATCCTCTAAAGCACGGGTACGGTTTTAGGGATGGAAAGTCCCTGCAGCATTAATGCAGTAACCCAAAACGAAACGTTTTCAGCTGCCCCTTGAGCACACTTCGCTGGGTTGATGACCACTCCATCTGGTATAGTCAGTGAAAGAAGAGACAGGTGAACAGAAATGAAATCCCTGCACAACTTGCTATGAAGCTTTGAAAAATGCCTGGCCGCCATTTCTAAAGCCAAAGGTTATATGTAAGAGGATAAAAAGAGTCCAAAGGGTGCTAATAGGACTGTTTTACAAATTAATATCGTCAGAATTTACTGGAATTTGTTGATATGCTTTAACCAAGTATAGGGTACTGAAAATCGAACATCCGGGCAAGTCATGGCAGACTTAGTAAAGTCCGGAATTGTGCCGGCGTTTAGCGCGGCAGTGATGTTCAAAAGCGCCTTTTATGTGCCTATTTGAAATAAATGCTTTGAGTTGTAGCCTCACGGACGATAAGTCTCGTCTTTTTCACGAAATGTAGCGGGGCGGACCATGAGCTGCTGGAAGGTCGAACGGTGCCTACGCGAACCATTTCCTCGAATTCTGTCTGAGCAGCTCGAACCTTTAGTGGGACAAGACGACGTGGTTGTACTGTCGACAGGTGGGCCATCGGTAGTTGTCAGGGCGTTGTAGTGTGCTTCACCTGTTTAGGAGCGTCAGGAAAACGTGATAGTTGGGAACTCCGTCAAAATGTGCGATTATGGTGACTCAGACGATTTTTTTTTTTTGGGTATCATCAAATAACTTCTCCCGCTCCAGGTGGAGCGGGAGGGCGTGTCAGACTTTTACTGAATAAAACCCACCCGTGTTCCCTCAGTTGCCTGTGTGCCAGTGGCCGCGGTATCTCTTTCGAACAACCCGCACCCCTGGCAGGCATCGGCCCTTGCGGACCCCACCAGTTGGTGCTGACATCTCTTTGAGGCGCGCGTGGAACACAACGCGCCGTCGACCCGGGCTTGGTCCTTACCGGACAGCGAGCTACCCATTACTCGCCGTCCGCAAGCCCGCGCCTACGGTGGCCGGGAATCAGCCTGGGATTCCCGACGCCCAGGGCGTCTCCCGCGGCGACTACGGCCGTGAGGACGCATATACTGCCTCTCCCTCACGTGCGCCGCCTCCCTCTACGCGAGCATTACTGCTTCGCAGAAGGAGGTGACTGCAAACCATGCACTCTCGCTCCGTACCATGGCCTGGACCAGGGCCGGACGCTAGTGATCGCCGCCGCCGATCGCCTCCACGAGGACACGGCGGTGCTCCGTCCAAGCCGGGCAGATCTCCATCATATGCTCCACCGTGTCCTCAGGGTGATCTTCGTAATGGAAACACCCGGGCGTTTCATCCCGCCTTATGCGAAACAGGAACTTCCCGAAACAACCGTGTCCGGTGAGGACCTGCGTCAGGCAGAAGGTGAGGACGCCATGCCGCCTCTCACACTCTCCATGTCGCCATGAGATCCCGCCGGAGCTCTGTCCGCTGCGCCGCGATTTCTCGCGGCAGCGGAGTAACGCCCCGGCGTTTGGCCTCCTCGCGCCACTCCCAGATATGCGCGAGGACCTTTGTCTCCAGCAGATCCCATGGCGGTATGCTGCAGTGGGCTTTGATGGCATTTCTACAACCATGATAAAAAGGTACTCTGCAATCCTCGCACCCGTACTTTGCCATATTTTCAAACTATGCCTCGTCTTGGGTACTTTTCCATCTTCTTTCAAAAAGGTCATTATACATCTCATGTTTAAAGGGGGTCAATAATTACCGCCCTATTGCGGTGCTACCTGCCATGTCCAAAATCTTATAACGACTCATTAATAATAGACTTACCTCATACCTTGAAAGCAATAATTTACTGTCAGCCAACCAATTTGGGTTCAGGAAGAAAATATCAACTTCTGATGCAGCCTTGACACTGATAAACGGAATCGTTGATAAACTAAATCAACGCAAAAAATGCCTCACAGTGATCATTGACCTTGCAAAGGCATTTGACACCGTTCCTGTTCCCTGCCTTCTAACTAATAAACTAGAATTTCTCGGCGTACGTAGTATTCAACTCCAACTCTTCCATTCATATCTTTCAGACCGTAGGCAGATAGTTAAAATCGACGGTTGCCTTAGTGAAGAGTATATGGGCCCCGGAGACTGAGTATTGATACAAAAGAACTTAAAACCGTTGGAATTACTTAAATAAAATTAAGTTTTATTATGTAATCAAAATAGTTAACATGAACAGGAGCACTTCTATTGTAAAACCTTGCAATTTGTGCCCACTGACGACATAAAATACACTGGACCCAATCGTTTCCCGTAGTATCTTCACTATATAAACCACTCAAAGATAAGGCAAAAACAATCATCCGATTCTTTGTCATGTGCTCTCTTTGCTTTGCCAGCTTTCGATTTTTTTTTCTTGTATTTTTTCGGCTGTTTTTGCCATTTTTCTGTACGGTTTTTTACGTATTCAAATATTATTTACACATATGTATTTTAAATTTTTATCTAAAAGCTATCACACGCATTTGCGGGTTGGAACGTATTATAGTGCGCTGCCGCAGGGTTAACTTGATGTCGGCCGAGCGCCGCGCATGCGCACAGCCCGCGCGTCGCCTGCGACGGCCCTCCCGCGGTTTCCGCAATACACGAGTCGTACGACGCCCGCTCCGACGCGCGCACGTCATATCTTCCTTCCGCGGCTCTCGTTCGCTCCCGCCAAATTTGTAACCACCTATTGTCTTTCACTTGTATTAACCGCCCGCCATGACAGTGACGCCCAACTCGTGGCCATTAATTATAGTTAGCAGCGGCTAAACGAACCCAGTGAAGTGTGGTTAATACATATTCAGTGATTAGAGAGAGACATTATCATGCCACGAACGACGCGGGCAACGCGAGCAGTGATCGACCGCAAGGCGGAGGATCAAGGAAGCGACGGTTACTCAGACGTGGACTGCGACTCAGTGGTGGAGCCGCGCGCCAGTTCCGGCGCCGCTACCGCCCATGCACGTGACTCAACTGAAGCGGCCGAGGAGATGCGCGCCCAGGGGGGCGCCGCCCTCGAGCACACGCTCAGCGGGGCCCTCACCGGCGCACCCGCCACAGCGCTCAACACCGAGCAGCTGCTGTGCTCCATGATGGAGTCCTTCGCCAAGATGCAGGCTGAGACCAACCGCACGTTAGTGGAAACCCTACGATCTCTACATCACGGCAACCAGTGGAATCCAGTCGCGTCGACACCGGCGGCATCGCCCACGGCGAACGCACGTGCGATCTCCGGCGGTAACTTTTCAAAGTGTACCGCGAGGTTCGACGGGCAGTCACGCGACACCGAGGTACTGGAGGCGTTCATCGATGCAGTGGAGGTTTACAAGGAGTGCGCCGATGTGACCGACGACCATGCGCTACGCGGGCTCTCCATGTTGCTGAGCGGCGACGCGGCGGTGTGGTGGCGCGGCGCCCGGGCCTGCGTCGGCACGTGGCCGGACGCGCTCGCGCGCCTGCGCGCTACCTACGGCGTGCAAAAGCCTGCGTACAGGATACTGCGCGAGGTATTCACGTGTGAACAAAGTGAGTGTGAACGCGCCGAAGTTTTTATATCAAAGGTACGATCTTTATTAGTTCAATTACCCTATGTTGTACCAAGTGCGATGATAGTGGATATTGTGTACGGCTTATTACATCGTCGAATACGTAAACGTTTGTCGCGAGACACCATTAGCGATATCGATAATTTGTTAGAGAGAGCGAGACTCGTGGAAGATTCGATAACGGAATTAAAAAACTCGATCGTTTCCGAGAATAACCCGAATGTACCTACCGCTCCCGACCGCGGTACTACGAGTCCGAGCGCAACCACAGGTTCCAAACTCACCTCTAACTCGAACGAAAGCTCGAAACGTAATCGCATTAGATGTTCGTTTTGCAAAGCGTTCGGTCACGCGGCTAACGAATGTCGTAAGGCTACTAAAGTCGATAGTGACAATAAAACTAATAACGTAGGTACTAGCGATAGTAAAAGTAATCCGGTACGTTGTTATGGATGCGGCCAGCTAGGGGTAGTCAAGTCAAAGTGTGAAACTTGTTCGATTAAACCCGCGCCCGCCAAACCGTCCGATTTTAATGTCGTAAAAGGTGACTTTTACGCGACATCGACGTCACATCCTTTGATAACTATAAGCGTAGTAGGTAAGGAAGGGGTCGCGATAGTCGATACCGGGGCTACGCACAGTGTTGCTAGCCCATTATTGTATTCGTTGTTAGTGAACAACGGCGTTCAATTCCAAGAAACCGAGCGTTATATCGGACTTGCCGATGGCTCGTGTCATAGGAAAACGGTGAAGACCGCTACCGTACCTGTCACCATAGATAGTCGAAGAGTCGACACCGAGTTTATGGTATTTCCTGGTGATGACACCAGAACGCTTTTAGGTCGTGATTTTATTGCTAACGCGGCTATTGTTTTAGACATAGCGCAGGAGTCATGGCATTTTGCAGATAGTCCAGGAGACCGGTACCCGTTTTTGCAATCTTATGTACTGAACAGCGCGGCCGTGATGCAAGCAGAGATCTGCGACGTATCACTGCGCCAAGATGAAGGTACGAGCTTGACACCGGAGCACAGGGCCGCACTCAACGAGTTCTTGCAAGGCAGAGTCGCTCAATTCGCTTCGGCTGGACCTCCTACAGACTTCGCTGTTCATAAGATTAAGGTAAGTGAGACACAGGAACCTTTGGCTTCTCCGCCTTATAGATTGTCGCCGCCTAAGAGAGAGGCACTTGAGAAGGAGCTGCACAAACTTGTCAACGCTGACGTCATTGAGGAATGCGAGTCACCGTGGGCATCAAATGTCGTGCTTGTCAAGAAGAAGGATGGCAGTTTCAGACTGTGTATTGACTACCGAAAGCTCAATGCTGTCACCGAGCCTGACCGGTACCCTCTCCCAAGGATCGAGGACATTCTTCACGACGCAAAAACCGCTAAGTACATGACTACCCTTGATCTCCGAGCTGGCTACTTTCAAGTGAACGTCGATCCTAATGACAAGGACAAGACAGCATTCACGACACCGCTCGGTACTTATAGATTTAAACGCATGCCAATGGGTTTGCGCAACTCAGGCGCTACGTTCCAGAGGCTGATTGACAGATTCAAGTCGAACTTGCCAGGTACCACTCTTCTAGCGTATTTAGATGACCTATTGATAATGTCCGATGAAACCTTCGAAAAGCACCTCGCTGACCTAACCTCCGTGTTTAATCGACTCGCCTTGTTTAACCTGCGAGTGAACCGCGAGAAGAGTCACTTCGCGAGGACTTCTGTAAAGTTCTTAGGGCACATTATCTTACCAGGTGGTATTCACGTCGATCCAGGAAAGACTGCAGCAATCGTGGACATGCCGACACCTCGGAATGTAAAACATCTAAAATGTTTCCTGCAGACCTCCAGCTGGTTCAGGCGCTTTGTCCCTGACTACGCAGAGGTGGCCAAACCGTTGACAATGCTACTAAAAAAGGTAAATATATGGAAATGGGGCCCGGAGCAGCAGGCAGCTTTCGAGAAGATTAAGCAGCTGCTAGTATCGGCGCCGATCTTGCGTCAGGCTGACGCGACGTTACCCTTCGTCCTCAGAACCGATAGCAGTGGGTATGCTCTCGGGGCGGTTCTCCTCCAGGGGGAGGGGACCGACGAGCGCCCAATTGAATATGCCAGCCGACTCTTGAACGCGGCTGAAAGAAACTACAGTACGACGGAGAGGGAGGCTCTAGCAGTCGTCTGGGCAGTTTCTAAGTTCAGGGGGTATATAGACGGCGCTGAAGTCGTGATCAAGTCAGACCACCAGCCGCTTAGGTGGCTGATGAGTATGAAGTCTCCGAGCGGTCGCCTAGCAAGGTGGGCTCTGAGCCTTCAGGAGTATAACCTGAAAATAGAATACACACCAGGTAAGGCCAATGTTATAGCCGATACCCTGTCGCGTCCGGCATGCGCCGAAGACGCTGATTGTGACCTGTGCTGCACTGCGGTTGACGTGCCCTCTCGCAGTCTGAAGGATCTGCGTGAGAACCAAATAAAGGACCCGGAGGTAAGTAAGATCGTCGAGGCACTGGAATCCGACGATCCCTCTAGGGGGAGGGTATGGGCAAACAAAGGGTATGTGCTAGCCGAAGGTGTGTTGTATAGGTATTGCCCTGAGAACGAGGAGCACGACGACGCTAGTCTGGTGATCCCAGAACAGGAACGCGCCAAAGTATTGGCCGAATACCATGACGCACCCACCGCTGGTCACATGGGCGCGCAACGTACGTTGCAACGCTTAGTCGGTAAGTACTACTGGCCGGGAATGCGTTCCTACGTTACGCAGTACGTTAAAAATTGTGTACCTTGTCAGCGTTATAAAGCAGATACTAGGAAACCAGCTGGGTTGTTGCAGACGCCCGCTTCTACACGCCGGTTTGAGGTGTTAGCCGTGGACCTGTTCGGCCCTCTACCTGAAACAGCGAAAGGACGCAAATGGATCCTGATAGTTGAGGACACCTGCACGCGCTGGGTGGAGCTGTTTGCCCTTACTTCAGCTACCAGTGAGGAATGCGCAAAGGTACTTGTATCAGAAGTATACTTACGGTTCGGAGTCCCCAGGCGCCTTGTTAGTGACAACGGTGTCCAATTTATTAGTGAGGTAATGCAGCAGACCTGCTACGCAATGGGAATTACACAATCACTTACCTCATTTTACCACCCCGAGGCGAACCCGGTGGAACGTAAAAACCGGGACCTCAAGCCACAGCTGGCGATTTTGGTAGGTAAAGACCATGATACGTGGGATATCCACTTACCTGCAGTCCGCTTCGCCATGAACTCGGCAGTCACATCGGGAACAGGCTACTCGCCCGCCTATTTGAACTTCGCGCGAGACATGCGCGCGCCAGCAGATGTCATCTCAGAGATGCGCACAATTATCGAGAACGATAATTATGTAGGTGACATTACTAATTATCTTAAGAAAATTTCGTCAGTACTTTTAGACGCTCGTGACGTCTATGAGAGTGCCCAGGCGGCACATAAGAAGTACACCGATGAACATCGTCGACCAGCTCCGGATTATAAAGTTGGTGATCTAGTGCTATTGAAAACCCAAGGTGCTAATGACACCGGCAGAGGGCAGACGTCAAAGTTTATCCCTCGCCGTGACGGACCATATAAGATCCAGGCTGTGGTCAGTCCCACTACATACGTCCTCGAGCGCCTCAGCGACGGCACGGTGCTAGGTAAGTACCATGCCTCTGTAATGACTCCCTTCGTTGGTCGCATCCAACCTCCAGTACAGGAGAAACGTAAAAGGGGGAGGCCACGTAGAAACTAACCCAAACACGAGGGCGTTCGTTAGGGTTAGAGGGGGAGACTATCACACGCATTTGCGGGTTGGAACGTATTATAGTGCGCTGCCGCAGGGTTAACTTGATGTCGGCCGAGCGCCGCGCATGCGCACAGCCCGCGCGTCGCCTGCGACGGCCCTCCCGCGGTTTCCGCAATACACGAGTCGTACGACGCCCGCTCCGACGCGCGCACGTCATATCTTCCTTCCGCGGCTCTCGTTCGCTCCCGCCAAATTTGTAACCACCTATTGTCTTTCACTTGTATTAACCGCCCGCCATGACAAAGCTTATATAATTTAAGATGACATTTTTATGTAAAAGCTATACAATTTAAGATGAGTCCAGGAGACTGAGGACAGGATACTGAGATTATTTTAAGTTTTTAGCCAATAACTACGTCAATGCAACATTTAATATTGAAATTATGCAATTCTGTACTCTAATGTAACGAATTTACGACCTATGAATGCAAAAAAAAGCATATAGAAAACAATGGTTTTTAAATAAATACGTACCAGGATACTGTTAAGCTGACTGGCCGCAGCATAACCTCACTCATACAACTCGCCCTAGCAGCGACCAAGCCAACCGCGAGCCGAGACGGACACGAGTGGTTGTAAGCTAACTTTACTTCGATCTTTCACTCAGACCGAACAGCAACGCGCTAGACGCGGTAATTCAAATTGATTTTAACGTGTTTTGATGTAGCAGGAGACTGAGGTAAAAGCCGAGGGACAAAATATAATGCACTTTTTTTTTTAATAAGTTCGCATTTAAGGCAAAATTAGACAAACACATTGAAACTATATATATTATATATTTCTATTTTAATACAGATATTACGTACAAACTCAAATTAAAGTTATGATGCAGCCTTTAAGGTTTCATTTCGTCCGAGAGATATGCCAGGAGACTGAGAATTTGGCACTTTAAAGTATTTTTTTTTAAATTAGCTCACTCCTAAATATATATATATATATATTATTTAGGAGTGAGCTAATTTTTAGTGTCATACTAGAAACCATTTAGTTGTACAGTTTCAATTGTAAATCAATATAATTTGCCTACAAAAACTACACAAAATAAGGTGAGCCGCGGAAAATTCCCTTGCGAGTAGAACCACCCTTATTCAAAACAAAATGATGATTATGTTTGAGTCTGTCGGCGTGTCGTTGACGCAGGAGGTTTCTCGGCAGGTGTGACGAAGGGCGCGCGGCACAAGCTTCTGCTGTCCATCAAGAAGCTGTCGGAGCGCGGCGCCGCGCTGGAGGCGGTGCAGGCCGAGCTGCGCGCGGGCGCGCCGTGCGCCGGGCGCGCGCTGGAGCGCCTGCGCGGCGTGCTGCTCAGCCCCATGCCGCCCGCGTGCGACCTGCCGGCCGCCATCGTGCGCGCGCTGCATCTGGGTAAGGACGCGTAACATAGTGTCTGGAGCGCCTGCGCGGCGTGCTGCTCAGCCCCATGCCGCCCGCGTGCGACCTGCCGGCCGCCATCGTGCGCGCGCTGCATCTGGGTAAGGACGCGTAACATAGTGTCTGGAGCGCCTGCGCGGCGTGCTGCTCAGCCCCATGCCGCCCGCGTGCGACCTGCCGGCCGCCATCGTGCGCGCGCTGCATCTGGGTAAGGACGCGTAACATAGTGTCTGGAGCGCCTGCGCGGCGTGCTGCTCAGCCCCATGCCGCCCGCGTGCGACCTGCCGGCCGCCATCGTGCGCGCGCTGCATCTGGGTAAGGACGCGTAACATAGTGTCTGGAGCGCCTGCGCGGCGTGCTGCTCAGCCCCATGCCGCCCGCGTGCGACCTGCCGGCCGCCATCGTGCGCGCGCTGCATCTGGGTAAGGACGCGTAACATAGTGTCTGGAGCGCCTGCGCGGCG